>ML681981.1:9423291-9664856 GCA_007922195.1 Podocnemis expansa | reverse complement strand
GGCACCGGTGGGGTTCAGCGCTGCCCAGCGCTGCTCCCCGCCGGTGCCTGCAGCCCCCTGCGGAAGTGAAATTGCAAGTTCACAGTATGAACCTGCTATTTCGTTTCCGCCTTTTTCCTTATTTCGAATTAACATTTTGTTAATTTGAAATAAGTTGTTTCAAAATAAGTGTTATTTCGATATACGGTTGTTGTGAAACAACCATATTGAAATAACTGGCTGTGTGAGTACACAGCCTATCATGGCAATGGTGGCCAACCTCACTAGCATATGATGATACTACATGACATGGAGAAACTGTTTAGAAGCCCCTCTCAGAGTGCTCTCAAATCAAGTTGGTTTATTGGTATTGTGGCTTCCTTCACTGTCTATATGTCTTGGGCTAAGCATTTGCCCAGATGGCCATCCCAGTCAAAAACAGAGACATCTGTGATGAGAGACTTCTTTAATACAGTCAGAGTGAATAAGCTCATGCACAGAAGATCCTTGTTCTCTCATCAAGTCACAGAAGTCCTCATCTCTTGACAAAAGATTCAATTGTTTATACTGTCTCTGAGCAAAGCCAGTCTTCCAGATCAGGTTACATACGTACAAGAAACTGTTACCCAAGAGGATGAGGTAGGAGTGTATTTGCATTTGTGGGCTCTGAGTTTAATACCTGGAACCTGTCCTGTGGGTAGAATGTATGGGGTGCAATGCAGTGGAGGGTTGCGCCTATAAAATCTACAGACTGTTTTGGCATAGAAGAGAACTTTTCAATATTTACATACAATCCTAGAGACTGTAGTTTTTGTCTTTGGCTGCTCAAAACACCTTGTAGTAGGATTTCCCTATTGCTACCTAGCCGTCTGTGTAAGACAAGGGGCTGCAACCTGTGGCTCTTTGAATGCTTCTTTGTAGCTCCAGGCCTTCCAACTGCCACCAAGAGGGGGGCCTGATCCTGGCTCCACCCTCCCCCCACCACAAAGGGACCCTACAGGTGGCTTGCTCCTGGCTCCAGGACAAAACCACCACTGGAGACCCTGCGGACAGCCTGCTCCTGGTTCTGGGCTACTCCTGCCCCCACCAGGTGACACTTCAGCAGCAGCCCTGGCCCAGCTCCCCTCTTCCCCCAACCAGGAGGCTACATCTATTGCATATCTCAAAACACATGGCTATTGAAGGAATTTTTAAAAATGTCTCATCTTTTGGGTTGCTGACCCCTGGCGTAGGAGAAAACTGGTAACCCATGACAACAGAACTGAGTTGCTGCAACCGAGATAAGTTTGGTAAATCTCTTTGCACTGCTACCAGACTAAACCGAAGTACCTTGTATTGGAAATGGTCATTCCTCAAAGTGAATCAGAGGAATCATCTGTGAGATGGGTGGATGTTCATGTGAAAACACACAGCCTTCAGATCAAGAGCCATTAACCAATTCCCTCTGGACAATGAGAGAATGAGAGATGCCAAAGTAAGCATTCTGATCTAAGCTTGTAAATACAGATATTTAATTATCTTTGATTTGCAGCCTCCATATTTTTTGATATGACAAAGTAATTTGAGTAGAATCTCTTCCCCTAGTGTTGTAGAGGCACTGGTTCTATGGATGCTTGCGTGAGGAGAGAGACTACTACTTAGGCCAGGCTCCCTTTATGTCGGGGGTCTCTAAAGAGGAATGGGGAATAGGGCTTGGAGGCAATGTAGCCTGATTGTATTATATCAAGTCTCCATCTGCCTGTTGTGATAGCTTGCTGAGTATGCAAAAAGTGGGCCAAGTCACCACCAAAATGAAGAAACAACTTAGGTAGTGTGAATAGCATCTGTTGATCACGGTTTCTGTAGCTCTCATCAACAGTATTTCTTGACTTAGGGATGAGGCTGGAAAGGTGTTGCTGGAAGAATTGTTTACTGCAATGTACCTTCTGTCTCTTACAGGTAGGTTCATAAGCCTTTTGAACGGCCTAGAAAGCCTTAGAAAGGCTGTGGCACTGTGTGAGGTCTGTAGACTGCTGTTTTATGATACTCTCTTTGAGCCTGAGGCGTAAAATCCAAAATGACAAAAGGGATACTCTTGAGTCTTTTAGTGAATGCAAAGATTTCATCTGGCTTGTTGCTGGAGAGATTATTTCTTTCAAAGGGCAGGCCCTCCATGAAGCATACATCATGAGGAAATCCCAGAGAGTGAAGCCATGATGCTCTGTGCACAACTATTGCTGAAGTCATGGCTCGTGATGCTGTCCAGCTGCACCCACAGAAGACCGCCAGGATGATCTGCTTATCATTTTTCCTTCCTCCATCAATGCCTAGGACTGTTCTTGTGTTCCTGTATTAGCTTGTCTGTAAATTCTTGAAATTTTAAGTCATGTTTTGAAAGTAGAGCTTATCTGTTGACTATTCTAAATTGCAGACTGGTTGATATAAAGGTCTTCCTGCCCAACAGCTCTAAGTGGCTGGTGTGTATCTCGCTCTCTCTCATGGAGCAGATCTGGTCTGATGCTGTCCGCTCCCTTCCTGCTGTGGCCAGAATGATTATAGAGTCTGGGATTTAGTAGATAAACAAAAACTCTGCACCCTCAGCTGGTACATATTTTTTCTGTACTTTTAGAGATGAGGCATAACTTGCCAATGTGTACCAGTTAAGTTTGCATTGGCTGAAAACCCGACACTGTTTTGTTCTGCATTTTTCAGGATATCAAGATGTTCATAAGGCATTCCTTGAACTTCCTATAAGAATATCTGCAAAGTGACAGCAACCCTCCTTACAAGATCTTTAAATGGCTGGAAATAATTAGGCAGCTAGTGCTAGAGCTTCATCAGAAGACAATGATAACAACTTGGTGCTGGTGGTACTATCAGACCCATTGCTATTAATTGTTCCTCCTCACATGGTAGGTGAGAGAGGACTGGCTCCTCCCTTTGATGATGGCTGGCGTGATTTTTAATCTGAACTAATCACTTAAAGCTACTGTATAAACAGATCTCACAGCCCTCACTATGGCCAGCATGCTCGCTCAAACATAGGTTGAGGAGGATGCAAAAGCGTGGGTACCACCAATCCCAGCTAGGTTACATTGCCCTAAACAGATGAGAAGGGCCTCTGGAGGTCATGGATGCTCTGTCCATATTATGGTCCTCCCTGTCACTGTGGAAATATTCTTTGCCTGTATCTGACTATCCTTAAGATAAAAACATGGGATCTGCCTGCATCAGCAGTGCCACCAGGACGATAAATGATGATGAACCCCAACTGACAGAAGGGATCCGAGAATGGCTCCTTTCATTCCATCCCAGAATCAACAGTGTCAAAATCGCCCTGGCAAGGACCAGATCTGAGATTATCGGAGACACCAGATCAAAGAATATAATAAAATCCTCCAGTGTTGTGATACTGTCCTTACTTGCTGAAGGACAGGGGGCTTTTATCTTTTTGCACCATCGGAACTAGAGCACTAGGAGGTTTTAGCATGTTATCCTCTTTTCTAGAGCATGGCAGAATTGATGTTACATGCTTGTCTCTGGATAGCATCATCAACTGCATGTTCTTGTGGACCCAGTTCTTAAGTTTAGTCAGTGACAGCATCAAGCCTATTTCCCTCTGAAGCATGCAGATCAGCTGAGGGCTCCTTATAGATCTACAAAGTTCCATGAGCACCATCCAACACAGGTGTTACAGAAGCGATCTTAGGGTTATTCTCAGTGTGGTCTCCCTGACTTATTTTCTGTTTTCATGAACAGACTTAGAGAAGGAGTCCTTACATCTACTCCTGCCTCCTCTACATCCCACAGTAAGTTTGATGGCATGCTTCTTGGCATGTGGGGTGGAGGGTCTAATCAGTCTGGGTCAGACTGTGGCCTTCGAGCACACTCCATAAGATGTTTCGTGAGTCTGTCTTCCCATACCTGATTAGTTCATCTGGGAAAGGAGTGGTTGGTATTGCACTTGTTGGCAAAGTGGGCTTCTTCAAAGTAACATGGGCACCTCTCATGCTCACCTGAAACCAGAAATACACAGGGGCAGGAGGTGCAGGTCCTAAGTCTGGAATTTTGGTCATAAAAATACCTGTATCGATACACTAGATTAACACTCAGACTATGCTATGCTAAACTAATGGAAACAATGCAAGTGCTCTAAAACAACGTATTTACAATATTTATGGGTTCAAAACGAATAGCTTTGGAAACACTGGAGAAATCCCATCGCAGATCATGCAGTCGTTAAGATGAAAACTGAACTGGAGCTGAAGCTGGTCCACACTGCCCCTTGTGCCCTTGGACTGGAGAACAAAGAGGCAAATGGTACGCACACAGATCAAAGAACACTTCTGAAAAATTTCTGCTCTTGAGTTCCTGGTGCACATTCACACCCCACAAATGGAACAGACAGAGGGACTAGCATGCCAAGAAGAACTATTTTATTGATGATTCATTCACAGGAAGGTCTTAGAGGGTCTTTTTCTGAAGTCATTTGAGCACTCCCAGATACATAAAGAATAAGCACCACATCTTTCTTTTAACATATGTGAATTACAAATATTGTGTAATGGAGCTTTACCAATTTCATGAGCCACTCAAGAAATAAATGCTGCCCAATTTCTTTTCACAGAAGATGATTGAAAAATGGAAGGAAGTATTAGGAACTAGAAAATTTAAAAAATCCAGGCTAGATATCAGGTACAACATCATTCTTATTACATATGCCAGCCTTCACTTTGGTGAGCAATGCAATACAAGCCTTTGGCTTGCTGTTTATTTTAGTTCCAAGTTGAAGGTAGCGCTTTCCTGTATTTTCCATCTCTATCCCATTTCACTCATTCCTCATCTGTTTATTAACGTCATGATTGTCTGGAAACCCTATTCTGACAGACATCTCAGAACTTCTGAATTTTATTACCCATTTGCTTTACATTTCAGATATGAGAAACATTGTAAATGGAAAGTGAACAAAGGCTGATCAGTTACTCACAGTCTCTCCAGGGATCTCAGTCCAAAGAAAGAGCCATTCTTTAACCACAAGATCTTGTTGTTACTCAGGATTCTGCAAGAAATCATGAAAGAATCTAGTTAACAGATCATGATAATTTCACTGATTAAAACATGTAATTACAGTAAATGTCTCTGTAAAATACTAATCACAAAATTCCCTGCTTCATTTGCCTTTTCCTTTATAACAGTAAATAAAATAAAGATTATCATTTCCACAAGCAGAAAGTTACATCTTCATCATGCTCCTGTTTAACAAGCAAGTCAATGACTGCAGTGTGGTTCCGCGTGAAAACTGTTAAATTAATAGACATCTGCACAGCACATATTTGAAGCACAGCTGGTGAATGTAATTTTTTCATTCTTTGTCAGCTAGCTGGGTATGTGGGTGAGGATGGGGAAAAAGTGACAATTATGCAAAAACCTCTCCCTGCAGGCCATATAATAGTGGGGTTACTTGCAACCTGGTACTACGATGATGAACTCTTCCCCAATCTCTCCACAGTTCTGGGTTTTGCATGGGATATAGACAACACTCTGCCTCACCCACCCACCCATGTAGCATCCAAAAAACAGTTACCCTTCCTAATTCCTGCACAGTGAAGCTCAAATAATTCAGCTACATCTGGGCCATCCACAGTCACAAAGGAAGGAATAGGATTTGACCCTAAATCCAATCTACAAAAGATTTGATATTTAGCTACATGTGCCACCCTGATGCCTATTAAAAATGTAAAATGCAAGAGATAAACAGAAACATGTAAAGGTAATATATTTCAGCACAGGCTCCCTCTAAAGAATGTTTCTTTCTAAAAATCTAGCAGTAGGTGAAAATAATTCCAGTTAGTTCTGGAAGGTCAGAAGGTCTTTTTGAGCTATTGAATTAGTGACTGTACAACACCACAGAGCCATGCAAAAGAATCCTTACCAATCTGAATAAATACAATCTCCAGTAACTTAAGATTTTGGACATTTAAGAACAGTTGTTTGTAGCACTGTTACAGCTAGATATGTGCCAGGATACAATAGAGACAAGGTAGATGAGGTAATACCCAAGAATAAATATATTGTAATACAAACAAACAAACAAAGTCCTGTGGCACTTCAAGACTAACCAATTTATTTATTGCATGAGCTTTTGTGGGAGAAAATTCCACTTTGTCCCACGAAAGCTCATGCAATAAATAAATTGGTTAGTCTTTAAGTGACGCAGGACTCCTTGTCTATTAGACTGTAATAAAGTTTCAGCTACTTCATGACCCACACCAAGTTATAAATGCTGCCTAATTTATTTTCCATAAGAGTTAAAACTGGAAGGAATTGTTGTGAGTTAAATAAGACAGCCTATATATCAGGTATAATAAAAATCCAATTGTTCCAAAGGGGTAGCTATGTTAGTCTAGTTCAGCAAAATGAGCAAAGAGTCCTGCGGCACTAGAGTTTTGTGTACTTTCAAAAGCACTTGTTTCTCTCATTCACAGAAGTTAATTCAATGAATCATTTTATCTCACCTACCTGGTTGTTTTAGAAACAGGATGCATACTATAGAACTGCTGACAGACTACTCCAATACATAGAATTCCCTTTCAGTAATTTAACAAGTACACTGGTTTACAATTATGCCAAAAGTAAAACCAAGAGGAAATTCATAAATCATGCATTTTCTTAAGTAGCAGACCAAAAACCCTTCTACATTTGTCAGAGAACAGACTTTTCTTTCAGATAGCATGTTATTTTAAATCTATCAGATGCTAATTTATCTGCATCTGAGTATTTCCTACCATAATTAAAATATAATGAAAGTTTATTTAGATAGTGCCTGGAGTCTTGCCAAAACAGACTGCTGTTGGAGATGTGAGCATCTCAGACCCATTTTGGCTCACGTGTTGGGACTGTCCCAGGATACAATCCTTTTATCTAGAAGCAGGCAGGATAATTAACATGATAATGGATACCTCCTTAAAAATTACTTCCCAGAAACTGGTTTTGGGATTTGTCCCATCACTTCAAAACCTCTCCAACTTACAGAAAGCATGATTCTTTAGAGCAGTGCTTGCAGCCAGACAACTCATTATTTAGGTCTGATCTACTCTACACCACAACCTTGGTATCTTGGTCTACGGAAGCTGGCCTACACGGACATAATATATGCATCTACACAACAAGGTGCCTTCCACTGACCTAACGCAACTTAATTATTCTACATCCACAAGAGGTGTAGCACTTAATTCAAGGTTGATGGGTTGATAGGTCATTGTAGATGTCACTTGACAGAACTGGCCTCCAGGAGGTATTCCTCTGTGTTCTGCTGTGATCGTTTTTGAAATTTCTTCCAATTCTGCTGTACTGCAGCCAGGTGTAGGAAACAACTAGTCTCCTGTTCAAGCCCCAGGAAAATTTGAATTCCCGCTTCCTGTTGGATCAGAGTGGAAAGCTCACCAGCATAACTGTTCATGGCGCACACACACACCAAATGTACTCCACTCTAGAGTGGGCAGGATGTGAAGGATCTTATTGATTTGTAGGAAGAAAAGCTTATACAGACACAGCTCAGAACCAGTCAAAGAAATGTAGGAATCTACAAAGAGATCACATGTGGAATGAGGGAGAAGAGCTACATTAGGGACACACGGCAGCGCCATGTGAAGATCAGAGAACTTTAGCAGGTGTCTTACAAGACAAAGAAGGCAAACAGGACTGCTGATTCCTCACCAAAAACATGCTGGCTATACAATGAGCTGCATGTGGTTCACAGTGGCAATCCCCTCACTGACCCCCACAAGCAAAGCAGATACCTCCCCAGATTCCGAGTCCTGGACCAGAGCAAGCAACAACGAGGACACTGTGGATGAGAAAAATGGAGGACGGGAGAGTATGGGATCCATTTTCCCTGAAAGCCAGGAGCTGATTTTAATATTGGAGTAGTCTAGCTGGATGCGGGATGGCAGTGTGGCCAACCATGAGGCCAGGGAAGGCATTTCTGATGAATATGTAATTCTAAGCAAGCTGTAGGGCAGGGGTTGGCAACCTTTGCCAGCCCCTGTGCCAACCTGCCCACCGCACACTCAAGCAGGTGTGGAGGAGGGAGCCAGCTGGTGATGGGGGCGGGGCCAGCAGGGGACAAGGGCTGTGGCCTACCAGCTCCTTTTCCCTGCTGGCCATGCTCCTCAGCTGGGGGTTAGTCCCAGCAGTGGACAGAGACCACAGCACACGCAGCTCCTGTAGCTCCAGGCCCCACTGGGTGCCACATGCCACTGGCAACAGGTGTGCATAAGTTTGGCACAGGGGCCAGGGCTGCCAAGCCCTGCTGTAGGGACTACTTCCCCTTCTGTTTCATGCTTAATATAAAAAGAAAACATTAGAAGCCATGGGTAACTGTATCCCAGTAGCCACTCCAGCTACAGAGGGGGTACACCCTGGAAAAGACTGTTTATGAGCACAGTGATAACCCAAGAATTTCCATTGAAATCTCCAGGAAACTTTCCATGAGGTGCATTGCAACCCTTTGCAGAAAGTTTCTGGGGAGAGCAGCCTTATTTCTTCCACCACCACAGGACATTTTCCCATGCCACTCCAGTATTAACTCTGCTGGTGTCATTGGGGCACACAGCATAGCAGTGTAAGAAGCAGGTCCATACCCTGACACTTCCAGCACCTGTTTCCGTGCTGCTGGTGTTACTCTCAGGAAACTAATATCACTTAGGGTCATCTAGAGGGGATGCTGGAAGTTTTGATTACAGTTGCTCATACTATAAACAACAAACTCAAAGGTGCAACGGCCCCCCTCTCAGTCCCTCAACCTAGGTTTCCTTAGCATGCTGGTTGTGTTGTTGGCAGGGATCAGGAGTGACTTCAAAATCTGCAAGTCCAGAATGATGATAAAAAACAGTGTAAACTGGAGGGGGTAGGGGCATTTATTTTCTCACAGTCACAATTCCACCCTTCTCTTCTCTGTGCCACCCTGGACAAAGATCTCGATTTTGGAGCGTTAGCACTGTTGCCTGGTCTCAAATATGCATCATAGAGCTAAGGAGAATGGGGGACAGTGCCCACCAGCGACCCTGTGGTCCCACCCGAAGTTTCCTCCAAGCTGTAGTACAAGTCCTGTCTCCCATACCAATGGGCTATACTGAACATGACTGAAACAGCAACCAGGCTCACAGAATAGGTAAGGTTCTGCTTGTGTTCTGGCATTCGAATGCAATAAGGGGAGTGATCTTTAAATAAGCAGCAAAGGATGCACTAACAATGATTGCCTAGTGCTTCATATGCCTTGCCATGGACAGCAGAGCCCTCAATCGTATGTCCTCCACATCTTCTGAGAGGCTGCTGCAAATCAGAAGGCAGAAAAAGAGAATTTAAGATGATGTGCAATGAAATAAAGAATGCCTCTGGGACAGCTGACTAGAGCTAAGAGGCTGGAGGATGTCACTATGGACATGGACAGCTGGAAAGTCTCCCAGTTGAATGAGCATGTCATGCAGCATGAGATGTTGAGGATAATGAGGGATCAATCTGACATGCTAAGGCATCTGTTTGAGCTACAAGAAAAGCAGTTTGAGTCTTGACTCCTCTTTGCAGCACCTGCAGATCATCCTGCAAGCATCACCCTGTTCGCAATCTTCATCCCATGCACTCACCCCCAATACATGGCAGGTGACAGTGGAGGGGAAAGTGCAGTATCCTTTCCACACAACACTGGGGGCAGGGCCTAAGGAAAAAAAAGGTGGTCATCTGAAGACCTTTGAATGGCACCACTTGTGTGTTTGCAAGGACAACCTGCATTTGTTTTTCCTCTCCCATATTTATCTCACCATTTTACCATGGTTAAATTATTTTCTTGATTTTTTATCAGTCTCTCTGAAATAAAACACAAGGTGTCAAAAATGAAGTACTCTTCCTTTATTACAATGGGAGGGAATGAGAGGAGGAAGGGTAGATGCACTGAAATAGATATGATGGATGGCATGATATGGTAAGGCACAAGGCAGATAAACAGAACACATTACTATGCCTAAAATGGCTTTTCAAAGTTTCATGGAGATGCTGAATGCTTCACTGGACTCTTCAGGCTATCCAGAGGTCTGGCTGCCCAAAATTAGCTGCCAGCCTGTTGGCCTCCAGGCCCCATACCCACATGAACTCCCCCCCACCTTTGTCTCACAGAGCTTGCAGAAGACACAACAGCTAGTGATAACAGTGGCCATGCTGATTTCAGTGAGCTCTAACCACCTAAGCAAACTGCACCAGCAACCCTTTAAACATCCAAAAGTGCATTCCACCACCATTCTGCCCTTGTTCAGCATACCATAGAACTGCCATAAGCCATGGAAGCAAGGGGTATGCCTTGGACCACTATTGGCATTTCAACACTATCAGTGATTATTGTGCAATCTGGAAAGTCCCTGATTGCAGCTTTCTGACAAAACCAGAATTCCTAAAACTGCACATGCCATACACCTTTCCCAACTATTCCATAGTGATGTTAGTGAAATGCCACATAAGATCCACCAGTGCCTGCAATAGCTTTCAGAAACATCCCTTCCAGCTTGTGTACTCTTTGGCAGGGTGTCCTGGTCCCAAAGTGGGAGCATGCGTGCCATCTGTTGCATCACTGCAGTTAGGAAATCCTGTTGCAGCAAAATCATCCACCATGTCCTGAGCATTGCCCATAGTCACTACCTTTCTTAGTAGAAATTGCATACTGGCCTTGCACACTCGAACCACAGCTGCTCCAACACTGGATTAACCAACTCCAAACTGATTCCTTATTGACTGGGAGCAGTCTGGAGTTGCAAGCTTCCACAGACTGATTGCCACCACTGCTCCACTGTCAGAGCAGACCTCATTCTTCTGTCACTGCACTTCAGAGCTGGGGAGAGCTTTACACAAAGTTTCTGGAAAGTGGTTATATACCTTAAAAAGTTCTGCAGCCACTGCGCATAATCACAGTTGCATAATGATGCGATCCTACCAGTCAGTTTTTGTTTCCTAAGATCATCCACAGTGTTAGCTGCTGTGAGAGCAGAAACCAGAAATTGTTTCCTTCTATTGCTTGCCACAAAGCTTCTAGATCAATACTGAATGTTCTCTGCAGCGAGTTCCTCCCTCTGCTCTGCAGGATAAGTTGCAAGGTGTTTGTAAAGCTCACAATAGTATACAGTTGAGTGGGCTTCATGTTCCTCAGGCAATGAAGTACATGCAGCTAACCCAGGCTTTCAGAAACAGATGCAAAAAAATACTGGTTGGTCTGCCATTGATATCAAGGGGAGAGAGGAAACTGGATCTTGGAGGTCAAAGCTGTGCACCCACTCCCCTTTTGACAATGTTTTGATCACAACAGTCATTGCAAGACCTTCCCAAAATCCCCAATGGCTTGTTGAACTGTAGAACAGCCACCCACAAGTGCACTGCTCTGCACACTGAGGCAAGCACGGCTCTCAAGGATATGCTCCACCGGCATGATGAGAACGCACCCCAAAGACTGTAAAGACTGGAAGTAAATCAATTTAAATTTGCAGTGTAGGCATACCATCAGATGGAGGAGCAGACCACCTCCAGGGATGGTCTCTTGGTAGAGTGACTAGGCTCAACTGGCAGCTAAAGAGTGGGTAAAATTTAGAGAAAGGGGATCATACAAACATTTGAAAATACTTGGATTGACTTTTTAAAATCTTTGACTCCTTGTGGATGAAAACTATACTGTCTTCCTTTTGCCTTCCTACCCTCTATTTTTCCTTTCCTTTTCTTCCCTTTCCATTCCTTTATGCCTTCCCCTCCATTGCCCTTGCCCATTTTTTTCAGGGAATTGAGAAACATATTTTATGGATATAGGTATAGATATAGATAAAAGATGTGCCCTGGCATATATTGCATAGACACATTTCTCAACCTGCCAAGGCTGAAATGTGGAACACATTGTGTGACAAACACCCGAAATAATGGTCATAAATATAATTATCCAAGCAGGAAACTTAATATGCTGCCTAATTAATTCCCGTACTGCACAATGAGTTTCATTACTTTTTTATTTTTTATAAAAAAGCCAAAGCAAGTAATTTTCAACAATAAAAATTAGGTGACCCCAGATTCGTGACCAATGTGTAACTTCAGGACTATATTAAGTCATATCCATCAAAATGAAGAACACTTCAGAAGCATGTGTAAGCATTGTGCATCTCTCATTTAAATAGATTTCATACACAAGAACTTAGTTTAAAAGAAATTAAGACTACTTAAGTGTGACACTGGCACCTCACAGACTCAAAACCTGAAAACCAAGGAAGAGCGTAGGTATCCAGCAACCTTTTATCTATACGTTCACTGGTAGTGACTCCACATCTTCACAAGATTTCCATCAGATAAGGAAACATGCTACAGACAACACGTTAATCTCTTTCACAGCATAACTCAGAATCTTGCAAGAACCAAAGCAACACAAGCAAATAAACACCACAGATTAAGCATATGCTCTTATATGATTGTGGGTAAATATAAGGTCATAATTAAAGGTCAAGATCAAATGAAGACCAGGGTTTCTTCTGATTTTGTTTTGTAATCTCCTGAACATCTAAGCCAACCATAGGTGATGTGTATTGGCTCAGTAGTTTCTAAATCGTGAGCATTTAAACTAAACATTTGACAACATGTAGAACCGTGCTGCTCTTTCAGGGGTCTTTTTTTGGGTGATGAGTGGGAGAGAGAATTCTTTCCTTCCATTTATTGATCTAAACTTCTGAGGCTGTGCAGGGGGGAAATGAAACCCCAACTTTAAGGCTGGCCTAACCTTGGACACTCAGTCCATGAAATTCCCTTTTTATCATATACTGTGTCAGCTGGCTGTATATATTGTGCTATGGAAAGATCAGATTTTGAGGCATATTTTAATGGGTGAAGTATAAATATTATACTTAGAGTGTTCAGTATAGCCCAGATTTACAAAGATCTGCCCATCTTAGAATTGCCATCTTACTTAGGAATGATATATGCATTCCAGTATTCAGATGATTGCCCCTATGTATACATAAGCTTGTCTTTTCCAGTTTTCTAATAATAATTTTATCCTGTAAAAAGGGACAAGATTGAGCTCCATTTTTCAATATCATGTGTATTTCACTCCCCACCACCTGGATTTGCTTTTGTTTGGCCCTAGTAGTTTAGATACAATCCAATATTAAATTATCTACATAAAGCAAACTCATTGGATTGGTAACACAGTAAAGTAAAATATATTCATGTTACTTATAACACATGATTGGTTTAAGCTGAACAACTATGTTTGCCTATTTTATTTTTTCTTAAAAAGATTCTTTTGGTCTTTAAAATTCTTATTTTTAAAAGAGCAATCATGTAATAAATGTAAAAATCACCACAAAGTTAAAAGATCAACACAACTTAACTAATTAATTTTGAATTTCTAAACTTAACCTTTCTAGTCCTTAAACCATATTCAGACCTTCACATAGTGATTAGGTTTCCAACAGTTACATTTCCTTTAGTTTCTCATTTTGCATATGGTATCAGCTACCATGAAGGTTTTATAAACATGATAATGTAAAGACAGGAAATGCTTAATTAGGTATAGTTGAAATACGCAATTCAAGCCAAAAACAAAAACTTTGGAGGGTGGAATATTTATAAGTCATGGCTTCTCAGAACACTGTAACATCCAGATAAGGCAGATGGAAATGTTTTCCTCGTAATGAAAGCCAAGTCTATTACTTAGACTTTTTATTCTGTATAAGCATCAGCATTGGCAAAATAGAAGTTACTTTATGTTGTTTTGTAGAATATTGCTAGATATTCTATATTAAAAGATTAACTCCGCCTTTTTTTCCAAAAGATATTCTCTGTGGGGATAGGGCAGTGATAACCTGATGGGGGAAGAGTGGAAGGAGGAGGCCGTGACCCTGGGTGCCAGCTGGGCCCTCCTCAGAAGAGTCACCCTGCCCAGTTGCAGACAGCCAGGAGCTCATGGACCTTAACATCCCTGAGGCCACATGGATCCCAATTCAGACCTGCCAGCACCTGAGAGCTAGCAGGGGGGGAGTGTAAAGCATCCTCCCAGCCCTCCCCCCTTCTGACTGGGTGCAAGGACATGAAGGAACTGCTGGGACTGTGGCCATGCAGGGGCCAGGAAGACAACCCAACAGCCAGGCTCCTTGACATAGCCCATCATAACCCCCCCCCCGACCCGCCATCAGGTTACCTGGGCATCTGCTCTGTAACTCCCACTCCCAGCAGCTCCCACTGCACTGCAGCAAAGAGAAAGAGGGCACACAAACTAGCCCCCCCACCCCCAAGACGCTGCTGCTGCCAACATGGGGGGGCCCCCAATGCAAGAATTGTCCACTGGGTGCTTGAGTCCCATTGTACACCACTGGGCTAGGAAAGAGAGCCATGATCACATTGTTAAAAACAAACAAGGAGTCCTGTGGCACTCAAAAACTACCAAACATAAATATTGCTCATTCACTAGTTATATTTGTTAGTCTTTAAGTGCCACAGGACTCCTTGTTTGTTCAACTGAACTAGACTAACACAGTTGCCCCTTTGGATCTTGGTCACATCATTGAGTATCTTGATACAGAATAGGACTTTTAAATGTAGAATGTTAAATCACAAGTCTTTCCATCTAGCAAATGCCTAGTGAACTGAGGTATGTAATCAAAATTCAGTTTACTCTGAAGACTTCAGTGCATTTTTTCTTTACAAAAGAAGCTGAAAGAACCTAAGATATACCATATACGAATACAGAAGTACTATTCATTCTGTTTTCTCTATATCCTTTTTTCTGTTTAATAGGGTTGCCTGCTTCTAGCAATATTTTGTTTCTAATTAGACAGAACATCTAGAAGTGATGTAGAAAAACAAAAACACAATGAAACAACTTTTTGATGTAGTTATCCACTGGATTCTGTTTTTTATGACCCTAGTTACTGAATTATAATTGGCAGGCGTAACACGTATAGTGTTTTTATAACATCAGAAACCAATGCACTTGTGATTATTTTGGTAAGAGAACATCAACTTTAAACTTGGAACAGTTTTTTTTTTGTTTTTTAATTAATCACTGCAGAACATTATACATTATACATTAAATATTTCACACCTCTTATCTACTGTTCTCAGCATTTTCACTTGTCCTCTTTTTTCAGATGTGTTAGTTGATTTCAGTGATAAAACACATACTGCTAAAACAGCTGCCTAGTTCTTATGTTTAACTAATTATCAGTTTCCAGCTGTATGTGAGGAACCTTGCATTTCTAATTTTCTATTCAAATGAGACTAATATTTAGAAGACAAGCAAAACTTTTTATTTGTCAAAGTACTAATCCCAAAAGTGTTTGGACTTACATGTTTTTATATTTTTTTAAACAGTTCTAGGCAAATATTCTCATCACCTGCCTGCATCTCCCCTTGCCTGTTGAGGCAATGTTATTAGTCTAGTAGGATTGGTGAAGGAATAGAAAGATCAGACTGCATCTTTCCATCTCTTTGACTGAGGATCTCGAAGTTTACCAAATGAGTAGAATAACCCTGACATTCAGAAGACATGGACTCTGAAGAGAACAACTCACTGTGGCAGAATAAGGTTAATTTACAGGCTGAACATTCCTTAGACACTTAGGCCAGAACGGCCATTGTGGTCATTTAGTCCGATCTCTCCTGTATAACAAAGGCCATAGAACTTCCTCAAAATAATGCCTAGTATCTATCTTTTAAAAAGATATCCAATCTTGATTTAAAAATTTCCAGTGACAGAAAATCCACAAGAACCCTTGGTAAATTGTCAGTTTGTCAACATCCTTCTCAGGTACCAAAAATGAACACAGTATTTCAGCAATGGTCCAACCAATGCCAAATAAAGAGATAAAATAGCACTCTACTCCTTCTCATTATTCCTGTTAATGCAACCAAAGATCATATTAGCTCTTTTGGCCAGTCTATCATTCCAAGAGCACATGTTCAGCTGATTATCCACCACAACCCCCGAATCATTTTCAGAGTCATTGCTTCCCAGAATAGAGTTCCCCATCCTGCAAATATGACCCATGTTCTTGGTTCCTAGATATATATATTCAGTGGCATCACTGCCACAGGGTCTTCCTCCATATCTATGGTCCAGCCCTGGCAGTGGTTGAGGCCAGATCGGGCCCACTGGGGCTGGCAGCAGCAGAAGCTGGATCTCAGGGTATGTCTATGCTGACGGTGGCAAATTCTCCACCGTCAGTTCAGGCTTCTGGGAGTGGATCGTGGCGAGTGTGTGTAACCTGCTAGGGTGGGCTCAGATTCATTCAATTGCCCCTCTCCAGTGCCTCACAGAGAAAACCCCTGATGAAAGCAACTGGAGAGCCAGGATCCAGTTGTCAAAAGGACTCACAGCGAAGACTGCTCAGAGTTCCCATCCCTCATTAAACTACCACTCAACAGAAACGTAACAATGAACTTTATTAACTAACTAAACACACCTTATCCTAAAGAACCATGATACTTTTAAACAAAAGAGTAAGAAACCCAAGAGTCCCAAAGTTCAGGTGGAGTCACCCTTATCTCAATTGCAGTCATTTAAGTCCTTGGGGCTTGAATGCAGAACGAAAGCAATCCTCATCCTCTCTAGATGCAGGAATCTTCAGGCAGATGCCATGCAGTCCTTTCTTCCTCCTGTGCAGCCAGCACCATGCAATCAGGTCACTGGCCATCCAGCTCTCAGTTCTGCTGCAGACAACTCCCCTGCAAAGCAGTCGAAAGCTGGGAGAAAACATCCTGCAGTCCACTCCTGCTCAGCTCCTTTCACTGAGTCCCTTAGCCAATGTCCTCTGCAGCTCTCTGTTTGCTCCTCTCCAGGCTTCTCTTCTCAGGCTTCTCCCTGTGCATGTAACTCCAGCAAAACAATAAAACTTGTGGAGCATGCTCAGTGTGTTCCCTCACCCTCTTACCAGAAGTTTCTGGTTTCTGGGCTGCAAAATCTGCCCAGCAACGTAACCCAGCCATAAGGATCCCTAAAAGAGATTGCACCTATTTAGGCACATGGGTTACATGTGAACTCACCAAGCCGCTTCTGGAAGCTGATTCCGGAAGTCCTGGGGGTCAGGGGAAATAGGGGAAAGCACTTGGCTTTCCCCTAGTGTATAATGGCGGCTTAAAAAGTCACCACCATTTACACAAGGAATTTTACATTCCTTGCGTAAATGGTGGTCAACTGCTGCCGAATTTTGCCCAAGTGTAGACTAGGGCTCAGTCTGAGATCTGGCTCCTGCTGCTGCTGGCCAGCAGCTGGGGGCTCCAGCGGGTTTGATCCAGGTCCAGCTGCTGCCTGCTGGCTAGCAGCACAAGCCCTTGCTCAGATCTAGCTCCTGCTGTTTGCCATTGGCCAACAGGCAGCAGCTGGAGCTGGGTTGGGCCCACGAGGGCCACCAGCCTGTGGTCGGCAGTGGCAGGGGACAGATCTGAGCTGGTCAGCGGCAGGCAGCCCAGGCAGGCCCCATCCGGCTCCAGACACTGCCTGCTGGCCAGCAGCAAACAACAGGAACTGGATCTGAGCTTCAGTTGTTTGCTGCTGGCCGGCAGGCAGGCAGCGTCAGGAGCCGGACTGGGCCCTGGCACCGGCTCTGGCTCCAGGGGCGGTGCCCCCTTTTTGCAGGGGAGCAACACCCCTGCATACATTTATCCATATTAAAACACAGGCTGCTAACTAGACTCCTTGTTTTTTTTACCAAGCAATCCAGATCAATCTGAATCACTGACCTTGCCTTTTCATTATTTACCACTTCCCAATTTGTGTCCTCTGCGAACTTTATTATGATATTTTTTTTCCAGGTCATTGATAAAAATGTTACATTGCATAAAGCCATGAGCCTACTCTTATGTGTAGAGCCCTGCGCGGATACAAAAACGTGGAACCGCATCCGATCCACATCCGTTCAGTGATAACATTAATCTGATCCGAAATCCACATGCCAGGACTTAGCTGCATCTGTAACCGCAGCTGCAAATGAGCTTGGGCTCACACACAACTATTCAGCCTTTGATTGGTTCATTCCCCCATGGAACCCACCTACTTTTTCCTTTCTTGTTTGTGGTTCACATGCTGTGCTATCAATCAGATTTCTTTGTCCACCTATGAAATCTCTGATTGACAGCAATGGCTTACCAACTGGAAACAAGAAAAGGAAGAAGTGGGCAGGGGAATGAGCCAATCAAAGGCCAGCAGTGAGTCTCCAAGTCCCACCTTGAGACTCTGATTGGCGGCAGATCACAATCTAGGATTGGCCAGAGTGCTTCCTGGTTCTGCTGACACAGACAGTGCAGCAGTTTCAGCAATGAATCATAGTGTGATAAGGTAACAATAGAAACTGCATCCATGAGTCGATCTGCAGCAATGGGTCTGCGGTTATCCGCACCCACACCTGCGGATGTGGATACCCGCGGATCTGCAGCGGATACCCACAGATTTGCAGGGCTCTACTTATGTGTTCCCATTGGAAAAACGGCCTCTTAATGATAAATTCTCATTACAATTGCATTTTGAGACCTAATGTATGCATTGTTTATTTTATATCATTCTACTTTTTAAATCAAGATATCATGTGGGACCAAGTCAACTGCCTTACAGAAGGCAAAGTACATTACATCAACACTATTACCTGTAATCTCATCAGAAAAGAAGAGAAATGAAATTATTTCAGGATCTATTTTCCATAAACCCATGTTGATTAGCTTTAATTATATAATCTTTCTTTAATTCTTTATTGATCAATTCCCAGACCAGCCACTCCATTATCCTGCCTGACGGTGATGTCAGGCTGCCAGGCGTAGACTTATGCAAGGCATCACATTTACCCTTTTTAAAAACCATCACAACTTCAGCATTCTTCCGGTCTTCTAGCACTTTCCTAGTGTTCCAGGACTTACTGAAAATCAACATTAATGGTCCAGCAAGTTCCTTGGCCAGCTTTTTTAAAATTCCTGGATGCAAGTTATTTGGACCAGCTGATTTAGAAATGTCTAATTTTAGCAGCATCTTTTTAGTTTGTCCAGAGGTACTAGTGAATTAAAAATCTGTGATGAGACTCTATCATCTACTACCCCAAACCCCTAAATACAGGACAAATATTTACTGAATATTTTTGTCTTTTCTGCCTTATTACTGATAACTACCATTTCCATCTAGTAATAGACAAATACTATTGTCAAGATTCTTTTTGTTCCTAATATATAGCCTCAAACTCTGTTGGCCATAGATTTCTTTTGGTGTCCCCTTGCTTTGCCAGTTTTCTACAACTCTTAGCTTGTCATTTATATTCACTATTAACTTCCTCTTTCTTCCATTTGTTACCTGTATCTAATTTTTTATTTTTAAAAAAAACCCATAGGAGTCCTGTGGCACTTAAAGACTAACTATTATTTTTATAGCTGCCTTCACTTCTCCTCTAAATGAGGCTGGATTTCTTTCAACCAATATGACCTTCCTCCTTGATTATAGCTTCTGGAATATTTAGTAAGGTAGTGTATTCTTAAGCGATACCCAGTTATCATTCACATTTTTCTGATTAAAAGTTTTTCCTCTCAGCTGATTTGGCTCATAATGATTTTCAGCTTTATGAAATTGGCCCTCTTAAAACACCAATTATATATAAATTATTGATCTGGACTTCATTGTGCTTGCAAATTATAAATATGATCAAGTTATAATCACTGGTACCCAAGCTACCATTATTTTTTAGCTCTGTGATCAGTACCTCTTTGTCTATTAAGACAAGTTCTAAATAATTCCCACATGCTGACTACAATACTTTTTGAGTAAGGAGATTGTCATTCATAATTTTCAGAAATTCCTAAGGACGTTTTAGTCTTGGCAGCATGAGATCTCCCATATATGTTACTCAAACTGCTGTCCCCCCATGATCATATAGCATTTTTTCCTACACATTACAGGTGACGGTTTCCACTTTGGTGGCTTGTAGTAGACAACAACTAACACTTCATCTTGTGCTTTATCTGTCAAGACATTGACCTATAAATCTTCAAGATCATTTTCTTCTGAGTTATCAGTGATTCAGAAACAGGTAAAGCAATTTTTGACAGAGTACTGGAGCCACTCCCCCTCCTCTTTTGCTCATTCAGTCCTTCCTACACAGGTTTTATCTCTTTATGTTCTTTCCGCTAGAATGAATCAAGTACAAGTCTTCTCTTACTTTCCTCAAATGAGATACAATCACTACAGCTTTAGTGACATTTTGAGGAGCCATAAAGAAGGACAAAACAATGTAATTCTATGTGACAAAATCTCAAGGGGGGAGGGGAGGGTTCACTGAGGTATAAAATGTGCCCAGCCAAGTTTCTCTGATGTTTATAATGTGTCTTAAAATTACTCCATAAAAAGATAAACAAGGAGTCTTGTGCCACTTTTAAAGAGTAACAGTTACACTCATGAAAGCTCATGCAATAAACAAATTCGTTAGTCTTTAAAAATGCAACAGGACTCGTTGCTTGTTTTGTTGAACTAGACTAACATGGCTACCCCTCTGGAACATGTCTCTATGAAAAGATAAATGTCAAGTAAATCCATTCCCAAAACCCAAAAAACAAAAACAAAAAACCTTAAAGTGAGCATAAAAGAAACCATACACCACGCCTGTAAGTCAATAGTTTTGAGGCCCTTCCACTAAGGACATCTTGAACCCCATACAGACAACCTCAAGAAATCTGAAATCAAGTGTTCTAGTCAAGTCTTCTATTGCAGCATTGTGCTGAGAGAGCGCATCTGTAAGATAGGCAGACCCAACTCAAGTAGGACATTTTCAACAAAGGCGGCCATTTCCAAACCCACCCAGAAACTAACAAGTAGTTAGTCCTGTTGTTAGTGTCACAGGCTCTTCTTATGTTCTTAATATGTATTGGTGCTGTACATACCAGTAAATATGAGAATGTAGTAAGTCCACTTAACTTGACATATTTCTATAGGCTTACTGGTTAGATTACAATCTGTTTGTACGTAAAGCTATTTCAATTCCAGGATCAAATGATTGTCCTCATCTTTTATTAGAACAAAATCGAAGCAATAAATATCAAGGAATCACTTTCTGGCAGACAAACTATGGACCTGATACGGTTCAAAATAGGTTGTTTCCTTTTTTTTGCACTGGAACCGCAGAGACAGGACTGGTGGGTACGTGGGGGAAGGTGTTCAAGCACCCCATAAAGCAACAGTTACAAAAAAATGTAGGAAGCGAGGGTGACACTTTAAAATATCTTGACTGAATTGGTATGAAGTGGGAGGGAGATATTTTTATTGAGATGCCGTGGTATAAAGTGAAAGACTATTTTTAAAGATTTAAAAATGCTTCTTCCCAGTAAACAACATATATTCTTTATCCCCATAGTATGCATAATTCATCTGACAGCTGTAGTGTAACAGCAGTTTATAACAGAGTTTGCAACACAAAATGATGGGGGAGGGAGAAAGGCAGGAAAAGCCAATGCAGTTAAGGCTCATCTCTTCAGATGTAGCCTACACTGTCCAAGATGAGGCCAGTAATAGTCCCATTGTTTAAGATATTGCTTAGACCAAACCTAAAACAATCCGCATAGCCTGTGTAGCTGAATACCAGGAGGTTATTTATTAACCAACTGGAGGAAATTCAGAGAACTATAACAAAAAAAAAAAAGATCTCAACAAACTGACTTACAAGGAAAGAGTTAAAGAACGAATTATCAACAGGTTTATTAAATGAATATATAGGATATGATAGCCACCTAAGACACTGATGACTGAAATGAGAGTCAGAAGAACTGGTGTTTGAGGCGCTCTAGGAGGATTTATTATATACACATCACTTTTTGTATGTATGACAATTTATAAACAAAGTAAATCATGGAGCCTACCCAGATGAGTTTGTACAGAAGGAAAACAAACAATTTCAGTATTTCAACATATTTTTAATAGCTTGTATTAATAGCCACCAGGAGCACAACACTCCACAGTGTTTACTCCAGGCTGCCTGATATGAGTTTGAAAACAGCACTGGCTTGCAAATCAGTTGAATCAGAAGACGCAAGGAGAGAAATCAAGCATCTTGTATAGATTAAGTATTGTTTGGAAGTTGTTCGAATGAAAGGCCCTTCGAAAGTGTGAAGAAATGTTTTAATCATTTCACTGCACTTATAATATTTAAGATGAAAATGAAATGTTAAATTATAATTTATATCACCATCACATATGAGGTTGTGGAAGGATCATTTGGCATGAAAGACAATCACAACCTTCAGTTGAAACTTACTGGAAAATAAAATTCTGGGTTTTAAAGCCTAGGCACAGTATTTTCTTTGGAACACAAATATATTGTTCTCTCACTATCCTGGCTGGATGCTTTTCCCCAACACTCCTTCTGGGTGGTATGAGAAACAGTTAGGTCACATTCAAAGTAACAAGGGCAAAGAGTTCTTACATAAATCACTGTAAATCTGATTTAAGTAACTAAAAATACATTTGCGAGCATGTTTATTCAAGCAACACCACAGTCCAGACAGTGAAACAGAACATCCCCATCGCAAGCAGAACGTAGACCTCAAGTTCTATCCCAGATATTGGTTCAGTTGAAGTAAGCCTACACACACATGCGCACACACCCACCATGAGCTGACTCTGTCACACACACAGTGGAGAATGTTAGTGTGATTCTGTAAAAGTGGGGAGGTTATAGTGCACAACTTTTGAAACAAGAATTCCTCAGCCACAGGGTCACATTCATTAACTGAACAGGACAAAGCAGCAGGAATCAAAGCATTAGTAATGGAATTGTAAGTATGCTGGAAAACCAATATGATTGGCTTTTTTACTGGATTTGTCAAGGCCTGGCAAACCTTTAAACCAGACTGATGCACTTAAGTAAAACATATTATTTTTTCTTTGTTTGTATACAGATAAATTTGTCTATCCAAATACCCTCAGTCCTAAAGACTCAGTCTGTAGAGCTGTCAGGACAGGAAATGTTGCAGAGAGCTTAAAAAATGCAATCAACTGCATCCAAGAAACTCAACACCTGGAAAATCTATTGCATTAGTGGCTGACTACGGAAACAACTTTGATAATATAAACAGTGGTTAAAGAAATCCAAACAGAACAAAAAATGTGCAGTCACATTTCACTAAAGCTCATACAATGTTACAGTGCTAAAAGCCAGAATATCCTTATGTTTATTTTCAATCTCTACTATATATTTCACATTTTAATGCAGCACTCTTATGGATTTGTACCATCCTTATAATATATACATTGATTTAGGCTCAAAAAAATTATATGACATGAAATATTGGCAGCTTTTTTAAAGGCGTTCTCTTAAAAATTTAACCCTGATATGAATTGCTCCTTGAGGAGACTCGGTTAATAAGACGACTTATATCACTTCAAAAGCTACACATTTCGAAAATGTGTAATTTGATAAAATATGGGTAGACTGAGCCTCTACACTCCACACTCACACCCACCCTAATGTTCTCCAGTGTAGGGTCCCATTCCTGAACTTAACTTTACGTGACTAGCCCTACTGATTTTAGTAGGACTAGCTACCTGCACTAAGGTAAGCACGTGTGTAAGTGTTTACAGATAAGGGCTTAGATCATCACATGTTCTTTGTAACAGAAATAAGGAAATATTCCAGTTTCTCACTACAGTCAGAATTAAACTTCAACATCCAGACTCTCAGTGGTGATTGTTATGTAGAGTCTATTGAGCATATTATGGTTCAGGATGCATGGGTTCTATTCCCAGTTTTGCCTCATACTCACTGTATAATCTTTACTGAATCACTCAGGTCTCTCTGTGCTTTAGTATACCTATTCATAAAATGGATATACTATAGTAATACCTGATTCTTGTGGGAGTTGTAAGAAAGTCTGAAAAGTGCTTTAAGAGCTTTTGAGAGGAAAGTTGCTATAAACTATAAATGGATATAAAGGTTATATTTCCATTCAGAGTACTAGATGGGTGCATTTTTTCATTAAAAAGGATGTATATGAAAGACCCAAAATATAGGAAATAAAAATAGACAGTACTTCTCTTTACTGGGCACCTGATGTGGAAGTCAGTTTAAAAGATGATGATGCACAGGGATTACTGAGAAGCATGGTTTGACACAGCTAGACGGGTTCCCCGAAGTCATCTACTACAGGAGAGACCCAAGAAAGAAAGCAACAGAACGCCACTAGTCACCACATACAATCCTCAAGTCAGACCTCTGCAACAGATCATTAAGGACCTACAGCCTATTCTAAAAGATGATCCCTCTCTCTCTCAAGCATTAGGAGACAGACCACTCCTTGCTTATAGGCAGCCCCCTAATCTTAAACAGATATTCACCAGCAACTACAGATCTAACAACAAGAACATTGAAGCAGGCACACACCCCTGCAAAAAACCACGCTGCCAAGTCTGCAGACATATCTATACAACAGACACCATCATAGGTCCTAATCAAGCCTGCTACTCCATCAAAGGCTCATTTACCTGCTCATCTACTAATGTGGTCTATGCCATCATGTGCAAGAAATGCCCCAACACCTTATACATTGGTCAAACAGGATGATCGCTCCGTAAGAGACTGAATGAGCACAGAGCTGATATCAGAAATCAAAGAACAAAGAAACCAGTTGCTGAGCACTTCCATCTTCCTAATCACTCGATGACGGATTTGTTAACGACTGTCAGAGATGTACCTGTTACATCAAGACTCCAAAGAGAAACAGCTGAACTCGAATTAATATGCAAGCTAAATTCTGTGAAAGCAGGACTCAATGGAGACTATGGGTTCTTTTCCCATTACAAAGGGTGATTTGACTTCAGGCTTCCCATTCTTTGAGCCTGTAAACTGCTCTGATTTGCTGTTACTTTATGACCTGATCCTATGTTTTACACCCACTTGCATTTAGTTTCATTCCTTTCTGTAAGTTCACCCATCTTCAAAGCATCTGAGGAAGTGGGATCTTCTCCCACAAAAGCTCATGCAAAAAATAAATCTGTTAGTCTTAAAATGCCACACAACTGCTTGTTGTTTTTTCTACTGGACTAGACTAACACAGCTATCCCTTTGAAAATTATTTTTGTCTGTCTGGCAATTCAATTCAGTTGATTTTGTGTTAAAGGTTTAATGAACGCACAAAATGCAGACACTTCCTCAATACAGTGCTCACCTATGATGCAGGGGCTATAAGGAGGTGTGAAACAACTAGCTGAGAGAGGAACAGTAGCCACTGGCAATTGGTGGCATGGCTATTGGATTGTTTACAGTCTCTACAGTTATCACGCTGCCTGGAGTCAACGGTGAAATCTCGACTCCATTGAAGTCGAGGAGTTTTGCCAGCAACTTCAGAGGGTCCAGGTTTTCACCTGGAATCTAACTCCTTATGCAAACTATTCTCCATGAGCGTGAGGGCTGGCTTGAGAACACTTGCAGATGTGAATGGTGAGGTGAAGGTAACAAGATGATAACGGAGGGAGGGAAGGCAGGAATTTTCCAGATGCAAAGTGTTTGGCTAACTGTCAACCTCCGCAGCTTAGCTGATCAGCAGCAATTTCACATGGACACTGGCCAGAATTTGCAATGGCTACAAAGACCAGTGTTGTAAAACAAGCCTGGATAGGTTCCAGAAAAAAGAATATTTCCTTTCTTTGAGACCATAGAGACAATCTATCTACATGCAGTCAGGGGAGAAACTTCCTTTTCTTTATCCCCTTTCCTCTGCTGTTATATGTAAATCTGCCTCCATCTTTGCTGCTGGGCTCAAAAATATTATGCTCCATAAAACTGCTCATCGGTGGGCCTAATGATTGAGGTAGTGAGACGAGCACACCTGCTTCTGTAGTTGAGCAGCATTTGCACAAGTGGCTCTCCAGTCCTGTCCATCCCCTCTGCACTAGGATAAAAGTTTGAGGGTATTGAAAAAATATATACTTGTCCCTCCCCAAACTAAAAAATAGAATAGCAAAGGGGTAATTGCTCCCTATAGTTACAAAAATGACACTACTGAATATAAGGAAAATAGTTCCATTTATTAATTTTATAGCTTCTTAGCCCATTGAAGGTGATGTTGACTATTCCAGAAACATTAACAACGTGAAATCATGAACAAGAATACAGGAATTGCCATATCTGGTTAGAACCACTGTCCATCTAGTCCAGTATCCAATCTTCAACAGTGTTCAGTAACAGCTACTTCTGATATTTTGATCTGTCTCAGTGATAGGCCTGCTGATGGGGGGAGAACAAGAAAAGCAATTGCTAATTATCCCCTATTATCTATTATTACCTATTATCCCCCAACTTAAGGTGGATCCAAGTTTGGGCTGCTCCTGCTATTTTTAGGGGGACCCCTGGAACTCCCTGTTCCTAGTGCCTTCCTTTATTTTTAGGGGGCCAGAATGCTGCCTGCCTAAAAATAGGGGGCCCTGGAACCTTCTTCTGGTGCCTTCCCCACTTTAACCCCTTACAATAGTTTGTGGAAGGAGCTGATGGGGGGAGGACAAGAGAAGCAATTGCTAATTGCTGATCAGCAATTTAAAAGAGCTCAGACAGATAGAAAAATAGATATGTACTCTCTTCGTCTCCACACATCCCCCTTCCCAAGGCCCCCGCTGCTCATGCTTTCCACCCCTCCCCTGAGACATGCTTATTTATTATGTGCCATGCATGTTCCCAGTTGATTGAGGAGGGGGTATCTGCTATACAGCTTCCCAGGTTCATCAGCCATCTTCCAGAAGAGTCCAAGGGACCCCAGAAGTAGGAGTAACAGATACAGCCATCTCAGTCACCTGGGAAGCTGCAAGACATGTAATAAATGATGATAAACTTCTGTTGGAAGCCAACTCAGACTTCAGTGATTCATTTCTGGTGAGGGGAAGGGCGACTGACTTTTCCACCCTGAAGGCCAGAACTGCCATCAGCGGGCCTGCTTATTGACAAGTAATTATAACTATTTGTTTAATTTTTTTAAAAACAGTGTCTATGAAATACATCATCTGAATTGGTTTGAAACATATTGGCTATGAAATGCATCATCTGAATTCCAGATTTCTGTCAGCATACATATATGCTGCCCATCTAGAACATTCACTATTGAATGCTGCCTAGTAAAGAGTGTAGCTGATTATTAGAAATGAGGCCAGATTCTTCCAAATGTTATGTGACGCACAGTTTGGGAGAGGGTCACAAAGAGTCTTCTCCCATCGTTGTACAGCTCATCTAAGATCAGACAAAACTGCAGTCTTGTTCCTTTGGAGTCAGTTCAAAAGGGAGAGTGAGGCAGAAAGGCCATGCACCCTTTGCACCAGTCCACACAGTACAACCAGCACAGTAGGGAATATGTTTCATGGGCATGTTGACACTAGGGTGACCAGAGGTCTTGATTTTCTAGGGAAAATCCTGGTATTTTGGGTTTTTTTCTTATATGGGTACCTATTATCCCCCAACCTGTCCCAATTTTTCACACCTTTTAGTTTTTAAGCCTGTAGGGCTGTGAACATGCTAGTTAGATAAGTTTCCTTTAAATGGTATTCTGTGTCTGCTCACTGATTTATTTACTTGCCCCCTGTGTATTTAAATTAGTAGTAATAGTCAATTCCATCCTGTTATAAGCTTTTTGTTAAGTAAAGGTTTGTTACATGCAAGTAAGCACCATGAATGTATTAGCAAGTTTGGATTAAATCCATCTCATGGGTTATTCTTAGCCTCATGGATTTAGTCCTGGAGGCTCCCAAGGCAGGCCACTGAGTGTGTAGCAGACCCAGCCAGGTGGAGGCACCACCAAGCATATTGTACTGGCCCTCGTTCAAAGGAACTGCCACACTGCCATCTCTCAGTAGACTCCCTTGCTTTACTTATCTGGTCACCCTACTGGTGCACATGCTTCCATGTGCTTTAACTGCTTGGGTAGAATTGGTCCCACCACTCCCACCACAGATAATCTAGCTTTGCAGCATCTCCAACACAGAGCAAGGCTAGTCATCCTCAGATAGCCCAAAACTGCTTTAGTATATTCTATCATTTAAGACAGGCAAACTTGCTCATGTCACACTTTGCCCTTCAGCTCCAAATTACAGGTAGGCTGAGAAAAGAACATTTTTCTCTCTTGCTATAGCTCTTCACTTCTTTGATTAGAACAATATTCTTAAAAAGATAAAATATTAATAGATCACATCTAAGTACTATGTGTACAGGACAGCAGGGGCACTGAGCTTTCTGCGTGTATTCTGCTAATAGAACCAAATATCTCATTCAGCTAGGTTGCAATTTACACTTTGAAACAATTTTACTTATTCAAAAGAAGCTGAATGCTGTAGAATAAAAGCCTAAGGATCAAGGCAGATTAAAACTGTTTTATCCCGAAAGATTAGTGCTGTCTTTACTTATCAGCTGCTGGTTATTAGAGATGCCACCAAAAATTGAAGCTTGATGCTTTAAGAACAGAAAAACTCTAATGGACATAATCTTCACTTTGTACAAAAAGGGGGGGGGGAATGGAAACTGCAACAATAGCCACAACCATTTGTCTATTTTAAAGAGGAATAATTATATGTGTACCAATTAATTTATTGTACTATCAGAATATGTTCTTCAGTTCCATTTGTTTGAGTCTCAGTTGGGAACATATCTGCTCTGAACTATATCAAAGAAAAAAAATCAGGACAATAGAGCTTGCTGTGCCTGTCATACTAGTGCTCTTATGCTTTCCTTGCTACACAAAATGTTCAGTCAGAGTCTTCAATTTTTGCTTGCAGTGTTGTTTTGTAGTCATGTTGGTCCCAGCATATTAAAGAGACAACAAGGTGAGCGAGATATCTTTCATTAGACCAACTTCTGTGAATATAAGAGACAAGTTTTCAAGACAGACCTGAACAAGAGCTCTGTGCAAGTCTGAAAGCTTGTATTTTCACCAACAGAAGTTAGTTCAATGAAAGCAAAGATACTACCTCTGCCCCTTGTCTATGTAGGATCGACTAATATAGTGAGATTGTATCCTACTGTCATTAAGATTGTGTAAGAGCACATCATAAACATCAATGTTCAGTTGCTCATAACTTTCTGAAAAACTTGCACCATTTAGGGTGAATATGTCTGAAGATTTTCAGCAAGCAAAGCAGATGGAGGTTTGAGCACAAATAATTCAATTGTATTAGAGTATGAGGAAAGGAAAATATAATTGTTCCAACCATACTCTTCATAAAAAACTGACCTTTTAAAACTGATCTCCAAGATACTGCTATTGGAAAATTGTTTTAGATTTGATGGGTGACAGCTTCAGTTCTGCCAGCTTTTATATATCTATTACAATATGTTTGAATCATGTAATCACACATTCTTTCTAAATTAATATTATTTATTTTTGTTCACAATCTTGTGTGTGCAGCATCCTGCAGTATTGAGTACAACTCTCTGAATGCTAGATAATGAGTCCTTGAAACTCATATATATACATATATAATATATATATATTCACACACACATATATAACACACACACACACACACACAAAACTTCACTGCAAATGTGGAGGTTTAAAATTAAATGTGATTGCCTTGGTGTTTAATTGTCTAAAGCTCCTTATTGGTAAGATATTAATATGCAGGGTACACCTGGAAACACTTATTTTCATATCAGCATCTAAAAAACATCCAGTTTTCAGTTCACTTGTACTTGTCCGAATAGAAATATACTGAGGAGTTTCAAATCAGTTGATAAAGAAGCACTAACCATTTAAAAATTACATCCAGTTCTCAGCAAAAGTAATATCTGGTTGTTAGGACAATTTGTGGACAGGCAACAACAGATGCCAAATGGCTACACTTATCCATAACATACACATTCAAATGAGGACTCATAGGAAATACATTAATATTACTTTGTACCAGTACATATTTATCCTAGAAACACTTGAAATAAAATAATTTGTTCTCATGGATGTACTTTTTGCAAAAGAAAAGATGATTGAGATAAACTAGAACTTGGTAGAACGGATCATATAAGTTAAGTCAAGTCCTCAGAGATGCTCAGTATATGCAGCTCTGGATCATTTGTATAGTCAGTCAAAATCCCTCAGGATTTGGCTCTAAGCCAATGAAGAGGCACTCTAACTTCATTAGGAATGCTCTCATTTTACTAGACTTATGTCAATGTAGCTGCACAAGCTAGTGAGGGGAAGAGAGGACAGCACCCCACTTACTTCTGTGCTACCTAGAACTTGGGCCAGGCTCCTGAGTAAATTGAGGTCTCAAAAAAAGTGACAGACATTTTCAGAGACAGAAATCCATCCCCACACCACATGCTTCAATTCTGACTTGAGGGACTAGCTCTATTAATAAACAGCTAAGTCTGTCTCCAAGACCATCCATGCCCCAATGTTTCTGCAAAGACTTGTTTTATTCACAAACACTATCTATCTATTTCCAACTGCATTTCCCCATCTATCAGCTCAGGTACTTAAATTATCTTTCTGAGGCTGACTATGCTGTTCAATATTTGATGTTCTTTCCATTTTTGCAATATCTGCAACCTTAGAAAACATGCTTTCAACACCACTGTTCAGACCATTTATATAAATAATGCAAACAAAGTATCTAACACCAGATCCTACTTCCATCCCAAAGGTCTTTCTAGCTTGAGAATATCTGATTCATGCTTTGTCTTTGTTTCCTTCATATTAGCCAATGGTCAATCCATTCAGCCACCTTTCATTTATCCCAGGACCATGAAGCATTACTCTACCATGTGAATTCCTACCAAATACTATCTAAACCACCTACATGTACAGTTACTGTAATTCATTGTGTTACTTTAAACAAGAATAAACAGACACCACTAACCACAAACCATTACAAAGCCTTTCTACAAATCACATCCTGAAACTACAGTACCTGTGCTAAATGAAGTTGTTATTCCACAGTGTTAGATGAGGTTGCAGGGATCACCTCAAACCCCTTCCAAGATGTAGGCTTTGTTGCATCTAAAACATTTGTTATGAGAAATGTTTCCCAGTTCTTTACAAGTTAGGTGAGATAATATCTTTTATTGGACCAATGTCTGTTGATAAGACAACTTTTGAGCCATGCAGAGCTCTCTTTAAGGTGTGGGAAAGATGCTTGCAACCTTTGTCTACACCACCACTTAATTTAGTATAACTTAGGTCATGTGAGTATTCACACCTCAAATCCATGAACCATGTAGAGTTACACCACCTCAGCACTGCTGTGGACAGCACTATTTTGTTGGGAGAGCTTCTCCCACTGATGGGTATTGCCTCTTGTGGGAGGTGAAATAATTATGCCTACAGAAGAGTTCTTTCACATCAGCATATACCGCATCTTCACCAGAAGTGCTACATCCCCATAGCTATAGCACTTCTAGTGTAGATAGCCCCAGTATCAAAGTTAAATGCAAGATGGAGCAGACTTTAGCATAAACAGTTAACACATGTCATGGGGGATCATCCAAAGTTGAGTGTCCCCTTTACACCACTCATACTCCAGTCACAGGAAAAGAGGGGGGGGAGGGTTACAGATTGTTGTAATAAGCCATAAATAGTCTTTTTACTGTTCCATAATTTTTAGTGTCTAGCACAGCAGTTCTCAATTTCTTCAATATTGCAACGCAGTCGGCAGCTTACCCAACCATGCACAACACACAGCCCTTGCAAACCAAGAAGCCGCCCACTGCTGGAAAAAAATCCCACCACCACTGGAAGTTTTGGAGGTGGCACAAATCCCCACAATGAAAAAAACCTCATCACCGGAAGAAAATCCCATGAGGAAAGCTGGGTTTGGATGGGTTTGTTTCAGTGGTGGGGAGTTTCTTTTGGGAATGGGCCAGCTCCCAGAGACACACTCAGCCCTGTGCAGCAACACACTAAGGTGTCACAATGCAGCGTCAGAGAACCAATGGTCTAGCAGAAGTATGAATTTCAAGCTCCCAGACTTGTCTTCTGAAGATGATGCACAGGCTTCCTCTGAGGATGAGGACTGATAAGCAAGTTATAGGGTGATTACTTTGTTTACTGAAAGCAGTTACACATTGTAAAGAACCATTCAAGGTAAGGTGACCCATTAACACAATATGGGATCTGTGGCTGACCTTTTTTACAATCTGTTCCACCCTGAATTATGTTAGGAGGCTGACAGAACCTTTCCCAGACCTAAAAAAGCTTTGTGCAGCTTGAAAATTTGTCTCTCTCACAGAAGTTGATCCTATAAAAGATATTACCTCATCCATTTTGTTTCTCTACCAGCTGGGGACCAACATGGTTAGAACAATACTGCACATTCAAATAATGTCAAATGAATGTGTCTGTTTTTCTGGAGCACATTCAGATGGCCTGTATAAATAAAGACACAGTGATTCACGAACATTGGCCAACACCATAATACCAAGGTAGGCTTCCTGTAACTGTATTTAAGCAAGCCTAGTTGCGCTTATTTTCAATAATAATAATAATGAGGGGTGTGGGTGAAAATGAAAGTGAAACTGGTGATGGCACACGTTCTCTCTACAGTTTCCACCACTGATGCACTACTGAGTTTTCACAGGTAAGAGGACACTGTGAAATGGTTAGGTGGATAAAGCTTAGTTTAATGGGAGACTTCTCCTTAACACCCAGGTCTGTTGTGCTTCCCACTACAGTGGATCTAGCTGACATATTAAATGTTCCCAATTTGTTTGACTTCCTCCTCTAACCACTGTCTACTTGTCTATCTGTCCTCAGAAGATGAGTTCCTCAGTGCAGGGAGCTTCTCTTCTAGAGTGACTACAAAGCACTTACCAGAGACAGGATGCTCAAATAATACATAAGTAAATAAGTAAATGCTTTAGCCCAACAAAATAAATGCTGCAAAAACTGTTTAAAGCCTTGTGGAAAGAAATACTAAGAGACCTCAATCTACAGAGCAGACTAATGATTTACATAATTTAATTTAAGCAAGAGTATGCAGTACTGATGAAAAGTGAAAGCAAAAACCATGAAAACTGCTATCTTCATTTTTTTTTTTGTTAATTGCTAAATGGATAACTACTTTTTATAAGCAATTTATTTGGAGAAAAAAATGTTCCATAGATATTAAAACTCAAGACTGTGCCCCATACAAATTACATCTGTCCTAGTTAGAAATTCTTCAAAAGCCTCAAACAATTCTGAACCAATTATAACTATATATAAAGATTTGCTCCTGAGCCCATGAAAACTGACAAATTCAATGGTATTAAATAGGTATGAAACCAAAAAATTATATGGGTTTACTGAAGTATTTCAACTAATAAAATTAATATTACTTGGTTAAATACTCAATTATGTATTAAACTTTTTAACTGCAGCTGTGGTGAACTGCCTAAGAATCTTTGACTACTTCAACATGATTTTGATAATGATCAACATTATTTGATGATGATCAACATAATGATAAAAATTATTTTGCTTAATGCTAAGAATTTCCTTTGAACCCATTAACCTTAAAAAAATGACTGAAAGAGATGAGATGTGTATTTCCACCACTCATGATCTGATTGTCAGTCTCACAATATTTGGTATTTTCCTTAAATCTCTAGGTTCCTGGACTCCCATGACTGTGAATTTCAGGTTTTGTTTTAACAAAAAAATTCTATCCCTCACTATTGTTGAGAAAAGACTGAAAATATGACTTAACTGTAACATATGGGCTTAAAAACTAAAAGGTAAATAACGAGAATACATTTTAAAACAGTATTCATTATTTTTAAAATAATCTCATTTTAGGGATGCTGACAATTTTTGTACACCGAAGGCCAGCCGTACTGCTTGCTTGTCTTTACTCTTTACTTCAGGATGAACACAGTTTAAAAAAAAAAAAAAAAAGTATAATGGACTAGATCTAAAGGTCCTGAAATTCACTGGAAGTTTGCCAAACAGGGAGACTTTTTCCTCCCCACCAAAGTTAGTAATGTAGTCTGGAGCCCTCCACTATATAGGTGGGTTACTTATCCATAGTTCCAAACAGCAGCCGTGTTAGTCTAGGCCAGGAAAAAAAAAACACAACCAAGAGTCCTGTGGCACTTAAACACTAGCAAATTTATTTTTCTCATGAGCTTTCGTGGGTAAAATCCTTAAACATCCTTCTTTGAGATGGGCTGCTCACATAAATTCTTATTCAGATGTGTACATGCCATGGAGCACAGTCATTCAGAAGCTTTTTGCCTTAGCTTGTCTCCATAGAGTCAGTTACCAACTCTCCCTCTGCACCATGCTCTGGCTGCAGCATATAGGTGGTGCCAACCATGCTCCCCTTAAAGTTCTTCTTTCCACTAACTCTGAAAAGCAGGGATGGTGGAAAGCTATGGAATGTATGTGAGCAGTCCATCTCAAAGAAGTACTTTTATGGGTAAGTAACCCTCCATTCTTTGCACTCTGCTCACATCCATTCTTATTCATGTGATTTACAAGCCTTGTTTAGGATAGTGAGCGGAGCTGAGGTTTCCTCACCTGTAATATCGCTCTGCCAAAGGCCACATCTCTTGCTTGCTGCACGATGGCATAATGAGAGACAGATGTACTGAAGACCAGGTGTCTGCCCTACAAATCGCTCTTATGAGCTCCTGAACCAAGAAGGCTGTTGATGATGCTTGCGCCCTGATCAAATGCACTTTGACCTTCCCCTGAAGTGGAATCTTTGCCCAGTAGTAGCGGTCCTTAATGCAGCTCATTATCCATGATGAAATGTGCTGTGATGTCTCTGCCTGACCCCTCATGTGCTTGGTGACTGCAACAAAGAGTTGGGTCAATTTACAGAAGGATCTGGTCCGCTTGATGTATATGGTAAGTGCCCTTCTAACATCAAGCGTGTGCCACCTTCTCTGATTCTTGGTCAGGTGTGGTCCTGGGAAAAACACTGGAAGGAAAATTTCCTGATTTACATAGAAGGGTGAGACTACATTAGGTAAGCCGGCCAGGTGTGGGCAGAGCTGAATTTTGTCCTTGCGGAACACTGTACAGGGTGGTTCTGAGGATAGGGCCTTTTGTTCTGACACCCTCCTTGCTGAGGTAATGGGCACCAGGAATGCTACTTTCCATGATAGGACTATGGGGGAGCATGAGTCTAATGACTCAAAGGATGGGTTACTGAACCCCTCGTTCAAGTAACTAGGCTCAAGTCCTACTGTGGAACCAGGTCTTGCACCTGCAGAAAGACTCTCTCCACCTCCTCAAGGAATCTGGATGTCTTGGAGTGTGATAAGGGGGTGACTCACTGGAAGGTGGAGTGTAAGGCTGAAATTGCTGCCAGGTGCGCTTTGAGAGATATTACTGCTAGGCCTCACCCCTTCAAAAACAGGAGGTAATCAAGTATGATTTGGATGGGAGAGGACACTGGAGTGACCACTCTGGCTGCTGCCCACCAAGGAGAAACGCTTCCACTTAGCTTTGTAGATTGCTCATGTGGAAGGTTTCCTGCTATTAGATCCTGCTGTACTTCCTCAGAGCAGGCCCTTTCGTCTGGGCCCAGCTATGTAACCTCCATGCCATCAGGTGAAAGGAGATCAGGTCTGGGTGCTGAAGGTGATCTGAGTCCTGGGTTAGGAGATCTGCCTGGAGTGGGAGCACCATGGGCAGGAGCACTGACAAGTCGAGGAAAGTGCTGTACTAAGGCTGGCGAGGCCAGGCCGGGGCCACCATGATTACATCTGCTCTGTCCCTCTCGATTTTCAGCAATACTTTGTGGATCAGGGGTATAGACAGAAAGGCATAAAGGAGGGGTCCCTCCCAGCTGCTCAGGAGAGCATCTGATATTGACCCTCTCTCTCTGCCCCTGGGTGGAGCAGCATAGGCCACATTTGTGATTTTTGTGGGATGCAAAAGGAGGGGATCTCCCATTTTCAGAAGAGGTGACCCATCACCTCTGGGTGAAGTGACCATTCATGTTGGGGAAGGAACTGTCTGCTGAGTTTGTTCACCTGGTTGTTGTTCACCCTGGTAGGTGAGCCACCAGCAGGTAGAAATCGTTCTGTAGCGCTACCTCCTATAGGGAGACTGCCTCCTTGCACAGGGCAAATGACCGTGCTCCTCCCAGTAGCTGAGGTAAAAAAAATCAGCGCTGCCTTGTCCATCAGAATCTGCACAGTCTTCCCCCGATCATGTCCAAGAAAACTTTGCAGGTCAGGTGGGTTGCCCTCATCTCTCTGATGTTTATGTCGAAAGGGGTCTCCTCCACCAACCACCTCCCCTGCGAGGAAAGGCCATTGCTCATGTGGGCGTTCCACCCCAGATCTGAGGCATCCGTGATTAAGGTCACTGATGGGTCTTGGGTCTCAAAGGGGACCTCTTGCCTCGTGAAGTCTGGGTATTGCCAGATTATGAGGGTTTTTAGGATGTCTTTCAGGATGGTGATCATCTAATCTAGAGAGTGGCTATGCAGGCAGTATACCACCACCAGCTAAGACTGCAATGGTCTCCTGCAGAGACAGGCCATCCTTATCACGTATGTGGAGGCCACCATGTGGCCCAGTAGTTGGAGACACCACCTCATGTTGTAGTGGGGAGCGGTGTAGGTCTGAAATGATGGTAGACATTGACTGAAACCTGGAGAGTGGGAGAGATGCCCTGGCCTGTCTTGAGTCTAGGTGGGCCTCAATGAACTCTCTCTCTTGTGTGTGGTGGTCAGTTTTGATTTTTCCAGATTTAGGAGAAGACCTAACCTGTCATACAGCTTTTGAGTGGAGTGGATACTGTGGTGGACCTGAGTTTTGGACCCCCTGACGAGCAAGTCATCCAGGTAAGAAAAAATTTGGATACCTTGTTTTCTTAAGTGAGCTGCTACTACAGCTGCACACTTCGTGAACATCCTTGGTGCAAGGGAGAGTCCAAAGGGGAGTGCTGTGAACGAGAAGTGTTCATTCCCTATCATGAATCTGGGGAACTTCCTCTGTTTGGGTCTGATAGCAAAGTGAAAGTAAGTGTCCTTTTGGTCAAGGGCTGCAAAACAGTCGCTCAAGTCTAGGGACAGAATGATATCAGCTAGAGAAACCATGCAAAACTTTGTTTTTCTAAGGTACTTGCTTAAACACCTTAAGTCTAGGATAGTCTCAGCCCCTGTTTGTGCTTGGGACCAAGAATTACCTGGAGTAAAAACCCTTTCCCTTTTCTTTTCAGGGTACTCGTTCTATTGCCCTGAGTCCAAGGAGCTTTCAGCCTTCCTGTCCAAGCAGGATTTTGTGGAAAGATTCCCTGGTTGGAAATTGAGGGGGCGGTTTTCTGCTGGGGGGACCTGGACCTGAACTTCAGGGTGTAGCCTTTGGAGACTGTATCAAGGATCCAGCAGTCCGAGGTGATTTCGAACTACGGGGGTAAGAAAGGAGACAGGAGTGGTCATGGCCCTTCGGCAGCTGGTCAGAATCTCTGTATCTGATTAGCTGACCAATCGTTGTTGCCCTGGCGGGAGGACTGGTTGGAGCTCTGGCTCCAACCTCCCCTGCTCCCTCTATTTCTATCTCTGTCTCAGTTTCCATAGGGTTGTTGAAATGGTTGAAAGGATTGATTGCATGAGCCCTGCTGATGATGTTGCTGTGGCTGCTGCTGGAACTAGGACTGTTGGGGACAAAAAGGGCATCTTGCCATTTGTGGGGTGTACATCCCCAAAGAACACAGCTTTTCTGTAGAGTTCTTCATGCCTTGCAGCTTGGTATCCGTGGACTCCACAAACAATGCTGAGCCCTCAAAGAGAAGGTCTTGGATTGCCTGAGGTGATAGTCCTGAGCCCTGCAGCCACGATGCATACCTCATGGCAACAGCTGAAGCCACTCCTCTGTTGGCTGCGTCTGTTGCATCCCAGGACATAAAGAGGGTCCCATGGGCTGCCCTTAGACTGTCCTACAAGAAGGCATCAAAGTCTGTGGTGTGGTCCAGCTTCTTAGCATCTTTGTTCTTTGGTGTAGATGCAGGTTTGCCTTGTTATCCATAAGGAGAGACATCATCCACCACTAGGGACCCTACTGTAGGGTGGGTGAACAGGAACCCAAACTTGTCTGCAGGTACATGGTATTTCCTTTCCATGACCTTAGAAACTCCCAGAACTGAGGACAGGGTTTGCCACTGGGTGCAGGCAATCTTTAAAACCCCCTCATACATGGGTAGGGTGACCCTTGCTGGGGGAGTAACTTCTCCCATATCAAATTGGGGGTTGAAGTCCCTGACAAACTCCTGTGAGCTCTAGGTGTTTCAGAAGCTCCTAGTGTGCTCTGGGGTCCTCTAGGAGTGAGAGGGACCTTTGGTAGGCTGCCTCATTGGGGGAGGATGAGGATAAGACTCTTGAGCTCTCTCTTCCCATGCCCAAGGTGCTCTCTCCCAGGTCGAGTCTATGTTGGACCCCTGCAAGTTCCATCCCCCTGGGGACATAGCCAGTTTTGATGAGCCCAGGGATGTGGCTCCCTCCAAGAGGACTCCCAGAGTCCCCAGCCAACCCACCTAGCTGTCCAGTCCTCAAAGATCTGAGCGGGAGCCGCCGGTGCCAGCATCACCTTTCTGCACTGTGCCAGCAGGCAGGTCTCCTTCTGGTGCTGACCTCTTCAGTGCTCCAGTGCCAAGGCCTCAGCGGTTGGAGGATGTTGAGACAGTGGGGTAGACACCAAGTCATGGCATCTGCGACCCCTTGATCAGCTCCAGGACGCCAACACCAGGAACTTCCTCTAATGCTTGCCAGATGGGCATGCAATGGCTGGTGCCAGAAAGGAGGAGGACTTCCAGAGCTGGTGCCAGACACTGGAGTCTCTCAGTTATATGGACTGGGAGTAGGGCTATGGAGAGAAGGCCCATGACTGGTCCCTGGAAGAACCATGTGGCAACAAGAGCAGTGGAGACTGGAGTTCTTCTCCTACACTTGACTGCTATCCTGAAGATGAAGATTTGGGTTGCATCGGAGAAGGAGAACACCAGTGCCAGGATTCCTCAAAGCAAGACACTAGTGAGGAAGGCATGGATGCTTGATCCCAGGATGGGCTCCTGTGCCATTGCTCAGGGTCCTGCACCAATTCCTGCAGTACCACAGGACTAGGCCCACGCTCAGTTTTGAGCCAGCCCTTTAACAAGAACAAAGGCTTCCTCCTTGATGTGACTAGTGTTGGTGGTGGAGAAGGTATAGACAGCTGCAGTAGTGCTCTTGCTGCCTCTAGTGTAGACAGAACTGGGATGTCATGTGGTCTTGGGCCCCTAGTCAGGGAAGGACCTTTCCCCATGCAGGGGATCTCAAATGGTGTCAGATCCGAGTGGTGCTTCCCCTCTTACGCCCGGGGTTTAGGAGCAGCCTCCTCTCTTCCGATACAGGGCTTCTTCTTCCCCGATAGGGAGTGGTGCCAAGGAGTAGCTGGTGCAGGGTGCATTCTCTGTGCAGGAGGGGTCAGTGCAGTCGACACACAGGCCAGCACCACATGTCAGGCAAAGGGCCTCTTCCATGGCTATGGACCAAAGGTGGTTTTCCCATTCTTTCTAGGTCCTCAGCTTGAAGGACCAACAAATGTGGCATTTATTGGCCTTGTGGCTCTCACCCAGGCACTTCAAGCACTTCTCAAGGCATGTTGCTGGTAGAGAAGGCCTTACCACAGGAAGCACGTGGTTTGAAGCCAGGCATGATGAAGGCTCCACATTTGGATCTGGAGTGATGAAAGTTGACCAGTGCTCGATGTCAGGGACCTACCAAACTTGTTATAGGCTGAAAAACTGCTGTTAGCCACGATACAACCCAAAGAAAGGTTATGAAGCAACACAAAGAATAGGTGCTTGCACTAAGCAAGGGTAATAGCTCCAAGACCGACTCTTAGGTGGAAAGAAGGAACTGAAGAGGGGGGACAGGATCAGCACCACCTATGCCTGTGGAGATTGTTGTTGTACTAACTATTGCTTGGATTTTTTTTTAGCTCAGAAACAGAGTGCATATTCTAAGGAAAACACCCCCACACACACCCACACACACACACCTCACTAATTTAACAAGTGAACAAGATGTTTTTAATTATATTCAACAGCTGCTCTGATGTAATCAGAAATTCAATACAACAAGATTTTTTTTGAAGTATTGTAAATCTTTATGTGGAAAGAATAAGTAATAAACTGTTAATATACATTTCCCAGATGGCACTATTTCAGATCAATTAAAAACAGAAGTAAATTTGTGAATAACCACATTCTAGCAGTAGGGTTTGCAAACATACAAATTGTATTACTTTGTGTTAATCTAATCACTACCTAATGGTAGGCAAAGACTGTTTGCACTTTTAAGTCTCTGCTGTGAAGTCATTTCTGTTTTTTTACAATAGCATTCTGCAATTATTTTGTTGTATCCGACTATACATGTACATTATCACACTACCAAATGATCAGTTTTATAAAACTGTCATGTAACAAATTATCTGAATTTTCTTCTATATACATTATTATTTTTCCAACTGAATACTATGTGTAGGCATGCTGTACTTTAGGGGCCTCTGAAATCAAGTAGGAACACTTAAGCAGTTCCTACATGCTGTAAGTTTTCCACTGAGGGACTACAACTCCCATTATCCCTTGGGAAAGAGAGAGGGACCTAGCCTGCCCCTCCAGGAAGCAGGGGGGACTAAGGCATCTCCTCAGAGGGAGAGAGACATGTCTGAATCTGGAAGCTGCTGTGAGTGCTCCTGGGGTTCCTGAAGCTGCTCCTGGGGTTCCTGAGACTGCTGGAGGTTCACTCAAGCAGGGATCTTCAGAGGTTGGTGGCGTACTCAGCCCAAAGCAGGGTCTGAGCCTAGAGCTGACTGAACTGGATCTTCAGTGAGGGTGTGAGTGTCTGTCTTCCTCCTCCAATTTGGAGCAGGGCTTGTAAAGCAAGGGGGTCTGCTGAGAGACTGACTGGGCCTGAGAGAAGGCAGTGTGGCAGTTCCTTTGAACGAAGGCCAGTACTACAGACCATTGGTTGGGCTCACTCCGGATCTTCAGCATGCTTCTCAGTGGATACACTGGACCAGCACTGTGCTGCCTTGTCTCCTTCATTGACCCTCCAAGCGTGCCCACACAAGCAAGGGGTTGGGATTCTGAACTCGAGGAAGTGTGCCCTCTGAGTTGGAAAAAGGGCTGTGAACATGCTAGTTAAGTTTCCTTTAAACGGTATTCTGTGTCTGCTCACTGATTTATTTACTTGTCCCCTGTGTATTTAAATTAGTAGTAATAGTCAATTCTATCCTGTTATGATAAGTTTCTTTGTTAAGTAAAGGTTTGTTACATACAAGTAAGCACCATGAATGTATTAGCAAGTTTGGATTAAATCCATCTCATGAGTTATTCTTACCCTCATGGATTTAGTCCTGGAGGCTCCCAAGGCAGGCCACTGAGTGTGTACCAGACCCAGCCAGGTGGAGGAACCACCAAGTTTAATTTCCTGTTAAGCAAAGGGACTGCAGCAGAAGAGTAGATAGAGGATAGAGGATCCTCCAAGCGCATCCTTTCAAGCTAGAGGTTGGGGTTCTGAACTCTAGAAAGTGTACCCTCCAGGGGCATCACTGGCGCTGGGCACACCGGGGCACGTGCCTCAAACCCCAGCACCAGTCTCCCGGCCGCCAGCGGCTATAGCAGCCCAGTCCCCAGCCAGGGATCTGGGGCCTGGCTGCCCGCAGCTGCGGCAGCCCCATTCCCGGCCGGGGATCCGGGGCCTTGCCGCCGGCGGCCACAGCAGCCCCGTCCCCCACCAGGGATGCGGGGCCTGGCCTTCGTGGCCGCATCAGTGCGGCGGGGACTGGCCCTGTCCCTGGCCAGGGGGCGGGGCCTGTAGGCTGGGGGTGTGGCCTGCCGGCCAGGGGCAGGGCGTAGACCCATGCCCCGGGTCCCTTCCCCAGCCAGCGACACCCCTGGTGCCCTCTGAGTTGGAAAAAGGGCTGTGAACATGCTAGTTAGATAAGTTTCCTTTAAACAATATTCTGTGTCTGCTCACTGATTTATTTACTTGCCCCCTGTGTATTTAAATTAGTAGTAATAGTCAATTCCATCCTGTTATGATAAGTTTCTTTGTTAAGTAAAGGTTTGTTACATGCAAGTAAGCACCATGAATGTATTAAATATATAATTAGCAAGTTTGGATTAGATCCATCTCATGGGTTATTTTTAGCCGCATGGATTTAGTCCTGGAGGCTCCCAAGGCACACCACTGAGCATGTACTGGACCCAGCCACAATCCCAACATCACCACTGGGAAACTCAGGATCTCTTTTTTGTCATCAAACTTAGGTGCCTGTGCACATGTGAGTGTTGCCTGCTCCCAGGGAGAAAAGGGAGAGGGCTACAGATGCATTGTCTAGACGGCCTTACAACGTCTCAACAGCTGAGGATAAATGGGAAGAGGTATCTGCCCCTGGCGTTCAAGCTTTGTGCTGTGTTTCTACTGTTTGTGGGAAAGTGACTAAAGCACATCCTTCTTGCCTTATTGATCTTTTAGGAGTGGAAATCCAAGCTATCCCTCAAGCTTACTGTAATCTTCCTTCTTTAGACACCTCCCATCTTCCTCATTTAAGTTGTTCTGAGATTCGGGCTGCACAGCAGGATGGTCTCTGTGTTGAAGAAGTTTGGCTGGCAGTTGATCAAGGAAACCCTGCTCCTGCAGATAAAAGCAGACACCCTAATATTCTTTTCCTAATGAAAGGATGGGATCACCTTTTCTTTGAGAATCGACTCTTGTATAGAATCACTAAACAGCCAGAGCAACGCATTAAAAAGCAACTGATTTTACCTCAACAGTATCACAAAGCCGTACTACAATCTTTACACGACAACCATGGGCACCTTGGGATTGATAAGACCTATGGACTAGTTCGAGATCATTTTTACTGGACGCAGATGAAAAATGATATTGAACAGTATTGTAAAACCTGTGCCTGGTGTATACAGCAGAAGACTCTACCCACAAGAGCTGCTCCACTGTTTCATCTTCACAGTGAAGGCCCTATGGATTTGGTCTGTATGGACTTTCTCACAACTGAACCTGATAGCTGAAATACTTGTACAGTATTGCTAAAACTCTTTGGGAAAAGTATTTTGTGCATTATGGTCTACCCAAGCACATGCATTCTGATCAAAGACAGGACTGTGAAAGTTGATAAATTCATGAACTCTTAACTATGCTAAATATAAAAAAAAAAAATCAAGACCACCACCTTATCATCCACAGAGAGACCTACAGCCTGAAGATATAATCAGACCCTGCTTAATATGCTAGGAACTTTGAATGCCAAACAGAAATCTAAATGGAGTCAACATGTTAGCCATCTTGTTCATGGTTATAACTACTCAAAATGAGGCTCCCTGGGTATTCTCCGTATTTCCTAATGTTTGGACAAGAAGCCCAATTACCAGCGGACCCTTGTTTTGGGGTCTCAGCAGATGGATCTTCAGCTCAGTCTTGTCTCCAGTATGTAGCAGATTTTAAAAGAGACTTGAGCTCTGCTTATAAGCTTGCTCAGGCTGCATCAGATAAGATGATCCAGGGCAATAAAGACCATTATGATCAGAAGGTGATTGTGTTCTTATCAGGAACCTTGGGCTTCCTGGAAAACATAAACTTGCAAACTAGTGGGACTCCCAGCCCTACACTGTAAAGAAGCAGATGTCTGGCTCACCCGTTTAGCAACTAAAATCTGAACAGGCAAGTGGCCCATTAAAGACTATATAACAAAACCATTTACTTCCTTTGGGGCACCATGTCAGAATGGATGCTCCATCTGAGAGTGAGCCTACTCCTTTACCCAGAACACTATGCCAAAGGAGAGCCCAGACTTCCAGAAGCCCCTTCTCCAATTCTGTAGGCAGTGCTAATCCTTTGTTAGACCCTGCCACTTTGATGGATATAGATGGTTCCCTATCAGAGACTGATTCTGAGGAGGTCTACCCTGACTATATACCTTTGTATCATGGGCCTTCAGATGTATCTATGAGTATGTTGTACCATCATTTGAGCCAACTCAGCTGGAAAGCACAACCAAAACAACTGCATTAAACCCTGAAGCTCTTCTGTTTTTTCCAATGGAAGAAGACCTTAGGGTAGGTATAGATATTTGCAGTGGTCCCCCTGGGTCCTCAGGTGTAGGTGAAGACGTTGCTCCTTCTGTGATAGAGTCTGAAGGAATTTTATTAACACCTCCTGCAGTGGAGAAGGAGGGGACCACAAAGCCTTTAAGGAGATCCCAGTGGTGCCTCCAAATTGTAACCCGCTCCCTTTTTCCCTGGGAGCAGGCAACACTCACTTGTGCATGGACACCTAAGTTTGATGACAAAAAAAGATCCTGAGTTTCCCAGTGGTCATGTTGGGATTGTGGGAATCCTCTATCTACTCTTCTGCTGCAGTCCCTTTGCTTAACAGGAAATTAAACTTGGTGGTTCCTCCACCTGGCTGGGTCTGGTACACACTCAGTGGCCTGCCTTGGGAGCCTCCAGGACTAAATCCATGAGGGTAAGAATAACTCATGAGATGGATTTAATCCAAACTTGCTAATACATTCATGGTGCTTACTTGTATGTAACAAACCTTTACTTAACAAAGAAACTTATCATAACAGGATAGAATTGACTATTACTACTAATTTAAATACACAGGGGACAAGTAAATAAATCAGTGAGCAGACACAGAATACCGTTTAAAGGAAACTTAACTAGCATGTTCACAGCCCTTTTTCCAACTCAGAGGGCACACTTCCTCGAGTTCAGAATCCCAACCCCTTGCTTGTGTGGGCACGCTTGGAGGGTCAATGAAGGAGACAAGGCAGCACAGTGCTGGTCCAGTGTATCCACTGAGAAGCATGCTGAAGATCCGGAGTGAGCCCAACCAATGGTCTGTAGTACTGGCCTTCGTTCAAAGGAACTGCCACACTGCCTTCTCTCAGGCCCAGTCAGTCTCTCAGCAGACCCCCTTGCTTTACAAGCCCTGCTCCAAATTGGAGGAGGAAGACAGACACTCACACCCTCACTGAAGATCCAGTTCAGTCAGCTCTAGGCTCAGACCCTGCTTTGGGCTGAGTACGCCACCAACCTCTGAAGATCCCTGCTTGAGTGAACCTCCAGCAGTCTCAGGAACCCCAGGAGCAGCTTCAGGAACCCCAGGAGCACTCACAGCAGCTTCCAGATTCAGACATGTCTCTCTCCCTCTGAGGAGATGCCTTAGTCCCCCCTGCTTCCTGGAGGGGCAGGCTAGGTCCCTCTCTCTTTCCCAAGGGATAATGGGAGTTGTAGTCCCTCAGTGGAAAACTTACAGCATGTAGGAACCGCTTAAGTGTTAAGTTCCTACTTGATTTCAGAGGCCCCTAAAGTACAGGGTGCCTACACACAGATAGCAAAATTTCCTATGTTAAAGTGTTAACTTGCTCTCCGAGTGTTGTAAACCCAGTTCTTAATACATGGGCTAAAGGAAAACTTTTAAAAACAAAGGAGAAAACAACAGCCAGTCTTTTAGGCTATGTCTACATTACAGAGTTATTGTTGTTATATCTCTATAATTATAATATGAGGTAGCGTACAGACAGTCATCCTTTTACTGTTGGAGTGTGTCCACACTAGGACCACTTCCAACAGCAAAACAGGTTGTGTGGGGGAGCTGAGAGGTCAACCACTTAGCTCCTTGCAGAGGGAGCTGCAGGGAACACCCCTACCTTTGCTGGGGACCCAGGCATTGTTCCTCGGAGCCCAGAATCCCTGCTGCTGCATATACCCGTGTCCCCAGCAGCCGCACAGATCCAGCTCCAGGTGCTTGGTGGTTCTGTGGTTCCAGCCACCAGGGAGCCAGGTGCCCCAGTGGCTGGAGTCATGCTGCCACAGGGGATGAGTGGTTGTCTCCAGCACCCAGTGACACGAGGGGCAGCCACTGGGGCTCCCAGTCCCAGTGGTGGGGGAGCTGGGAATCCCCAGCAGTGGAGGGGTTGAAGGCACTGGGGCTGCCTACGGGAATGTTAGAGCAGTGAAATTGACATATACTATTACCTTTCAATTTCCCTGCTCTGATGGAACAGGGAAAATGACAAGTATGACAGCTCCGGTGACCCAGAGTGGCCTTGGTTGGCACTCAGGGACATTTCCAGAGGCTACTTAAGATGGAATAGAAAAGACCACCGGACACACAGCCTCTTTTGCACAAAAGTTGCTATCACTCTTGCTCAGGTGGTATTATTGCTGCGGTGAACAGAGGAGTTTAGCCACAAAAATGAGCCTTCAAGTGTGTATGGTGGGCTTGTTTTCATGGAGAAAATTGAGTTTTTGTGCCAAAATTCGTTGGTATGTACAAGGCCTGAGTTTGTTCATGAGTCCATCTATACGTATTATACAGTCATAAAAGTATAGTCCTTGCAGAACAAAATTCTGTTAGGTAATATAGAAGTTTAGCCTTCATTGACAAGCTGCAGATGAGTTTTTAGCCAAACAGAAAAAGTTCTGCAAGGTAGAGAGGGGAAACAAGTATCACTATCTCAGCTGGTGATGACAGCTGAGGAAAAAAAAAAACAACTCTATAAGAAACAGTTTAATGGTTAAGAATTCTTCAGTTAAACTACAGAATGTATCTAATTCCCATATAATGATTAAAACATTATTATTTTGTCCTGTGATGCATGTTTATTTGAAATTATCCAAACAAGTTCTGGCACCTGGAGAAGAAAACACTGAGGCCTGGTCTGCACTGCTGGGAAAATTTGGCAGCAGTCAACAGGACTTAGGCAAGCTACACAGAGTAGCTTATGCAACTCCCACTGACTTCCTAAAACCCGTTTAGCATGGTATTTTCACTGCGCTGCACCAATAGAAAATGTGTTCTTGTTGACACTATGCTACACTGCTTGAGGGGATGGTTTTATTAAGTTGATTTCCGAGTTGACTGAGCACTTCTTAACTGACTACTCAGTTGATCTGGATTAAAAAAAAACAAACAAAGAAAAAATCAATATGATGGCAGCAACTTTGCCAATAATTTCATGCAAGTTCCCTTTTGAATGCTCTGCTATATTGTTATGGTGTCAGCTTTCCTGTGGCATCATGTATGTGCACAGATGTGAAGCATGTTACATGATTCAGACCATCAGGGCTACCTCAGCACAGAGGCTGAAGAGGTACATGACAAACTAGGCAATGTAAATTCAGGTCCTTGGCTCAGATGGGACAAAGAATCACACAGCAGCACAGAGAAGGTGGAACAAAGGGCAAGGAGATTGGAAAACAAATACAGACACTTTTTGAATAAGGGAGAGGCTTTGGGGCTTTTTCAGAGGAATACCATTTTATGAACAATTGCAAGAGACTGGGCTTATCCAGACAGCCAGGAGGGCCTAGGTTGGCTGAACACCACCAACAGCCAGTCTTGTGGGTAAGAACGAGAGGCATAGACTACAGAGTAATCTTGGAATAGCAGAACCCCCTGGTAGATATTGAAGGAACACAGAGCTACCTGTACTGTACACTCTTATCTGCCAGGTAGTCCCAGACATCACCCAATAAAGTTATAGCCTGACTAAAAATATATCAAGTGTCCCCCATCCTTCTTTCAATATAGTCAGACAGTGTTTATCTTAAAAACAACAAGGAGTTGTGTGGCACTTTGAGACTAACAGATTTATTTTTCGCATGAGCTTCCGTGGGAGAAGATCCCACCTCCTCAGATGCTTCGAAGAGGGTGAACTTACAGAAAGGAATGAAAATAAATGCAAGGGGTGTAAAACATAGGATCAGGTCATACAGTAAGAGCAAATCAGAGCAGTTGTTAGGTTCAAACCATAGGAAGCCTGAAGTCAAATTACCTTTTGTAATGGGAAAAGAACCCATAGTCTCGATTAAGTCTGTTAGTCTCAAAGTGCCACATGACTCCTTGTTGTTTTTTTGCTGGACTAGACTAACACGGCTATCCCTTTTAGAAAATGTTTATCTTTTCCGTGCACAAGGCACAACTATGTGAATTCCAGCCAGAATTTGGCACCATGATAATAGGCAGGCTCTCTCAGACATGCAGAGGCTCAAGCCACTTCCCATTTTTGAGGTCTCTAGCCATAGTAAAAATAAAAAATGACGACACATAAAAATAAAATAAGGCACCTCAGTTAACAAAAGAATTAACAAGTGTCTCAATGTAAAGCCTCCTTTGAGCTTGAAGCCCAGACCAAATGGCCCTCCTGCCCCCTCACCCCAACTGGCCCTGTTAAAAGGATGTGAGAGAAAGTGCAAAATTGTTTTATTATTTATATTATTTAAGTTTCAAATTAGTTTCTGTGATTAATGACCAAAAAAACAATTAATGAAATAGTCATGGGGGCTGGGTGCGGAGGTGTAAAAGGAAAAAATGTGAGCTGCTTTTTATTGTAACCTTGTTCCATGGAAGTCAAAGGGAATTTTGCCACTTCAGAATCTATGAAGCTACTTATATGTCCCTTATCACTATTTTATCCAAGCACCACATACTTGTTAATGGATTTTTTTCCTTACACCATCCTCATGAGGTAAGGAAGTACTATGAATCTCTTTTTACATATGGTGAACTGCAACCCGGGGTAGATTTAACATCTTGCTCAGATTTACACAGGAATCTCTGACTAGGCTGGGAATTGAACCCAGCTCTCAGGTTCCCCCAGTCCAATCACTTGTCTGGTAGACTCGCCTGCCTACCACAGTGACTTCAAATACAGAACAATGCAGAGTTAGTTGACTTCTGAGAACACTTATCCATGACAGAAAAATTCCATTTCTCAATTGTGAGAATAATCTTACTAAAAATGAGGTGGTGGACACATTGAAAATGAAAGTTAATCTCACACTTTTGAAAGAACTATTAATATAATATAGTTCACAATGTAAGGATATAGTTTAGTCTGAATTAGGTGTGAAATCACGATATTAGGATGCATTATTTGTAATATAATAGTGACTACTAGAGGCTACAATCAAGGATCAATGTCCCTGAAATGTGTTAGTCACTTCATGTATGCAAGACAACACACCCTGACCACAAGATTTTACATGATCTGATTTTATGACAAAATCCAGCAAATTGATAACACACAAATGTTGCAGAGAGGAGAGAGGAAGCGAGTTGTGAGAAAGTTGATGAAACAGTGAAAAAGTATTATTTTATATGATTAGTTAGAAACCCAGTACCTCACCTGCCCCCCTACCAGCAGACAAGAGTGTTCTGTAGCTATCAGAGCAGAAATGAGATGCAAGCTATTCAAAGAGGAAATGATGGTTTGGACAGGCATTTATGATAGAGGCTTCCCACATCTACCCTCCACCCCACAGCGTAAGTACACAAAGGAAAAGTGGGCTGCAATTTAACAGCCTTAAAAAAAAAAATACAAAAGTCTGTTGAGCCACCTTTTTTTTTTTTTTAATTTAGACAAAGCTCTCAGTAAACCAAACTACTTTAATTGAAGGGGTTTACTAAAGTCATGAACAGCCAGAATGCAATTATAAAATGCAGAAGCCTGATTCTCAGTCTTTATTACCACTACTGAGGTATTAAAATGATGGAAATGTGGTACTTTGTTTGACTTAAATAACAAGCTTTAGAAAATTTTAAGATAAATCTTGTTTATCATCTATAAGCACAGGGGTGAAGGGATACAAATGCTAATCTGAAACGAAAGGATGCAATCTTCGTTATTTAAAAAAATATCTTAAATTAGATTTACATTTTCAAAACCTTTCTGCTTGTGCCTTTAAACTGCAAATTAGTTTCCTATTTTTGGAATATAGTTGTAATTATATAGAAAAAAAGCTTTTAAATTTAAGGGTTCACTTTATACCTTCATAGATTTTAGCCCTGGGGAAAACAGGAGGAATGTCCTCCATCTCCAATGAGACTGTGCCTGTTTACACCGGCTCTGAAAATAGTTCCTAATATCAAATTCCTTACCAAATCATAATCATGGCAAACTAAAAGGAGACAAGTATTTATTTCATAGTGTTCTTTAAATCAACTGTGCTCCATTGCAACCATTACTAATTTTTCTTCAAATATCTGGATTTCCTCTATTCACAAAATAGTGATTTTAAAAGATGCACAGTGAGATATAAAAAATGAAATCCTGGCAAACAAAGATAGATAGATACCTGGGAAAAGTCTAACACTATTGTATGATACAATATTTTTATCTTGTTTTGTTTCATTTTAGGAATTTGTCTCAAACAGATATCTGTTTGAATCCATAAATATGCAAAAAGGTAATGTTTAATCTAGAAATTCCAGTTTCTAGCTGTACAAAGAAGTTACAGTCTAGAACAAAAGTGGTTTAAGATCTGATTCTCCCACCCTAACTCAGATTGAGTCCTACCTGACTAAGTCTCATTGAAATCAAGGCAGCCACGTTATAAACCCTCTTGTCACATAGACCCTTTCAAGGGAGCTACAATACATGTGGGAGTTGCCTATGTGAATGAAGGCATTGGAATCTGGAACTTTAGCGAATGGACCAGACTGGTACTAGTCTTATTAGGCACAATGTGGGAGTCACACACCCTCTTCCCCACCTGCTTTCTTCTGCAGCTTCTCCAGAGCTCAGTTTGGTGCAGAACACAGGCTCTGCTCTACAGCTATTACAAGTTAGTAAGTCAGTGGGGAGAAGATGGTAAGGGGAAAGGGCATGTTCCAAATAGTATCCCATGCAATACAAAATACTGCTTCTGATGTAAACACGTAAACATACAATCTTAAAACTTACTTTCCACAAGCATTTGAGAGACTAAAACTAAAACCAAGATGGGTATTAAAACGACCAAACTAAATTCAGGTCTATGAAATGGAAGAATTTAACCTGAAAAAAAAAAATGAGGAAGGTATCCAGTATAAAGAGATCTTATTCCAACCACCATGCTATAACTACTTCAGCACACTTCCTTTCAACCACCTCCAAATGGTAACAGTTCCTTATGTATCTGAATAAGAATCGATGCTCTAGATACAGAAGGGTCCATGTTCTATCACCTAAAAACCATCCTTCATCCCATCTGTTAATCATTGTCTAGCTATTACCTAATTAACAAGTCCAACTACCCATTTTACCAGCAAGTAGCAGTTACAAAAATATTTTTATAGAAAATGGTGTTATTTTTATTGCAAGTTTTAAGAAATGCAAGAAATTTACTAATCTCACTATTTAGTTAACTGCTTAGAATGTGGTGTGAAGTTTGCAACCAGCAAGTTCATTCGAGAATGTACATGTACTATTATTTAATTTCTATTTCTGCAGGCCTGTAGGTAAAGTTTATTACTTGCACTAACCCAAAGTATATATCATTCAAGATATGAGGACAAATTCCAGCTTGAAAGCTCCTTTCACATTATTATTTTAATTATATAAATTTCAGAAAACAACTGTATAAAGAAACCAACCCAAAGATATTGCATTCAGTCACAACCATGTTGTTCCCATATACAGTATCACTTCCTAAACAAATATATTATAGTTTCTTACTTGCAAGTGAATACATTTTGTTTGTTTAATATACAGGTAAGTATATAAACAAAAGAAAACCCAACAACAGCAACAACTTTGTTCTTCACAACATTCACTCTGTTCCCAGTGAGAACTAACAGGAGGTCCTAAAAAACTTACATAAACTCAGAATAAGAGGCGTTGTTTTCCATACCTCTTTGAAATGTTAAGTCTGTAAACCAGACAAAATATTTTAAAAGTTTTAGTGATAATTTTTCCTTTTATAACAAAATATATTTCAATTTCCTAATGCCTATCCTGATGATATAAAGCTTCAAGACAAATGTGCCTTTATCTTTGCATTCCTTCAGCCTTCCTACTATGTTTTTTTTAAAGAGAAAATGCTCATTTATAAAGCTGATTAAAATATTTTAAGCTATACAGTTTCATAAATGTTTCAAGAAAGAAAGAAGAGCTCTTGAACTCAAAATGGGCAGCTTTAGAATCTAGAAATTCAATTTCCTCAGAGAATAGCTGAAAACCACATTACAGGAAGCTATGGTTCCTGACTTAAGGGAAGTGGATAGAAAGAAAAGTAAAATAACAAAATGTGCAGCCGACCTGAACATGCCAAAAAACAAAAATAAATATTACTCTGACTACTTTGTCCTAAGCTCAGGTTATATTAAAATAGCAGCATGCGTGTGCTTATAAATAAATCAGGAAAGAAACTTTTCTAAATATCAGAACTCAGCAGATTAATAAATAAATATAAGCATCATGGGCTAATTACTTTTAGAAGTGTTCAGATATTCCATTTTTTTGGGTTTTTTTGCATTTGACAAACATTATAAATTAGATTTCTGAAGGTTGGTTTGTAATTTATTTCTGATTGTTTTGAGTAATGGACATTGAACAAACAAAACAACTGCCCCACTGGAACAGAGGACTGAGCTACCTCTTTCAGTATCTTGATCTGACAGTAGACAGAACCAGATACTTTAAAAGGAAGGTGCAAGAAGCCTGACAGTTATGGTATAAGCAGCCTACAGAGGTTCTTCCTAACAGCACCAATTAATGGACATAGTGTTTATAGCCTAAATCATGAGGGCCTATGTCCTTGTTAGTGTGATCTAATGTAACTAGATTTTCTCATTGAACTAATAAGTTTTTTAAAATCCCAGCACTTTCTTTGATGTTTTTGGTCAGTGAGTTCCATACATTATTTTGTACATGTATGTTTCCTTATCTATTTTAAATCTGTTGAGTTTACACAATGTTCTCTTTTTCTTATATTCTCATAAGGCTGAAAAGAAGCTTCGCTTCGCTATATGAGTCACTATTTTGTATCCAGGAATATAGGAATTATGAGACTAGATCAGAACCCAGACCCATCTAGTTCAGTATCCTGTCTCTGATGGTGGCCATCCCCAGAACTTCAGATGAAGGCAAAAGAACCCCACAATAGCAGATGTGAGATAATATGGTTCCTGTTTCTGGTACACCTTCATAATCTCTCATTTGTTTTTAAACATCTTTAGCCATTTGCTCTTCAAATTCTTTTTGGCCCTTCAAGTTTCCCCTCTTACTAACTGAATGCTACAATTTATGCTCCTGTTTACTGGTTTCACTAGAGTCTGATTTCCAGATTTTGAAGGATTTCTGTATGGCTCAAACCTCTCTATTTAGCCATTGGTTTACCTCTGGCCTTCCCATTTTTAATTCAGCTTTACTCTTGCCACTGGAGTCTCTTACTGTCTTTATAAGTAATGTCCATGCCATCTTTTTCTTTCACTTCACATTATTCATGATTAACCATATCGTTTTACTGAGCACTCCTTTTCCTAATGCTGAATGTAATAAGCACACAAATAAAAGGGGACATAACAGAAGTAACACTAACACAAGCCCCAAGTCTTTCCATTTTTTCTTCTTAAAGAAGTTGTTAAAAGCATCTATGATAAGGTTACTTACTCCACACACATGCACACACAAATATGAAGGGATTAATATGCCTGAGGGTAGGTCTACACAGGGATAAAAGACCTCTAGCAGTGCTGCAGCTGACCCAAGCTAGCTGGCTCAGGCTTATGGAACTAAATATTTTGGTGTAGACATTAGGGCTCAGGCTGGAGACTTAGCTCTGGGACCCTCTGATCCAGAACATAGGCTCCAGCCCGAGCACAAACATCTACACAGCAATTTTTCAATCAGTCCACCTGCCAGTGATTCATCCCTGTGTAGATGTACCCTGAGAGGCCAACTGCCCATCCTGGTGCACCTGGAGGGTGGGTCAGGCCTAACACACATAAAACCCAGTGAAGGATAGCTGGGATTTTTCCTCATAAAATGCTGGTTTACAAGAGGAAAACTCACACAACAGGAATTGGAGAGCTTCCTCTGTTTGAAAGACTGATGTAAAGGAGGAAGCAGACCAGGCAGGTTACTTGAGGAATAAGTGGGCGTGTGACTAGAGACACGAACCCTGAGGACCTGTAGCCAACTTGAGCTGCTGAATAAGAGAAGCATGCAGCCCCTGGACAGTTCGGTTTCTGAAGACAGAGGGGACAAATGATAGTGGACAAGTCACACAGAGGCAGAGAAGGCCAGTTGAGCCTAGCCATGCTGAAAGCTTTTTTGTTTACATTTCTGTTGAACTTTGGTACAGACCCTGTGGCAGCCAAAAGAGGGAGGGCTTTGCAAAAGACAGTCTGAGTGAAGTGGTAATACATTCTTCTAGAGGTTGGTGGCCAAAAGACAGTGGAGGAAACTGAGGGGAAATCTGTTGCAGGACGTGCTGGGGCACCAACTTTGCCACAGTGGCCTTTAATAATTGTCCCACATTCATTTTCAAAAGTCTGTGCATTCGTTTTCAAAAGTTTGTTTCCTTGTTTGGGCTAAAAGGAGAAAAGTTTTCCCCTATAACAAGTTTTATTTATAAATCCTCTTTTAAACAAATTCACCAGCTAAGTGTTTTTGATCACATTCCATACCTTAAAATAGGTTTGCATCCCATATAACTGGAAAATGTATCTAACAGCTGTTTTCTTGTTTAACTGAGGAAAAATATTCTTTAATTGAAGAACTGCTTGATTTGAGAAGTGCTTTGCTATCTCAAAACTAGCATAAAAGAAAACTCAGTAAAACTTAAGAAGATGGCTCTAAATTTTTGAAGAATCTTCCTCTATCATCTTAACCTTCCAGCACACAGCGTTAAGATCCAAGTGGGGAGCTGTGTTAGTCTAGTTCAACAAAGCAACCACAGAGTCCTGCGGCACTTCTAAAGACTAATAAATTTAAGACTAACAAATGAAAGCTCATGCAAAAAATAAGTGTTAGTCTTTAAAAGTGACACAAGGTTTCTTGGTTTTTTGTAGCCAAAAGATGTCATGTTGGCTCTAAATCCACATGCAAGCAGTCTTTACATTTTTGGCATTTCTATATCACATTTTGGATTCTGCATTTCAAGGTAAATTAAGCAATAAATTAGGGATAGTAATAAAAGACACGAGTTCTCCCCACACCCTATATACACTTAGAATAGCACCATGGGAAAAGGAAACTAACAATATTTGAAATATGTACTATTATCTCACAACAGTGTAGTTTTGTTACATTAGATCAGTGGTGCCAATCTTTTCAGTAACATAGCACACTTCACTGAGACAATTCCATGGCACACCCACTTTTTTTTCAGCTGAATTGATTCAACTTAAACATCATATTTACTTACATTTACTATGGCTACTGTCTTACTAGAGAGTTTTGCAACACAGTGCATACAACAAGCTAAAGAATAATCAAATGAATTAATGTTTCAAATCACCAGAAAAAAAGTATAGATCATCTCAATTTTGTCCTTTGGCCACGTGTTTAGAATGTTCATGTTTTAGAATCAGACGACCGATGCCTCACTTTTAACCTGATGATTAATTTTCCCAAGTCCTATGAGTTTTAATTTTGGCTGAAAAAAATATTGTTTAAAATCAAACAATGTTTGTTTTATATTGCTTTTCATTACCTCTGTACAAAATGTCATGGCACATTTGGACAGTTCTCACAGCGCACTGGTTGAAAACCACTGCACTAGATCTTTAAAACTGCATGTACTCCAGAATGTTTGTGTCTGTACTGATACAACTAATAAAGTTCACTGCTCTGCTCTTACAAGCTTTTGGACAGGAACTGGTCTGTTCTTAGGCTCAAATCACATAATAAAAGGTTTCACCCAAATTCAGGTTACAGGATTTAGATCTTCATGATTTTTTCAGAAGAGTGTCCTCCATACTGAATTAGAAAAGTTATATACCCTCTAGTGTGATGAATGACAGTTAGGAAGTTCAGGTGCTATCACCAAAGTAGATTTTTTCAATGCCTTCTTGAAGTATGGCAAAATGCCAGCTTTCCTGAAAGAAACAATTGTTATGCCTTTGCTCAACAAACAATCTCAGATTTTTGCCCTTTCTCAAATCCTTCTTCCACAGAAGCCATCTGATCCATTTTCCATTAAAAATGAACCTCACTGAAAGCCATTATCTGAAACCATTGGCTCTCCAAACAATTATGTTTAGAACATGCAAAAAACAGGGAACAGAATGGAACCACCAAGAGATGGAATTTGCAAAACCAAAGCTCCAAAACATTCTCTGGTTTTGCACTCTTCTTCATGCATGAGAGGAAAAAATGGCAGCTTAACCTGCAAATGGAGCTTTAGAAAAAACCACAATATGCAAATTTTAGAGCATTTGAGAGCCTGAGGTGAGACCGTGGGCTTATATGAGTAGGAAAAAAGGCAGTTCCATGAATAAAGGCTAGACATGGCAACTTTGTAGCAATAGAATAAAACCTGGAAAAGGACTGATTGTACAGAGAAAAAGGAAGAGGATTCAGGACCACAACTAGGTACAGCAATTTGGTGTCAGATACTATGCACAGGAAAGAGAAAACTATCCTTATTGATTAAACAAATATTTATGTTTTAGTGTAGTAAAAACCTGTATATTGTTTTATATGCTGAGAGATTAATTTATGTTATCACTCTGATCTCCATGGATACATCCCATTTGTGCTTTTCTCTATATTTAAAATATGTGAAACACAGTGCAATATGTCATCAGTAAACTAACTTGTAATACAGTACCTTGTCTAAAAATATATATTATTCTTGCTTCAGGGAGATTATTTCCAGTCAATCTCATTTTAAGCCACTTTAGTTCTCCATCTCACAAATCTGAGTCAACTCCAATGCTTTCCCTTTACATTCCCAGTTTCACTTGAACACAAACATTGTGTCCCATCTAAAAGGAATCCATTTCTGTTGATAATCCAAACTCACTGAACCGACTATTTGTCCATTTATTTCCTTTTCTCCAGGCTACCTCCTCCAGTTTGACTTCCATCCTTTCCATTGCACTGAAACATCATAAAATTCCCTAAAAACGTTTGGGTTTTTGAGCTTCATGGGTCTTTATCATAATCTCCTCTGCTTTTGACACTGTGGACCGCCAACTTCTTATTAAGAGTTTTTTTAGACTTCCATTATTCTCTCTTTTCCTGACTATGCTCCTACTGTGTGGACAGCCATTTCATGATTACCTTTGATGAATCTTCTCCTGCCCTCTCCACCACGTCCTTGTGAAGTGCCAAACACACTTAAGAGTGTTATCTATAAACAATAATATTGAGTAGTCACTTGGGAACCATCCAATCCCCATGTGATATATGAACAGGATCAAATTATTACTCTCAGTTAACACTAAAACCATTGCTTTGAAGAATGAGACTATATTTTGAATATGTATCTAACTGCCTAAAGTGGTCAAGGACATAAAATCATAGCAGTTTTAGGATGAAAGGGACCTCAGGTGATCACTTAGTCCAGTCCTCTGCTCAGGACAGACCAAGGGCTAACTACTGTAATACCTGACAGCAGAAACATTGCTGCCCCAGGGAAAGACACAGGGCACAGACCCAGGCCACACATCCCACTCCCTGGCTATGATATGGCACCCCGGGCCTGATCCAGCATCAGGCTCCTGCCACTGCCAGCCTGGCCCCAGATCCCTAGTCAGGGACGGGGCTGGAAGAGGAAAGGGGTGCCCCAGGCACTCAGGGCACTGGCACTTGGACTCGGGGCACATGGCCTGTGTGCCAGACGCCAGCAACGCCCCTGCCTGACACCACTCTGAAGAACTAGCCCAAGAGCCATTAATTGGGCCTGTCTTTGAAATAAATGAGTCCAAGCCTAGATCAATAGTTTTGCTACAAATAATCACTGTGCTGAAGGAAACTGGTTTTCCATCCTTGGATTCCATGGAGACTGAGCCTCGCCACCTCATTGAAATTCTGATGCAAAAGCTAAAGAGAACAGAAGCCTTATTTACAGAAAAAGCAAAATAAAGGAGTTCTGTGGCACTTTTAAAGATTAACAAATTTATTTATTGCATGAGCTTCTGTGGGTGTAAAACCATACTTTGTCAGCAGCCTGCATGAAATGGAAAAATGTGGCATATTAACTGCAAAGATATACATACAGAGAAGGGTGGATCATAAGCCACATCTCCACATCATCCAGCAAATTTCATTGCAAATCAGTTGCTTATCATTTATCCTGAATGTTTCCTATCTTTATTACTTTCTTTGCTTTGAATTATATAGCAATTTTTCTGAATAGGCCAAAGAAATATGCCCTTGTTTGCCCAATGTATTCATACCTCAAATCCCAAATCAAAGTTTAGCTTGGAGCGTTCAGAGTATGAATAGAGTTAATTTCTCTATGGAGAAGTGACTGTTATGAGCTATCATGCTGTTTAATATTTTTTTTTAATATATGAGAATTGAAGCTAATTTTAGTGTTTTAAATATTGTGTAAATCTTGTATTTGATAACATGAAATTAAAATTCATTCATTGTGGCAAGTCATGCTACTGTAAATTTTTCTGTCTTGGAATTCCTTTAAGAGTCAAAGCACTGAGGTTTTCAGATGGTTTCAAGTTACAGCTTCAATTAAGGAGCCATCTTGCTATCTGACTACTCCAGGTTGTGCTTTTTCTTCTCAAGGCCTTTATATTTATCAAGCATCTTGCTCAAGATCTGAGGCAACTGCTACTGGGAATTTGAGAGACCCAAAGCAGTCTGCAAATAGAAAAGCTCCATTCTCAGACATCTTGATATAGCAATTTTATACTGCAGTACTGACAATACTGGCAAAAGCAAAAATAAATTATCAATGATCTTACACACGTCTTTGAGAAGGGAATGGATAACACTGTGTCCATGCTCATTGCAATCAGCTTCTATTTATCGTATTTATGGGTGCGAGAGAGCTCCCACAGAGCTCCCACAGAGATTCCAAGAAGCAGTTTGGTACAAGCAAGCCCTGATGGCCACTTCTTTCTGACAGTTCAGTGATGTGACACTATCTTAAATTTCACTATGGCAGGCATACTGTCCAAAATACTGTCTAATCTACTACTGCATTCAGAAATGCCAACTCAGAATGTATTAAGTTAAAGTATTTGTATATGCAATAAACCAGAATTTCTGAGTACACAGAATGATTATCTATTATTGAACAGGCTTCTGTTTTATTAAGGTCTCTACTGTTTTACTTTGAGTAAGTATCCAGTGAGTTGAACCATTTTTTTATCTTCACTTGTCAAAAATTATACGTTAGTAGCTCACTCATGATTTCAAATAGTAAGACAACAGCCAGCTAAAGTGATGACATGATCTACTGGAAGTAATAAGAATCAATTTTAAAACATTATTGAAAAAAACTGAAAAATTTCCACATATTTATTTGCATTTCAAGAAATCCATCTGCACTGAGCAGTCCATGTGGTGCAATGCAAAACATCTGAAGTACCATGTTTGAAGTGCAGGAGGCCTATTCACTGTTGATTTGGGTCAGGTCAATAGTCAGTGCCAAAATAAGGTATTATGGAACATGATGTAAAGACATATGCACGCACTCTTGTGGATTTGGTTCACAAGTATTTCTCTCAATATGTCCTTGTGGATATTTTCTACTCCTAAACTGAGTTATCACTTATACAAAGACACTCAAATTGTTTTCCAAATTCACTACCAGGTCGGGAAGTCTCTACAGCCCTATGTTTTTAATCATTTCAGGCCATACTTACGCTAAACCTATCCTCATCTAATTAGAGTTTAAACACCTTCCCAGTGGGAGTGAATTACATAGATGCAATCCCACTACCAAAAAATGCTGGCCACATACATTTCAAATGAAGTGTGTTGTGTATGGCCATCTATCTTTTGTGAAATTTATCTTTGGTTGTGATATACTAATCATGATTATGTTAGGGACTGCTGCATAACTTTTGAGAATTAAGTGTGCTAAACTGCCAACTATTTCATAGAGATGTTGGGGAAAGAAGTGCACTAGCCAGAGGTCTCATGTATACATAGGATATTCTGAACTAATATAAAACCTTTCTTGACGATGACTGCAGATCTGTGGTGGATACATATTTGCCTATTAGAAGCTTTATTAGTACTTGTACATCATCTTTAATGTTTCTGTGGCCTTGTCTACAATTGTAGCCAGTGCGTAGGTTACATGTAGCTACACACCACAACAAAAAGCAGACTGCATCCACACCCTGATGTGTAGCTACACATGGCACTGAAAGGCTCCAGCACAAGGGAAGTAGTGGAAAAAGGTTTCAGTGATGGCAGGCTGCCAGAGTCTCTCTCTGCAGTGGAGAGCCAGAGGGACTCTATATTGCTATAAACAGAAGTATAGCCACTACATGTGTATTTAGAGCCATGTAAGAGATACATTTCTCAGCTATCATAACTTCAGGACTAGACACAATCCAGATGCACACCTCTAACTATTTTAATCATGCCTCTACAGGTGTTTTTTTTTTTTCAGGTTAACACACTGCACATTTCAAGAAACAAAATATTGGCTTGATGTATCAAAAAGCAAAAAAGCTGTATTTACACAAAAGGAGCAAATGTGAATGTAAATATGGTATCAAATTATTTTCAAGATGTCAGACACTGTTCTTATCCATAATACTAAAACTATATGAAGACTTCTTGATAAACCATTCAGAATATATGTACATAACAGGATCAATAAGCCATAATTCACGTAATATGAACTGAACTGAATTAAGGCCACTTTAATTCTGAAAGGCAGCATCCACATAGAGATTTAACGTGTCCCATTAAATCAATCCACTTCAAATTCACACCTTTAGTTAATTTAGTTAAATTTCAAGCTTGTCCACAGGGCATGCTCTTAACCGAGCTCTTAAAAGCAAAAATCTCTCCTGAGATGAGGTTCACTTCAACTCCAACAGATTGTTCGGAGCAACAAAGTAAATTGTGTGCAGCAAAGTAAATTATGTGCCAAGATCATCATCTGGACTTCCTGTGCTTATTATGTAATTTCCATCTTCACATTTAACACTGTGGTGAAGGGAGGAGCCATTGGCCACACAAATTTTACCTTTATCACCCTCCATTTTCTGAGGCTGCATGCGGCCCTGGAAGTTTTTTCCTGTGGCCTGCAACACTATCATTATCAATATTTACAATACTATTGTATGAAAAGGTTTCAGTAGTGCAGCCCTTGGGCAACCATACTAGTCCTCATGCAGCCGTTACAGAAATTTGAGTTTGAGACTCCTGTTAAGGGCTGTGATAAATCTAGAATAGCACTTCCCAAACTAATTTAGCCACAGAACACTTTTGGGCTTGGAATATATTAATGGAACACATACATGCTGATCCAGAGAGGGGTGTGAGCAGGTTTTTTTCTTACTGAAAAATTGCCACATGTATTGCTCAAAAGTTGATTTAAAAGAATTAGAAGGACAAATATTACTAGCATTAAATTTTTTTCATGGACCACTTACTCACACTGCATGGAACACCAGGGTTCTGCAGACCCAAGTGAAGGAAATGCTGATCTAGAGCAACAATCATGACAGTCTCTTCTCTTTAATAGCTCATATATCGAGTCCTTGACTCCCATTTCTACTTTGTCAGCGATATGAGGCTTTGTCGGTCTTTAGTTCCAACACCTTCACTCGTCAAGCCATGCTACCTCCTGGAACTTGTAAAGAATAACCTGTAAACATCCATAAAACAGATATACTGACATCCTTTAAATCTTTCCCTCAAATTCTTCTCTGCCATGATCCCTACAAATCACTCAGTAATGGCTAGACAGCTGGTCTGCTGTCACATCTACTTATTAAGCTAATCAGGAAAATCCTCCTCCACTAACTTGTCTTAGCTTCCCAGCTTTATGGCCTCATAAATACAGCTTGTACATTTGTTGGCCAAGTACTTTTATTATATTTGGGCTGCTAGAAAATAATAAATGAGGCCTCTTAGAGCTACCCTAATGGAAGTTAATGGTAATAATATGGTGTGCAGAAATGATGATGAAAAAGGATTGCAAAGAAATACAACTGCACCATGAAAAACAGCACTCAATGTATTTTTGGTTGAAACATAGCAACAGCTCACTACAACTGTTCCCAATGTCCACCTGGATATGTGATCTGTTTAAAAGTCATTCAACATTCCTAAAAACTTCTGACAAGGTTCAATGACATACTATGCTGCTCCAAAACCGAAAGATGCCTGTAGCTACTCCCTTTACAGGATTTGTCTTCTCATTTCCTCTCAGGATTTAAAAAAAAAGTGCAGCCCAAAGACATTATCCATGCCATTTAACTAACAGAACTATTAGCCACTCTCTTTTCTGATCGAACTTCAATGAGTTTTATTGGCACAGTAATTTGGTCATGTTACTTCTAAATGTCTTGATCTCTTTGAAGCACAATATAGATTATTGTTCCAAAAGTCATTTATATCACATTGTCCAGGGTACTCACTGGCTGCTGGGTGGTGCCTCCTTCTGGAGATACTGGGAATTAGCTCTGTGTAGTTCAGGGCCTCTTTTCTCCCCCTCTACGTTTACAGCGCTCCTCTTGCTCACGGAGTTGCTGTATGAAGCAGGTGACTGAACCCTCCAACCAGGTCACACTACAATTCCCTGTCCAGAGAAGTCTTTCAAAGTCTTTCTCAAGAAGCATCATCAGGCAGTCCTCATAGCTGGTGCCCTGGCTCTGTAACTACTGCAATGATTCCAGCGATCTTCCTATTCACTGCCCAAACAATTTGACTCTGCAAGGGAAGGCGGTGAACCCCAGGCCTGTTCCCTACTTCGGGTTCCAGTCCAGAGCCTTACAGCATGGCAGTTAAGATGTGTGGCTACACAAACCTTACTGTTCTCTCCTCTGGAGTACATCCTACAATTCTTCCCCATGCTTTTCAGTCTCCATCCTTCACAGCAGACCTCTTTCTCTTAGTCCTCCTCGATCAGGGCTCTCCCAACTGCAGCCTGCCAAGAGGCAAGTGGGTCAGGGAAGGGTCTGGGGGGTCAGGGAGCTGATGGGCAGATCAAGAAAGGGAACCACGCAGCCAACGGACAGGCAGCTTAGGGGGCTGGCCCGCTAGTAATTAAGTAAAAGCAGATTCAGCCCTCAGGTGAAAAAGTTTGGAGACCCCTGTCCTAGATAAACACTTCTCAGGGATTCCTTTCCTCCCTCTTCCTTCCATACCTCAGAAAGAGACCGTAGGCTTATCACCACTGCCAGTCTCAGCTTCAGCTTTATAGAAGCCCTATCTGTTTCCTCACAGGTGAGCCTCCTTTGAGTTAACAAGCAACCTCCATACAGCCTAAATTTCTCCATTTGCTGCTCAGTTAGCTGATCGGGCCTGCCTGGCCTAATTCAACTCTGTCAGGGCTGGTGTGGGGTACACACCCTATCCCACATACATATGACACATTTAGGAAGGCTGCTAAATTTTTTTAGCTTTACACCTGAAAACATGCTGTTTTTTCATTGCTGTTGTATATTTCAGAGTTGCAGCCCAGACTCAAAACTTCTGCTAAAAATAAAATAAATGCTTTCGAGGAAGTCATATTAAAGGAGACAACTAATAATATATTTGAGGAGTAATAGAAAACGAGCTTTTGCTTTCATTTATTCTGGGCAAGTCAGCTTCTGTATTTTAAATATGTATAGAAGCATAATCATTCTTCAAGAGCATACAGTTCTTGTGTAAGGAAACTAAACCACTGATGCCTAAAGAATATAAGAACCTTCTACCATGGTTAAATTTCTCATCTTCCAGTACAAAGAGTGGGAAATTTTAATCTACTCATTGTAGGATTAAGTCTGACCAACAGCTAGCAAATCATCCTGTATCAGTGTGCAGTAAGTGTCTTAGGAAGACTGAAGCTGCCAAGCCTCCCCAATCAATACATCATACCTGACATGAGAGTTCACTATTAAAATGACATATGTTGTGCTTTACCTCAAGAACACCAAATACAGAAAATAGGCTGTGAACATCGAACTTTTGCCCACATCTTCCAGACATTTCACACAAATATCACTGAAGTCAAGCAATGGCGATTTTATGTATTGAAGGACTTCAACCCCTGCCTCCACACACAAATATTTAGCATAATTAAAACGCTGTGAGATCTATGGGCCTTTGCAGAAGATGTAAATACAGAAATTGTTAATGATGCACATTGAAAGCTATCTTTATAAATTATTAGAAATCCCTTATGGAAATCAATCTACTAACGCTGCCAATTCTGTATGGCAGTTCCTACTTTTTGTTAATGTACACTATGTTCAGCCAGTTGTCAAGACCTACAGACAATGATTATACATAATTTACTTCTCCAAAATGCTAGGTAGCTTTATAGTTTGCCATTTGATATCATGTGTAATTGTAACATTATTTGAACACGAGTACTATAGACTAAAAATGTCATGTAATGTTCCCCATAAACACTCTTAATATTTCCTTTAAAAAATATAACCAAGACTGCCATTCTAAGAAATGCTGACAGTGTTTAGTTAGTTCTGTCCTCCGCTTAGTATAGTTTTCCACTTGCAAAAGGGAACGCGCTGCATCTCTTTTCAGCTACAAGCTCTACCACAGCTTCTCAGAAAACTCCAAACGAAGTAAATAGACAATGCTGGACAGAGCCAGTGAATAGCAGTTTCTTGAAATGCCTGTAGAATAAATGTCACAAGATGTTTCAAGATTCTACCACTGAATTCTAGCAACAAAAAAAGTTTACTGTTAAATGTTTTAGAACGGTTTGCACATTATCTTAAAGTCAGTCATGTAGGAAATCAAAAATGTTGAAGTAACTGATTTCAAATGCTTTTTCTGATGCGCCTGTAATGTTAGTTTTTTCTCCCAAGTGATATTACACAGAACATTAAAATAATTTTACTTTTATCAGTTGTGAAATTGTCCAAAGAGGAAGTTGAATAACTAAGATCATTAAGAAAAAAGATCCTAGTAGCTCCTAAACAGCAGCCACATTTGTCAGAAGTGTCTTCTATAGTTGGTAAATGATACTCAGTTGTCAGAAGATGTGTCAGATTTTTTTCTTCCTTCGATATCTTAAATGACACCCTTAGTGTTAGTTTGATATTATTCTATATAATGTACATAAAGTAGATTTCTACACATAAGCAATACTAAATATTAAACTATATTATATAAAAGCATTTGTACCAATACATGGTTCAGATATTAAGATTGTCATGTAAATATTTATAATTTAAGACAATGAAAACATCATTTCATACAGATAATCAGATTTTCCAATTAGCTATTAACTTCATTTATTAAAAATAAAAACAGGAAAAAGAATACCTGAAAACAGACATTAAAAATTATGAAATTATGTTTAGCACAGCTATTTAGAAGTTACTAGATGTCTCTGGTTTTTCCACAAATATAAAAACATACTGAAGGAAATCTTTTTAATATGACCAAAAGGTCAGACTTCCTAATACAGGAAATAGACTATGCCAAATTACAGCAGTCATTTAAAAAAAAAAAAATTAAAGGGGTGGGAGAGGACTTGCAAAACAGTAACCACAAAAAAAGTTGAACAAGTAAAGATTAAAGACACATAATATTTAAATAAGAAAGTTGTTCAGGAATTCTCTCTCTGCAGTTAAGCTACTATACACTGATTTACAGAGACATAGAATTTTAGCAGCACCCTTTACCCTACTCTCACTTTGTACTTAAGCTTCCAGTAAGATTTTTATTACAAGCCTCAAAAAGGGGGAGGTGGGGGATCTAACCACTGTCCATTAAAGGAACATATAGTCACAATCTGATTATTTTGAAACTCAAGTTCTCATACTGATTTGTTTATCAATCTTTAGCATTTCTGCTTTGTAAAAAGTGAGAGTTAAAAATTGAGGAAGAAAGGGAAGCTGAAGGGTAGCATCAATAATAAATAGCATTAAAATTATTGTCTCAAATGCAAATTGGACCCAGAGGTTTTGGCAGAATTTGATAAAAGGGAAATTGTTCAAAAGAAGAAATGTGCCTGGTAAAGATGTTTGTCAAGAATCAATGCCAGAAATAGATGCCACTTGGAAGCAACCCAGTGCCGAACATTTCTGAAAGCACTGCATATATACATCAAATTGCTAGTCTGATCATATTTCTGTATTAATAATCACATATCATATTCATGAGCATAGGGTATTAAATTGTCAACTTCAATCATAATCATGGAAGAATATGTAGGTTATTAGGACCTGTGTGTGTCAATAAAAAAAAAAGTCATCACAAGTATAATGAAAAGTCACTTTTTTTTTTAAACACATTACAGTAAACGTCTGAAACTAGGTTCTCTTAGATGCACGTATTTTAAGGTCTGAAGGGCCCATGAAGATCCTCTAGTGTCAGACCTCCTGCATAAGAAACGCCAAAGGACCCCATACCCACCCAACAATTTTTTGCATCAAGCCCATAACATCTGCTTGAGCCATAGGCGGCTTCTGATCTTAGGTTTTAATCAATGAACACTGAAAAAACACACCAGGTACAAAAAACACATGTAAATTGGTGCAATTTCTAAAGCACACTAACATGCTGTACATTAATTGATCCATGCAAACAAAGTTAGTGCACACAAAAGGTTCGCTAGGGTGCTTTAAAGAGTGCATTTTGAAACAATACTGCACTTACAGTGCACTAGGAAACATTACCCAACTTATTCATTACAACATATACCAAAAGAAAAAGCCATGAAAACCCTCATTTTTGTTCATCTATGTAAAACCCTGAAACAGCTAACACTAATAAACATGTCCCAAATGAAATTAATCAACCCCACAAGCAAGTCCTCTCAGAGATCCAGAGAGGCCCAGGCCACTTCCAGCTTTTGAGGCCCTTAGCCGTATTTAAAGTTAAAAAAATGACACCACATGAAATCAAAATAAGGCTTATCAGTTAACAAAAAAAATTAACAGATTGTCTAAATGTGTGGCTCCCTTTGAGCTTGATGTGCAGACCAATGGCCCTCCTGGCCCCGCCCATGAGCAGAAGCCATAACTTTTAGATATGTTTTAGAAAGATATTCAGTCTTGATTTAAAGACTTCCATCAATGAAGCATCAAAGACAAACTTTGGAAAGGTGTACCAGTGGTTAATTATGCTTACTGTTAAAAACGTCTGTCTTATTTTTAGCTCCAGATTCTAGTTACTGGATCTCCTTATTCCATTTCCTCCTAGGTTAAAAAGCACCACTCACATCTAGAAATTTCTTCCTTATGCAGGTACCCACAGATTATGATAAAATTACCTGTTAACTCTCTCTGTGAAAAATTAAATTAAGAGTTAAGTCTTTTACTATAAAGCATGTTTTTCAGATCTTCAGTCTTTCTTGTAGCTCTTTGTTTAACACTTTCAAGTTTGTCAACATCCTATTTGAAGTGAGGACACCAGGACTAGACACACTACACCACTCATGGTCTCACTAATGCTGCATGTAGAGATAACCCCATCTCCCCACTCCTATTTGATATTGCTTGCTCATATATCCAAGAATCCCATTCACTCTCTTAGACATTGGGTGCTGTAGTTCAACTGATCATCCACCATTATAGTTAAATCCCATTCAGTAACACTGTATTCCAGAATAGTCCTCAGTCTCTGAGTATGACTGATATTCTTTGCTCATGCATAAAGGACCCTGCATTTGGCAATGCTAAAGTGCTTGTTTGTTCAAATGAGTCTACCTTTTCAACTTTTTGACTTGTTATTTATCACTCCACCAATCTGTACATCTTCTGCAGATTTTCATAAGATGTAATTTTATATTTCTATCCAGCTCACTGAAGATTATGCTGAATAGCACTGGGTCAAGAACAAATCAAGAATAGGCCACCACCAGAGACACTCAGTGAAAGAAGATTCCCCATTCACAAATACTTTGAGATTTATCAGTTAGCCTGTTTTTAGGCCATTTAATCATAGTGATTTTTTTAAAATTGGAATTTCATGCAGAGCTAAATCAAATACCTAAGAGAAGTCCAAATATACTATATCAATACACTTCCTCTTCAACCACCAAGCTTATGTTCTTATCAACAAGTAAACTCATTTGACAAACCCTATCTTCCATAAAACTACACAGCAACATTTTGATATTGAAATCCAAAAAGCAGAAAAAGGGATTAAAACCTACCTTCACTGGCAAGTTTTAAAATGGGGACTCACCACTGAGCAGATCTGTTTCTAATGGCATACCTCAGAAATAGGTTCTTGGCCCTACCTTGTTTAACATTTCTATCAATGAGTTAGAAGAAAACATAAAATCACCACTAACACTTAGCAAGTGGTAAATAATGAAGAGGACAGTATTACCAGTAGTGATCTAGAATAGTTAATAAACAGTTGAAGCAAACAATATGCACTTTAATATAGTCAAATGTTAAGTTATACCTCTTGGAATAAGAAACAAAGGACATGCTTACAGAATGGGGGACCCCTGACAAACAGCAACTGAAAGAGATTTGGCAATTATGATGGATAATCAGCTGAAAATGAGGTCTCAATGCAAAAGAGCCAATACCATCCTTGGATGCATAAACTGGGAAATCTCAACTAAGAATAGGGAGGTTATATTACCTCTGTATTTAGCACTGGTGTGACCGTTACTAGAATATTGTGTCAACTTTTGGTGTCAACTCAAAGTTGTTGTTAAACTGGAGAGGGTTAAGATTTGAACCACAAGAATGATTAACGTATTGGAAAACATGATTTATATGCTCAAGGACCTCAGTCTATTTTGCTTAACAAAGAAAAAGTTAAGGGATGACTTAATTACAGTCTGTAAAGTACCTGCATGAGAAACAATATTTCCTAATAGCTTCTTCAGTCTAGCTTACCAAGAGGTATAACAAGTCCAAGGTAAAGCTAGAGCAAGTTCAGGCTGGAAATAAAGCAGCTTTTCCTGTGTTTGTTTTTAAAACTGTAAGGGCAATTATCCACAGAACAGCATAACAAGGGTTGTGGTACATTCGCCATTACCAGCAATTTTTTAAAAAAGATTGGATGTTTTTCTAAAAAAGATACTGTAGTTCAAACAGGAATTAAGGGAAATCCTATGGCCTGACTTGTAGAGGAGCTCAAACTAAATTATGACAGTGGTTCCTTCTGGTGCTATAAAATAGGAATCTATTATTGGCATTAATCACACTACCATTGTTTAATTAATTACACTACTCTCCTTTAATTATTTACTATCAGCTTTTGCATTATTTTGCCTGGGATTAATGCCAGGCTAAGAAGCATACAGTTACCTGGGTCATTCTGTTTATCCTTTTAAATTATTGGTATGATGCTAGTTTTTTTCACCTCTATTTCCCTGGAACTTCAAGTGTTCCAAGATTTGTTGGGTTTCATAAAGAAAAAAAATATATTAAATGATTGAGAGAACCCTTTGGCCAATTCTTAACTGAGTGCAAGTTATCACATCCCTCTTATCCTTAACCACATTTTTTTTCCTTAACTCAAAGAAACCTTCTTTTGCAACTGCGGAACGGGGAAAGGGTAATTTAAATAAGCAATTCCTAATTATTCACATTCTTTGCTATATTTTTCCTTCCACTCAGTTTTACTCATGATTGTTTTCAGTTTGGGGGGAAAAAGCAAGGATTAAGTTTCAAACACTAGAAAACAGCACATAGAAGAGGAAGAAGTCTGATTAATTTTACTTCACCCTCCTCTACACGGTGTTTCCCAGTATTTGAATCTTAACAAATGCTCTGCTTTGCTGTTGCTGCATGACCTGGTCCCATGTCTTATACTCCCTTGCATTTATTTTCATCCCATTCTGTAAATTCCCCTATCTTCAAAACATCTGATGAAGTGGGATTTTCTCCCATGGAAGTTCATGTGATAAATAAATCTGTTAGTCTTTTAGTACCACAGGGCTCCTTGCTTTTTTTTACTGAACTAGACTATCACAGCTCCCCTTTAGGAAATTTTCAATTTCAGGCAACTTTAAAGTACGAAGCACATATCACTAGTCAGTACTACTATTTTTTTTTTCATTTAAATGAAATTAGGTTATGATTATTTGCACCTAAAGTAAGTATCAACTTTTAGTTCAATGGACAAATTTAATTTTATGGCAGAATAAGGTCTAATAGGTTATTTCTACACACACACTTAAATTCAACCTAATAAATATTAGGTCGAATCTAAAAATAGGTATGTCTACACAGCACTTGGCTGATTCAGCCTAAGGCTTCCCTTAGGTCAAATCAAGGAGAGGTCCCTACGAAGTTACAAAACCTCATGTAACTTCGAACTGATTGCCAATTTGAACCCTCTAGTTCGAATTGATGCTGTGTACACATATAAATTTGAACTAAAGTTCGTTCAAATTCACAAGGGTTGACCTTCCTCCCAAGGTGCATGGCACCCTGGAAGGAAGACCAGCCCTCTAGCACCTGGGGCAAGCAGCCCCAAAGGTGCCACCCCACCACCCTGGAGCAGGGAGTATAGCCCCGCCTGGTGCAGGGACAGGACCCCCACCCAGCAGGAGTCCCACTTGCAGGTGCAAGGAGGGGAATTCCAGCTAGGGGCTCCAGAGGGAACGGATCCCCGGGGGGGGGGCTCCAGCTTCCTTTCTGTGGTGCAGGGACACACCCCCCCCCGCCGCCTGGCTGTAGTGTGGCTGAGCCTGGCTTGACAGAGCAGGCAGGAGCCCAACTGCTGCCTGTGGGAAGGGAACCCTACATGTGGCTCCCAAACCCCACTGGCCATGTGGGACGAAAGGGAGCCCTGTGCGCAGCTCCCAGCTCTAAAAACTGAGTGTAGAAACATTTAAATCCACTTCCCCAGTACATCAAAAGTCAGAGCTACTCACTTCAGTTTTAAGATTTTTTTAATGCTTTTCTTTTAATTTAGCTGAGAGATGTTTATTCTTGTATTTCTAGTATATCATTAACAAAATAACTTATGTCTCCCAAAATCTGATCAGTTAACTACACTTTGTAGTTTACCCAGCAATTATTCATTGGAACAACAACAAAAAATTGCACCAGCACAGTGAGTTAGAGTTCTTTGTTTATACGCTATAACCAGGACAATTTCATCCCTTGGGTTCAATCAGCAACCCACCTCCAGTTGCAAAAACTTCCAAGGACAAGTCCTTTGAAATCTACCAGCCCTGAACCTTCCGGACTACAGAAACAAGACATAACAAAGACACAGCCCTCCCAGTTCTTAAAGCTTAGGTGACTAGATAGCAAGTGAGAAAAATGGGGGAGGGAAGATGGGGAGTAATTAGCACCTACTGAAGACTAAGCCCCAAATATTGGAGTCACTGGTATAAAATCAGGCCATGTGCAGGACATCTGTTAACCCTATCAAAGCACTGTATACCATATTTAGTAAATTTCAAGCAGGACCAGTAACTGTGGAAATACAATAAAGGCAATGAAGTAACATCTGTAGCAACTGAGACCCAACACTGGCCAACAAAACCTTTTTTACAAGAAAAAAAAATTTCCAGTTTGACTCTCAAAGAACAGACTACTAGTTGTAAACTTAATACATGTTACATGGAAATCATTGAGTCAACATGTAAAGGCTATCTCACTATTTTAGTTATTTTTCAATAAAGAGTCCACTTTAATCATTTATTAATGTAGGACTTTTTATTTCTTTCTGTAAAGCACTCAATTGCATCATCTAATATAGTGCTTTGGAAAACTATAATTTAATTTAAAAACACCTGCTTTAATTTATTCAAAATTTTATCTTGGCCTTTAATTACTTTTCATTACTTAAAAATCTTTGAAATCAAGTATTACATTAGTAAATTGGATGTCATAATGATATCAAAGAGTAATATCAGACTGGGATTTTCAAAGAATCCTAAGTGAGTTATGTACCTAAATACTGTTGAATTTCATTGGTATCTGGGAACCACATTTTCTTGGGGCTTTTTTAAATTTTTTTTTTTTACTTATTTTTATCATATTATAACAAAGCATCCTATACAAGTTACTGAAGCCACTGTAATTCTTAAATAAATCAAAGAAATATATAAAAATCAAAATGTTTGACTAACCAATTTATAGTATAGCACTATACAATGTTGCTACAAAGGCTTTATTTTATAAAGTGATTATATAGCAAACTCATTACATGGAGGCACAAATTAATTGTTCAGGAATTGTTTCTGGAAAATTATCCAATTAGAAATAGGTTTATAATGATCATCTGATTAGCATGAAGTATTCTAAAGCAATGACTTAACTTGCCGTGAAGTATTCAAGAGATAAATAGCTGATGTATCTGTAACAAATATGCAGCTATCATTTATTCACTGCTTATTTTTTGCTTCATAAAAACTACTCTTTTAACATTAGTTTTAATGAATAAAGAATCTTGAATGGAATGAAGAAAATGTAAATTGTGCAAAATTAATGATCATTTCTGCACATTTTCTCTTACCAAAGCATTTATCTGTGGATCATGTTTATTGTGAAATTAATTGGGAAATCTAAAAACATTGAGAGTGAAAAATTAGAGTAGCTACTAGTTTTGGACAATGTTCTTACTCTTCTGCTTTCGTAACATAAAGTGTTTAGTTCTAGCTGTTCATGTTTTTCCTGAACATAGAACTTGATAACAAGTAATGGGTGTAAGAGGTATATTTAATAAGATCTTATTTTAATAAGCAGCAATTCAATGCATTGTCTGGGTTGGGTCATATACATTTTATATTTTATAGAATATTAGTAAGGCTAGCATTACATCTGAGATTGGAACCTCTGACATTTCTGTCCCTAGTCTTGAATCCTCATGGGCTTCCTAAGAGGAACTGAGTACTGCAGGGTATCTGTGAGATGCGTGGACCTCATGTTCTCACAGGGCAGCAATGAGCCTAGCATGAGTGCCCATGTGGCTAAAGAGACGAAGTGAAGGCAAGATCACAGAACCATCCCTTGAAGATTGTCTCCTGCCAGTGTGCTTACCCAAACCTTACTGCCACTAAAGGAAAAAGGCTGTGGACCCTTCTCATGAGACTCCTGCAGAGAGGGCCGTAAGTAGGCTGGGGCAAGCAGGGCAAAGTCCCAGGCGCTGATTTTGGTGGTCACAGGGGATGGATCCGGCTTCCCACAGTGGCTGGGGAAGGATCCAGATCTGTCCCCAGCTGCTGCAGAGAGCCAGATCCATCCCCTGTGCGCTCTAAAACCTGATGCCTAGAACTTCTGGCAGCACCACCTCTGGGGCTTCCTGCGCTGCCTGGGGCTCAATGCCATCTCCCAGCAGCAGCTGTGGACAAATCCGGTTCCCTGGCACTACCCCAGCAGTAGGGAGCCCCTGCCACCACCACCAGGCCACAGGGATCTGGATCCGTCCCCAGCTACCACCAGAGACTGGGGACGGATCCAGATCCCCCCAACCTGCTGGCAGCAGTGAGAGCTCCCTGCTGCTGGATCGGGCCCCTGGCTGGATCAGGGGCTGCTTGCTCCAAGTGCAAAAACTTCTAGTTATGGCTCTGCCTAGAGATGACCACAGGGCTGACCTGACCACCTTCAAAGACCATCATTACCAGAAGGGAGAAGAAAGGCTGCCCACAGTGAAAGAAGCCATATTAACTGCTCTGAGATACGTCTTTGCATTTCATTATCTGAAATATGTAGTCTCATCAAAATTCAACTGAACAATCTCATCTCTTGAATTCCAAGCATCACTAATTCCATTAGATGATTACAATAGAAGACAATGGAACAATACAGAAAGTGTAACTGTGTCTTTTTCTGTATGCAGAATTTTGCACTACTAAGAATCAGATGTGTGATCATGTAACGAGGACCTTCTATTTATATAAAAGCCTAATTCAAAAGGAGGTGGGGAAGAAGGAAGGTTGATGTGTGGAGGTGAACTCACATAACTTCTTCACTTTTTTGTTTGATTTTACTCACTCTCTGATTATAATCCCCTCTGCAAAGAAAATCATTATTTATTTTCTTCCTACAATGGAAACCAGAAATTGTTTCAGTTTGTTTAGTAGTGTGATGCTAATCACAAAGAAATTCAGAATCTAGCTTGTTAAAATGCTCAAAAGATTCCTGATCAATAAGAACACTAGTGGATTTTTCAGCTGTGTTTGATTTCCTGTACACCAGCTATAGTATGAAACAGGAAACTATGGTTTTTGCAACAGTAGTATGGATTTATCAGCCACAGCCCCATAGATGAGAACAATTCATTAATTTGATTTAAGATGAAATTCCGTAATACACTTGTAAAAAGTCATGAAGAATACTAGATATACCACAGGACGCAGGAATACTGGCTCTTCAGCTTAGATTTGTTCTACACATTGAAAGGTTTTGTTTTTGAATCAAAGACATCAACCAAAGTAACACAGCATTATAGAGATTTTATCCTCAATTGCTACTTTTTATATAGATGTAGTGCATCTTTCCCATATTTTCTGTAGCATTATCCTGGAACTAGTTACATGGGGGTGGAAGGATTGAAAGGGAAATTCCTCTCCCTCTCCCATATTTAACATACATTAACATCTAACCCTGGATGTAGGGAGCAAGGAGTCTATCTGTTGCAGCTGAGGGTTGACAGGAAAGCAACACAGACTACCTTGTGGCTACTGCTTAGTACAACCAACCACACTCAGAATTCTCCTCCCATTTCCTGGCCACAGTTTATCTTTCAGAAATGCATTGTGGTCTTTTGGGAGTGGCAGCAGGGGACTTTGTGACCTGAAGGTCTGTGACCCAGTACTGGGTCCCTACCCATGGTTTGAAAAACACTTGTTTAGATGATGAACTGAGAGGTACTTCAGTGATGGCAGTGGGACTGCTTTAGTCTGGGCAGATGGAGTTTACAAACCAGCCATAGTCAATGGGAATGGTGGGTTACTTACCAGTAACCGTCCTTCTTCAAGATGGGCTGCTCATTCAGAAATAGGTGTCTCCGTGCCAGAGTGCCTGATTGGTTGGTACTTTTTGCCTTAGCCTGTTAGGAGAGGGCAGATGGCCACTGCCCCCCTGCGGCTATATATGTGGCCACCGCCTGACCCCTCCCCAGTTCTTAGGAGTCACCAACTCCAGATGTGGGGACAGAGGGAGGGATCTGAATGAATCCGAGCAGCCCATCTCAAAGGACAGTTACTGGTACGTAACCCACCATTCTTCTTCGAGCGTTGCTCGGATACATTCAGAAATAGGTGACTGCTAGCCATGCTGATGGATGGCAGGTGGAGTTGGCTCTTCCATCTTCAGCACAGCATACCTCCGACTTGGGTAGTTGTCCAATGAGCAAGGCCCTCAAGAGGTCTAAGAAGTCGACCTAAGGACTGTCATCCAGGCAGAGGTGTGAGAGGGCCAGAGGATTTAGTGTTCTGGCAACAACACATTGACATACCTCATATAAGGGAATTCAGAAGGCCGTAGGGTTGGTGGGTTGGCAGCAGTGGTTACCAACACTGCAATAAGTGGTAGAGGGAAAGTACACCGTGTTTCCTTTGGTCCGGCAGCATGAAGCACCTGCGGGCCATGAGCCTGATGGGTACAAGAATCTGGTGCACTCAGCGTCCCATGAAGGGATGGATTACCAGGTGCGCATAGAGTCTAGGAGGGTTACTTTGTCCTAGATTGAAAAGGGGGAATGCGAACAGCCAGAAGTGGCAGCTGACGAACTCATGCAGCACACTTAGAAGTGGAGCATCCGATTGACATGGGCAAAGGCAGGTGCCTGACCGACCCAACAGCCCTATACAAAACAGGCCGAGGGAAAAACTTCCCATGAGCTTAATGAATATATCCCAGGCCTACGTGAGCACACCAATGATACTGTGATGGTCCCTACTGAGGAGGGCTGTCAGTAATGATAACCTTGTGAAGATGTGGGGAAGTGGTATTATCATTATTCCCCCTCCCTTTTTTTTTTTAATTCAGTGGCTCGTAATCCACCGAAGGGGCATAGGAGGCGAGGAGCTGATTGCAATAAGGCAATGCCTAAGGGTGGGCTCCATGAGTGTGACAGTCCTGGGTGCCAGATCCATGGCCTCAGGGACTAGGCTCAAATTGGCTTATGTGACCTCGTACCATCGGGCAGGGGCGTCGCTGGCTGCAGGAGGGACCGGGGGCATGGGCCCAGGCCCCGACCCTGGCCCGCAGGCTCCGTCCCCTGTCCAGGGACAGGGACAGGTGCGGCCACACCGCTGCAGGTGGCTAGGCCCCTCATCCCCAGCGGGGGACGGGGCCGCCGCATCTGCCAGTGGCCAGGTCCCGGATCTCTGGCCATCGATGGGGCCGCCGCGGCTGCCGGCGGCCAGGCCCTGCATCTCCAGCCCAATTGGTTTCCAGCCCTATCCCCAGTCATGGTGCATGGTCTGCGGCAAAGGGGCGGGGCCTGGGGACATGGCCCGGGTCCTTCCCGGGGCAGCGACACACCTGGCGAGCGAGATGCCAAAGGTCTGCATCCCAGGGCCTGGCTCTGGCCTGCATGTCTGGAACTTGGCAGTTGAAAGCAATATGCCTGCTCTATGGGCTCAGGAAGGGTTGAAGTATCCCCAGCTGGAAACATATAGCTCAGGACCCTGGCGACAATCAAAGAGGGCTGGTTAGGGTGGCACATAAAAAAGGGGGGTGCCCTCTATGGGAAGGAAACAAGGACCAACAAAGGGTTCTCCGACCATCTGGTTGGAGGGTAGAACGGTAGGGCTTTGTCCACGGGGAAGTGTACAGGAGCAACGCTCCCCAGTATGGGAATGTCCACAGTAAACGGGAAGGCCCCATTTAGCTCAGAGCAGGGACTGGTGGCGCAATACACTCTTCGATGTTTGGAGAGTGTTCCATGAATGCTTATGTGTCCCAAAGGGTGAAGGAGTTGCCACCCAAGGGAGCAGGGGGCATTGTGTATGGGGTGTGATAGTGCCCTGGGAGTCAAAACCATTCACTAGGGGGTGCCCATGGGATTTCTGACTGCAGATCTCCATTGTGACCATTACGGTGGTCAAGGGGGCTTGGACAATGGGAGGGTCGAGCCCTCTCAGGTGTTGGATGCATTAGGGTCAATAACAGGAGTATGGATATGGGTTAAACCCTAATCTTACTCGAAGGAGGAGAGGCTACTTAACCTCTGAGCCATCGACGGTCACCTAGAGGGAGAGGAAGAGGGGGAGGAGAGGGCTGTCTGTGAGCTTGGAGGAATGGTCCTGAGGCAGAAAGCACTCCACAGTAGGGTTTGGATGGTTGACAGCAAGGCTGTGATTATAATCAATACTGCTAATTGACTGGTCAGGTTCCCTCCCCGGGGTTGCACGGGGGAGGGCCTTGCCGGGAAGGTGGGTTTCGAACTGAAGTTGTGGTGGCGAGGATTAAGTCCTCACCAGTAACTATTGGGGGGGCATCCTACCATGAGGCCAGAGGACGTGGAAGACGTCCTGTCGGGAGAAGGCTGAGGTATTTTAACCCCCCCCCCGGGGTCACAAGTGGTACCCAAGACGGCCGAGGTCTCTGGTGGAAAAAGGGCATTGGCCCCGAAGGGGAGATCGAGGGCCCCCTGCTGCGAGGCCGGGGACACTCTGGCCTCCCGTAGCCAAGCTGCGCGACACAGGGTCACCACTGAGGCCATATTGCGTGCCGCCACATCCACCGCGTCCCATGCTGACAAGAGGAGGTCCTGGGAGGCTATTCTACCCTCCTCCAGGAAGGCATCAAACTCTTCCCTAGCCTCTGGTGGGAGTCGATGTCTAAATTTGTTTATTGACTCCCACACGTCCATCATGTATCTGCTTGTTAAGGCCTGATTATTTGCAACCCACAACTGGAAGGCCGAGGAAGAGTATACTTTCCGTCCCAGTAACTCTAACTCCCTTGCATCCCTCGATGTTGGGAAGGGTTCACAAGGAGTCTGTCCCATCCCTAAGGCCGCCTCCACCACAGCACATGGTGGGACTGGGTGGTGGGTGAGTGAGGGGAACTCTGACCCCAGGACCCTGTACTTCAGTCCCGCCGTATCTGAGACCGGGAGATGGAACCCGGGTTTTGCCAGCAGGAGGCAGCCAGGTCTGAAACGCTAGGATGGAGGGGAACCCTGCTGAGGAGAACACCGGGCTGAATAAAGCGTCGGAGGGCACCTCGGAGGATTGAACCTTCCTCCCCGTGTGGGCTGAGATGCAGTGAAGGAGATCAAAATGCACCAACAAACTGCCCACATAAGAGGACGGCACTGGATTTAAGGCTCTCCCCAGTGCCGGGGGGAACTGGCACAGTCACAGAGGCCTTCTGTGGGGACCATTCATGGGGGCAGTACTGGAATGGTGATGGTGCCGAAACCCGGCACCAAGGCTGCTTAGAGACCTTCGAAGCCCCTTACCCCAGGCTGGAACAGGGGGAAGCATCTCAGGAGCCATGGGGCAGTACTGGAGACAGCAGGGTGATATGCTGCCAAGGGGAGGCTCCACAGTACTGGGACCCAGGGGGTGACAGGCTCTGGAGCCCAGGGCTGGTGGCGGGGAAGACGAGCGGTGCCACTTGTGCTGCGCCCAGACCTTCGACATGAAGGCAGGCTTCCCCCGTTCTAACCAGTGCCAGGGAGGGAGGTATGGGCAGCAGGAGGAGCACCGTGGCAGCCTCCACTGCCTCCGGGGTCATCAGGATCAGTACCGACCCTTACTGGTCCCCAGGGGGAGTCGTGTGTCGAAGACACCGAGCTATGTTGGTGCTGCGGTGCCGGGTTCAACCGTGACCAGTCCTGAGAAGAGCCTCATGTCGGAGACACAGGGCTGTGATGGCACCACGGTATCAAGCTAGGTACCGAGCTTATCCTGCGGCCCCTGTCAGCATGGTGCCGGGCGGGTTCCGGTGCTGAAATGGCACGCAGTGCCGAAGGAGGCCCCAAAGTCTCGGGGGAAGAGTGCTGAGGCTGCTCGGAGGCCAGGGCACACACGTTTGCTTCCTGTCCTTGATTGTCCTTGGCTTGAAGGACACACAGATGGAGCAAGCGGTGACCATCTGGCTTTCGCCTGGGCACCAGAGGCACTTCTCGTGGGGATCATCCTGCAGGAAGGCCTTGCCGCATTCAGCACAGGGTTTGAACCCTGGCATGGTGGATGATGAAGAAGTGCGATGTTCCAGCCCAGGAGGGGAGACCTTCTTCAGTGGAAATAGGTCTACAAACAGATGCTCCCAGTCGGACGAAAAGCTCATAAAGTGAATGAAGGACAGGCTGCTTGCAAAGCACAAGGAGCGGGCAGTTACATAACAGACACAAAGGTGGAAGAAATGAAACTGGGGAGGGGTCGGGCAGCGGCCACATATACAGCCACGGGGTGGTGCAGGGGGCGGTGGCTGCCTGCTCTCTCCTGACAGGCTAGGGTAAAAAGTTCCAACTAATCAGGCGCTCCACCATGGCAACACCTATTTCTGAATGTATCCGAGCAGCGCTCAAAGAATTAGTAGTGGAACTGGCAAAGGCAAAGATGAGAGCAAAGGGGTGGGAGGAAGCAGAGGTAGTTAGATTAAAAGGGATGGGGAGATGCCCTAAAGGGAGGATGAAAAAAGGAGTAGGAACTGGGAATGCATGAAGGAAGAGTTGAGTTGAGAGTTGAAAGAGACAGGAAAAACTGGAAGAGGGGACAAAAAAAGTAGGAACAGGAGTCTAATTTAGGACAGTGAGGAAAGCTAAAAAGGGAGATTGAAGAGCAGAGAGAAGCATTGTCTAGGGCAGGGGTCTCAAATGTGGGGCCCGCAGGCCACATGCAGCCCCTAAAACTATTTCCTGAGGCCCACAATGACACTATCATTACCTATATTTGCAATATCATTGTATGAAAAGGTTTCAATGGTGCAGCCCTGAGGCTAATGTACTAGTCCTCACATGGCCCTCATGGTGATTTGAGTTTGACACCCCTGGTCTAGGGACTGAAATACAATGGAGCAAAGCAAGGGAGGCCCTTATAGACATATTTCTGAAAGACCCATGCAGCAGAATGACATCTGGGAGGAAAAACTAGGGTGCACACAGGAAGGAAAAGAAGAAAGCTTGCAAACACAACAGAGTGGAGAGTGGAGGCAGAGTGAAACTGCAGAAAAGGCCTGGGGATAAGAGTGGCTAAGTGCAGAGGCAGATCACTGGAAATAAGAATGAGACTCTTTTCCAGCAGTCAGAGCTGAGCCTCTCATAGTAGGGAGAACAAAAGATAAAGAGAAGAGGAGGAAGGCTTACTTTTCAGGAGATGGGAGGGTGAGAGATACTCAGAAAGCATGTATTTATCCTCAAAATGTTAATACTGCATTGTTCCAGGATGTACCTTTTAGGTACTATAGCAAGGAAACAATTTCTTGGGCCACAATGATCTTGTGTCCAGAGTGTTAAAAGCTGAAGATGGGTTTTGTTAGGCTGTTGACAGGTCAACACAATGAAAAGAAAAATTTTCGTACTCTAGTGTATCCATCCCATCATTTTTATTATATTTGTCCAAAATGCTACAAGTAGAGCTGAGTGAACAATGACCTTTTTGATTCATTGGCAATTCTGAAAAAGTAATTTTTATCTTTTAATAATTAAAAGGTAATTTTAAAACTAGTTTCAAACAAAAAATCAACATTTTTCATTTCAGTTTTTTTTCAGATTTTTGAACAATTTATACATCAAATATGAATTCATGTTTACACAGCACTGAGTCTACTTTTTCCCCAAAACATCTTTGGGAACCCCCCCCCCATATGAAAAATCACCAAGCTCTAGCTACAAGGCTTGCCACAGTGCTAACTGTGTTCAGGTTTGAAGTTTAGGAATCTAATCTCTGTTTCTTGTATTGGTAGATACATGGGTCTCTTGCTGGTTTGATCTAGAGTGTATGGTGGATTCTCTGTAACTTGAAGTTTTTAAGTCAAGATTTGAGAACTTCAGTTCCTCAGTCAGAGGTTATGGGTCTTCTACAGTGTGAGGATCTGCAGTGTGCAGTGAGGTGTGAGATGGTCATGGTGTGCCCTTCTTGCCTTAAAGACCATGAGTCTATGAGCCTTTCCAATGAGATTTAGCATATTTGTTCTACCTTCATACAAAATGTTAGAGTTAATGTTAATTTTAAATGAATGTCTGCTGTCAAGAACTAATAAGGTATAGCAAATTTGACAGTGTTCAGCTCCTCCAACAAATGTGTATTCCATGTCCAGTTTTAGAATATTACAAGGTTTGGGTTTATTTTCCATCCTGTTATTTAGCTTAGTCTTTACTTTAATTCCAGTAGATACAATCTCTTTATCTTTTCAGTTACAAATCTGTTCTGTGAAACAAACACTGAAGCACCTATTTCAAATTGGAATTTGTTCATCTTTACATTAAAAAAGAGGCTACTTATCAGGTCACCTCTGCTATCTTGATTGCTACAAAAGGAAGAAACCATAGAAAAACCTCCGTAGCCAGGGAGAACCATGAATGTCCATATTCCAGGGGGGGGAAAAAACCCAAGGAGTCGTGTGTCACTTAAAGACTAACAGATTTATTTTTCGCATGAGCTTTCTTCGTGGGAGACAATCCCATTTTGTCAGATGCTTTGAAGATGGGTGAACTTACAGAATGGAATGAAAATAAATGCAAGGGGCTAGCCATGGAGGACCTATGTGAACAGAACAAACAAGGAGTCCTGTGGCACTTTTAAAGACTAATGAATTATTTATCGCATGAGCTTTCGTGGGAGAAAATCCCATCCTTTTTTGTTTTCCTGAACTAGACTAACACAGCTATCCCTTTGGAATTAGGTGAAACAGAGTTTTCAAAGCCATAAGGCTGCATTAATAATGAAGAAAATCTCAGCGGGCTTAATTCTCAGTTATGCTTCAGCCCCTCTGCATTGCCAGAGTGGTCTTAATGTAATGGAGAAATCAAGACAATATATTCAGAACTCAGGAAAGCAAAATACAGCCAACTTGAAGGTCTGAGGATTCACCAAGGGACAGAGCTTTAAAGGTATAAAAGGACATTTTTATGCGTGTTCTACTTGACAGCAAGAGCTAAATTCTATCAGGCCAAGAGGTACAGCTCAGTTTTTTCATAGGTTTTTTTATAAGACTGCCAGCATATAGCAATAAAATCCCACAAGTCTTTGTCTGCCTGTGTTTTGTTACTGACAGAACAGTTTAAACATTGGACATATTGTTCTTCAGATAAGATTAAGTCCAATTTAATACAGACAAGTAACTATCAAAGATTATTAGACTACTAGAAAAACGTTGGAAGTGGAGCAATAGCATGAACTACATTCACTGTTTGAAGATCAAACTCTCAGATCAGTTTCAGGCTTGAGAACAAAGTAGGAACTACTAAAAAGGTCAATAGTGGCATGTTACCTCAAAATCAAACTTTCAAATCAATATTCCCTGTACTAAAAAAGGAGACGGACAGATGAGCAGGCAAACATTTGAGACACCTGTAATTCCATATTAACTCCCAAGAACTAGACAATAAATTTGGGAAACACATGCTATCTTGGTCAATGAAATAAAGTAAAACAAAGAAGTCCTGTGGCACTTAAAGGACTCCTTGTTTGTTTTACTAAACTAGACTAACACAGCTGCCACTTTGGAACAATGAAATAAAGATGTGTCAAGTAGCTCTCAGACTAGTTTATGTATTTCTAATGCTGTAAATAAACTAGTCAGGGACAATGAAAATGAAGGTGGAGCTAAGAGATCAAGTGGTCATTGTACACAAAATTACAGACAGAAGTTGCAACTTACAGGTGTTTGAAAGCATTCAGAAAGATTATTAAACTGGTGGTGAAAGTCAGACCAGTACAGTACCTGGAATCTCAGGTATGTATGAGAGAAGTAAGTGAATCTCATAAATACTTCCTAGGAGTTCTCAGAACAGAATACCTATCTCAGTGGAGAAAATGCACCCATCCCTTTTGCTTCCAAATTTATGCCACAAAAATGCCGTGTATAATAGAGGCAAGGCAAAACCGTCTGAGAAAAGAAGGATGGGTTATCTGGAACAGAGCCGACTCAAGCAGCTGTGGGAAGCCCCCCACAGACAAAAACAGTGTTATGTCTGCAGAAGTTATGCTCAGGAAGCTGTTGGGTCCTTCTGTGGAGGGATGGAGGCAGCTGCAGAGAAGTGTTCTTTTGGAAGAGCGGAAATGCAGAGAGCAGAGTGCCTGGAGAAACCACTACATTTGTTACAGGATGGGAAGTGGCAGAACTGTCCTGAGCTGCCTTTTCTTTCCATGACACATGAGGCAAGAAGCAGAGAGGGGGAGCAATGTGCAGAGAGGGTCCAGACAGAAGAGGAAGCAGCACAGCCCTGCAAAGAACTATTTGAAGCAGAACAGATTGATCTGACTGGCAAGGACAGAATCAACAGCAGCAAAACTGACTGACAGGAGTGAAGATGTGACAATGACATCAAATGTGCATAACTCTGGGAAGACGTATTTTTCCCTTTTAATAGTAGGTCCTAAGAAACTTTTGAGGGCCAGAGTTTCACTCTTCCTCCAGGCCACATGAGAGACGGACAAGCTGTGCCTCATGCACAGTGAGGGAAGTCAGCCCTCGCCCGTTCCCTCTATACAAGTGGCTCTCTAACTTAGGGTCGGGACCCAGTACTGGGCCACAGACCCTCTGACACCAGATTGTGGCACCCCTGCTGCCGCTGACAAAAGACTGGAATGCATTGTTCAAAGATAATTGTTGGGTCATGGGCATAAACAACTTTTTCAGCTGGGTACCAAGAAAAAAAGGTTGAAAACCATAGTTCTCTATTATATATATTGAGCACTCTTCAAGAACAAGTGGATCATACCAAGATTTCCAGCAATCTGTAAATATCTCAATGTTCCTTCTGAAAGCCACTTTCATCACCTACTTTTTAGGGAGAAATGCCTTTTAGTGATTGCCAAAAGATGCTATGAATCTCAAAAACGATGAATGCCTGCAGTTTCCTTCGGCGAGAACTTCCACATGCATAAATTACTGGTAACAGATGGAGTAAGACACAAACAGTTGGTGGGCAGGACTTTAGCTAATGACCAAGGGTGGGATCCACAAAGATACTTAGGTGCATAACTCTCATTTTTAGACACCACCACAATTCACAAAACTCCCACCTAAACCTGTAGGAGCCCAAACTCGTTCAGCACCTAAGTTTCTTCCTCTGGGCACACACATCAAAGCCTCACTTTAAGTGCCTGGGTACCTATCTTCTACCTGAGCACATGCACTACTGCCTCATGCCAGAGGTCCTATGCCCACCTTCTGCCTAAGCCACAGAGCAATTCACGAACCAGAAAAGATAGGAATTCAGCTGCCTCAAGCTGTGTGTGAGGATCCAGTCCAGTAGGTGGTCTCTGAGCATGCCTTCAAGATCAGGCCCTTCAGTCACGATCACACAAAAACAGGTTGGGGAGGGAGGACATCCCTTGTACTCTTCAGCCCACTGGATCGGGGGGGGGGTCTCAAACTGGGTGTCTCCCACTTCCTAAGTTCCCTCTCTTCTACCTTAGGAGTGAGCAGGGTTTCATCCAAACAGGAGATGCTGTGACAAAATAGCTGCCGTGTGTGGACACATCAACTCAAGTTTCCAGCAATGGCCAAAGACAGGAGCTGCATTTGTTGATTTCTGTTTCACGTACAGCACAGTTTGTAGGAAGGGCCTTCTACTGAAACCCTTACCAGCAAACTTTCTGCCTACTGGCTACAATGACATGCCATCTCTGTTTTTGGGTTTACCTTGATGGTTAAGTCAACAGGCCTAGGACACTGAACTCTGACTTCCCACAGGGTTCTGCTGTGGCCCCTACACACTTTAGTCTCTGCACAGGATACATGCCAAACACATCCAGGAAATTTATATATGCAGATAACATTCTCTATCAGTACAACACACAAATCTTCAGACCATCAGCCACATGCTCACCAATGACCTCTCAGCAATGGAAGATTACTTCCAAAGTGGAAACCTCAGCCAATTCCAACCGCACCCCCCCCAACCCAATGGCCTCTGCCTTTCGCTTAGATACTAAGCCTGCCAAAACTGAGCTCAAAGTGACATTCTGCAGTCAACTAGTTAAACATATAGGCACCCCAAAATATCTAGGACTGATCCTGGATGATTTACTGTATGATGTACTAGGTGATTTACTGTATCCATAAACGCCTGTTCTTAATTTAAACCAAATTTTACTGAAAAAAATAATCCTGGGTTTTACAAAAAGTACTTGTTTTTTTCTGATTTTCATCCTGTTTTGTATCATTCAAATAACTTGAATTTTCCTAATGAAACACATTACAATAATACATTATTAGTTTGTGTGTATATGCACAGCTGTCTGTTGAACCAAGTCTGTGTATTAGTCTAAAAGATACAAACAATAACAAATGGGCATGCACACAGGCTCTGAAGTGTGTGCCCATCTGAAGATACTAATGAATCACACATCAACCTCATACACATTTCAAGCTGTTCCTGGATAACAGTTTAAATATAACACACTAAAAGGGGAAGAAAACAAAAATCTGTATCAAAATACAATTCAGAACACAAGGAAGTAATCAGAAGAAAAGGTTAAAGTTTAGTGTATGCACTGTAAATGGTGCAGCACCCAAGCTGACACTCAGGCCAACTGTATTAAAGAACATTTGGAGAGAAAAACGCTAAAGGCTAAAACAAGACAAAAGTAGAAACAAGCAAACACTGTAATCACTATCCATGTAGGCATGGCAGAAAGAGTGAGATCAACACAATGCAGTAAGTAAATTTGTACATGCACTCTCCTCTCAGGGCAACCATAGGCTTGCTAACAGTCCTTTCAGGAACTTCATACAAAATTTCTGTTCAGTTGAAAAATCCTTGACAAATACAACCAACCTGACCAAGAAATTTTGAGGAGAATATTGCTGCCCTAGCCAACAAAATTAAAGAGCGGTTGGCAGGAAATATAATTAGTTTTTTGATTTTTGACAAATCACCAGATATTCTTGATCGCCCCACATTGGTGATCTTATTTTCATGTTTTGATTTTGTTGTGAAAAAGCCTACATTCATTTTGGCAGAATTAGAGTTTGAAAAGTCAGCAAATAGTCAAACAGTTGCAGCTTGTGTCAGTAAAACTTTAAACGAATATGTACTAAGTTGGATGGATCTGGCAATAGTGATTAGTGCACAGCGTTCACACAAGATACAAAGAGGAGTGAAAAACTGTTTGTCTGCACATTGAAGTCTCTCATGCAACAGGGTGTTCCTAAAATGGCTGATTTTTAAAGGTTTGTAATAGATGCTGGTACAGTTTTCAAGCATTCAAGTAAACCAAAATCCTCTTCCACACTGCTTGTGAAGAGATTGTGTTTGAATGGAGCACTCTAGTTCCACTGGTACTGACAAGATGGTTTAATCTATATTTGGCTGCACAATGTTCAGAAGGCACTGGGCATCTTAATGCAATTTTCTGTTCATAAAGGTTCAACAGCAGAAAAGCCAAAGAGATGAAAACAAGCAGCTACACAAGAAATTAGGCAAAGCCATTGTACACAACTTGAATTCCTGATTAAAACATTTCAACCACTTAACACACAGAAGATACTGGAATCTAATTCTTTAACAGACAGCACATATTCTAATACAGAGGCCTTTGGCATTTTGGTTAATAGTATCTCTGCAGAACTTTCTCTCAAATATCCAGAAAAATTCTTTAGGTGTCTACATTGCCAGCCATTGAGCAGGACAACCTTGCAAAACCTTTCAGAAGTTTTCACGAAGTGCTGTCAAAGAAGTGAGTAGTTACTATCACTCGCAATATGCCCCCATAAGTTTTCCACAGAAGATCATCATTCTGGAAAGTCACTGTAAAAGTGTGGCCTCAGCTGATAAATGTAAAGAGTATGTCACACAATGGCTTCCAACAAAGAAAGTGCAAAACTAGACAGTAATTCTGTGTTTAAGTGGCAGTGCATTTCCCAGACAATCATTCTGTCGTTCCTCTTGAATTCTGGGAAGTTCACCACACTGACCTTCCAACTTTGAGCCATGCTGCTTCTCAAGTCCTTAGTGTCCAACCTGGCTCAGCTGATGTGAAGAGAATATTTTTGAATGCAGCTACATCTAAGACTTTAGGAGAACAGGCCTTGGAAAAGACTCCTAAAAAAGACTGCTGCAAGCCTACACAATACAGGACTTCTGGAAATTACATAAGATTGAGTGTTTATAAATATTTTTAAAAATCAGGCCCACTTATGAAGTATAAACATTTATAAGCTAATAGTTTTAAGCTGACAATAGTAAACTTTTTATTCAAATAAAACTTTTATTTGGAGATTAGACATACATTTTCTTAAACTCCGAGATAGCATTATGTTTTACTTCTGCTTCAAAGTATTAATCTGCTACATACTTTTTTATGGTGACCAAAATAAATGCAATATCTACCCAGAAATTGTTTTTCACACAAATTGGTATTTGCTTTTGTAGCTGTAGTAATAAATACTGATAAATTCCTAGGAAAAATTAAATAAAATAAAAACTGAAAAAGAAGGGCCTTAAGCATCCCCTAAACTACATATTAAACAGGAGGTCTTCCTGTCCCCTTAGCTGTTTTGATTAAGTTTTGCATGTAACATAGGCAGCTAAGTATCTATGCTCCCTTATTTCATGGATCACTAGCAGAGTTAGGCACTGGCATTGAACCCTGACACAAGCACTTGTCTTGAGAGAGGAAGCATTTAACACACATCCCTCTTGTCAGTGTCTCCCATTAGCTGTCTTAGGCAACTCCCCGCCTAGCATGGTGAGTTTGTGACTGCAGTGTAAGGTACCTCTCTCTTGTTGTCATGTGGAGAACCTAGGCCCCTAATTCAGGATTTGTGGATCACAGAGGTACCCCCGTGATTTCCTAGGCCTCAAACAGTTTGGCATCATAAGGCTCAGCATTTCCTCCTTCCCACCCAGGGATTAAAGTACGTGGGAACGCCTAGGAAGACCATTCCTAGGTCCCACAAATCTGACAGGCCTCCACTTGCATTGTGGGAAACTTTAAAGCAGGGGTCTCAAACTAGTGACCTGTGGGCTGCATGCAGCCTCTAAAATTACTTCTTGTGGCCCACAATGACACTATCACTATCGATACTTACAATATCATTGTATGAAAAGGTTTCAGTGATGCAGCCCTTGAGCTAACGCACTAGTGCTCATGCTTGGTGTGACCCTTGGCTAACATACTAGTACTCATGCGTGATGCGGCCCTTGGGCTAACGTACTAGTCCTCATATGACTCTTGTGGTGATTTGAGTTTGAGATCTCTGCTTTAAAATACATCAAATCATGGTTACTTTTAAACTGGAGAGCAGCAACTAGCACTAAGGGTCTCTCAAGAAAGACTGGCCTTCAAGATGGAGGTGCACCAATGAAATCAAAATTCTAACTAACTGTTTTGGTTGAAGTCAGCTTCAACCAAAAATGTATGTATACTGATACTGAAAGTTTGTGTATCCATGTTTTACTGCAACCAATAAATGCAGTTTTGTGTTTTTGTTTGTCCTGATTGTTTCTGCTTATGCATTGCGTTGTGTTCAGTCAATTACGTATCATATTTTATTTAATTATCACATTGTTAATCACAATACTTAGTGTTAACGCAGTGTTTGCTAGTTTGTAACAATCATTGACAGACATAAATGCCATATAAAATTATAAATATTTTATGGAGCAATAACCAATGCATATGGTACCAAGAAGTGGTTGCAAATGCCTAATTGGACTGGGACCCACACATGCATGAAGGGAGCCCAGAGATTAGGAAGATTCTGGGGCCTGTCAAATTATACTTTAACCACAATATCCCACCTCAAGTCACTGAGTGCTTTAGAACTACCAATGGTCCAAACACCAGACCCCATCCAGATGCAACAGATGAGGGTTTATGTACTGGAGACAAAATTTGGGTTTTTTTGCTGAGTATATCCACTGGGCATTAAAAATAAATCTATACAGAACATATTGGCCTAATTTAGCAAAATACGCAGTGGCATTTACCAAATCTCTTCTTGCTTGACAGTCAACTAAGGTCAATAATGGATCAACTGACAAATTATCTCAGACAGCAAAGACATTTGAGGGAGAAAATTTACAATATGATATATTACCTAAATGTATACGCCCTGCTAAAGCAAATTTATACTTTTTACCTTTTTTTTAAAGCAGACTTGTCTTAAGTCTTTTGTTCCTGTGTAAAGAGTCTACCTCAAAATTAGGAAGTCAATAATTTGCAGCTTCCCTAGTCTCTGATACATGTCCTGTGTTTGTAAGTGAAATGATGAAATGAATAAGTGATCCAATTAACAATGAAGCAAAGATCGCAACCCTGGGCCTCTAAGAGCCACCTTTCTAGCAGAAGAAGGGGCACAGAATTTTTGGGCTATGGAACTGCATTTATTATTTACTACCCTTCGGTTAGATAGAATGAAAAAGGCAATACACACATTTAAAAATATATTTTGAAAAAACAATCTAAGTTATATTACCAAGTAATATAGCAGTATGGTAACCATTTATTACACTTCAAATCCATTTTGCAAATATGAGTACCTTAATACAACATTCAGATTTCCTCACTTATGCCTCCTAATGTCCCTTTGGAGTGTAAAACTGGCATTAGTGTATGTGAGTGTCAATTTGAACTCCAAAATATCAGGACTTAGTTATTACATTAAAGAAATGACAGATAGTTCAAGGTCCCATTCTTCCCTCCAGAGAAACAACATGGAGAAATGAAGTTGGTCAAATTACTGATATTGCCTCAACCACCATGTCTGTCCAACCAGATCAACAAAATGTGTAAATTCATGGCATTCTGTAAACATTCTGTGTCTAAACCAAGAAAACCAGTCACTTTTAGGCTAACCTATACTGCCCTATACAATCTCATTGTGTGTGACATCTCCACTTTTTCCTCCTGCTTCCCGTTCCCTTTCTTCCACTGTGGCCAATTGTCCCTCCAACAAATTTTTGGGAAATTATGTGGACTAGCATATGAATAGGAAACCAGAAAATCTGGCTTTTTATCCTTGTCTCTGACAATTTATTGTATGATCCTGGGCAAGTAATGTAGTTCTCTTCACCTTAGTTTCCCCACCCATTTAATGATACTGAAATAATTCGCCTTTATAAAGTGTTTTATGAATGACCCACAGGTTACAAGTGTTATACAGGGACTAAGTGTTATTTTAAAAATATATTAAACCCAGTCTCAGGAATCTTTCTTTTCCATTATCTCCTCACCAACAATTTATTTTTTTGGTCCATCCCTTCCTAAAATATTGTCTTACATTTACTTGATTTGGGTATCTCAGATTGTACACTCTTAGGGACATGAAATGTGTTTTATGCTGTAAAAGGACAGCTATATAATTTATTAACAACCATTATGAATCATAGCAACATAGAACAAGATGACAAAACATAAAAACAAGCAACATAGAACATGAAGACAAAAGAGTGGGCATGAAAAAGCGGTATTTTTAACAGTTAAATGAAACAAGCATAGATGTGACAACTTGAAATTAATTTGCAGCGGGGGAAATGGGGTAAATTCAGCATTAAAAGGACTGGATAATGTCTGTGAAGTGCTTTGAGGATGAAAATCCTCTGTATCATCACTGGAGCCACAAAACATCTCTCTGAAATTAAATATCTGAGGGGCTCATGAATGCCATTGATCTATGATTAAAATGTGCTTCTTTAACTTGGCACGTTCACTGAATTGGTGATACTTATTTCCCATAGGCGAAGTTCTACCTTTAGTTAAATCTGTCTAACTCCATTTAAAAGAGAGTTGCAAAGAGATAACAGAGGGAGAATTTATCCATAAAAAAAGGATTTGCTGTGGGGAAAGTGCTGGGTTTTCTTTTGAAGGGAAATAAGTTAATCATCATATAAGACTATCACTACATGGTTTTAAATGGATCCCTGTGATTCATTTACAAATAAATCTTTACATCTAGAATACCCATTTTTAAAATTACTGGAGATCATAAAAAAGTAAATAAAATGTGGTTTATGTTTCTGGGCATATGTTTAGTTTTAAAAAGTAAAATTTAGTGCATGTAAATATTTGAAGTCGACGAAACTTGTTTTATTGTCTCATAAAAAGGTGCTCTGCACATGGTTATTACCCAAAAAGTTGCAGTACATATCACTTAGTTACACTGTGAGCACTTAAACCATCAGCTCAAGAGCAAGTTCCTACAACAGAATTTAGAGTGCTCTTGTGGAACAGAGTATCTCCTACATTGCACACCTTAATGAGCCTTCTAGCACACTCAAGGAATAGCAAGGACAGGATGGGAGCCCGAGTTCCTGAGCCAGATGGAAGGTCGCCACAAAACAAGGTCTTTGTGACAGAAAGGAGAAAGCATGGAGAAATACTAGCAAAAACAACCGAAGTCCTGTGTCACCTTAAAACCTGCATCTGAAGAAGTGGGTTGCAGCCCATGAAAGCTTATGCCCAGAGAAATTTGTTAGTCTTTAAGGTGCCACAGGCAGGGACGTTGCTGGTGCCGTGTTTATGGGGCTTGAGCCTCAAGTCCCAGCGCCTGAGCCACCTGCGGCGGTGGCTGCAGAGGCAGCGCACGAGCCCTGAGTCCCAATACGCTGAGCCCCGGGTCTTCTTCCTGGCCAAGAGCACTCCTGGCCCCAGGACTTTCATTGTTTTTGCTATTTACAAACTAACAGTTACCCCTCCGAGAAATACGAGGGAACTCATGTGGCCTCCATCCCACTGAGGGAAAGAGTATAACAGAGTTGACAGCCAAAACAAGTTATGCCACAGGCAAAGACTTCCAAGACCTAAATGGACAGGATCACAGGATACCAACTGATCTTGTCTGGGGCAATAGCAAGAGTATAAAAACCTCACTCCTTCATGGCCAAAGGGAAGTCAAAGGACAGAGATTTGCCCACACTTTAATTTAAGTTTGCACTTCTTCAAAAAAGCAGACCATAAAAACACAACAAGACCCATAAAATCAGATCACTGGTTCTTCTCATCTAGCATGTTGTCTCAAAAAGCGGACAACGCCTTCACCAACTGTAGACTGATATATACAGATGTGGAGTAGGATGAAAACTTTCCTTCTCAAGTTTAGGGCCTGAAACATAATGTGAGTAATCCAATCCCATTAGTTTATATAACTATAATGGTTTTGAACTTTATCCAACCAGATGTGTCTTTGTTACCTTTCATAACAATGAATATTCTCTCTTTCCCTCTCTCTTTAACCCCCTCGCCTGCACCAATATGCTTATAACATTGGTATTTTACAGAATTGAACCATGGGCACTGAGGAGGATTGAAAAACACCAGATTGAGACTTCAATTCTTGTCATTTTTGTCAACTGCTCCATATTAAGGGGCAGGACAACATCAGATATGAGGCTATTGGAAGCCAAACCCATCAGCCAATTCAATTAACACTGGTTTGGTTTCTTCAGCTTTCTTGGTTCGGCTACATTATTAGAACAGAAGACCAATGAATTACAAAACTTGTGCACTGAGTAATTTCACTATACAGTCAGTGACCACTTTAATGCCAAAAACAGTAAGAGACATAAACTGAATACACAGCTAAACCACCATAAAAACTTCTTGCCAGAGATCAAGCCAGGTGATGTGCAATTTGCAATGAGGCCACATTCTCGGGGATTTGTCATGATGATGATGATGACGACGACGACAATTAACAGGCTGACTAAACTACTGTATTACAGTATTATTTGCTTAGTACATTTTTCAGTTTTTTACCCTTTAATGTCACGGAGTAGTTCCTTCTATTCAGTTTGGGCCACTGGGTAAGATGAAGGGCCTAATCAGGTTTAACTTTATAAACAATTGTAAATGCTTCTACAACTGAGATCTTGAACTAAGATTTTTCTTCATCTTTTTCATTTTATGGTAAGAAGATCTTCAGCAGAACTTTGCAAACAATAACATCTCTTAGTGGTTTTTTTTGTAACATCTCATTCTGCATCTTAAAAGCCAGCAAGTCTGTCACTGATGTGAATGGCTAGCCTTTCCATTACTTTGAACTTCCTTACTTTTCAGCATGAACCTCCTTTTCCACAACCACCCTTCAAAGGCCATTATAATAAAAATAAATTACACAAGCCAAATATACAATTTTAAAGAAAAACAAATGACTACTACAAAAGTTTAACATGATATAGAAATCTAAACAACATCCACTCTAAACATAAATTAATTAAATATGCCAAAAGCAAAATGAAAGAAACATTAAATTATGTTACTTTTACTCTATGGTTCTACATAGGAGGTATCAATGGAAAGAGCATGTGCCATAATCTAATGCAGCTTTGTGACTGTGCTATCCTGATGTAAAAAGAAAAAAGTAATCCCACTGCTACAGAAGTCTCTATTGCAAGTCATGGAGGAGTTTCGTTGTAGATGAAAATAAACTCTCATTTCAACAGAAGATGCACAGTTATCTTCAGACACTACAATAAAGTTAGACAGCCATATCCATATTAAATATTTACAGTTCCTATTTCAAAGGCAATGAAATAATCATTTGCAATATGGATAGTTAAACACTGCATCCAGAAATTTTAACAGACTTCTTTTAAAAGAAAAATATTTGGGTATTACTGATGATTATCAATTTATGTTCTTAATTTTACTTCTAGTGACATTCCCTTAATTTATTGGGATCACATTTTGTAGCTCAGACATCACTGAATGTCAAGTTTTTGAAAACCGTATTAGCCCATTCAGTGACACACTCTCCCACTATTCAAACTGAAGAAAAATAAGTTAAAACCTCATTGAAAGCCCATTGAAGTCACCAGCAGTCTGTTAACTTCAGATCAGACCCTAAATTAGCAAAACATTTAGTAATATGTATGTCAAATCCTACCAAGTCTGTCACAAGCAACATCAATAGTTAATCAATTAAAGAAACTTTAAGACTACCATATTTTCATCACAGAACACATATATTACTTTAAATTTGATAACTGCATTATACACCATGTAACATGCTACATACGTTCTTACAGGGGATAAGTATGTACTACAATTTCATGTCATTGATTTAAGAGATTTATTATACTTATCAATGATGGTATTTTTTCATAACTGCTTATTAGGGTTACTTGAATATTGTAACAATTTGTCTCAAATCTGCCCTTCCAACAAAATAGCACTAAAAGAAACAGCAACTATTACTGAATGAATTATCAAAATCATATGAAATTTTATAATCCATTGCTACCCTTGTTGTATTAAAGTTTTACTGCATCTGCAACACACATTTCCTTTATTCATATGTATATTTCCTAATTGTTAAAGCAATCCAAGACTTTATATTCCATATGTCACAGCTTTCTCTAAAGGCCAATAAAACTGAATGGAAATAACCAGAGTGACTGCAAGCAAATGCTCTCTTCTTAGGTCTTCTATGAAACTAGAAGAAAATATGAGTGTGTAAGCTTTCTGCCACCAATTTCTGCAGCTGGTCACATATCACAAGTGTAACAAATATTTTCCACAGGAAAATAATTTACAATGAATTGACACTTTCAAATTGTCAGCCAATGATCCACTACTGAAGGGAGAAATCTGAGAGAGATAGGAATAATAATTACACCTCAAATTTTAAGTCTTTTTTTTTTAATCTTCAAGGATTAGCTTCTAATTATAGATTTAGTCTTGAGGGAAAATGTAATCTCTTAAGTAAATTTAATTTTAAAAGGAACAAGAGAAGAATATAGCATGCAGCAGGCATAAGACATTGTAGTCACTTAAGTAGAGCAATTTTGAGTACAAGATAATGAAAGACTTCTAAAGCACAGTCAGTTCTGAAATCAACAGAAGTTGATCCAATAAAAGTTATTACCTTAGCCACCTTATCTCTCACAGCTTTAATCAATTAGCTATAAATGTCACTGTCACTTTAAAAAATGTAGTACAGTGTATTTCTGATACTGGAGCAAGTATGTTTAGCTGTCATCTCTACTGCACAGTATTATCTACCTTGATACTAGTGTCTTAAATCTTAGCTACTAGTGAGCAGATCCTCAGCTGGTGCAAATTGTCATTTTGGAGCTTTGACACCTTGTACCAGATGTGGATCTGCCCCTAGAAATTAATTCTCCTCTACCCTCTATGATCTCTTTCCTTTTTTCCCCCCAACTTCATTTCTTTTTTTTAAAGGCACACTCCTATTTCATACATTTTAAATATTAAGTATGACATGTGTACCTGCTGATATAGTTAAAAAGTCTAAGTTGTTGTAAGAGAAGTGTGTCCAAAAATCTGGAGAATCTTTTGCATATCTATATCTATGTACAAAATTTGAGACCTTCTAGAAATTTCTTAAAGAATGGAGAAAGGTAGTTGTCTGCACAAACCATTTTAGAAAATTAGAATGCTTAAGAAATTTATAAAGCATCATGGTAGTACCATTGTATTTAGGTGGTAGATACAAATTTATATTGGCTTAATAAAGCCATTCTACCTCAGGTCAGCAAAACCGGGCAAGAAGTTTAGTTATCATATCAGTATATTAAGCACAAGCTTCCCAGATGAAAGATCAGAATAAAATCATGAAGCAGTTTTAGCAACATCTGAACTGGAACACATTAAACAGCACATCTGTACTTTCACAAACACAAATTCCCCCAAAGTTATAAATTGCTATCTTACCACTTTTCTCCTAGAAACATTGACTTGAATAAAGTGCTGCAAATAGTGGAGATGCTCACAGCAAGAGTTCTCAAATGAATTAAATTCAGCAGCATAGGGCTGGGGAATATATGCATGATGTAAAGGGCAAAATGTCATCAGTGTTATTGCTTGGCTCCCTTATAAGAATATTAACCTCTCAGTGATAGAAATACAGACATGTCACTGGTTATGTTTACTTCTAATAAAATAAAGATCATATATTGAAGTTCAGGTGTGTGCAACAGGCAACAATATCATCTGTTATAGAATCATAGAAACTGGAGGGGACCATGAGAGGTCATTGAGTCCACCCACTCTTGGCAGGACCATCTGTACCATCTGACACTATTCCTCACAGATGTTCTTCTAACCTGCTTTAAAAAAGTTCCAGTGATGGAAATTTCATAACCCTCCTAAGCAACTTATTCCAGGGGTTAATCAGACATCTGATAGTTAGCAATTTTTTCCTAACATCCACCCTACACCTCTCTTGCCATAATTTAAGGCCATTGCTTCTTGTCCTGTCAGTGGTTAAAGAGACTAATTTTTCTCCCCCTTCATAACAATCTTTTAGGTACTTATTGTCTAGTTCCAAAACTCAAGAAAGTCAACAACGTAGCAAATCGTGAGTCATTTCCAACCACTGTGCTAGTCAGATAAAGTCTGGCATATTCCAAAGCGTATGCTTACAATCCCAATTCCAAGCATTCAATCCAAAAAAACACAGATATCTCAGCTTCCCAACTCGAGAAAAGGCCATTCATTTCCTTTGACTTCCTAACCAACCTTTCACATGCAAGCGCAGATGACACCTTTTATTCTTCTTAGCCTTTGCCATGATCCTGTTTCAAGTTTAAAAGTGCACCAGTGGCTCTGATCAGCTCTGCTGCCACTATTATTTCGACCTCAGCCTACACAATAGCGTGCAGTTCACGTTGCGGTGAACTCCTGCTTCCCAAAAGCAAACCAAACATCAACCCGAGTTTCAAAACCAACTCGTCTGTGTTTTTAAAGAGCTGGGTCGCAGTCACAACAACTGCTCGCCAAGGCTGAGCGCTGAGCCGCCACGACCAAGAGAGGTTTGGCGGCTGCCTCACCCCAGCGCGTCCCCTGAATGTGGGGGCCCGGCCAGCCGCACCCACGGACCCCCATCTGCGTGTCACACCCCGCTTTCTGTCCGCAGGGGCCCGAGAGGGGCGGCTTCCTTTCCAGCCTGGCCAGGCAGGAGAAAGTTTGGCAGGCAGGTGGCCGCAGGTGAGCTCCCCAGCCCCGACCGTGCCCAGAAAGGAAAGAAGCGGCTCGTCAGCCTCCCGGCTCCCCGGCTCCCGCTCCGCTCCAAGCCGGGACAGGCGGCCGGGGACCGGGCTCGCCTCCCTGCCTCTGCCCCGGGAGCCCCGGCCGGCCGGACTTACAGAGACACGGTGCGGGTGGGCAGCAGCGAGGGCTGCAAAGTTTCCACCAGCTCCCCGCCGCTGCAGACAACTTTGATGCGGAGGGGCTGGCGGCCGGGCCCCTTGGCGCGCTCGGCGGTGCAGAGGCAGCTGTCGACCGGCAGGTCCGGGCAGTTCCTGCCGCCCCGGGACAGCGCCGCCAGCGCCGCCGCCAAGCAGAGCCAGCGGCACAGCCCCGGCATCCTGCCGCCGCCGCCGCCGCCCCGAGCCTCTGCGCCGCTCCGGCCCCGGCCCCGGCCCCGCCTCCGGCCGCCGAGAGACCGGCCCCGCCGCCGCACTCCCCCGGGCACCGCACAGCACAGCGGCCGCCCGCTGATGTCAGCCCGGCCCGCCCCCGGCCAGTCCCCGGGTGTCTGCCCGCGACTCCCGCCCCCTGCCCCAAGCCGGGACACGGGCAGGGGCAGCCCCCAGCAGGGACTCCCCCACGCCCCCAGGGGTCAGCCAGGAACTGTTGTACCAAATTAGTGAGCACCCCAGTATACCCCCTGCATCTCCCCCACACCCCCAATTTCCCAACGCCCCCAGGGGTCAGCCAGGAACTGTTATACCAAATTAGTGAGCACCCCAACTCCCCCTACTTCTCCCTCACACCACCTGACTTCCCCAACACCCCCAGTTGTCAGCTAGTAACTGTTATACCAATTTAGCCAGCACCCTAACACCCATCTACATCTCCACCACACCCCCAGTTGTCAGCAAGTAACAGTGTTATACCAAATTAGTGAGGACCCCAACACCCCCTACATCTCCCCCTACACCCCCAGTTGTCAGCTACTAAGTGTTATACCATATTAGTGAGCAACCCATGCACCCCCTCAAATCTTCCAATATCCCCAGTTGTCAGCTAGTGTTATACCAATTCAGCAAGCACCTCAACACCCCCTATATCTCCCCCTACACCCCTCTAAATTTCCCAACACTCCCCAGTTGTCAGCTAGTAACAGTGTTATACCAATTCAGTGAGCACACCAACAATCCCCTACATCTCCCCCCCCACCCCCCCCCCCCAATTTCAAGTCCTGGGGAAAATACTGGCCCAGAATCCTGAATCCCAGCCAGCTTGTTCTTCCCTCTCACAGCTGTGGGTCTGGAGAAGGAACTGAGCGGGGAGTGCCCAGACCATGCACTTGTGGTTAAGGCATTGGAGGAGGATAGTGGAAATCTGGTTTCAGGTCACAGCATTGCCACTGATTTCCCCATTGGCCACTGCTTTCCTCCCTCCATGCTGTGGTTTCCCGGCTGTAAAACAGAGACAACAGTTAAGGTTAAATTCACCTTAACCTCAGGGATGTTTTCAGCCATAATTGCTTCTTCGAAGCATCTGAAGAAGTGGGATTTTCTCCCACAAAAGCACATGCAAAAAATAAATCTGTTAATCTTAAAGTGCCACATGATTCCTTGTTTTTTTGTTTGGTTGGTTGGTTGGTTTTTGTTTTTGGTGTGTGTGTGTGTGTGGTTTTTTGTTTTTGTTTGTTTGTTTGCTGGACTAGACTGACATGGCTATCCCTTTTCAAATAGCCATAATTGCACCTCCAGAAAAGCCTACACCTAAAATAAGTGTGGATGCATTAGGGAAGCCTAGCAAAAATACACTTAAGCTCAAACAATAAGAGACCCTGCACCACATAGTGCCAAGTTCCAAAGGGGTAGCTTTGTTAGTCTAGTTCAGCAAAACAAGCATGGAGTCCTGTGGCACTTAAAGATTAACACATTTATTCAGGAGCACCGCCAGGCCAGGAAAAGACCCAGGGCTCAGCACGCTGAGACTCAGGGCTCACGTGCCGCTGCTGTAGCCACCACCACAGGCGGTCCAGCAGCAGACCCTGGGCTCGGGCACTGGGACTCTGGGCTCAAGCCCTGTAAGCCCGGTGCCAGCAAAACCCCTGAATTTATTTATGGCATGAGCTTTTATGGGAGAAAAATCCCACTTCCTCACTTTCCTCAAAGCATCTGAGGAAGTGGGATTTTCTCCCAGGAAAGCTCATGCAATAAATAAATTTGTTAGTCTTTAAGTGCCACAGGACTCCTTGTTTTGCAACATATAATGTTTACTTTCAGCATACATGCACTCCAGAAAGCCTTACAGAGCTCTTAAAACTAGGATGGAGGCAGTCAAACTGGTTTGCAAATTCTTCATCTTTTAGTTTGGCTGCACACAGATTTTCATTTACTTTTTTTGAACACTAGTGTAAGTTTGTTTGTTGAAAGGCAGGCAACTTCAGGCCACTAGCAAAGATTAATTTAAATCAAGAAACAGAAATCCAAATCTGCTATAACCTCTGTGGGCACACCCCTGCCCACAGTCCCATTGACTTCAGTGAGGCTCCACACAGAGGTCTCTTGGGTGTGGTTTATTCTCTCATTCTCCATACATATGTGTAATGTATATTTAACTTAGGCTAAAAATTGTTCACAATATGAGCAGTCAGACATGATCTATTTGCAGGCAATTCAGGAACAGGAAAAAAAAAAGGCTAACTTCTCAGCATAAAGTACACCCAACAATTCATCTGGTTTTAGCTGAGAGTGAATGAAAAGACAGTTTGTAACAAAAACCCCAGTCCTTCAATGAGCTGTATTCTGACAGACCTTCATGCCCACAAAGAGTCTTATGTAAAACAATGGAGGTCTATGGCCTGGAGCCCATTGCAGGATCTGGGTTAAAGACTGTAAATACATAGCATTTGTTACCATAAATATAATACATAACTATTGTAAGGGACTATTTTTGAGGGCAGTAATGATGCTGTAATGTTTCCTAAAGGCAAGGGCTGTTTTTGTGTGTGTACAGACCCTAGCACAATGGAGCCTTAATTCTTGATTTGGGTCTCTTGGCACCAACGTCTTAATCAATAATCCAGAACAGAAAAGTTTCTGCTACTGTGAAATATGGACAAGGAAATGTTATCCCTAGAGCAATCTCTTTTGTAGAGTTTTTGCTTTAAAAGAGTCATTATTGTTACACTTCCTTGCTCTTTTTAAAAGCAAAGTGGTGTAAATCTTAGAGAATGAAATGGGATGTGTGTGTTACATGAGGTATCTCAACATCATAAAGGTTGTGCCTTTTTTTTTTTCTCTTTTAAGGTAAGGAAAGGCTACAAAGTATTTAAATTCATATATGCATTTTTAACCATGTTGGAAATTCAGGTCAACCATGTATTTTTGTAAAACATCTCTTGCAACAACTGCAGAACTAATACAGTGACATTATATATCAAGCAATTAAAACAGTTTTGTTTATGTTTAAACACCAATCAAATTCATGAACTCTGTGAAGTGTTGGACATTCAGTTAAGAGACAAGATAGTTCATACTGTACATGCCAGTTGTCTGTAAAATTCTACAGTAAGAACAGGGGAAAACAGACTTGTCATGCCTAATATCAAAGATATAAAATAAAAAGGAAACCTTCCCCAAAACCAACAACCTTTCAGGCTATCATTATAGATCAGAAAACAGCAAAAGCAGGACACAAACCCATATAGCCTGTCACCTTTAAACATTTATGTCAAATGTACATAATATTTTACGAGCATAAATAAAACGCTTCCTGCCCCAGAGAGCTTCCAGTCTTCCAGACAAACAGAAGACAAGGGTACTGGTCATGTACCTCAAAGGGTGCATACCTACGTTTATCTTCCTGGCTATTGGTTTTTCCCACATAATTTGATCAGCGCCCAGGATTTTGCATGTGTCAGCTGGAGGAAATGTGTTAAAAAAAAAAAAGTGATACCTCCTCTGCCACAGCATGAACTAGCGGAATTTGAGAAGCATACAGAGTTGTAGAACAATATGAACGCAGCCCAACTCAGATTAATTTCCCAGAGCACAGAAGCAAGCCCAGGTTGCTTTAACTGAATGCTTACGTTCTGGAGACTCTTGAGATATGGAAGCCTAAAACCATCTAGTTTAATATTTCTCTGCAATCTAAATGTATGCCTTAGTTACTGGACAAATAATTATCTGCCAAAGGGATTGATTTTCATGTGATATACAAGCCATGGCCAGTATAGGTGTAGGCAAATAAACAAACATGATTGTTTTCTATTTATTCTTTTTGCAGACCAGATATTTTTAAGTTCCAAAGGGGCAGCTGTGTTAGTCTAGTTCAGTAAAACAAACAAGGAGTACTGTGGTGCTAACAAATTTATTTATTGCATGAGCTTTCATGGGGGAAAATCCGACTTTCTCCCACAAAAACTCATGCAATAAATAAATATGTTAGTCTTTAAGTGCCACAGATATTTTCATGTACACTGGAGTAATCTGAAATATACAGGTCTTACTCTCTGGCAGAAAGCATGAGTTTTAAAAGGATATTTATAAACATCAAGTAAAGTCATGGGTAATCCTAAATATTGAAATGCTGCCAACATGAGTGAGGGCAGAAACAATTAAAAATTAATCAGAAGTTGGAAATATAGGCATGTCTTTGACTTGCAAGTTTACAGTCTACTTGGATCACTTCACTGGTCACAGACATGCAGTAGAATCTGTTTAATTGCCCGGTAATGAAAGGTGAAGAATATTTCATACAATAGATAGGAAATTTAGAGACGCACAATATAATTATCTGAATTAAAACTTTGACAGAATTTTTTAAAGGCCTATGAAAACTTTAATGGTCACAAGTTTGTTTTATCTCTGGTCCATATGAATGCACTTCCAGCCACCCCTCTGACTGCTAGGCCTTTGGTTTTATACCAACCAACCAGTGTGAAGTAGTCAATTGTCCACTTCATTTCTTGCAGCACGCAGGTATTTTATCACCATTTCCCATTGAGGTAACAAACTCAGCTTACTATAACATGTGAGTTTGGACACAATCACACTGCAAAATTGTATGACTATAAGTCATAACAAAGAAAATAGGAAGAAAATAGCTAAATGAGATTTAACTTAGAAAAAATGATGAGTAACGTGTGTTGGGGCAGGGAGAACACATTTTCAGGGGACTGAAAATTCAGATTTTCAGTGGGTAGAAAGAGTGATGGGAAATGCAGGATGGATATGATTCTGCCTTATGGTGTTTGTGTGGCAAGAGAACTCAAACAAAACCCTTCTACACATACCAGAACACCAATGATTTTTAACTTACTGTATAATAACTTCATGTCACACATGAGTAAAGTGGTAGACCCTGTCCATAAACATCTCGTATAATGCATTGCACACAGTAAAAATTACAGAATCACAGAAGGGTAGGGCTGGAAAGGACCTCAAGGCGTGTAATCCAGACTCCAGCCCCCTGTGCTGAGACAAAATCAAGTACATATGGGCAATCCCTTACAGCTGTTTGCCTAACTTGTTCTTAGAAATCTCTGGTGGCAGGGATCCTATACCATACCTTCATAACTTATTCCAATACTTATACCAGTAGTTAGAAAGATTTTCCTGATATCTAACCTAAATCACCGTTGTGTAGATAAAGTTGATTACATCTTATCCTACCTTCAATGGACATTGAGAACAATTGATCACCACCCTCTTTATAACAATCCAATATATTTGAGGATTGTTATCAAGTCCCCTCTCACTCTTATTTTCTCACAGCTAACCATTCCCAGACTTTTTAACTTTTTCCTCATAGGTCAAGTTTTCTGAACCTTTTTCATTTTTGATGCTGTCCTCTGGGCTCTCCAATTTGTCCACATCTTTCTTAAAGTGCAACACTCAGAGTTTAACACAATGCTCCAGCTGAGACCTCATCGGCCATGAGGTGAGCAGGGCAATTACTTCTTGTGCCTTATATCTGACACTATTGTTAATACACCCCTGAATGATATTAGAATATTAGTCCTTTTTGCAAATGCCTCATAATGTTGACTCAGCTTCCATTTGTGATCCAGTATAATCATAAGAATCTTTTCAGCAGTACTGCCATCTAGTCAGTTGTGCCCAATTTTGTTATTTTTGCATTCTTTCCTTCTTCTCTTTATTGCATTTCATCTTGTTGAATTCAGACCACTTCTCCAACTTGAATTCAAATCCTGTTCTCCAGAGTGTTTGCAACGCTCACAGCTTATGTCTTCTCCAAATTTTATCGGCATATTCTCCATTGCCTTATCCAAGTTATTAATAAAAATATAGAATAGTATTGGACCCAGGAGAGACCCTATTAGTTTCCACTAGCAAACCACTGATAACTGCTCTTTGAGTACTATCTTTCAAGCAATTGTGCACATACCTTATGGTAATTTTATCTAGACTGCATCTCCCTTGTTTGATTGTAAAAATGTCATGAAGGGCCACCTCAAAAGCCCTGCTGAAATGAATATATATCACATCTACTGCTTCCCTCTCATCCCCATCTTCCAGGCCAGTAACCCTACCAGAGAAAGAAATTAGGTTGGTTTGGCTTGATTTTTTCTTGACAGATCCACATTGGCTACCCCTTTTTACTGTATTATCCTCTAGGTGCTTACAAAATGATTGTTCAATGATTTGTTTCAGTATTTTTCCAGATATTGAACTTAATCTGACTGGTTTATAGTTCCCCTTTTTAAGGATAAGTACTATGTCTACCCTGTTCCAGTCCTCTGGGACCTCACCTTTCCTCATGAATTCTCAGAAATAATTGCTTCATCAGGCTCAGTTGACTTTAATACATCCACTTATCTAAATATTCTTTAACCTGTTCTTTCCATATTTTCGGTTACAGTCCTTCCCCTTGTTGGTATTAATTGTGTTGAGCATCTGGTCACCAATAATCTCTTTAGTGAAAACTGAAGCAGAATACGGGTAGGCATTAAACAACTCAGCTTTCTTGATATTGTCAGTTATTAGCTTTACGTTTCCAAGAAGCCACACTTTCCTTCATCTTTCTCTTGGTTTTAATATATGTAAAGAACTTATTATCTTCTATGATTTTTAAGCATGATTTTATGTCTGAAAGCACAACGTATTTTGATTTTTTTGTCTTTAAAAATGATTTGTTATCACAAAACCTGCAGTCAGGTTTTTCAATAATATTAAGTAAATGTGTCCCTGAAGTTAGACTTCTGGCAAAAGAAACAAGGAGTCCTGTGGCACTTAAAGAGTAACAGGTTTATTTTTCACATGAGCTTTTGTGGGAGAAAATCCCACTTCATCAGGTGCTTCAAAGATGGTGGAACTCACACAATGGAATGAAAATAAATGCAAGGGAGTATAAACCATGGGATCAGGTCATAGAGTAACAGGAAATCAGAGCAGTTGTTAAGGTTCAAACCCTGGGAAGGCTGAAGTCACATTACCTGTTGTAATGGGAAAAGAACCCATAGTCTCGATTTAATCGTACTTTCACACAAACTAATTTGCATATTGATTCCAATTCAGTTGTTTCTCTTTGAAGTCTCGATGTCCCACTGACATCCCTTGTAGCAGAATGGACACTAGTGTATATGATTACATTTGAATCTGTGAAGCTGGGCAATTATGCGCTATCAGAGGGGTAGATATAAATTCAGAAATATTTGGAGATCAAAACAAGAGCAGGCATTGTTTCCTAGAAATGAATGGAGCTTTTCCATGAAGTCATTAGAATTACTGCAAAAAGCTAAATCTAGATATTATTAAAAACCGAACACTGAATTTTACTTGGTAAATGAATTAATAACATCCCTTGCAATATGTAGCACAGGCTGAATTAATATTTCTTCATAATTTATTACAAAGTTATTCATTCCATAACCTTCAGGTTTTTTGAAGTTCTAAACATTCAAAGTGAAACTGTTTTTTGTTTTTCTTTCTAACTTGCATAGAATTTATGTGCATGGTGGTGGAGGAGAAACTCTTCTGCATTTCTTAGGAGCTCCCCTGGAAAGAAGCCTTTTTGGACTATACACTTTCTGGGAACTAGTCAGCATCTGGGATCATATAACATCATGAGAGACAAAAAAAGCTGAAGCACTTGGGAGGAATGGGAGAAGTTAGAGTGTTGCCAAAATGAGATCACTGCCACCTAGGAACCCTAAGCCACACAGAAGTTCATGTACCTTCCATGTCCTGTTCAGTTTCTAAGATGCATGAGATCAAGGTACATTCTTTTTGCACTTTGATGGCAGGAATTTTCTTTAGACATAGTTCCTAAGACACACCATGCAGTATTCCTGGATGGTTTAGTATTCTAGTTGCACAGAAAGACAACATGGAGAGTATCTAACCCTTCAAGCGTGGAGCTCTGTTCCGTTATTATTTAGGAGCCTACTTCAAGCTTTGCCCTTTCCACCAGAAGACAATGCTTCACCACTTTCTACCCTCTCTTTCCTTTCATCTCCACCACAACAGAAAAGGTCTAGAGGGAGTTGTTAAGATCCTGATTTATGGTGTTTGTGGTAGGTAGCAAGGTGGGAGGAGATGCAAAGACATGAAGAAAAGTAGCAAATGTCAGGAGTATAAACCAAGTACATGGAATAAGGTAGGAAAATTGCCACAAAAAATGATTAAATTTATGAGGGGGGAAAAATGTAAATTGCATGATTTTTGTACAGCTATACAACTGAATTTTAGACACGTACCTCATTGGAGATACACATTTTAAATAATCAGTAATAGGATTTGGGGATTTGAATGACTGCACTTGTGATAATGTACTAACACTGCTACATAAGAATAGTTTATGTTCTATTGCTTCCCATTTTAGTCAGCTGAAGATAGGAGATTGTATCAAGGATAATTAGTGAATTTCTAGATTACTACGATAATGCATTCAGTGAGTCAAAATTACATTATTAACTCAAATAGTACTTTGCTACATCTTATTTTTTCCTTCTCTTTAACTGAAAATTGCTGTGTATGGGAAAAGAATAATTTATACTTTGGAAGAGAAAGCTGAAGAGAGGAATATCCTCATTCAATGAATATGTCCAGGTGTTAAGCAGCCTATGTTATAACATTTTTCTCCAATAAAAAATTACAGTACCTTGCCACTCAGTTATGTTGAATTACATTTTGAAGGCTAAGCATAGTATTATACAATTAAGTACATTATTGTTGAGTCAAATAGTTCATTTGTTTTATTGTATATTTGCTGGTCAAAATCTGCATAGATGTATGGAAGATACAAACAGATGAAGACAAAGTGCAAACACTTATTTAGAAGTCAACAAACACAGTTTTAAAATTTATAGACAATTGCACTGAAGTTAAGGTATTGTCTGATTAGGGATTTAACCAAAATCACAAACTAGAAATTCCACGAAATAGAAATGTCAGCTTGTACATGCTAGATATCTAATTATAACAATTTGAACAGCTATTCAACAACCCTACCAACTGCAAAAACTTCCAGTCTTCTCCAGACTCTTACTGCCACTTCATCCTTCATTCTTGTTCCTATCTTTGAGTGTCTGACAAAGTGGGATTTTCTCCCACAAAACTCATGTGATAAATAAATTTGTTAGTCTTTAAAAGGGTCAAATGACCCCTTGTTTGTTTTGCTGAACTAGACTAATGTGGGTACCCCTTTGGAACCTCTTCTTCTACTGTATTTTTTTAAATGCATCTCTGCTCCAAACCCCATTATTGAAACACAAGTTCACATACTAATTCCAGTTTCACAATTGAAATGCTGCAACTTTCTTTCTCTAGCCCCCATTTACTATCTTTTCCCACTTCTATTAATCCCAAACTATTGACACCAAATGTTCTGCCCCACAGTTCTAATTATGCCTTCCCTCTTCTACAGTCTGTCAGAAATTTTCTCTTCCATACTCTCCTCCTCAGTTTCAAGACATTTCATAAGCTGACTTTGTCATGAATCACCTCAGACACCTCTTCTCCTGTGTTCTAAGATTATTCTTGCTCATTCTTATTCTTGAACCTTTTCTCATTCCTCCTCACATGCTTGCAATAGTCAAATATTCTCTCAATGTTCTCCCTCAAAAGACCAAGATACCTATCTTCTTCATGACACATTTCAACCACACATCACTCTTTCTGCATTGTATAGCTGTATTTTTTATTGTTCCTGCTTGCCCTTGCAGAGGAAACCATTCAGCATTAGGAATTTGTTACTTTTTTAGCAAAGCATTTTTATATATACACGTAAAAAACTATAATCCTATCAACAAACAAATATGTAAGTATTTGCAATGCTTGTTACTTCAAGTAAAATCAGAGGTTTCTGAAACCCTTAATACCCACTATTGAGTATAGTAATGATCTCAGCATGTAAATTTTGGCTCTCCTAAAGGATCCCTAACCCTCTACCTATTGCCAAGTTTTATGCTATGAAAACTAGATGAGTCATGGATAAGATTTAACCTATACGTTCTTGAAACCAATAATGCTTATATCCATAGTTAGCTGAAACTCAGAAAATGTTACTGTGAAGTTAGTCATATGCAAATTCCCCTCCTCCCAGCCCCCCATGAGTTGGAGAGTACCGTCCACTTCTGTTCCAACATCATTAGGCTGAAAATAATCTAATAATCTTTGTAGCTCAAAAGTAAAGAACTCCTAAAATGCAATGCGACCTACTACAGCCTACTGTCCTACTGCTGCCTAATGTGAAAATGCAGCTTTGCAACACTGACTAGAAGCTTTTAATTTCTAAAGTCCTTTAAAAATTTTGTGAGGAAGATGATTAGAAAAAAATTAAAGGGTTGTGTTTCAAATTAATCTATAAGTATGCTACGTAAGTAAAAATAATGTTCAGGAAAACCAAACTGCAGCTGTATAGGGGTCACTGAAACAATTGTAGTTGCTGATTAATAACTGCACTGCACAATGTATTATAAAACTGGTTATCAGTGTGCTAACACTAGAATAACTCACAAAGCTTAGGATCAATTTTCAATGACATCCCTTGGCTATTGAGAATTGCTAAAAACCTATTGTTCCTTTTTCATTTCACTCTAAATGTACCATTTTCCACACCCCTTTTGCAAATGTGCTCTCTTAAACATGTGGGAGTGCATTTGGAATTGTAATAAAATGAATCTTCTTCCACAATGGTAGCAATTGGTATGCATAAAGTGTTAACTGAGACAGGGAACATTTTTTACTAGACAGATGAGGATTCTTGTGAATGTGTAATGACTCTTTGAGAAGCCCAGTAGAAAAAGTGTGAGGTGGGGACCACTTGCCAATGGTTTCCTGAGACAACATTGCTAAATGCAAATAAGCAGATCGGATAATTGGACGTGTATTCTGGCACACAAAAGGAGGGAGTGGAAGAGGAGGAACAGAACCCAGGACTCCTGATTTTCAGCCAATGTCTACATCATACACTGCATATCACAGCTAATGAAAGACACTGAGGGAAGGTCTCATGAATTTCCTGCACTGAACCATCCACACAACATTCTTCATTATCGGTTTTCTTTATTTATATTTCCAGTACCGTTTTGTAGACTGCATATGCTTTTCTCATCATTCCTTATGACCTTTGTTTGTTTATATTTTTAAAAAGTCCTGACTACTTCCAGGCACTATTAAATATAAACCATTGTAATTGTTCTGATATTTTATGCTCTCCTCCCCCTTCCATCCCAGTCTGGCAGGATGGAGCATTACTTTTGGTTGGGCTATAATGACTTCTGCCAAAGCAAAGAGAAAGAAATCTGGAGGGAATCAGCAAACCAATGGCAACAGAAACTCCAGTCAAGTGAATGCACCTTGTCTAGGAGCTGTCAGGTTGTTACAGGCATATACAATTTGCTTAATGGATTCACTCCTCATAGTACCTTTATCAGATCAGCCACCACATGTACTTTTTCATATGTCAATGAATCTCACTGCCTTTAATTAAAACTGCAACACTCACCTCTGCCCTTGCTTTCTTCTGACAGTAGAAAAGTTACATTATAAATAAATAATAAAGATTCATATGCTGTCCCCCTTACAGGAAGAGGAAGAACAAGCAAACCTCTAATGGTTAGTGATGGCCCCTATGTAAGGCACCACCATGGTGGTGAGTAAAAAAAGGCTTATGCAAATTCAAAGATCTCTTATAGCCTCTTGATTATTATTCCACATCTCTGCTTTTGAACTCTAGTAACCAAGACTCCAGGCTTACTGAATACCACCCAAAACAACAGATGCTGCAAGTCAAACCCATGATAAGATAAAGCCATGAGGGTTGCTGATCTCCCCACTACTATTTTGATCAACTTCAACCAGTAATATCAAATGCCTCTGCCTTTACTTGAGAAGAAAAATGTGCTTTACCAATGAGCTCAGGGTCCTGGAACTGGGTCTGGCAAGCTATAGGTGCTGAGCCAATGACTTTGGAGGCTTAGTCCTGTACCTTAGCCCATAATCTGATAGGCCAGGGGTCAGCAACTCCATAGCCTGGGTCCCCTCACTGCACGGGCTGGCCCCTACACCCCCATCACTGGGGGGAAACCCTGGGGCCAAAGGGTGCTCCCACACTGGCCAGTCTTCCCGAGTGCCTGGAGGGAGGGGGTGGCTGGCATGTGATGTGGGGGCCTCCGACACAGCCCCCCAGGGCCACAGGCTCTGGAAGACCACTCTGGAGTTGTGGCGGTCTTGCCACAAGGCAGTCAGCCCCAACCTCCAGGCAGAGAGAACAGGACCCTTCCCATCCCACCCTGCCCCCAGGAGCGAGCGAGCCAGCCCAAGGGGTGGGATGAAGTTCAGAGCCCGGTCTAGCTCCAGGGTCTTACCCCCACTGCCCTCATTGCCAGCAAGGTAGAAGTGCTATCAATGCTTCTGCCCCGCCAGTGCTGAGCCAGGACTCAGGAGGGTGAGAGGTTATCGGAGTTTTAGGGGCTAGAGTCCAGAGCCCCCTTTATGGTCATGACCCAGGGCTTAAGCCTTTAAAGCCCCTGTGATATCCAGCCCTGCACACACACATTCAGAGTGGTATGCAGGGCTCCCAGCCCTCTGGCTGCTCTCCCCTGCTGGCCCCACTCCTCCAGCAGGAGCCACTGTGCCTGCAGCTCTTGTGGCCTCAGGCCCCACTGGAGGGTGGGAGCTACAGGGAGAAGGAGCCACTATGTGCCATGCAGCCCCCAGCACTTGCTGGCCCCACTGCTGGCACCTGCTGAGGGTGCAGGAGTGGCAGAGGGGTAAGCAAAGGTTGTTGACTTCTAGTTACTGGCCCAGAACCTGAACCTCAACATCAGACCTACTGGGACAATATTTTAACGTGAAGACACTAGATTGACTATGACTTGCCTCTGCTTACTGAAAAAATGATAGTTAATGGTGAAAATAACATGTCAGTGTCATATTCACTGGCAAATGATACTGAATTAGAAGACAAGCCTTCAGTAACTTTCACACAAACTAATTTCGTTCAGTAAAAATATGGCGTTTCCAATGGTTGGTGCTACCATTTACCTCTGCTGTCTGAAAAGCGCCCTGTGATCTTTCTGCTTTATATACACTTGACTAAACATAACATTATTTTTCTGAGCTTGTTTTTCTGCAGCTATAGTTGCATCAATCTTTCTTGTGCTTATTATTCAGATACTGCTAAGATAATACATTAGTGGCAAATCAGTAGTAGCAGGAAGATATTTAGCTGACCATAAATGGGAATAGTATTGCATGTGTTGCAGTATGACAGTGAATTCCTCACTGTTTTTCACCCAAAAAGTTGGTACTAGGCCCTGTATGATGAAGTAACTTGCAAAGAATGTTGCCTAGTTTTAGCAAGTAATTCTGCATGGACTATGGATAATTAGAACTCCAGCAAAGAGTTACATATTGACTCCATATAAATTAATGGCAAAATTCCTATTGACTTCACTGAGGCCAAGATTTCACCCATGAAATACTGCTGAAGTAACTCAACATTTCGTTGATTAAAAGACTAGAAGGGACCACTGTGATAATCAGTTCTGAACTTTTGCATAATAGAGACCTTATGACTTCTCTGAATTAACTTCTAGTTGACTCAAAGCATATATTTAAAAAAAAAAAAAAGCTGCATGAAATCTTGATTTTAAAAAGTTTAAGGATGGAGAATCCACCAAAATCCTTGCTGGGTTGTTCCAATGGTTTGCTAGCCTCATTGCTAAAAATTTGCACCTTTTTTCTAGTTTGAGTTTGCCTGGCTTCAGCTACCAGCTATTGAGTATGTTATACCTTTGTCTGCTAAAGTCCTTTATTATGAAACATTTGTTCCCCACCTGGATACTTTTAGAATGTAATCAAGGTTATGCATAGCACAATGAGCTAGGGCTGTGATTTCTAGCTCTTATTCATATGCTCACACAAGCTCAAGGGGAGCCAGCACAAATACAGACAGCAATATAGTCACACTTGTTCAGGCAGCAGGGGCACATCGTGGTTGTGCCAAGTTTATACCCACAGGATTCAGGGGGGTGTATGCGTCAGCTTAGCCATATCACCAGTGGCTACAGTACCAGCAACTATACAGTGCTCTCATTGAGATAGTGTAAGGATGGCTATGCAAGTGAGGAATCGCTTCCCTAGCCCATAATTAAGACAAAGCCCAAGTCATCCCTTGACCTTCTGTTTGTTAAGCTTAACAAATTGAGCTCTTTGAGTCTTCCACTACAAGACACATTTACCAATCCTTTAATTATTCTCTTGGTTCTTCTCTGACTCCTCTCCAGTTTTTTCTGCTTGAATTGTAACACCAGTACTGGACACCACACTGCCATAAAGATTGAACCGGTACCAAATGGAGAGGTTAAATAACTTTATACTGTGAGTGAGGTTAGGGTTGAAATTCCATTCTCTTCAACTTTGAATGAAAGCTTTTAGGAACTCTTGTCTGAATGCCTGTAAATGGATGAGGTCTTGCCCTAGAAATAAATCTGAGTACTGGAAACAAAAGGCAAGAGCTCACTGGGCTTTAATGAAATGTACTCAGTACCATTTTCGGTAGATCCTGAGAGCCAGTATCAATAGCAAATTAGACGTGACATCATACTGAGATGTTTCATCCAAAAAAAGTATATACAGTTATTGAGCTAAAGGAAGATAGCAAACGGCTGGATAAAATGCAGAACTAGGCCAATAAAAAGCATATAGTCTCATAATCCTAAAAACCAGGAGCCAAAGTCTCCTTTTGTACACTTAGGTGTGAATCTGGAGTAATTCCATGCAAATGGAGTTACATATCAAAGATTGGTAGATGTAGATAAACAGTCACATAGACTTATTTGTGGATCCTTATAACTAAGTCAGAGATTCCACAGTATATCTGTATGCAGGCATCTCCTTTTACTGGTATTGGCAGTTGTACACAGTCAAATGTTTCTTAGATTATTATTCTAAGATGCACAAGCTTTGGAGTTGTGCACAATGACTTTTAAAGATAGGACAGAAGTTCTCCCATTTATTTATAGGAAGGTGGGGAGAGGCAAGGATATCCTCTGAAATACTACAGCTCAGAAGTTGGAGAAAGCTTCCTCCTTCCAGCTGTGCAATTAGGAAACAGGAAAAGAAAAAAAAAAGATTTATTAAAATATTTCCTCTGCTAGGCCATGTTAAATTTAACTGTCATTACTGGAGTCACAGTAAAAGCCTACATTTTACACTACAAGCCCTAAAAGGGCTTTAATACTTCTTTTTACCACAGACTTGTGTCATGCTTGTGAAACCCTGTTCAACACTAATAAGGTTCTACTGTGTTCAGAATGCATTCTTCAACTGGAAATAGCGGTGATCCATGGAAGAAATAAACCAAAGGGATGAAGGGGCAACCAAATTAAATACATATCCTAAATAACCCAAGAAAGTAGATCTCTGATAAAATTAGTTTTTGGTTTAAATACATTTCCTTTAAAAGGTAATATTTATAGCTGGTCAACATATTGATTATAAACTTACTGGGGCTCTAGGAGTATTTTTCAATTTACACCAAAATCAGCAGCAGAGTACTGGAAGGGGTGGGAATGAGGGAAGCAAGGAGGCTTATTTACGAATTTTCCACTCCTCGGTGAGTATTAATCCTGATTAATCCAAATTTTAATGGGACTGTACAATCTGAAATTTTTGTTGGAAGCTGTAACCACAGCAAATAGTAAATCCCTAATATCGCTGCCAAATTGGCCTAATCCTCCAGTTTACTTAAAAACACCCTAATATTACTAAAGTTTTTCCTTCTTTTTACTACTGGTCAGAAGTGTCCTATTCCATCCGTACGTACACTTTTTGTTAGAGATATGTACCTATGTTAAAGGACTGCCATCCTATACAAGAGCGATCTAGATGATAATCAGGTAGATTCAGTACTCTGTGCAAGGGACATCAGAAGGTTCCTACAATTAGAAGTTTCCTGATGCCATTACAAATGGCACATTCTATGTGTCCCAAGGGCAGGCAGATTCACACTATGCAGTAGATAAGGGACATAGGTAGAGGTGAAGGCTTAATAGATATTGAATGACTGGGGTCACCTGTATTTTCCAACAACAGAATCAGAATTATCCTTCCAGAGGGGTAGCTGTGTTAGACTATTTCAGCAAAACAAACAAAATGTCCTGTAGGATTTGTAAAGTCTATCAAATTTAAGTGGGATTATGCCCAGCTCCTGAGAGAAATAAACTTGTTAGTCTTTAAAGCTATGTCTACACTTAAATCTAATTAATGATTATTAATTCAATTTAAAATGTTGCATGGCCACACTAGCTTTCCTTAGTTCAAAATAAGGACCTCCCTCAGTTTGAAATAAGGAAAGGGCATTTCAAAATTATAAAACCTCCCTTAAATTTGAAATGACGGTTAAATCAAATTTATTAGTTCAATTTAATCCAGTGTAGCTGTGTTAATTTGAATTTACCATTAGTTTGAATTAATATTCTTTGCCCTTCTTCCTCCCAGGGTGCCTTCCTCTTTCTATATATTGGGTGGGGGCATGGCCCTTCTTGGGGGCCATCTTGCCACACCTCCCATGGTGCCCCTCTCCTAAATCAAACTAGCAAGTCCTGCCCATGGATCTGCTAGTTCGATTTAGGCTTCTAGTGGAGCCATGTTTATTCAATTTAGCTTAATTAAATTTAATGATTATTACTTTGATTTAATTAGTTTGATTTTAAGTTAATTCAATTTAACAGTCTAAGTGTAGACACAGCCTAAGAGTGTCATTGGATTCCAGGATTATCCTTGCAGGTACTCAGGTATGCACAGGGACAATTTGCTGAATTGGCCTCCTGGCCAGGGCAGCATCAAAGGATTTTGAGACTCTTTAAAAATGTAACATAGGTTCCAAATCAGCTTTTTCTATTCAGGGCCAACTCGAGGCAGTAAGCAGCCCCTGTATTGCAGGGGGGCGCCGGCATTTGAGGGGCACCAAAAGGGGACAGCGCCCTGGCACTCCTGTGATGCCATCACTCATCTTTGCTGGAGTCGTTCTGCTGCAGAGCATGCCACAATCCCCAGCCCGGCCATGTTTCTATTTGTTATTATGGTGAGTATTCGGCTACTGCAGGAGTGGTAGATTGGCTCATTTTGCTTTAAAGCTACTGGGTTCGGTTATTGTAATAAATACATAGACTTGCACTTGACTTAAAATTCCTTATCTATGAAGGTATTTTGCTCATGCTTCAAACAGGTATTTGACAGTACTCTCTATTGCCCTCATTATTTGCACCTCAAATTCATTGACAGTATTGATTGCTCATGGCCAGTCTTCCAGTACAGTGAAGTTATAATGTATGTTGTGTGTACCAAATCTAGCTATAAATAATTTCAGTCTAGCCTTACATAAAATAAATCGCCTTTTTTGATATCAATCCATGGTAGGCAAATTAAAAAAAAGCTATACATAGTAAAATAACAGCTGGCTAAGAATGTTTTAAAAACATACAAATGAGGCGGCTCAGGTAATTTTATAACTCATCATAAATGATAAGACTCTTCAGATGATGAAATTGAAGTCCTGACTTGTAATACAATTCTTTGTATGGCTACCTTCTTAAATAATTTATATTATTTAAAAATAATTACTTTGCTCTGAGCTTTTCTTGTGTATATTGCAGAGAATGGGCTAAGTGTTAGGACCATGTGCTTATAGAGCTGAAGGTCAAAGAAGGGGTCACTGTGATAATTTAGTCCGACTTTGTGTACATCACAGGCTATAGAGAACTTTCCCAAAGTAATTCCTAGAGCATACCTTTGTGAAAAACATCCTCTCTTGATTGATTTCAAAATGGCTAGTGATGGCGAATTGGCCATGACCCTTAGTAAATTATTCCAATGGCTAATTGCTTTCACAGTTAGAATTTTATGGATTAAATTTGTGCAGAAACCAAAATTCAAGTTTGCAGTTTTGTTTTGTTTTGCCAAGCTTTGGATATGATTTAAAGTATAAATTAGACATGAACTGGAGTACAAGTTAGACATGTTATTTCCGCCCACCTACCCTTAACTATCTGGCCAAAAGACTCATCCTAAGTATGATGTAAAAATTAAAATGATTTTACTAGTAATCAAGCTCTACATACCTTAGAAGTTCCTCCTGCCATACCTGTCAGTGTTCCATTGTGAAGTGATGCAGAATATCCTCTACAGCAAGTAAGCAGTTCCCTAAGTTTTGAAGGAGCTCTATTGCTTTGAAGGAGCTCTGCGCTGGTCTTAAATGTTCCCATTTTGTTCAATCACAAGGCAAAAGTTTGCCCTTCAAAAGTGTTTTGTTGTTTGTTAAATGGACAAAGGAATGTTATTTCTAATGATTTTACAATAGCTTGATATGGAATGATTTAAAAAGCAGGGAAAACACCCCAACCTTCTCTTCAACATGGCGGTGGAATTAAAAAAAAGGCCTCTTGTATCCTACTCTAACATATTTGTCAAGGAGGAGACTACTGCTATTTCTTTTAACTTTTTTATCCTCTTTCTGATTTTTTTAAAAAGTATTAGCAAAACCAATATTTTTCTTCCCTTCCTCAGAATCTTAGTTTAAGCAAATACTTAACCTTTCTACATTTCTAGAATAGTAAACTGGATCCTAAAGTTTGACTAGATCAGCATGCCCTAGTGCATGAAAATTCCTTTCATAAACATGAATATCAGATGGCTTGCACAACAATCCTTTTGTGGGACATATGGTCATTATTGCACAGTCCATCTTCCTGTGCCAGCAAGGTCCATTGTCTCTGACGGGTAAAGGAAAAACTCATCTCCATGGAAGGGCAGCCAGCATTTCCAGGTTCATCAAGAGCGAGCAAGCTTTGTTGTATGCTCTGCAGAAGCTGCTAGAGGGATGCACAGAATTAGTGCATTTATTGCTTACTGTGACTATGACTTATCCCCAGCTTGCTCCTTTTAGAGGAGAGCTGATTAGCTTGAGCTCTCCCAGTGGGAAGGAGCTTGTGGACACCTTATGCATTCATAGCCCTTTACTTCCTGGGCAGACTTTCTGCCACCAGGAACCTTTCCTACGGTCTGTATCAGCAGAAAACAGAACAGATCTCATGTGAATCACTGTAACACTTTTTGCAACATCAATAAATATCTTGTTTAAATTTAGAAAGAAACATTCCCACTTTGATCCATGTAAGTAGAAGGGAGTTCTCTTATATTCCCATTAGCTAAAATGAAAAGCAGAAGAAAATTCCTAATGAGGATTGTTTAAAAATTCTTAATTAAGATTTAAAAAAAAAAAACTTTAAAAAAACTTTTAAAAATCTTTTTAAAAAGAATCTTCTAAAAAAAATCTTTAAAAATTCTTAATGAGGATTTTCCTGTTCCGTGTTTACCAAGACTCCTAGCATTGGTGTGTAAACAACTGAAAAATTTATTCTCCTCACATTTTCTCTCATATTGGTTTACATTTTTCCTGATACAGTTTATGTCACATTTGCACTCTTTCCTTCCCTGGCTAACTTAACAACCTCCTGGCTGCTCCAGCTAATCTCCAACTAAAACTATTACCTTCCCAACCTGCAAGATGCAGAAAGTACACTATCATCTCTCACTGGAATGTAGTTCAGTGCTTCACAGAAGATCAACAGGACTTTCCTTTTCTCACTTCCTTTCTGAGGTCTCAGAAATTTTTTATAATCTGTGTACCACCACATGATACTGTTACTGATTCCAGCATGTATCGTCACCAGTGGAGACTTGCCAATGACTTCATGGTAACCCAAAGACATGTCAGATTTTTGTTCTAGGGAAATAGTACACCATGCTCTTGTCCATGATCCCTTTGCTGAATTCTGTCCACTCTTCTTAATGTGCAGTTGCTGCTTCTATTCAGTTATCTTCAAGCACTATTGAAGAATCTTTCTACATAATTAAATGAAAGTTTGAAATTAAATAAGCCTAAACTAGTATTCAATTTAGAATTATATATATAGTAGAATAATTTAATTTAAAAAAACTCCAAAACTCCTAAGAATAATTGGTTCTTTAATTCAGGAAATACACTCAATTTGGCAAGAATAAAAACATGTAAAGCAAGTGAAGAGCTATTAACCTAAATAATTTTTCTCTTTAGTAATTATGTTAACAGCAAGCTATGTATAGAAAGATTAGAAGATCCTTTCTGGAAAAATAATCAAGCTGTAGTTCACAAAAATTGAGAAACTGGCTGACACCTCATCTCAGGTGGCATGAGTGGATTTTGTTTTATACATCCTTAAATGGACCAACTATTTTTTAGGCAGCTATATTCAAAGTCTTTGCAAATCATCAGTATAACATTTTTTCATTTTCAGGTGTCAGGATTTCACTTACTGATGACAGAAGCCAAAATGCTCCAATGCTACAATTTTAATGGAGACTTTGCAAAGGATTTCCCAAAGCTTGATGGAAAAGCCCATCATGTTTTGGATGCGCAAAATCCATTCACTTGGTTCTGTAAGATTTCTGTTCTTTACATAGCAGTCAGGTGTCTCTTTAAAAAAAACAATAAGGAGTTGTGTGGCACTTTAAGACTAACAGATTTATTTTTTGCATGAGCTTTCATGTGAAAAGATCCCACTTCCTCAGGTACTTCAAAGCATCTGAGGAAGTGGGATCTTTTCCCGCGAAAGCTCATGCAAAAAATAAATCTGTTAGTCTTAAAGTGCCACACAACTCCTTGTTGTTTTTTTACTGGACTAGACTAACACGGCTATCCCTTTTGAGATTGACAAGGTGTCTCTTTGACTTCTGCCTACACTGCATAGTAAATACAGGTCTGGGGGACCCACCTGCAAACCTTTTCTTTCCTTTCTTGTGCTTGAGCACACGCACTGCATTACTTCACAAGCCTGATACCCATGCAAAGTTGTGAACATGTCCTTACTGAGCTATGCAGACCAATCATATCTGTTTGCTTCTGGAGACGTATCCCAGGATTCTCAGCACCTTGTCGGTCGAGCTACTCTAGGCCTTAGTTCACGGAGAGCAAACTTGTCTGTCCATTCAGCTGCATGTCACTGGAAATGCTGTTAGCCTGCTAACATATCCAGCTAACCAGTTTTAGGTCTGCAAACACCCTATAAGCAGTCAGCAGCTAGAATCTAGCACCAGTAAAAGAACTTCTCCTACTTATGTTTTCATTCCTATTTCAGGAATCAGACAGAGCATCAGTGAGATGCTGATGGACATTTCAGCAGCTGTGTTTGTCTTATCAAAGACATTTCTTAGAGGGGGTAAAGACATGGCAAACAGCCCAGCTGATGCTGTTCATTCTTGTTGCCATAATTGCAGATTATTGTAGACCATCACAAACCAGCGCTTCTGAAACAGTGCCACAAGCACAGACTGATAACATCACAATGTCGTGCAAAGCAGGGATGACCAGCACTGACTGCAGAACTTTCTCCTTCCTGGAGCTGTGCAGTAAGCTTGCCTTGACCATCCTGCATCAAGACACATGCATTAGGGAGGCTATGCTAGTCTAGATCAGTCTAGTAATTTGGAATCTGGCCATCCCAACTTGCTACAGGACCATGGCTAATCAGTTTGGTGTTGGCAAGTAAACTGAGGGGGATGTGAGGAAGGAGATTTTGGGCAGTGATCAGGACTGTGATGTACCCAAAACTGGTAAGCATATGTAATGTTCCATTCTCTCAAAGCTGACAGTCAGTTCAGGGTTATCCAACAGTTCAGGGGTTATATATGCCTAGGCCAGGACCCAGAGGTAGTACCAAATAGTCTCTCTCCCCCATGTTCTTAGCTGGCTGTTGCTTGCTCACATACTGAGACTTAGCGGACAGCACGACGTGGAGTGGGGAAGGAATTTTCTCCCAGGTCAGATTAGCAGTGACCCTGGGGGCTTTTCACTTTCCTCTGCAACATGGGGTGTGGATCAGTTGCCAGGGTTATCTAGATATGTCTTGATTAATTCCTTGACTAGCATGGACCTCAAGCATTAGCACATCTCAGTCCTTTCTATTCTCTGCATACAGTGTGTAACGAGTTAGTCTCATTTTGGTGGTTCAGTTTAGTGTGTGGAGATGGGTGGCAATGTTCCCTCTAAGGGGCCAATGCAGCTGAGCAACATATGCTGCTCACTGCACAGCCCCCCCCCACGGGCCCGATCTTGGCCCCCACTCAAACTCCGCTGCCTCCCCGACCTCCTGGAAGTGGGGCGGAGCAGCCAGCCCAGCCTACTCCTAGCTGGCCGTGCCTCCCAGGGGGGTTGAGGGGGCTGGCACTGAACTCCAGCGTGTGGGGTCGGGGACCTGGAGCAGCTCACTCCCAAAGAGTTTGGGCCACTTCATCCCCACCTACCCCCCTGGCTTGAATGGGCCTGATCCATGGCCTGGGGGGCCATGGGCAAAGTGGCCCAAACTCTTTGGGAGTGAGCTGCTCCAGGGCCCCGACCCCGCATGCCAGAGCTCAGCGCCAGCCCATTTTGCCCCCCCAGGAAGGCGCAGCTGGCTGGGGGTAAGCTGAGCTGGCTGCTCTGCCCTGCTGCAGTGAGGCTGGGCAGGCAGCCAGGTGGAGCAGCCTCTGGCCCTGATGCCCCCCCCCCAGCAGTTGGAAGGGGGGTGGTTAGGGGCCCGTTACCTGGCCGAGGGAACAGCACGCCTTGGTCCCCGGCTGCTGCTCTGGCCAGAGGAGCTCTCACTGAGCCTATGCAGATTGTCTGCACAGGCTCAGTGAGAGCTTCCTCTGAGCAGGAGTTTTAAAAACTCCCAGCTCAGAGTTACTCTCTGGCAGGGACTGCAGTGCCCGGGGCCATGCAGCTTAGAGGGAACATTGATGGGTGTTACTGTTAGCCTGTGTTATACAGGAGGTCAACCTGTGTGATCTGGTGGTCCCTTTTGGCCTTGAACTCTGCGAGACTCACATGCCATAGACTGCCCTCTGCAAAGAGTGGGTGGCTGTGTCTACACTTACCACGTCAGTTCGAATGACCGAATTCGAACTAATAATTATTCATTTGAATTGATATGGCTAGACAAGAAAATCCTGTTCAAATTGGCATGTCCATGGACTGGACTTGCCAATTCGAATTGGAGGGGGGCACCATGGGAAGTGTGACAAGATGGCCGTGCAAAACGGCCACAGCCACAGCCAATTCCCAGCCAGGCTCCAGCACTCTGAGCCCGGCACAGGGAAAAGCATCCCCTGCCCAGCCCCAGCCACAGTGCCACTAGAGCTGGGGAGGAGATGCTTTACCCCATGCCAGGCTCAGAGTGCTGAAGCCTGGCAGAGGAAGTTTCCCCCTGCCCCTTCCCAGAAGGGCTGCCCCTGCGGGAAAGGGAATCCCCCCCAAGGGCTGGAGCCTGGCTTGCCTCCCAGCGGGGCTGGAGCCATGCTGCTGGGGGGCTCCATCCCCGCTAGCTTCCCCCACATGTGGCTGCTCCTCAAGAAACCACACGCAGGGAAAGCACCCCCGCATGCAGCTAGCCCCACAGGAGCCGCATGCGAGGGTGCTTTCCCCCACACGTGGCTGCCCGGGGAGAAGCCACACATGGGGGTGCTTACCCTGCGCATGGCCAGCCCCGCAGGGGTTGCGTGCAGAGGTGCTTTCTGGCTGGGGGGGGGAGGTACTTTTGTGGCTGCTGGCCCCAAGTGCCAAAGGACTTGTCTTCCTTCCAGGGTGCCATGCACCCTGGCAGGAAGGTCAGCCCCTGTCAATTTGAACTCACTGTGAGTTCAAATTGACATGGCCACACTGTGTCAATTCGAACTCCTCCATTCAAATTGACCGCCACTTCAATATCAAATGAGGTTTGACGAATTCAAAGTCAACAGTTTGAATTGATGAAAGCGGGTATGTCCATGCACTTAATAGAATTCGAATTGATGACAATCAATTTGAATTCTGCTCTAAGCGTAGACATAGCCAGTGAGTACGTAAAAATGCAAAGAAAATTACTTCATTGTTATGTAGGCCCAGGTCAACCACAGAGACAAGATCATGGGCATGAGTGGGGGATGTACTGGGATGATGCATACTGCCAGGATTTTCTAAAAATCAGAACTGTAGCTTCAGGGACAAGCTAGGACATTATTACATTCACAGCGAGATACGAAGGAAATCACTGTCCCAAACATTGTCCTAGAATAACCATGCATATGCCAGTCTGCAATGGCTTTTGAAATCATACACTGATGTCAAAGGGCCTGGCAAAAGAATGTTCAACTCCATACCCATTAACTGTAGGATGGTGGTGGAATGGGTTTGTCAGATTGAAATCCTGGTGGCATTACCCTCAGATCCATGTGGATGACACTGTTAATGCTGTGTGCATTATTGGGACCTGCTATGTGCTGCATACTGGCTGCAGGATCAAAGTTGAGCCATTTTGCCAGCAGTGGACTCAACATACTATGGAACTGCAGGAACACTACATACAGGACACCTAGTATGATGTGGGATGAGTGGATGGAATGGAGTGGGGGAAGGTAAACGATATAGTCTCACAGAGCCACACTCTTCCTACAAATCTTAGGGCTAGCATAGAAAGATTTATGAAACTTTGATATGAATTTCATACAATTTTTTGTGTGCTTTACACAGTCTATAGATTATGGTGAAAAAGTTTAGAGTTCTGTTATGTTCCTCTGCTCTTCTTTGTTATTGAGATGAAAAAGAGACAGCCTACATCTTCAGTAAGCAAAAGCATAGAAGTTAATGGTGAAAGGGATCATAAAATCACAGAAACTGGAAGGAACCATGAGAGGTCCTCAAGTCCAGGCCCCTGCACTCATGGCAGAGCCAAGTACCCTCTTATGCCATCCCTGAGGCGTATTTGTCTAACCTGCTCTTAAAAACTTCCAATGATGCAGATTCCACAACCTGCCTAGACCACTTATTCCAGTTGTAATCACCCTGACAGGCATTTTCTCCTAATGTCCAACCTAAACCTCCTTTGCCATAATTTAAACTCCTTACTTCTTATCTTATCATCAACAGTTAAAGAGAACAATTTTTCTCCTTCTTCATAAAGGGGCTTAAAAATAAAGTAGTCAAGGCACTCTATCTAGAACAGTGGTTCTCAGCCTTTTGTAGGTCACAACACACTTGACAGCATGTCAGAACCCCATGGGACACACCAGTCCACCTTCCCCATGACAAATCCAGCTATCTCCCCAGCTCTTTGCAACACACTTACCACTGTATTGTGACACAGTCATGTGTCCCGACACAGTGGTTGAGAACCCTGACCTAGAACATTCTCGTCTCATCTAAACAAGGAATGAGAACCTGGAATTGACTTACCTAGCATAGCTTATCCCTTGCCCTTTTCCCCACTCCCATTCCTTACTTGCCACAAAAATGAACCGTTCTCCCCCACCATCCCCATTGCCCCAGAAGATATTCTCTAGCAAAATTTGTGCTAGAGATGCAGAAGTAGTAAGACATACAACAAATATGTGTACTGAGTCTTCCAGAAGCTCTCTCTCTAATGTACTGAAATTTTGGCTCAGTTTTCAACCCCCCCCCCACTCTAATACTGATGTAAGTACCTATTACAATAAAAATGATTGTTTTTACTTACTTTGCTAGTACAAACAAATGCCAGGCACACTGCTGTATCTACCTACATTGATTTGCAAGTACCCGTAGGAGTTCATCAATCACAAGTCTCCTAGCAGTAGATGGAGTTAGTCCTACCTGTGTTGGAATGCCCCACCATCAAGATTTAGGCTAATATTTTCAAAAATAGGAGCCATAAAAACATCCACAGACCAGCCCTCCAACTGTTGTAATTTTGATTTTCTACTTTCCACTACCCACACCTATCAGCTTTATTCTCCCTTCCAAAAGGTCTTTTGTATATCAATAGAATCATCACATATGCAGAACTGAGCAGATTTGTGGTGCCATCCAAATTTGGTTTCACCAAAGGAGGGGGTTTTATTATTTCAGGAAAAAAAAGCATCAGCTTAGTGTCAATATCTCAGGTACCAGATTCCCAGAGACGTACAGGATAATGAAAACTCAGTTTTCTACAAACAGTTCTTAGTCTTGCATATTACCTATAAAATGCCATTTGAAAATATGATAAAACTCAGTTACCTACATTTTTCAAAACACATTCAGCAAAGCCATCCAATGGCTAAGACACACATCATAAAACATTAAGTTGATCTCTGCTTTTCCAAAATAGAAGCCAATAAAATATGAAGTTTCTGAAAACACATATGCATTAGAAGGATGGTTTTCTGCCCTAAGGCACAATGGCAATTATGAAAGTAATTGGACAGGAAACAGTTTTAGTAACAGAAAGTTGCACAAAAACAAGAGAAGACACTTTACTTCTACTCTAAAACTTCATGAGTGAGGTAAAACCCTTGTTCAAAGAGTGCATATAATTACATGTGCTGGATTTTAGGGACCCAGCTAAAAATGCTCTATGGACTAGTGTCCAGGGCACTATGGTGGGTCTTCAGACCTGGGGTCTCTTCTCTGTTGTGCCACAGGTCTGCTGGAAGATCACAGGCAAGTCCTTTGGCCTCTCTGACTCAGTTTCCCCTTCTGTAAAAAGGGACTAATGATAGTGACTTCCTGTGTAAAATACTTCAATATTTGCTGATGGAAGAACCATGGTGTAAGAAGTAGATATGAATCCATTTGGAGATTTTGCTTCCACTCCTCTTCTCATTTCAATCAAATGAGAAAACTCTAAACTCAATAGAAGTAGGATCAGGACTGCTGTCATCAAGTTTAGGAATTTTCCTGCTACAATGTACACTGATACCACAGATTGTCAGACAACTAAGATTTGGCCTGGTCAATAGTCACCTAAGAGATTTTCCTGAAAATCCCAACTGGTGGAAGAGGCTTTCCTCTGACTGTAGAAGATGCTGTCTGCTTTTTCATCCGTCCCCTGGTAACAGCTAAATATGAAAATACAACTAAAATATTCTGTTTCTTTATGAATCCAATCACATTTCTGGGGCCTAACAGCCAAGACCTGATAAAAAGTTTGCTCTAAGGGGCAACCACTGCTTAAATCTTTACTTTAAATTCCCACCCTACCCCCAAATATACATCTTCCTTCAACTAATCCAAAATTAAAGTGATTCAAGTGCTTTTGTGAGGTTTTTTGAAAGAAGAGATAGCACATTGAAATTATTATTTCACCTTAACCTTCCCCTTCTCAAACTCAATTAACATGAGTTTTATTGTACAGTATTCAATAATTGGCCACAGGGACCCCATTGTATAAACTCACAATTCTTTTGATATTCTAGAAACTCTACTGTATATAACAGACATGGCCAAACTGTGGCTTGGGAGCCATATGCGAGTCTTGAATGAAAAATTGTGGCTCCTGGAAGAAAGTCAGCAAATCAATTTAGGAAAGCAGCCCCAGCCTAGGAGTTCAGGAGGGGGTTGGGACAGTGGGGTGAAGCGCAGCATGGTTGGCGATGGCAGGAGAAGTGCAGCATGACTGGGTTTTTAAAAAACTTGCCACTAGCCTGCAATCTTCTACACTGAGCAGCAGCTAAGTTTTTACTCTCTAGGGCTAATTTTTCTGGTAATCTTAAGTAATTATTAGAATCTGACATTAGTAGGATCAATATTTGTCCTCTTTCTACGATAAAATTAAAGTGTGTAATGAATTTTAAACTTAGTGATTTTGGACTAGGTAAAAGTATATGGCTATATGCCTCAATGCGGCTCTCAAAGGTTTAATAATCAAATTGTGTGGCTCTTGAGTTCCACAAGTTTGGCCACCCCTGGTTTATAACTTTAGCAAAGGATCATCCACATTGTGGTGGAGCGATTAGCTCTTCATTAGGATAGGCTTTCAGGGAAGCCAGCACCTTTGCACAGAATAATACAACTTACTGTTCTTCAAATCTAGGTTGTAAATAGCTATGAAGTTATCTAAACAGATTTAATTTCTTGTGTAGTTCAGCTTTATAGTAACCATATGGCCTAAGCGTGAGACTTAGCAAATACTATACATGTTAATATTTACTGGTTTTAACCTTTGTTAGAGAGGAGTGAGAGTGAATCAAATTAATTTAAGGGTAAAGTATACAATATATTGAGTTGCATATGTCATGGAATATGCATGCGTCTTTTACTGGCTGCCTTCAGTCATTGTAAATGAGCCAGCACACCAGTGAATTTGTAAAGCATTTTTAGTACCTGGAACAAGCAATTTTGTACCTAGGATGTAGAAAAAACAAAAACCGTAAACTATTCAAGTTACCACCAAGACATTCCCCTCATCTGAATCCCATGATCCATATATCTTTAACACAGCTTGTCTGAGTAGCCTCAGATTTCTTCTAATAAGAACCATCAGTTGGCCACAGACCACACATACTATATGAAGTAGATAGGAATGTGGCTGGGGAGGAGAAAGGAAGCCAAGCTCAAAGCTGAAAGCAAAACTTAAGAGTAACTGATGTACACCATGTTGCCAAGATTCAAAGAGGGAGCCATGTTAGTTTAGTTCAGTAAAACAAACAAGGAGTCCTGTGGCACTTAAAGGCTAACAAATATATTTATTGCATGAGGTTTCATCAGATGTGGGATTTTCTCCCACAAAAGCTCAGGCAATAAATATATTTGTTAGCCTTTAAGTGCCATAGAACTCCTTGTTTGTTTGTTTTGATGTGCACCATGTAGCCAAGTTAATTCTGTAACCATGCTATGCCCTTGCACTCAAATAAGTGTGCCACTATAACTTATTGTCAGTCATATTTGCATGAAAACACTTTGGTTTTCTCCCTTATTGAATTGGTGTATCAGTGTTATGATATGCTTATATAAAAGGGTAAATTTGCATGTTGCAAGCATGAGCTGGAGGCTTTCTACACATTCTAAACGACTAGGTAAGTAGCTCAGTGACCTGCAACCCTTCATTTAGTGTATTGTAGAACAAGAGATACATTTTAGGACCCTTGTTAAGTACAGTAAAAGTTGAAGCTAGTTAATTGTGGATCATGAATATATAGGCCTGACAGGAAATGTGAATATCACAGAAGATTAGTGTATAAGTCAGTTATAAACAAATTGAGATTATGATGGAAGGTGAAAGTTTCTAACAGAGTCAATGTAAAACAATTTCAGGGAACTGTTTACTGTTAAGCTAGTACTGAGCAAATCTAGCATTTCAGAAATAACTCAATGTTTATCTGAACTGTGACCTTGCTTCCTGCCCTTCCTCCAGTCCAAACAGATATGATCTTTGCCCTCTCTAATATTCAGTTATGGAGGTAGTGAAATGAGAACTTGACAATGCCACACCAACCCCTAATCCCTCTAATAGGCAGAAACACCACTATTTATTCTCCCACTTTGCTGCCTCAAAATCTTCAGAAATCTCTCCCCTACACATGCCCCTTTTCTTATCCAATGCTCATAGCTGATATCTGCTTTCTGGGTATGCCTTCTGTTTTTGGAGTTATCCCATTGGTAGAGCTCTGCTCAGTGCCATAAGCACAGACTGGTTGAGTCAGGGGAAGCAGGAGAGAAAAGCCAAATTTTGAAACCAAATTTGGCTGGCACCACAAGCCCACCCACTCACATGAGAGGGAGGAGGAAGTAATTTTGAAAGGAAACAAAAAGGAAAAGGACTGGAATTGGGATAACAGCCTTGGGTCTGGATCCAGAGTGGGATTTATGTATTGTAATGCTGAGCCAGCAAACAGAAGAATGATGTTTGTCTGGAGATTGGGGCACTTGCTTGGGACACAGGCAACCCATTTTTTAATCCTTCTACTCCAATAGTTATTTCTCCAAAGTGGATGCATGCTAACATGAGACTGAGGGAGTTCAACATCAGAACATCCCACATCCTAGTGGTTAGAGCACTATCCTGGAAGACTGTCATTCAAATAGCGGTTAATTAAATCTAGGTCTTCCACTTTCTGGGTGAGCATGCTAACCACTAGTTAAGAGTTAAGGGAGGACTATGGCTTCTTGGGTTTTTGTATATGGCCTGATTCTCTGGGCATAGCTATCAAATCTGCCCACTGGACATGTAGAATGAGATATTGTACACATACCTAGGGGTAGAAACTTACACACCTATGGAACTTTGAAAGAAAAAAAAAGGCACCAAGAAATTTGCGGGGGCTGCAGGATCAGGGTAGGAGTCTAATACTGGTTTCCAGAATCTCAGCTGCACCTAACTTTGGACTTGGGTAATTTGTCCCTGGATTCAGTTGCCTAATTTTTACCTGTGAAACGCTAGTTTAACAATCAGCATATACAGTATTCTACTACCTCCTCACAGAATACAGCTATAATAAATGTTAGAACTATATCCAGCTACTGGTCTTACTGGGGCAACAGAGTATTGTAATTTTCAAACAATGGGGTAGCTAAAGGGGGAGGAGGAGTTTCAGAACTGTTGTCATGTTATTAATATCCTTAAGTTGCAAAAGGATAACCAGGCAGTTCTCACCTGTAAAAAGATTCTTCACTAAGCAAGCTCTATTTCCATATACCTGAAGCTAATTCTCTAAGGAACTGGGAAGGTTGTTGCTGTCCTACTATATAGCCTGCACCTGTGGAAGGTTCAGGTTATCCTACAAAGTTAAAAAAAAAAGTCATGGTATTATTTAAGAAACAATAAGATTTTCAGTTTATGGGAAGGGGACACAAGTATTCAGAAGATAAAGAAAAACAGAGTTCTCTTCCCTTTGGGTGACAAGCTACCTAATACCATGCATTCATTGTCTTTTATAGGAGCCTACTAACTGTTGGCTCCTCCCTAGTTTAAATTTTTACCCTTTCTGACTTGGCATTAATCAAGGCAGTTTGCATTTCAAATATTCTTCCCACCTGTGACCTCCCTGTCTCATTCTAAGTCACCACAACTGCAGTAAAGTTTTAATTATAATAATATGAACTAAACAGATTGGGGTACAAACCTCCAGATAGCTTCAGAAACTTAAAGTTAACCTTAATCAGAAAATACTTAGAGCTCATATGTTCTGATTACTTCTGCTGAAATCATTTTGTAATCAATGAAGCAAATGTAAATGTACTACACCTTATAAAAACACTAAAATGAGCAGCCATCTTCTTTTAAAATATATCAAAGGCAATGATAACTCACATACATTTCATTAGAGAAACATTAAGATCAATTTAAATAGGCAACAGTGTAAATAAAGAATTCTACAACAGCTAAGAAAAAATTCATTCAAAGGATAGAGCAAGTTTAAGACCATATTTCACAAACTTCACAATTCTAGTTAAGGCTTTAGTTTTAGATAATCAAATCTTAGCACAAAGTCTACAGGTCAAGCAGTCCTTAACTCTTTAGCCATATTCTTCTGGTTTGCTTAGCCTCTGCTGGGTCCACCCCCTATATGTATAGCTTAGTAATTCACAAGTCTTTTAAGAACTGAAGACAGGTAGCCTCTTACACTGGCAGGAAGAATCTAAGGTTGAGGATTTTCACAGTAGTTTAAGGGATTTAAGTTTTAAAAATGATGTGTTTAAATCCTCTGAACTGCTTTCAAAAGCCTTAGCTCAAATCCCTAAGGGTCTGAATCACAGGTAAATCTATTATTACATCAGTCTGTGAAAATTTGTTTCCTGGGCCGGGAAAGGAAAGTAGGAATAAAGATAGTCAGCATATTCCAGACAGGTCACTTCTCTACCATGTGTTTTAGGATGCTTTTGTTTTTAACTTTGTCATTGGGCTTGTCATTTTACTCAAATCTTCTGACAATATGAGGCTTTGCATAATGTTCATAACTTAAGAGTAGCAATTTTCTATCCAGAAACACACAGCGGATTGTGATTTTCTACAGTGCTTATGGTAATTATGATGGACTCCTACCTACTTTGAACATCACACACTGACAGTACACCACTGAGAACAATGGGGTCTTCATCCATAGTCTCAGATCTCTACAATGCAAATTAAAGATGGGATTAAAAACCCTAACAAGATCTCTCACTAATGGTACAGTAGAGTGTCATTTTCTTCTGTTCAAGAGATATAAACCCACTATTACTATTCTCTCTGTAGTGACTGTTGTACAATACATTGCATAGCTTCTCTAAAGTCTGGTCATAAAAGCAAGAGTTTTAAAAAGTATGATATAATTTTCTGGCAATGGCTGAACACATTAAATATTGTTAATGTCACTTGGCAATATATTGTGCCTTCTAATGATCATGAGAGCCCATAAGTCTCTCACACTCAGTTTGTAAAAATAGCTTCAGTGGCATGATATAAATAGTGTTATAAGTACATCTGGAGGACCAGCTTATCTAATAAAGACCCCATTTACTTCTATGAGGCAACAGCTGGTCCTGAAAATGTGTTCCCTGGCAGATCACCTCATTTAGGCCCAGATCCTGCAGGTCAGAGGCTGTAGAGTACCATTTGAAGTGGCGTGGGGAGGCAATAGATTTGCTTCCCCACTCGACTTTCTGCTTTCCTTTTTAGCCAGCTTAGCTCCCTGTCCATTGCCCACTACACCCACCCCTTCCAAAACTGAATGAATGGCTTTGCAAACCTGACATGCAGGTTCACATCATCATTCAGGTTTGACTGTCAAAAAATGGTTGGACCATGGTATTGAGTGACAGCTCCTCCCAGCACCATCATCTATGCTTCAAATACCTACATACATGCTTAATTGTAACACATACAAGTAGTCCCAGTAAATAAACTCTGCAGGACTTCAAAGGAATTACATAAAGTTTTAAGATGGGGGACTCTATCCTGGGAAACAGTAACTCAGAAAGAAAAGATTTACAGGTTATGGTGGATAATGAAATCCCAATGTGACACTGTGGCAAAAGGAGCTAATGCAATCCTGGAATGCATAAAGAGAAGTCAAGTAGGAGTGGAGACAATTTTACTTCTGTAATTAACACTGGTGTGACTGCTGCCGGACTAGTGTCCAGGTCTGGTGCCCCTAATACAAGAATATTGTGTCAGAGCCAAGGAATGGGCAGCCTCACCAACAGATTAAGCATTAGGCACACATCAATACTCCAGGAATCAATTACCAGGAATCAGGTTAGCCTTCAAGACATCAGAACTGAGAGACAAATCTGAGAGCAGGCTTCAGTTACCAACAGTCAGACCAAGTCAGGCTACTAGGAGACCAGGAATAGAAAACAGATCATCATCAAACCAACAACAAGGTAAAACCTAACTGTACATACAATGGCTCAGGGTTTCCTCTTTCTTAAATAGGCGATCTGACCCAATAAGAAGCCTTGAAGCTCTCCCAATCAGAGCATAGGGGTGGGGCTTCTGTGCCAGGTCCAGTGCTAAATACTCCTTGTCAACTGCTGGCTGGCAGATTGGAGTATGACTCTAGGACCCCAGGAACCTGGATTCAAGACTCACAGAGTCTGCCAGGGTGCAAATATCTTAGAGAAGGTTCAGAGAAAAGTCACATGAACAATTAAAGGACTAGAAGCCATACTTCACAGTGATAGCCTCAATCTATTTAGAATGACAAAGGGTAAATTGAGGATTGGCATGATTACACTAAGTATTTATGTGGGGATCAGTTATTTAATAGACGGCTCTTTGTTGTAACAAAGAAGAGTATAACACAATCCAGTGACTGGAAGTTGAAGCTAGACAAATTCAGACTGCAGATAAAGCATTTTTTTTAAACAGTGAGTGTAATTATCCATTGTCAAAATTTATCAAGGGTCATAGTGGATTCTCCATCACTGACTTAAAAAAAAAATCAGTACAGGATTTTTTTTAAGAGATCTGCTCTTGGAATTTTGGGGCAGTTCTACGGTCTGTGTTATACAGGAAGTCAGATTAAATCGGGGTTCTTAACCCACAGCCTGTGGGCCAGCTGCAGCCCAATCAGCATACAGCTGCAGCTCCTGTGACATCTTCTGAACCATACAGATACCATATTGTGTGGATGTGGCCCACATATTACACAGAGAGCTGTATATGTGACCCCCCAATAATAAATAGGTTTAAGAACCATTGAACTAGATAATCAGAGCAGTCCCTTCTGGCCTCAAAATCTATGGAATTTAGACATATGTATAAGTCTTAGCAAGATCAAGTCTCTATAATCTGTGCATGAGAGCAAAAGTTTAAAAAATTGCAAGATGAGCCTAGACTGTCTTCCCCCATTGGCTGCAAAAGCTTTTCTCAGTGGGTAGATTTGTCCAGGTTGGTTTATTATTATTTGTTGCTGGATTGTGTCAGTTCCAGATTTAAAGTTTAGATTCATGACTGATTCTTTCAGGGGCTGGTCATCAATATTATCCATTCCCTTAATAAAGGTGAGCAGTGCAGGTGAAACTTGTTGACAGATGGGAAGAGTTTTCCTTCCCAGTCTCCCTGAAGATTTAGAATTTTTCTGCATAAATAAATGACTTCACAAGGCATGCTGTTGCAATCACATTGTGAGATCAGACATGCAATATGTTACATTTATCATGTAGAGTTAAGGCTGATAAGTGGAATGCACTTAAGTTATTTAGAATGTGTGGGGGCAAAATGTCAGCATTTTGAAACATGCTTTACAGACCAACGGATATGGGAGTAGGGGATGGTAATGATGTAAGTGGTGAACAGCTATGACAAGTACTAACACAAAAGAAAAAAAACCACTGCAGGCTTGGAAAGATGTTGAATATGTACCGTATGTACCATAGAGAATTGGGCCATAATCCTGCAAAAACATAATTTTTTGCCCATTCTGTTCAGGTCCTTGTACTGACCTCATCACTGTAGCATGTGACCACCTTACAGTAGGGTTTTAAGTGACATGACCAATGCTGCCATGCGCGTTTCATTCTCTGTCTCATTCTCTGCCCAGCAGGATATTTGTGTGAGCAATGGAGTGTTTGCTTTGATAGGGTTTTGTTTGTTTTAAATATGTTTGTATTAGAGAAGGCATGGCTGAAGAAGTATATTTGGAGTGGAAAATGGTGAGGTTTATGATGGTTCTTAGTTTCTGGTGTAGTTCATTCCACAGCCTCAGATCAGCCCCTGAGATCACTCCATCTCTTTCACAGAACAGCTTTACCCTATGTCAATTTCAAAAGGATACCCGTGTTAGTCTAGTCCAGTAAAAAAACCAACAAGCAGTTGTGTGGCACTTTAAGACTAACAGATTTATTTTTTGCATGAGCTTTCATGGGAGAAGATCCCACTTCCTCAGATGCTTCGAAGATGGGTGAACTTACAGAAAGGAATGAAACTAAATGCAAGGGGGTGTAAAACATAGGATCAGGTCATAAAGTAACAGCAAATCAGAGCAGTTTATAGGCTCAAACCATGGGAAGCCTGAAGTCAAATTACCCTTTGTAATGGGAAAAGAACCCATAGTCTCGATTAAGTCCTGCTTTCACAGAATTTAGCTTGCATATTAATTCGAGTTCAGCTGTTTCTCTTTGAAGTCTTGATGTCCCAGGTACAGTTCTAATGACAGTCGTTAACAAATCCGTCATCGAGTGATTAGGAAGATGGAAGTGCTCAGCAACTGGTTTCTTTGTTCTTTGATTTCTGATATCAGCTCTGTGCTCATTCAGTCTCTTACGGAGCGATGGCCCTGTTTGTCCAAAATATAAGGTGTTGGGGCATTTCTTGCACATGATGGCATAGATCACATTAGTAGATGAGCACGTAAATGAGCCTTTGATGGAGTAGCAGGCTTGATTAGGACCTATGATAGTGTCTGTTGTGTAGATATGTGGGCAGACTTGGCAGCGTGGTTTTTTGCAGGGGTGTGTGCCTGCTTCAATGTTCCTGTTGTTAGATCTGTAGTTGCTGGTGAGAATCTGTTTGAGATTAGGGGGCTGCTGGGCCTGAAGAGTGAAGTTACTGATCACAATCTTCATCCAAGACATACCTATCTTTTAGAATATCTTGGGCCTATGACATTAAGCACCTTAAAAATAAGGACTGAGAACTTGAATTTGATTTGACATTCTGTACTGGAGAGGCCAAAATACGGCTCATGTGCCACATTCAGCTTTTTTTATAGTTAAAGTGCAGCTTGAGAAGCCTCCAGTCCCCATCCCTCATTCTTTACCTACCAGACTGGGATGGGGAGCTCAGAGCTTCTCCTCTACAACAGAGTGGTGAGGCTATGTGCCAGGATACATTACTGTGTCACCAGGAGTTAAACTAAGGGGGAATGCCCTAGAATGCTGTTCCGGGGCCTACTATTTTTAGGGGCTCAGCGTTCCATGGCACCCAAAAATAGAAAATGGAGCCAGAATGCTGTGTCCAGGGCCCACCATTTAAAAATAGCAGGCCCTGGAATGCAGCATTCCAGCTCCATTTTCTATTTTTAGGCGCCCCAGCGCTGAGCCCCTAAAAATTGCAGGCCTCAGAATGGCGTTCTGCCGCATTCCAGGAAGCAGGGGAGCTATCCCAGCCTGGGCTGAGACTCTGGCCTGAGTCTGCTCTCACTGAGCATGCTCAGAGCCTCTGAGCAGGCTCAGGCTGGAGCCTCAGCATGGGCCAGGGCCATGCCAGTGACATGTTGGCCAGGTAAGGGGGCCCTGGAGGGGGATCAGGGCAGCATTCTTCCTAGGACTTGAAATTGAAGGGGTGTAGGAGGAGGTTTAAGGGGGTGTAGGGGATGCTCACTAATTTGGTATAACACTGTTACTAGGTGACAACTGGGGGGTATTGGGAAATTTGGTGGGGTGCAGGGGGAATGTTAGAGAAATCTCTGGTTCAGGGACCCACGAGCCAGCCTGGTATGCAAAGGGCACAGAGGAGGGTGTCGGCCCAGGGCAAGCGGGGGAAGACTGCATGGGATGGGGGAGTTAGGGAAGGGTTGGGGGACCAGTGGCAAGATGGGGGCCAGGGGCAGTAGCTGGGGTGGGGGGTAGGTGTATGGGGCAGAGTAGCTGAGGTGGTGGAAAAGCATGTGAAGACCAGTAGCTGGGGAAGGGCTGCAGTAGCTGGGGTATGTGAGGGGGTCCTGCATTGGTTCAAGGGGAACCTGCACCAGTGTGAGGGGGGCCCACCAATATTGGAGGGTTCCAGGGCTCACCAAATTATACTTTACCCCCTGTGTATCACCACACTGCAGTAAGTGTGTTGCAGAGAGCCGGGGAGATAGCTGAATTTGGCCTGGAGGGAGTGGGCTAGTCTGTCCAGCAGAATCACAATATGCTGCCAAGTGTGTCATGACCAATGAAAAGTTGAGAACGACTGGGTTACAGGATTCTGCCCAGCAAGAAGGGAGGTCTTTCACGTCAGTATGTTTAGTCACCCCTGTTCTTTAGGAAGCCAGTGTGGAGAGCAGAGATGAGATCTGATTTGTTCGTAGTCACTTGCTGCTGAGAAGATGGACTAGAGTTTTATGGTAGATGGAGATTCCTAAGGGCTAATGAGTTTATCACCAGGCATATTGCATTGCTGTAACTTAAATATAGGGTGACAGAGGCTGTATAACTGAAGCCAGGTTAAAGTTTGCCAGAAAGGAATGGACTCTCCTAGTCAATCAGCAATAGTAGAAACTGTTCCTCAAGGACGTTGCTACAGTGCTGATGTATTGACTTCAGTAGTCATACCTACGTAGTGTTTGTAGGATCAGGGCTCTTGATTTGCTTCCCATAATCTGAGTTTTTGCAGCTTCGTTCCTTTAAAGTATATTAAATAACTCTCATTGATAAACCACCGTTTCTTCATATAAATAGATCAGAGCTAGAAATTCAGGCTTTTTTTTCCTCCAACATCTCATTTCTAGACACACATAGGCAATAAATGTATTCTGCTATATCTCTGACAGTTATTTCCAGTTGTAGATCCCCAGTCCTGGATTATGTGGGGGCAAGCTAAAGTCAGTGGCTATCTATGTGGGCATAAAACCTTGCCTGCACTGATCCATTCACAAGATTAGAGCCAATAGTATGATATCCTTAAAATGAATGTCGTGTTCCTAGTCCTCTGTGCTTCCAAAGCATTACATGAGCCTTTAGCTGTTCAATTCCTATTGACTTTAATTCATCCATCTTCCTCATGAATGAATGAGCTGTAAAGATTAATGATACCTACAGCAGATGAACTGCCATCCTTGATGTTACAAAATACAGGGTCTGCAATATTCCAGTTGACTGGGGAAGTCAATCATTTCACTTATGCTTCACTATTTCTGATAGTTTTATAGCCATCTTTTAAAAAATTATGGGAAGGTATTAAGGAATACATATTTAGCTTGATAGAACTGTTTAATAACTTGAGTAAATATTTAGCTGTATCCTACACACTCTAAATTTTATCTTTTGCTCCATTTATTTGCAGACTGTCTCATGCTGTTTGTGTCTGGCTTTATTTGCATATTCATATGATTCTCTATGAGCATTTAAATAATTAACTGCTGATATTTCAGAACTACACATTCATCATTAAAGTGGTTAATTATAAACAAATTCTAGAAGAACCCAAAACTGCAATGCTCCCCAACAACTCTTAAACTGACTAAAAGCATTTAAGATAACACCAACTACAAATGCTGACAGTTTAAATGTCAACATATCAGACTGTGCTGATTCAGACTTTAGTGACTTAAATTAATCAAATGCACAATAATTATTAAAACACAAATGCAATGCAGTCTAAGATTGCAAGATAAGCCCCAGAGTCCTGTGGTTGTCTTTGCAGGTCCTACTTGGGGACGCATGGAAGGGTAGTCTACAGTTGTCAACATCCCATATAATTCACTGCACAGAAACTGGACTCCCTAGCTCTGGAGGAAGCAGAGCACATGTTTCTCAAAAGCCTATTCCAGCACTTAACTACTCTTAATTAGAAACCTTCTTCTGCTATCAAATCTAAATCTCCATTGCTGCAAATTAAAACCACTACCTCTTGTCCTACCTTCAAAGGACATGGAAAACAATTGATCATTATCCTGTTCATAAAAGTCTTTAACATATTTGAAGACTTATCAGATTTCCCCTCTCCCTACCCCCACCTGTTGTCTTTTCTCATGACAAAGCACACTCTCTATTTTTTTAACCTTTCATCATAGCCCAGGTTTGCCAAACCTTTTATTATTTTTTGTTGTTGTCTTCTGGATACTCTTTCTTATATCTGTCCAAACATGTCAGAGTGTGGCTAGGATGACCAAGTGTGAAAAATGAGGAGGGGAGTGGGGAGTAATAGGCACCCATGTCAGAAAAAGTCCTGAATAGCAGAACTGTCCTCATAAAATCAGGACACCTGGTCACTCTAAGGGTGGCACCAGTATTGAACATAAAGAGGTCCATTAATAGAAATTTGGGGCCCAGCACATCATGTTCACTGGAACCACACCTTCTCCTACTTCATTTTATTCACACATTAGACATTTTGGGGATTCCCTGAGCTCAGGATCCCAGTACTGTTGTCTCCTTATTCCCCACACACACATTAGCCCAGGACACAGTACTCCATTTGAGACCTCACCAGTGCCAAGTAGAGCAAGACAATTACCTCCATGTCTTACACACAACATTCCTGTTAATACACCCCCCCAACTTTTCCTCCTCTAAATCATTTTATTGACTTTCATTTATTTTACGGTTTACTGTAGCACTCCAGAACCTCTTCAGCTTTGCTACCACTGAAGGAGTTGTTCCCCATTAAGTAGCTATTCTTTTGATATTTTTGCTTCCTGACCTAAGTGATATTCTTTGCACTGATCTTCACTGAATTTCAGCTTGTTGATTTCAAACCATCTTTCCAACTTGTCAAAGCATTTGATTTCTAATTCTGCATCCAAATCACTTGCAAACCACCACGTCTCAGATTAGTGTCATCTACCAATTTTATAAGCATACTTCCACTTCATTAGCCAAGTCATTAACGAAAACATTAATGAGTACCAAAGCCAGCACTGACCACTGGAACTCCACTAGATATGCCCTCCCAGTTGGACAACAAACTATTAACAACTTCTCTTTGAGTACAGTCTTTTAACCAGTTGTGCACCCTTCATACAGTAATTACATCTGGACCTGTTTTCCTAGTTTGCTTATGATGTGGGACTGTGTTAAAAGCCTTTCTAAAATCAAGATATATCCAGTTTATTACATCCCCATATCCACTAGGCCAGTAACCCTGTCAAAGAAGGAAAGTAGGTTGGGCCTGGTCCACACTTCGCAGCAAATTTGGTGGAAGTCAACAAGAGTAGCTTGTGTAACTTACATCCACTTCCTAACTTCTCTTCTATGTGCTGTCTCCACTATGTTTGTTACCCTGTAAAAAAACTGAGTAGTCAAAAAAAAAAAACCCTTATGCAAATTGGCTTATTGTTAAAGAATTATATGTGACCCCTTGTATGAACATTTGGAACTCTAAATGGGCTGAGTTCCTAGTGCAAGAATCTAAAGTGCCATGTCCATAAAACAGTACTGTGTGCACCAAAGGCTAAGGGACATGTGCAAAATTGTGGTAAACCAGCCTATAAAGGTTTTGCAACCCCTAAGCTTTGTGCTGTCCATTGTATTGGCAGTCAGCTGCACACACACAACCTGTCTGCTGAAAAAGAGATGAGAAAAAGGAGGTAACTTACCCAAGTCCTGGAGTACACTGATATGTGTGTCCACTTCCTGTGTTCCTGAGTTCTATCCTTGGTCCCAGCATCTGTCTATTCTCTCCTCTGTGATCCTGTTGTGATAACCCCCAGGTTATGTACTAAGTTAGACTTTATGCCTAGAATTGTTAAGTTGCTTCTAATTCTTATTATGCAAATAAACTCATCTCTTATTTGAATTGTTATCTTGGTTGTCCTAATTAGATGAGGAAATGACAGATGTGGTAGTCTTTGGAAAAAACACTTTGGGTTCAGCCTAAAACAAATTTAAGCTGTACATATTATGTTACTCTGGGTGTGAAGAGGGTCACGGTCCATGGGTCAAAGTGAGGTTTTGGTTTTAACCAGCCCTCAGAGCACGTTTGGTAACATGCTGTGCTGAGGGGAAATGAGTGGCCATCAAAGCATCACTACTCTTTTTTGGAGAAAGTTTTATTAGATTGACTTCTGGATCAATTGAGTGGGTCTTTACTTCTGCACAATCCAACTGGATAGATTTATTGGATGGTAGTGAATTTGCTGCCATAGGGTAGACATAGCTGTGGTTTTGCATGATTTCTTCCTGAAAAATCCATGCTAGCTATTCCTTATCACCATATTATCCTCTAGGTTCTTATAAAATGATTGTTTAAAAATTTGTTCTAGAGTCCATGTCCATTTAGGTTTTGTAAAGAGCTGCCAAATCATAAGCTCCATGCGTTGATATCTTGTATACCATATGAAAGAAAAATTGAACACCTTCCATGATGCTAGTTCTCTGTCCTAGCATCCCACCAAGGACACTTCATGAGAACAAACAAGGAGTTCTGTGGCACTTAAAGACTAACAATGCATGCATGGAGAGTGGTCAGGTCAAGCTGGAAATAATTTTCACTGTACCAACTTCAAGGGGAACCTGCAGCAAAAGTAATATATTCTGTGACTGCTTTAATAATGTCTGCAGCACCTACCCCACAGGTAATAAGAAGTTAAAGGTTCTCCATTAGCATGGCTCCATTGCAACACGGCAGCCAGGGAGTCTCTGAACAACACAGGGCCCCACAGAGATGCAGATGCACAAGACTTTCCAAACAGACAGCCCAGGCCCCTGGAATGCCCCTAAATTCTGAATCCCTGGCTTGTTTGGATCTCTGTTCCCACATACCTGTCAGAAGTCCGAAGAAAAGGAACCTCATGGAGTTTCCATTCCCTTTTGTGAGTTTTTCCATGAAGGGGATAGTTTGATTCTGTAACCATGTCCTTTTTGAGAGAAAAATAATGCAGCTTGCTGAAACATGCAAAGTATCTTGAGCATTTCTATTTCTGGAAGGGTTTTGTCATGTTTCATGATATGCCTGTAGATCTGTTTCCATGAACCAACTGTACAACTAAATGCACTGGAAGGGTAAAGTTAATTATCCATAAATGGCAACTGAGTATGTCACTGCCATTGATTGTTAAAATAGTAGGGCTCTAGGAATTCCACTTCCCTTACTGAGCTGCATTAACAGATATAAATTGCTATGTGTCACAAAGGGCAAAAAATTCCACTAAGTGACAGAGAATTCAAATGTGCTTGTATGCATGAAAATAAATCTTACAAATGAACCCTATTCACACACACACACGAGTTTATATAGGCATTCTGCAAAATACAACAAAGAATGGAAAACAAAATCATCAGCATCTTCAGTAGAAATGCAGGAGTCCTTCAGAAAGGAGGAAAGCTGACAGGGCACTGTTAATGCAACTGCAGAAATCCAAGAGTTGCCAGAGAATGGGGATCATTGAGGCAAAGAATCCCCTGGCTAATCCTGAGATAATCACTGTTATATTCTCTTTCTCTTCCCTTTCTCCAATGTCCACACGTACAAATGCAAGAGCATAAACACTTTTCTTCACGATCAGTCTCTGTGGTCTGAGCAAAGAGACGGTGATAATCCATGGAGAGTTGTTGAATGTTAAGGGAGCTCTCTGCTTATATGTAGCATTCTGGTTCCCATGTAGAGCCGAAATCTTTCACTTGTTCCGTTTGTATGAGCTCTGTCTGTCCTGAGGTTGGTCGAAGCCTCTATTGGTCTATAAAATGGACCGGAATAGGTCCTTGACACTTAATAAGGAGTCATTCTTTTTTGTGACTGGACCTGTTATCAGTGCTACAGCTACAATCTTGAGTCCACATCCAGAGCTCCACATCATAATGGATTGATGGTGCCAGACTATTTTAAAAGAGCACCTCTTTTGACATTTCCTAGTCTTCTGTTGTAATTTTCTAGTTTAAAGTCTATTGTCACCCTTCCCTAGCATCGGTGTTCCCAATTCTTGCACTTTTATTGCAATTCTTGTGAAATTTGGTATTTTCCTTAAATCCCCCCTGCTCCTGGTATCAGCAAATTATATGAGAATTTTGACTTTCATTTTTTTTAAATAGTAAATTTCTAGACCATCTTGTTACAGAGAAAAGTTTGACAATGTAGACTCTAAAAACACAAAAGCTAGAAGGCATGAGACATAAAATGAGCCCAGAATTTATTATTTTTAAAATCTCATAAAGCTAAATTTATTATTTTTGGAGGACTGAGTCATGATTTTTGAACACTTGGGCCTGGCAATACTGTAAAAATTGGGTACAAAACATAGACTGGTTGTACAATATCTGTAAAATAAAATGAATCTTTTAAAAGTTAATAAAGAGATGTGACTAGTACTGATTACTGTGGAGAGACAACCTTAATGGGTCTAGCCTAATGAGTCAACATTATAAGATCTGCTGTTACACTGTAAGAAAGTGTTTTCTGTTTACCAAAATCTGAAACTATTTTTAGAGGAAAAATAAGATAGATTTGATCCTGAATCAGCAGTGATTAGATTATTATGGGGTTTTTTTCCCCAGAAGCAAAATGTAACAGCTCTTAGTGGGTGTAACCCATAGCCTTTGCTTGATCTGAGGGACATAGAAGGATACCATGAGAAACTAGTTTTTACTCTTTAAATATTTCCCTTTTCATCATGAAGTGAAGAAGAATATCACTATAATAATGCAAACATTACAGGGAGTATTTCCACAAGGAGGAGGAAGAAAGATTGAAGTAAAATTTTAGGCAAGATGTCAACTCTATCAATTATCCTCTCATTGGTGATCTTTGCCCTTCTTTTCTATCTAACAATGAATTATGAGGTAGCAGTCAGAAAACCAGTGAAGTTTTCTGATTGGATGTCCATGATATTATCATATTCCAACAATATTTAATGTCTCCTTACCTTCTTTTTTAATTCTTAGCAAGTGTTCCATTTTTAGGGAATTACGTGTAGTAATTTGTGAGCGGCCAAATGAAAATTCCAGAGATCTGAATGAAGTAAAAAATGCATCCAGATGGCAAATATTTATTATTAGATGGAGCTTAGTTCAACATGGGTATGCAGGGAGATGGGCAAAGGAAAGTGCAAGTAGCCTTCTGTCTTTTTCTTCCATGCACAGGGGCCAGCCATAGCCTCAGTGTTTGAAAAGCCTGAGCAAAAGCACTGAGTTGAATCTATAACCCTGGCACCGATAGAAATCCCCAAAAGCCAGAGTCAGATTAAGATTTACTGGGGCTCTGGGGCAGAAAACGTTTAGGCCTCCTACGCATAGAAGGCCCAGAAGAACCAGGACTAGGGGGTGAGGGAGGCCAGACTTCACATACACTTTTGGAAGTGGGAGGTCTCTCCAGTCAGAACTGCAGCTGCCTACAAGGTTCTTGATTAGCACTTAGGCCCAGTAAGAGACCAGAGGACCAAGGGCCAAAAGTATTAGAGGTGTTATAAAAATCTTTCACTGTCCAAACACTACAGTTTATAAAGGTTCAGGTAGTTTCCTAACGAGAACCTTGTTTACTCAGTTTCTTGGCAGATAAGGTCAATGCCTGATGAAGTGGGTGGAACAGTTCATCACCTTATTATTTTGTTCACCATTAAACCTATTTCCTTAATGCCAAATTTAGCATATGTAACATCATTTCTAATTTTTCTTATTTATTAAATCCACACTCTAAGTCCTTCAGCCATATCAGCAGGCTCTTTTTGTTTGGACTATTTCTGTTTCTCTGTTTTGTTTTCTTGCACCTGTATATAACATGCTTTATTGGAAATAACTCAGCCTACTTTTTGTGTTTAATTCTCAAGCAGACAAAAAGTTATAGGTTATTTTGACATCCTATGAGTTTTCACGTGTTACAGTTTAGTCACAATCAGGGTAAATGTATAGGCTCTGTTGTGACAAGAGGACTTACAGTTAACATCACAAATTCCTAGTGAGCTGCTACTTCTGTGCTCCTGAGCTCCCAGCACTGACTTGGGTTGTGATTTGGACGCTCACTCCAGACCTAGAGCCACAACACAAGTTCTGACCTCTGGTGCTGATTTCAGCCCAGAAATCTGAACTTATGGCTCGAGCCCCACCCATTGTCCAGGACTCTGACAGTTTGCATGGATCACCCTTAATTCATACTGAAGGCCAGTCTTATGGTAACATGGAAGCAGCAGATCATATCCTCTCCAGCATGTTGGAAAGGGCACCAGAAATGCAAGAACAAGTTGATGTCCCCAGGAAGAACTCCCCATTTAGAAAGTACAAGTGTTGTAGCTCTCACTGAAGAATCAGAGGCTGTCAGTGTAGTCTAACCACGTCTAGGAAGAGAAAACCGCTCTATGGATTCAGCTCGGGCAGTACACCACTGAGAGTCAGTTGTGGGAAAAGACTGCCTCAGCAATGAGGTGAGAGTACTGCACTCCAAACCATGCAATCAACTTGCCACTGCATGTTCTGTCACTGAACACTTCAGTGCAGCAAAGATAGCAAAAAAATGAAACTTTGTCTCCTCTTTGTACCACTTTATCTAATTTTGGATATGGCAACAGGAAAAAAGGACTGTGTACATCTCCCTAAAATGCTAAGTCCTAAGCTACAGATGCTAGACTGTTATAGTGTGGTTTAAAAATCTCTTAAATTAAATTTTTAACTATTTTAACATTTTTTGCCATTGCCTTTCAAAGCCATTTGCTGACATGTGAGTCTGAGTTGACCTTCTGATGTAGTATCTGAATAGATCACATAGTGAATGATTTGTTTGGTTTCTTTATTATCTCAAGCTCATCAAGAATGCAAATAGAGTAGAGGATAACATTGCAAGAATAATAAAATCTAGGGTAATATGAAATGATGAAGGCCCAAGACAGCACTTAGCCATGGAGAATGTTAATGAAGTCTTTTGCCATATGGAAGTCAGAAATAAACTTTGGTTCTTCAATAACCTGGAGAAGTTAAAGTTTATTTATGCACAAGGAATAGAAATTTCAGAATCACCACTACTCTAAAGTGGTTTGGGCTTTTTTGCAAATTTTACCCATTATGACTACAAATTTTTTGCCTTTTACACCACAGAAAAGATCTTATGGAAACTTCTTATTGCTTTATGAAAAACAATCTATGAACAAAGAAGCCTGTGTATGGTAACATGTTTCACCATATCCCCCACCCCCTTTTTCTATTTTATTACTCGAGAGCTTTATGAAACATAAAGAGTAATTTATATAATTGTTAACTGTAAAGTCACAAGCAAGGATGGTGACTTAAGATGGAGAACAAACAGTAGGAGCAAAAGAATCTTGTTTACATGCAAATATCCTTAACTGAATAGATATTTTAAAAAAAGCCCCCTATGCATAGTCAGATTTGTCTCTGGAGAAAATATTTTTAAAATGTTCCATAAGAACTGAACTGGTATAATATTTTAACAACTATTTTCATTGGTAAAGATGTAATTGCAACAATTATTACATTTTGTGGGAACTTTACAGGGCAAATATACTCCATGGATATACTCTCTGATCTGAACTTGAGGCAGGTTGGAGAGAGAAAGGAGCATTCAAAAACTGTACTTCAACTTTGCAATGTCTCTTAACATTAAATTGTGGAGCCAGTGAGGATGAATCCCCAAAATAAACCAGAGCAGCCAAAATTTTAATATGATGTTTGATTGTATGAGAAGATAGCAAATTTAATAGCTCCAAGAATTAATGAAAATACTATGTACAGTTGGAAATAAGGAGTTTTCTAATGTTAAAATCACTGTTGTAAGATTTCTTTCAGGGTTTTGTTTTGTTTTTTCAGTAATAAATCCCAGGTATTAACTTCTAAAATGGAGCTAGCCTTTTTATTTGGTACTAAAAAAGGAACCAAGTAATGAAATGTTGTTAATGTCAGAAATAATGAGATTTTCAGAAAGATTAATTCTAGCAATAAATAAATCAAATGAAGAACCTGATTTCACAGGGTCCTGAACACTCCTTATAAGATGTTCAGTGCCTTGAGCTCTCATAAGCATGACACATCTATAGGAGTTGTGAAGATTTGTATATGATTTTGTTAGTACAGTCAAATAGTTCATGATGAATAACCATTCCATGCTGTCAGAATGTGAAAACTTGTGATTTTTCAGAGTTGCATCCAGTGAGTCTGACTCAGGAAAACTCCCAAGAAATTCAGTAAGAGTTTGCCTGCATAAGCATTAAGTAAAGTAGGGATGACCCTGGGCTCTCCTCCTGATATACACAACAATAAGTTGTGCGCAGAAAGAGGGTGTTCCAGGACAGTGGATTTCAACCAGTATATGCGCCATCAGAACTGTCCAAGTGTGCTGTGAAATATTGTACAAAATATTTTAAAAAAAATCAATGTAAAACAATGTTCTAGCCAACTAAAATTACAACTCATAACTTGTGAAAGTTAATAATCAAATTAAAAGCAGGGTATCATTTTTTTTCATTCTAAAACATGAACATTCTGTATGCAAGTGGCCAAAGGGGAAAACTGAGCTGATATGTATTTTTTTTCCAGTGGCTTTGAAATATGAGTACATTTGATCTTTTTTTTAGCTTGTTGTATTCATTACGTTGCAAACTTCTCCAGTAAGACCAGAACTATAGTAAATATGGCATTTATGAGCAATCTATTCAACTGAAAAAAAGTGGGTGTGCCGTTTTGGAACTGTTTGCCTCATTGACGTGTGCCATGTTACTGAATAGGTTAGAAACCATTGTTCCCACGTGCTTCTCTTTTTCCAATCCCTAAGCTTCTACTGCATTGGAGGGAGAAGACCAAGCAAAGGAAAGCAGTGAGCAAGATAGTCTCACCTACCAAACCTATGCTTTCTTAGCACCCACTGGTTCTGCCGATTCCACAGATCAGGTCATGTGTGCTGTCGAACCTGCTTCTACAGTGATTCTAGTTAAAGTAGGCAGGTATAACCCTAGGAACATCGGTCAAAGCAACTGGGGATTGGTGGAATGCCCCAGAGACTTGTGGGGAGGCACAGTGTGTGGCTATCATTTTTTGGTTGGCTCCAAACTGCAGCAGGACCCATGAAATCAGCAAGTTCTAGAGGCTAAGCTTTTGGTTTCATCTACAGGGGACTATGGGAAGAGGCAAACCCCCTCTGCTGAGGGGGTGTTTGCTAAGAAATGCTGATTGGAAATTCATTTTCTATGTAGAAGAGAGGAGGGCCCTAACCAGAGACCATGGAATCAGTCCCTTACTTTTTAAACAAGGCACAGTAAATCCTCGATTACACAGCACAGTGTGTTAACCATTTAGAGTGCTTTGCTCTAAATTGCAAATACAATGAATAAAGGATTTATGAATGATTATACCACCTGGGTTTTCAGCTACAGGGTCTCCTGTTTGATAGAGTGGCAGCTTTTAGGTTCCCTTTGCGGATCAGGAGGTCCAATGCAACCAGGCACATAGTAAATATTTAATATTATTACATTACAGTGACAAGATAGCAAGTGTAAAAAATAGGTATGGGGTTTGAGGGATAATAGGTGCTTATATAAGAAAAAGCCCTGAATACTGGGACCATCGCTATAAAATCAGGACATCTGGTCATCCTACATTAAATTCACATTTTCTGACTCACTCATTTCATGGATGCTTTATTGAAATGTCCTGTGTCCCAAAATAGGAATAGTCAGTGAACCCTCTCTCTTTAATAATGTGTAACCAGAATTAATTATCACTTCGATGCTTTTGCTTGTAACTTGTCATCAAGTGATTATTATGGAGGAAGAATGCAACAGTTCAGTGAATTAGTCAGTGACCTATATTTTCTGGAGCTTTTCTGCTCTGATTTAGCCATGGTCAAAATGATGGAAGATCTGTCCAATTGCATTCTTGTTAAAGCTTTTCAACTGAACAAGTCTGGTTACCATCATTCAGATTATAATGGAGTTTTTCACAATACTGTCACACATGGTTTGATGTATTGATAGGAGTCTTTAATTGATGCAGCCATATTCTCATCCCACTCCCCAAAAGCTGGTGCAGGAAATAAAAAGGTGGGTCCTGCTGCCTTGAACTTAATGGAATTTTTGCCCCTGAATTCACTGGAAGTAGGACTGAGCCTTAAATTATTAAATATTCTTTTATTTTACTTTCAATCCTCTTAGGAGTACTGTGTACTGGAAAAAGTGTTTCCCTGTCACAGTGAAATTATCCAAATGCTGTGCCAGTGAATAGTATTCCAGCAACTTAAGAATCAATGCACCACAGCAATTCATTAGTACCACAGTGGATGCCCAGGAGAATGGAAAATGTGATAGAACTTACAGCAATTGATGGCTGATGATGCTAAACAAAGAAGCTATAGTTATTTTGAGAGATCCACTTTGTCTCACCTCTGTTTAAATACACAACCTTTCATATGAAACATTTCCAAAAGAAATAGCAGGAAAGTAAATGACTAAATACAAATTTCAAAGGGGCAGCCGTGTTAGTCTAGTGAAGCAAAACAAGCAAGGAGTCTTGTGGCACTTAAAGACTAAGATTTATTTATTGCATGTGCTTTCATGGGAGAATATCCCACTTCAGATGATGCTTTAAAGAGGGAGAACTTACAGAATTGGATGAAAATAAATGCAGGGGAGTGTAAGACATGGGGTCAGGTCATACTGAAACAGCAAATCAGAAAATGTGTAAGGATTCAAACTCCAGGAAACAGCATACAGAGGGAGGGTGAAGTCAAATTATCTGTTATAATGTGAAAAGAATCCATAGTCACTATTCAGCCCTGCTTTCAAACACAATTTCATTTGCATATTAATTCGATTTCAGCTGTTTCTCTTTGAAGTCTTGATGTCCCATTGATTTTCTTGACAGCCATCATTAACAAGTCATCAATGGAGTGATTAGGAAGATGGAAGTGCTCAGCAACTGGGGTTTTTTTGTGTTATGATTTCTGATATCAGTTTTATGAGCATTAAGTCTTTTGCACAGGGTCTGTCCTGTTTGTCCAATGTATAAGGCGTGGGGGGATTTCCAGCACATGAGCAGGTGAGGGACCATTTGATGAAGTAGCTGGCTTGATTAGGTCCTATGATGGTGTCTTTTGTGCAGATATGTGGACAGAGTTGGCAGCGTGGTTTGTTGCAGGGATATGTGCCTGCTTTAATGTTTCTGTTGTTAGGTCTGTAGTTGCTGGTGAGTATCTGTTTAAGGTTTGGGGGGTGTCTGTAGGCGAGGAGAGGTCTGTTTCCCGAGGCTAGAGAGAGTGAGGGGTCATCTTTTAAAATCGGCTGGAGGTCCTTAATGATCTGTTGCAGAGGTCTGACTTGAGGGTTGTATGTGGTGATGTAAATCGGGTCATCTCTTTGGTGGGCTGTCCGTGCCCCACTTGATGGCAGCAGCCGGCTGCTGCAGCCGCAGGGTGAGCTCAGTCAGGCAGCAAGCAATAGCAGGGCTTCAGCCCTCCCTTAGGGCAAGGTCAGTTCAATAGACAGTCAAGGTTCGCTAGGCAGGGTTCAGTGTCAGGTTTGGAGCAATGAGGGTTGAGGAGAGGGAGATGCAGGCCCACCCACTCCATTGCATCTCAACCCAGGGCCCTACTAAGTGCCCAGGGGCCACCAGATAGCCAGTGGTGTGCCTGCCACAACACACTAGCTGCGCAGGGCTAGCCCACAACCCTCTGGGCTACTTCTTCCTTCCTCCTTCAGGGACCTTCCCTTCACCAGACCCTGAGGTACCTTGCTAAAGGAATGCCTGTCAGGCCTTCAGCATGGGTTTGTCTGGGAATCCCTCCACAGTCTCCACCAGCGGTAACTCTTCCAGGTCACAAGAGTTCGGTGGCCAGAGTCACCAGCGTCCTCTGCTGAGGGCAGCTCATCAAGGTCCTGAGGGCCTCGTTCATCCCCTCCATCTGGCAGTTCCTTGGCTGAGGGTAATTCCTCCAGGTCCTCACCCAGGGAGGGGTAGGTGGGGGCATCAAGGTGCTGGTCACTCCTTCACTGCTCTCAGTAAGGGAGATTCACCTTCACTGCCACGTGTCTTTGTCTTCGTCTTCCTCTTCCTCTTCCTCTTCCTCTTCCTCTTCCTCTCCTTCTCCTCCCCAGCTGCCCGGTCCATTCCCTTAAATAGTCCTCCCCTCCGCTAGTCCAGCCTCTTTGGTTCTGGGCCAGAACTGGGCCTATACCATCCCCTGGCCAGCAGGGGGAGCACGGGAGCTCAGGCACGCTCTCCGAGGGTGGGCACTCCACCTTGCTACAGGTGACCAGTGGCGTTCTATTGTTTTCTTCTTTGGGCCTTTCCTGTAGTAGTTGACTGTGGGGTACCTGTCTGGCCCTGTCAATCTGTTTCTTTACTTCTCCAGGTTGTACTGTAGTTTTAAGAAAGCTTGATAGAGATCCTCAAGATGTCTGTCTCTGTCTGAGGGATCAGAGCAAATGCAGTTATATCTTAGGGCTTGGCTGTAGACAGTGGATCATGTGGTGTGTTTTGGATGGAAGCTCAAGGGATGTAAATAACTATACCAATCAGTAGGTTATCGGTATAGAGTGGTGTTGAAGTGTCCGTCCCTCATTTGTACTGTAGTGTCCAGAAAGTGGATCTCCTGTGTGGAGTGTTCCAGGCTCAATTTGATTGTGGAGTGGAAATTGTTGAAATCTCTGTGGAAATCTTCAAAAGCATCCCTGCCATGGGTCCAGATGATGAAGATGTTATCAATATAGCATAAGTAGAGGAGAGGTGTTCTGGGATGAGACTTGAGGAAACGTCGTTCTAAGTCGCCTACAAAAATGTTGGCATATTGGGGGGCCATGCGGGTACCCATAGCAGTGCCACTGACTCGGAGGTATAAACTGTCCTCAAATCTGAAATGGTCGTGGGCGAGCACAAAGTCACAAAGTTCAGTCACAAGCTGTGCTGTGGCATCCTCTGGGATGGTTCTTCTAATATCTTGTAATCCATCCTTGTGTGGGATGTTAGTGTAAAGAGCTTCTACATCCATAGTGGCCAGGATAGTGTTTTCAGGAAGCTCACTGATGGATTGGATTTTCCTCAGGAAATCCATGGTATCTTGAAGATAGCTAGGGATGCTGATAACATAGGGTCTGAGGAGGGAGTCCACATAGCCAAATAAGCCTGCTGTAAGAGTGCCAATGCCTGAGATGATGGGGTGTCCAGGGTTTCCTTTTTTATGGATTTTAGGTAGTAGATAGAATATTCCTGGTTGGGGTTCTGGTGATGTGTCTGCCTTTATTTGTTCCTGTGCTGCCTTAGGTAGTTTCTTGAGTAGGCATTGTAATTCTTTATGGTATTCTTCAGTGGGGTCAGAGGAAAGAGGTTTGTAGAATGTTGTGTTGGAGAGTTGTTTATAAGCCTCCTGGTTTTAATCCAGTTTATCCATGAAAACAACTGCACCTCCTTTGTCAGCCTCCTTAATGATTTAGTAAGGACTCATTACTAAATACAAAATACACATTAATAGTGTCAAGGCTGAACATTTAAATACCCCCAAAATTCAAGAAATACAAAAGTAAAGACTCCAACATCGACTTGGCAGTATGGCACTTCTTGGACACTTCACAATACACAGTTTAAGTTAAATTAGTCACTTATTTAAATCAGCAATGTTCTGTGGCCAAAAGGAAAAAGAATGTGGAAAGGAGGGGGAAATTTTAGGGACTGTGTTGAGTGGCTATGCAGCTAGAATGGTAGGCACAGGAGATGATGAAACTGGTGAAGTTGTGCTCTTGCAGCCAGGAAAATGGCAGAGCTAATGGAAGGGGGAATAAATGGATAGTGGAATAAATTCTTGTGGTCACTGAACTTTTTTCAGATATGCTTAGCAGAACATGAACAGGAACAGAAGCAGCAGATGTTGGGAGTGAGCCAGAGTTGAGTTGAGGGTTAATGGGACAGACTTTTCAGTGGGGAAAAGGTAAAGTATGGTGGTATGTCTGAAGTGAATATCCAGTATGTATTGTTTCTCTGGCCTTGATATGAGATTATAGCGATAGCCTTCAAGAATCAAAACATACACTCATATGCCGTAAAGCCCATAGAAGAGACTGTCCTTATTAACCCACTTCCTCTCCTGAGATCATCATAAAAACATTCCCAAATAAAATGGACATGAATTTTAAAGAGACAATCCTAAAATTAGGCTCCTACATCATGACTGACTCAATTAAGTGGGCTGATTCAGAAATGACCCATGACTTCCAGAAACAGGGCAGAAGGGACAGAGTGAGGGGCAGCCAGCTTCAGGGGTCTTACTGAACACCAGAGGCATTGCTGGTGCTGGGCACCAGGGGCACGTGTCCCGAATCACAATGCTGGTGGCCCAGATCTGGCAGGGCCATCCCTCTCCCGGTCTCCGGCCCAATTGGGCCAGAGATTCGTGGCCCAGCCGCTGGCGGCCCCATCCCCAGCTGGGGATCCGGGGTCTGGCCACCCACAGCAGCAGCAGCCCCATCCCCAGCCAGGGATCTGGGGCCCAGGCACCCGCAGCCATGGTGGGGAATCCGGGGCCTGGCCACCCGTAGTGGTGGCAGCCCTGTCCCTGGCCAGGGATGCGGGACGCAGCCATCCATGGCCACTTCCAGCCCCGTCCCTGGCCAGGGATGCAGGGCCCAGCCTTCCGTGGCCACTTCCGGCCCTGTCCCCAGCCGGGGATCTGGGGCCCAGCCACCCTCAGCGATGCAGTGGCTTCTGGCCCTTTCCCCGGTAAAATCTGGTAAGGGGGAAGGGCACATGATACCACAGGCCCCTCCATGCATACCCTATTGCTATTCATAGAATTATAGAATCATAGGGTTGGAAGGGACCTCATGAGGTCATCTGGTCCAACCCCCTGGCAAAAAAAGCAGGACCACTCCCACTAAATTATTCCAGCAGAGTTTTCTCCAACCGGGCCTTAAACATCTCCAAAGACTACTTCCACTTCTCCACCACTCCCCTAGGTAGCCCATTCCAATGCTTTACCACCCTCCTAGTAAGAAAGTTTTTCCTAATATTCAGCCTTGAACTCCCCAGCTGCAACTTGAAACCATTGCTCCTTGTTCTATCCTCTGTTACTACTGAGAATAGCCGAGCTCCATCCTCCTTGGAGCATCCCTTCAAGTAGCTGAAGATTGCTATCAAATACCCCCCTCAGTCTTCTCTTCTGCAGGCTAAATAAACCTAGTTCCTTCAGTCTTTCTTCATAGGGCTTGTTCTCCAGCTCCTAGATCATTTTCTTTGCCCTCTGCTGGTCTCTTTCTAATTTGGCTACATCCTTTTTGTACTGGGGAGCCCAAAACTGGACACAGTATTCCAAATGTGGCCTCACCAGTGCCGAATAGAGGGGAATGATCCCATCCCTCGATCTGCTGGCAATGCTTCTTCTGATGCAGCCATTGGCCTTTTTGGCAGCAAGAGCACACTGCTGACTTATATCCAGGTTCCCATCCACCAGGACCCCCAGGTCCCTTTCTATGGTGCTGCTATTTAGCTGATCGCTCCCCAGCCTGTAGCAGTGCATGTGGTTTTTCCATCCCAAGTGCAGGACTTTGCACTTGTCCTTGTTGAACCTCATGAGATTTCTATTGACCCACTGCTCCAATTTGTCAAGGTCTTCCTGAATCTTCTCCCTGCCCTCCAGCGTGTCTACTGTTCCCCCTAGCTTGGTGTCATCCGCAAACTTACTGAGTGTGCAATCAATCCCATCATCCAGATCATTAATGAAAATATTGAACAGAATGGCCCCAGGACCGACCACTGGGGCACACCACTCGTTACTGGTTGCCAACTAGGCACGGAGCCATTGATTCCTACATTCTGAAACCGTTGATCTAGCCAGTTCTCTATCCACCTTACAGTCCACACATCCAACCCATACTTCCTTAACTTGCTGACGAGAATACTGTGGGAAACCATATCAAAAGCCTTGCTAAAGTAGAGGTATATCACATCAATAGCTCTTCCCGCATCCACAAATCGAGTCATCTCATCATAGAAGGTCATGAGGTTGGTCAGGCACGATTTACCCTTGGTGAATCCATGCTGACTGTTCCTGATCACTCTATTTTCCTCCAAGTGTTTCAGGATGGATTCTTTGAGAATCAGTTCCATGATTTTTCCAGGGATTGAGGTGAGGCTGACAGGTCTATAATTCCCTGGATCCTCCTTTTTGCCTTTCTTGGAGATAGGCCCTATACTTGCTTTTTTCCAGTCCTGCGGCACCTCCCCCACTCTCCACAAGTTTTCAAAGATAATAACCAGTGGCACTGCTACCTCATCAGCCAACTCCCTCAGCACCCTCAGATGCAGGTCATCTGGCCCCATGGACTTGTGCACATCCAGCTTCTTTAGGTAGTCCCTGACCTGACCTTCTGTCACCAAGGGCCTCTCATTCAGCAGCTCCCTATTGACATCATCACACAGAGATCTTTCTCCAGCAGTAGAATGTTACCACTATCACAAAGAGTGCTAAATCATACCATTGTTTCTTTTGCCCTAATAAAAAGCATTCCTACTCTTATGAGGATAACCCAAACAGAGTACCATTAAACCTGGTTATCCAGTATAGAGTTATTAGAATCTTCATCTTTACCCTTTCTATTCATTACTTTATCACCTCAGATAGTTATAAATATCCCTGTCCCATCATTTACTCCATGTTACCAAGCAATAGAGTCAACCAAAAATGTCATCAACACTGGTCTCGGTTTTTGAGCAGTTGACATTTATTTTCACTTTCTTTAACCATTTATCTGCAATGGAAAACTGCTCTGTAATGGTATCATCTTAATCCAGTCTTCACAACCTCGGTAGAGCCTTTTTAATATATCTCTGTGATGGGTTGTATCTGACCTGCAGTGGCCTAGCAAGCGTTAAGGACTCATTGCAGGCTGAAGAAGCCATGTGTTTCTCCTCCCTCCCTCCCCATTCCTTCTGCCTCTACTGGGCATGCTCAGCCAGGATTGGGGGCTATAAAAGGCAGCAACTCAGGTCAGTCAGGGTGGACTGCTGACCAGGGAGGAAGCAGGTAGCAGCTCTCTCCAGCTGATGCCTGAGCCAAATCCTGTCAACTCCCTGCTGGAGCCCAGACTGCCTACTGAAGCTGAAGCTGAAGCAGGACTGAGCTGTGAGGCTGTGCCTGGATGAAGGACCTTAATCTAGAGATCCTGGAAGATTGTAGGGTACCACCAGTGATGACAGGGTAGAAAGTAGCCCAGGGGTCCTGAAGAGTGTGAAAAGAGGGACAGCAGAGTCACTGTCAGTATGTTTCATGAAGAGTCCTGCTGACTTGGTGACAAGCAGCCATGACACTGGAAGGGACTGGGGATCAATGAAGCAGGGTAGGCTTGGACCCCTTGCTACCCTGGGTGCTGTGCCCATGCAGGTGTTGTGCTGTTTGGCCAGGAAAATGGCAGGGCTAAGGGAGGATAAATGGATAGTGGAGAAAATTATTGTAGTCATTGAACTTTGGAGACTGAGGCCACATTGTCCTGAGAAGTAGACTTCATTGACTTTGACTGTTGGGGCACATTGTCCTGACAAGGGGGCTACCTCACTGACTCTAGCTATCAGGCAACAGTGCCCTGTTGAAAGAGGTGACTCTGGCCATCAGGCCACAGTGCCCTGACAAAGAGGGCTACTCCACTGACTCTGGCCATTAAGCACTTCTGCCCTTGAAAGTAGGCTACATTTTGAACTCTGCCCATTAGGCCTCTCTATCTGGATGACAGAGCAGTCCCAGAGATGGAATCCCTTGCTGCCACCCCAGGAGTGAACCCAGCAAAAGAAGTAAAAACCCAGGGCTTTTCTCATTCTTCTTCCCCATATACATGAGCTGATGTGTGTGACAGGTGTATCTGTCCCCAACACTCATTAGATTTTTGTCTCTAATACATCCACTCCTCCCCCATATACCTTTAAACTTGCTTGCCAGTTTTGGCTCCACCAGCCCAAGGCTTCATGTTTTTGGCTTAGTGGAGAATACATTATCACCAAGGCCAAGAGCCATTAGGCCTTACAGACGCTGGATAGAATCAGATGGACTCAAGGCATGTGAAGAAAGCAGTTGAAGAGTCATGTTTGCCTCACTAGAGCACAGAGTTTACTTAGTATAGACTGACTTTTTTCCCCCAGCAAGTCTGTTTCCTGTTTCACTCCATACTCCTCTGCTTTGTTGAAACAGCTGCATTTTTCCAGCACCATATGAATGGCTATCACAAATAATATTTGTACAGCAATTTCTAGCTACTATGCAAACAGAAAAATAATCGCTCACTTAATTGTCTTTTTTCCTATCCATACAGTACATTCTTTCTTAAAAGATGCAATGACAATTTATGAATACCTATGGGAGTGAAAATTTGTGCCTTCCATTAATTCTGTTGCAAATTTTGACATCTTCTGCTTTACATTTTAGCAATAGAAATAGAAAAAAATTAATTAATGGATAGTGTAGACACATCTCAAAGACAATGGTGTCTTCTAAAGATCACTTGGAGTAAAGAGAAGATGGTGCATCTCAGAGGTGGAACAACATTTTGAACCATCCTTATTTTGTTACCTAGTATGGTATCTGGTAATACCATCTCGTACTATAATACACTATTAATTACTACATTATTAATTACTAATATACGGTACATCATGGACTACACAGACAATATGGAGCATGAATAACTGGATTTTTGAGATCTCCTAATCAGCAAAATATTTCTATAATGAGGTCAATAAATTGTTCTGAATCTACATGTACAATTTTTGTTGTTATCAGTAAATTATGGATATGGATATATTTCAAGGTATGCCTTGGAAACTGTAAGGAAGTTAGGATTAGACTTCCTATTTAGGGTGGTTTAATGCCTCCTTGAGTCACTGGGCTGATGCAAAGGGGCCCTACTGTGGGGCAGGATTTAGGCCTTGTATCTACCCCTACTCCCTTGAAATTAAGGAGAATTTTGCTGATCATTCTGTTCACCCTGAAGTTAACGCCAAAATTCTAAATCAATGTACAACTCATGATGGGAAATGTCAGTAGCAAGAGACAACCTAACTAATTTATACAGTGTTGGAGTGGAAGCACTTTATAATTGGTGCTAATATATGTTGGAGTGGAAGCACTTTATAATTGGTGCTAATATTTGTTCCATATTTTACACGTAAAATAATTTACTAATAGGCATCTGACCAGACTGCTTCTTTACATCCCTTTCTTAATTTCACAAGCATCCCCTTTCTCCTGACTCTTATCAGGGACATGATCCTTTAATTGTTATAGAAACAAAATTTGTTGCTGGGCTAATGCCATGTGAGACTTGGAAAACACTGATAGCTGAACATCTGCTCTTTGAAAGTGAAGCTGGGCAAATTTTCAAGCTCGAGGAATGTGATGAAGTTATAATATTGAGTGAAGCCAGTTAATGTATCCTGCAGGCAGGTGTTGGGTGAACTTTCCCAAATGTTTCTGGTTAAGTCCTGCTGCACTCCTACTCTTTCAGGTCTCAAAATTCTCTTCCAGAAAGAGTGGAAATTATCTCAAATTGGCTTTGTAATGCAGGAAAGTGCTCAGGATGGAGGATTAGACTATTAATAACAATAATACTTGTGACTTATATAATTCTTTCCATCCCAGCATCTCAAACAGATTAAGAAATTATATTTATTGTGAGACCTAAATGATATTAATATATCCATTTTAGAGATGGTTAAGTGAGGTCTTAACTGACTCATTTAAAGTCAATGGGAGACCTGTGGATAGAACTTATTGTAGTAACTTCTCATTCCAACTTCTCTATACTATTAGTGTATACTCACTGTGAGAATGAAACTACTAATGTTTTATTTTTGGCTGATGTATGTTTGAGATACCCACTCCTGCAAGATGAGCACTCCAAAATTCAGGGAAACTGAGAGCTCTCGGCATCATGCATAATTGGAATGTATGGTATATTTGAACCCAATTTTCCCTCCAGGTGTATTTGAACCCAGTTTTCCAGGTTCACCTGTGCTGAAAGGATAATGACTATTTAAGTGATATTTAAGATTGGGACAATTACATTTTTAAATTGAGAAATATCCATTTCACCATATACATACAACCCAACAAGAAATTTTTCCCTTGATGATGACTGAAATTTGTAGATAAGGAAAGTAAGAAAAATGCTGCTTGAGGGCTTGATTTGAGGACATTTTACTTTTTATATTTTGATGTCATATTGACAACTTATGTTTGTTAACAATTATAAAATGTTAACCTGCTGAATATCAGTGCCCAGTGTCTGGGCAGTGCCAGATTTAGGCAGAAGCTAAGTAAGTCATGGCTTAGGGCCTCACAATCTGAGGGGACCTCTAAATGTGTTGACAATAACAAGGGAGATTTATCATAATTGAAATTGACAATGCAAATAAGGCTTTTTGAGAGATGTATGCTTTATTTGGTTGTTTTTCATTGCTTCTTTACCTATATATATATATATGCAAATTTAATGCTTTATCATTTATTTTTCACTACCTTTTCTGATATAACATAATAAACTCTTTTTCCTCTTTATTTTTTATGGTATTGGGCTTCTGAATCTTGACATGGCCTAGGGCCTCAGCATATCATAATCCGACCCCGTGTCTGGGCTCTCTTGCAACCCCCCTCTCCCATACACAAATACATATAGCTAGAAATCCATAAAAACTGAAAATATTTAAAATATATTGATATTATCAAGTAAAGATTTTATACACTCACACACACCAAAGTTCTGCTAAGTCTACTGATATTTTTGGGTGTAATATTTGTTAAGGTTGTCACTAGTAGTTATATCTTATAAAGGATAAGAAAACATCAAGGAGTTGTGTGGCACTTTAACAGATTTATTTTTTGCATGAGCTTTTGTGGGAGAAGATCCCACTTTGAAGATGAATCTGTTAGTCTTAAAGTGCCACACAACTCCTTGTTTTTTTACTGGACTAGACTAACATGGCTATCCCTTTTGAAATTAAAGGATAAGAGCCTACTATCCATTCTATCTAGTGAAGTTGTTTTGCTAGGTGACTGATAAGAGGCTTATGCTTTGACCTCTAGATGTGGGTTCTATCCCACTAATGGTTTGTGATGGTTTTCCATTCATTGTGCATCTACTTAAAAGCTTGTCTATGATACAGCATTTCTTTGGATAATTATATGGCTCATCATGCATGTTCACAATGTTGGCAAGCACAATCCAATGTCTTTCTTGATATATTCATATAGATGGGATTCTATGTCTGAACAAATAACTCCTTTAACTCTTTTGTCAGGAATGGCACAGCTGGTGTTGAGCTTTAGAAATCACAGGACAGGATGCAATTTTTCATTATCAGCATAGCCAAGGAACTTGGTCCAAAACTTGATGAAAGTGTCAGACACAGAAATATATCTCTATAAACTGCCTTTCATGATTTGTTGCTAATTCTCTTGACATTTCTGTTACACCTTTTTCCATTAGTTATTTTTTCTTCAAATACTTTCAATCACTGCTGTGCAAACATGTTATCCTTTGTAGCTGCTTGCACTTACAAAAATAATTCAAAATGGGTGGAGAATTATTTTTGTAAGCACAAAGGGTTCTGCTCAGTCTAGAAAATGTTATTCTGTGTAAATGCATACATACCAATGCTGTAATCGATATTTTAGACCCATATGAAGAAATTCAGGGGCATAGATCCCATAGCAAACAGAACTTCTCTACCTCATGCTATTAAAAATTCTAATATTCAGTGTGTTATGATTTTCCCTTTGTCCCCAATTCACAGATGATATGACTTTGTTAGAAGCCTCAGTTAGAAGACTTAAGGACAGATGTTTAATGTTTAAGACACCTAGCATAATTTTCAAAAGCGCTTCACTTCTACAGATTTCACAGAGGTGATGGTGAAGTTGAGTGGTCCTCCTGATTATAAGGTCAGAAAGGACCAGTGTTTACCTAATCTGACCTCCTGAACAATACAGGCCACAAAACCTCCTGCCCATTCCTGTAGTAGATACCTTACCTATGAGCAAGTCATTGAAGTCACCAAATCATGATTTAAAGGCTTCAAGGTACAGAAAAACCACCAGCAAGTAACCCATGCCCCATGCTACAGGGGGAGGCAAAAAACCACTAGGGTCCCTGCTAATCCCTCAACCCTGTGGGCAAATCCCCTCCTCATTCCAAATGTGGCAATCAGATAATCCCTGAGCATGTGGGCATGACTCACCAGCTAGACACCCAAAGAAAGATTCATCTGTACCAAGTCAGAACTTACCTGATCTAGCATCACATCATAGACCATTGGCATATTTACCATTACTAGTCAAAGATTGGTAAATAGCCAGATTTAAGGCTGTCCCATCGTAACATCACCTCATGATGAGCATGGTATAAGAACTCATATAGAATTAAATAGAAGATGGACAGTTTCCCACCTGCAGTACTCTTCATAGCAGCAAATTTTGCTTTGGCTAAGTAAGCATAGTGCTTGTTAAAATTTGGCCCTAAAATTGGCTGTTTGCCAGCTATAACAACTGAAGGATTAGATCAGCTGTAACAAAATGAACAATGATGCTATAATATATCTTAAAGATTCTTCCTTACTTCAGTGATGTATGAAAGTACTAAAATGTGAGTTTTAAACTTAGCTTTAGAATGCTGGAGTGACTCTGAAAAAAAATCATTTCTACATTCTTTTCTATCAGTCAAAACTCTAGCTACAATCTGTTTCTAATTAATCAAGAGGGCATGACAGTGGTTTATTAAGACAATGTCATATACTGGATTCTCTAGAAAATAACCCAGATAAAAAAGTGGTTTTAATATCCCAAGAAATATATTTTAATAAACAGAAATGCCAAGTTATTTTTGCAGTGAGTGTAAGACAACTAGGAATTTAAAGTTAAAAGCAAAAGCTTTTTTTGTTTCATTTTTTTTTTGAAAAAATTAAACTGATTTAAAAATGCTATAAATGTTGGGTAATGCCTACCCTCTAAATGTTGTATTTAAAACTTTAATAACTGTAATAACATAGAAATAGTAGTGGAAAGTCCAATAAATTTTAATGTTGATTTAGATGGTCATCATTGTTCAAGTATCTGATCTTGTGTTCTTGTGGGATATATAGAAAATTCAGGAACACTGAAGATTCAGATTGTTTCAGGCCTGTATTCTCCCATTTAATCCAGTCATCTCATACCAGGTGTTATTTTTTGGTTTGAAGTAGACGTACTTAAACGTTTTTTGAACTTCCACAATTCAAACCTCCCCATTCTCTCTAGACTGTCTCAGAAGGTGGTAAAAAAAAAAATTGAAATGATTTTTTAAAAAATATTTTAAAATGTTCTGTGAAAATGCTCTTGCATTTCTTCCAGCCATATCTACATTTAAATTGCTATCATGGGATTCTATCCTGCAACTTTCCTCAAAATTCAGTGAGAATATCCACATAAGGCCTACTTGCAGAATCAGACTTCTTGAAAGATAAAAATGATAGAAATTCTGAATTATGTAATTCTAAATTATGGAAAATATTCTTTGTTGCATTATAGCCCACCCATTTTAACATTCCTCTACTATTGCTGTTGTTATAGCTCTCCTTTTGGATGTGAGAGGCAATATCATGAATGCAGTGTTATTGCTTCTCTGAGTCATTGTTGTAGCAGGAATTACTCTTTCAACAGAGCTCAGAAAAGATAGTCAGCTAATACGTTATGGGGTTTTAGAAGACCTGCACCTCTGGTGGGGTGGGCAGATACACAGTCTATCAGGGAGGATTTGGGGTTTCCTTTAGCCAGGAAAAGAGGTTGAGGAGGGAGATGGAGGCCCACCCACTCCACTGTGTCTCAGCCCAGGGCCCTAGGCCGTGGCAGGGTGGTCCACCACCGGGTCAGCGGGGCTCCTTCCTAAACACACTGCCCTGGGACATGGCCCACCATTCTGCCCTCCCTGGGCTACTTCCTCTTGACTTTTCCCCAGCCCTGAGTACCTAACTCCAGCAGGGGTAGCTGTTCAATCAATCAATCAATCAAATCATAGGTCAAGGTCTCCCTCGTAGAAGGCCTTTGGGCCCCCAGTGACCCTCTCTGTGTCCATAGGCAGCAGGTCAGGGTACTCCGCAGTCCCTCCCACGAGGGGCAGCTCCTCCGGGTTCTGGGGCCCGTACATGGCCAGCATCTCTTCCTCCACTGAGGGTAGCTCCTCTAGCTCACAGGGCCCGGAGGCTGCTGGCATCTTTTCCTCCCCAGAGGGTCGCTCCTCTAGGTCACAGAGCTGGTAGGTCACAGGGTCTTCAGCTTCCCCAGGTTCCAGGTCTGCTTCCAGGTGGGGAGGCTGCTTTGGGGTTCAGCAGACTTTCAAGCGCCCGCCCCAGTCGGCTGCCTCAGGATTCCCGTCCCAGTCACTCGGCCCTGGGAGGCTGGGCAGGCTGTAGTGTTGGGTGCCCTGAGAGGCAGGGCCAGCTGGCGGGGCTAGCCATGGCCTCTTCTGGCTTGCTCCCTCTGGGCAGGCACATCCTTCCCCTTTGGGAGCTCAGTTTTTATACCGCCCCTTCCTGCCCTGGCCACACCCCTCGGCTTCCGGGGCCTAGGTCTTGCAGTTCCCCAGCCTGGCCAGAGAGGGCCGTTGGGGCATTTCTCTGGCTCTGGCTCTGAGGGGGGCCACAGTGCCTGGTTACAGGGGGGAATTATGTAAATGTTTATTATTCTATCTTCCTTTTGAAGCAGACTAGGACTGTAATCTTTTAAAATCTATCTTCTCTACATTTGCTTCCAGAAAAGAATTTTGGATGTTATTAGAAATATAACTAAAAAGCCTTGATACATTAGTCCTATATATATATATATATATTTTTTTTTAAAAAAGAGTCTGATATTTCTGTTTATAAAGTAATACACAGCCCTGTAGACTTGTGTGTGAGATTGTCCTTTTACTTCTATCAAGGTATGAGACTGATAGATAACACTAATAATGATGCTCTGAACATATCAGTTTAAATGAGAGGTGGGCCACTACAGCTCACCAACTGCACCAGTCAACGGCCTGTGGCTGCTACAGTCACTCCTCCCCCATCCTGCAGTGTCTCAGCAGTGCCATAACCAGAGTGCTGCGGCTGGTCCCCCTTCCCTCTTAGTCCCACCCCTTTCTCACAGGGAGCTGGTCGAGCGGCACCCTGGTTGGTGCACAGTGGCCACATCCCTCTTGTGACTCCACCCCTCCCAGGGGCTGCTCAGAGGCACTCTAGTTGGCCCACAATGACTGTTCCTGGTTCCACCCCTTTCTCTCATGAGCCAAGGAGGTCCTGCCAGAGCCAGGAGGGTGCCATCCTGCAGCACCCAGTGAGGTCATGGCTGGAGTATAGTGGCTGCTCATTCCTAAGTCAGGACCCAGCAGCATCCAGCTCCCCCCTCCTGGTTCACATCCTTCCTCCTGTGTCACCAATAAAAAATAAAATAGTGTTAAAAAAATACCCTCCAAACAATACAAAAGTTCACAGATGTGGCCTTGAGGCCAAAGAGTTTGCCCACTGCTGGTTTAGATGAAGGAGAAACTTTTATAACATGTTTTGTTTTCCACTGGTGGCCAGACACTGTAATGGTTTTTTCAGTTGCTGGAGTCCCCCATCCAGTGTTTGAGTTAGCTCTGTGTGCAGTACCCTCATACTACTGAAACTTGGAACTCCAGCTGCAGCTACACCTAGGTGAACCAAACAAGATCTCCTTCCTCCTAACCCTGTAGAAACTGTACTAAGGTTGTGTCCACTATGCCACTCTGCATAGCTCACAAAGCCATCTGAGGAAGAAGGAATTGTTGCTGTACTTCTAAGAAGAGAATAGGTGTGAAAACTACCAGCATCACATCTCTCTCTTGAAGACCCACATCCTCTTGGGTGTAACCCAGCAGAAATGAGTCAGTAAAATTATTTATTAGAGCAAGGCACCTGTAACCAAATTGTTACACCATGATGTCCCACTAATGCCACACTTGGCTTTTCTTTCATATCTGCTCCATCCGGTTGTTGTTTTCTATTAGTGTGTTGGGTCTGAAATTAGATTCTGCTTTTTAGGATAAAGAAGTTGTGTGAATCCTGCCTCCACTAAAGGTGATAACAATTCTGACACTGACTTCAGTCAAGACCAGATTTCACCTCTTGTCTTTTTACCTGTGTTGTAAGGCACTTAGCACAACTTTGTGCCCTATAAATATATTAATAGTGAAAAGAAAAAAGTGACTCCTTAATGAAAAGGTAATTGATACACCATGCCAATCAGCCTGATTTTATGGAAAATCAGTCCTGGCAAAAAACCTGATTTCATTCTCTGAGATTGTAAATCTGGTTTTTATAGGTAATTGTGTAGATGTAATATATCTGAACTTCTGTAAGGTGTTTGACTTAGTACTGTAAGCTATTTCCACACTTACACAGTTAAATCAATTAAACTTATATCAATTTAATAAAATCGATATGAAAATCATTAAATCAATTTAAGTTAAATCGATTTAACACGTCTGCACTAGAAACTAAAATAGAAATAGTATGTCCATGCACAGGACTTGCTATTTCGATTTAGGAGAGAGGCACCATGGGAGGTGTGGCAACAAGGCCCCCTAGAAAGGCCATGCCACCACCCAATATATAGAAAAAGGAAAGCACCTAGGAAGGAGAAGCGCAAAAAATGTTCAATCGATTTAACAGTTAAATTGAAATAACATGTCCGCACTGGGTTATTTTGAAATAACTATTTTGATTTAACCATCATATTGATATAATGCTAAGTTTTATTATATCAATATGACTTTCATTATATTAAAACGAGGGAGCTCCTCATTTCAAAATAAAGGAATGTTGTGTGGACCCACCATTTTTTAAATCAGAATAACCAGCATTATTTCAATTTAAATAGTGTGTGTGGACATACTCATAGAGAACATTCTAATTAAAAAAAATAGCACTATACAATGTCAGTAGAGCAGTTATTAAATGGATAAAGAACTGGGAAATTGACCAGTATGCAATAGCAGCTAAAAATGATGAATCACCATTGAGTGGGGGTGTTTGTAGGAAGAGTCTATTGACCAGTTTCATCAATGAACTGGAATTCACTGTGAGCCTCCATTTTTATCACTAAAGGTTGATGGGATGGATTTCTATATTACTTAGTTATCTGGGTCATTATAACTAAAATGTGTTTTAACATAGCCAAATGCAAAAGTTATACACCTAGGAACAAGGAATGCAGGCCATACTTACAGGATGGGGGGCTATCTCCTGGAATGCAGTAGCTCTGAAAGAGATTTAGGAGCCAAGGTGGACAAGCAACTCAACGTGAGTTCTCTGTGCAATAGTGTGGTAAAAACAGTTCAGTTAATATTATCTGTAAATGTATAAATAGGGAAGTAATGAGGAGGAGTTGGGAAGTGGTTTTACCATTGCATGTATCATTGGTGAGATGTATGCAAGAATATTGCATCCAGTTGGGTGTCTACCTTAAAAAAGATGTTGGAGCGTGAAGGTCCCCCCATCCAAAGACTAGAGAAAATCCTCTCCTTAAATAGCCACCATCTGTTTATTTTATCAAAAGATGGAAAGGCAACTTGATTATGATGTGCAAGTATCTTCATGGGGAGAAAATTCTAGCTATTGATTTAGCAGAGAAAGGCATAACAAGAACCAATGGTAAAAAGCTTATATCTGACAAATTTAAACCAGAAATTATGTACAGGTTTATAACCAAGAATAATTGGAATAAGGGCAGTAGTAAATTTTCCATTCCTTGGTGTCTTCAAATCAAGACTAGATACTTTTTTGGAAGATAAGGTTTAGCCAAACACAAGTTACTGGGCTCAAGAGGTAAATAGTTAAAATGTAATGGTCTGAGTTATACAGTAGATTACACTAGATGATCTAATGGTCCCTTCTGGCTTTAAAAAAATATACATCTATGCAGCACTTGCTGATGGGCTATAAAGAATAGTGTTATGACGAACTGGTTGGACTATGAAAAATGGTGTTACTCCTTTCTACCTACTTCACTGAATTAAAAGAAGCCCGAAAAGCATAGAATGCTTACCTAATTACTACTCTATGTATCCACAGGTATGTAATGCAGTTGTGAATGGTAGTGAGGTTAGCCTGTTTGCAGTTGTAAATAAAAAGGGAGGCTGTTTATGGGACAATCTGTATTCAAATGTCAAGCTATAGAATTTCTGCCTCAGTCTGTATTCTTTTGGGAACAGGGCTTATCCTGCTGGAGAAGCGTACTTAAGTAGCTACTGTTATTCCATTTCTAACACTACTATGATTATACCATATCTTCTTTACATACACCTTATCTGTATAAAAAGTGCATGATTGTAGCACTTAAAATACAAATAGAGCCTAAAGATTTTTATAATGTTTCTTAATGTGAAAATATAGTAGCTGTATCTGAACTACATTAATTTTTGGCTATACGTGTAATTAGCTTTATATACAAAATGAATCCTGAATAAAGAAGTTATTTATGGAAAGCAATCTCATCTGTGCAGTTTTTCTATAGAGAAAATGTGTAGCTTAGCAGCATGTGATTTCACTATGAACACAACACATGTTGCTGCCAGAAGTGATATGGAAGCTAAGGACAAAATAATGTTTATACCAACAAAATAGTTTCATTTATGATATCTCCATCTAGTGATCAGAAGCACTGCAAACAGACTGAACACTTGCTCAGTCTAATGAAATGACTTGGCTACATGAATTTTCTGGAATACACAGATCTCATGGTAGGTGGTTTTACCCAAGCAGTAAAGACTGGGAGTGGTCAGTCTACTTTCAAGAACAGATTTGTGGCCCTTTTCTTCTTCTGAAGTCCTTTTGGCCCTTGGCAACAATTTTCTCCCATTCTTATGCTCAGCCACTATCTTTCAGATGAGAAGATAAGCCAACTCCTTGTCTCAGAGTTTACAACTACTGTACTATTATGTTTGAGCCACTTACTGTGTACTTTGACAGCTTTTACTTGTTCTAAAAATCACAGAAGAGATGTTCCTATAAAACAGGCAGCTCTCTGAACACTTTAGGTTTCTCTGTAGAGAACTTGAAAATACAATAAAGAAAAAGGCACAGCAGCCCCCTTATTGCAAAGTAACATGTGTATGTAGCTCTGAATGCACCAAATGATCTCCATGTAAAAGTTTAATTTGTGCAGCACTTGAACTGAACATCTGTGGTTTTGACTTTAGGTAAACAGCCAGTGCTCAAATGGCAAAGATTTTGAACAACAAAAAGCTTCCCTTGCTTTCTAATCTGTATTTAGGCTTATTATGTTTATCAAAGGAAGTATATTTGGGAAGATGGGGTTTCAGAATAGGGGACTGGTTGGACCTGAGGAGAAGCACATACAATTCCCAAGTCTACAAGGAAACTTTGCATGCCCTTCTGCAAGTCATTTCATCTCCCTCTATACTTCTGTTCCTTTTCTCTAAAACAGGAATTAGTAATACTTCCTTACCTCAAAAGGAGGATAGATCCATAACTTCTGAGGCTCTCAAAACTGGAACTGGAACCAGCCCTATAAATAGATATTCCTTTCTCATTCCATATCAATCTTTTTAAGCCTAGCATATGAGACTAAGCACTAGGTTAAGTTTAGCTAATATTAAACTGCTACCTAAAGTTGCAGACAAAATTGTTTTTCTTTCAGCGTGTGATTTGTAAGCTGATACTTTATTTTTACTGCTAGAAGCATAGGTCTTGGATTTTACCAATTTTCCTGACCCTGAAGAGAAGCACTTTCTGTGTTTAAATAAGACATTGCTAATGACAATTCTTGCAAAGGGACTGGCAGCAAGGGGAAACTGATAGAAACCTACATACTGGAAGCAGTAAATGAAGCAATGACCCCCACAAAAAAGTCTTAAATTCCACCCTCCACAGATTTATAAGAAAGAGTTGCCCAAATCAGGCATGAGGTAACCTGAGGATTTGATTTCACACCTCAAATACAAGATCTGATATCTAGAAATATGTACCAAGGGGGCAAAAACAACCAGAACAAAGAATGGCCATAGAGGCTCAAAGCAGTGATAGAGTAGGCCAATACCATATCTCTAGTGCTGGCCAGATGTAGGTGTAAAAAACGCTATAGTGAAGGTTTATGGAATAACCTTCCTATAGAGGGAGTTTCTTCCTAAACCTAAATCCCTCCTACCCTACAGGGACGCATCAACAATTTCTACCTACAGAGGGATACCCTGCCTCCCACTGGGCTTTTACAAACTAGAAAAGACATAGGTTCATCCAGCTCACAGGTTGCAGCTCAGAACAGTCCCAGCACTTCCATCAACCTCAATACTCATTGAAGGCTTCTTCAGATAAGTAGCAAGAACAATGCATAGAAATAAGCCTTGTTCACATCCCATTCTGGGATTGACAGGAGGAATAGCAGGGTTGGCAGCCACCCAAATCCCCCCTCATGGCCACTGGTCACTCTGCAGTGTCCCACCCCTCTTGCTTCCTTCACAGAATTCCTTCAACAAAGTCAAGACTGTCTGAAGGAAATTACAACATCCACTGTATAGGGACCAACTTTATTCAGCCGTCAAGAATACACTGGCCCTCAGATCCCAACTCATTCAATATCCCTCTTACCTTAAAGGCAGGGGGGAGTGTCCCTAGTCCTCTTTTCCAGAGTGAGGCACAATTTACTCTGCAAAAATTATATTCTTAGGTACAGGTGACTCACCAAGGCAACTACAGCTTCTCAAGCCTGTTTCCTGACCTTCCATCACCTGTGGTTTACTGCAGCCACCTGCTGCCGTTTACATAGAAGTTCTTGATCCAACTCAAGGTCTTCCTCATGGAAAGTCCTGGAGACACAGTCTAAAAATTTATGACTGGGAGGGATACAAGAAATATAAGGAAGGGGTATCTTTTTGAATGATTTATAATTAGGCAGTCATGTTCATTATGAACTCGATTCTAATTTTCTCTGTGGACACATTGTCATCCATCTTCCACACTGCACATTGCACACAAATATTAAAACAAAACAATATAAATAAAATCCCTAATCTGTTTGTGGTTTGTTTTTATCTGCGAGAAACACACACACACAAACACATACACACAATCTTAACAATATATCTTGTTGCACTGACCTCTCTGTGCTCAATAGAAGTCAGAATCTGTTCTAAAAGAAGGCAATTGGAGTTTTGCTCTTGACTTGTCTGATGGTGAGATTGGGGTGCTGCTGAGTTTTTTTTTTTCTGTTTTATATTATCTATCCAATGTCAAATGCAAAATAACTAAAACAGGACCCTCACCCTCCATTATGTTCATTATATGCTGGAACAGACTGTCATAATAAATACATTAAATAATAAATCTCTGTATTATTTCCAAGTTATTTCCTTTAGTAAAATGATGCTTTGTGGGAATGAAAAGCAACTAGAGACAATGTATCATCTTCTTCTAGAAAGGCAGAATTTATAGCCCCAGTAGGGGAAGTGGGGCATATTGGTACAAATTATCACCGATAAATTCATTGAAATAGGAAAAACAGTGCTACGGTTTCTCTCACAGAATGGGATTTTATTGCCTCTTAGAACATTGCCTAAAATGTGGAGAAAAGCACAGAGTAAAAGACAGATTTTGAAGGAGGAGAGGGAAAAGTAACTGAAGAGGTCTGTGAGATTCCTCACTTGAATTGACAGGCTCCCTAATTAGGTGTCCTATGCCTTAGCAACTAGGCTCAGCCACAGTTCACTGCCACAGCTGGCCTCATTATCAGCTGCCTGCGTCTTTCAGGGTTTAAGCACTGTTTACTTATGGTACCTCCCTTGGGAAGTTGAAGATGTAGCTTTTTTCTGTACCTTCAAACTGACCAACATATTCCAATGTATTTATTTATCTTTGCAAGATGTACGGATATTTGTGTCTGTTTCCATAGACCCAAAATTTTGACCTATAACAATATTTACATGTAGTTAGTTTAGGTTAAAGAGTCCTCTGGGGTATGAATATCCTGACTCTCTGCTTGTTAAGGGCCTGACAATTTGTAGCACAGGCTCTCTGTATGTATGAAGCACTCCTTTAGCTTTTACCCTTTCTTTCATATGGATTCTTTCTGAAATGTTGTTCAAGATTCTACCTTTCACAGTGCTCCCATGTGTCCAGCTGTACTGGTTCTAAGCACTAGGCCTGGAAATCAAATCGCAATATTATTGTCTGTACATACACTTACTACCAAGGTCATAAGGGGCATTTTACAGGTGACAAGGACTGGGCTGCCTGGGTAGGATGTTCTTGTTTGCTTGCTAGTTTGAGTGGTTCGCTGTTTGCTATCTTGATAATCCTTTCTTTCTTTCTTGATCCCTTCCTCATGCTAAATTTCACTCCATGCTTTGCACTAGTAGTTATTCTATTCTATCCTATTCAGCTTCTCAGTTTCACCCATCAATGTAGTATCCAAATTTCCTATCAGTACCACACTTGGTAATCTAATAATATGTTACTTTACCCATTGATTTCCTTCAAGTATTACGCAAGCTAAACTGTTTATTAAAATAGCTTTGCAGAGCACCTGTTGCATACACATTCTCATGAAAGTTAGCAGGACCACTACAGACTGATAAGATCACTTGCAGTTATTAGTGAATTAGATGGCACTGCATACAAAGTTAATAGTACTGTGACCAAAGTTTCTGCACTCTTCATATGTATTAGCTATTTAATGAAACAAGGAATGATGTAATCTTGCTGTATCTCCATGTAATTCCCATTCACAGTAATGGCAGATGAATTTGTATAGAGGAAAATGTGCGGTTCTTACACCTAGATTATGCTACTATAAAACAGGTTGTAATTAGAATTTTGCTGTTAAGTTTAAAAAAAGAGAAGAGAATTTGTTAAACCTGTGATACTGTGCAGTATCCTAAGTGTAATGTTTCTGAAATAAACCTCTGTACCTCTTGAAGCAGGCTATTTCGATTCCCCAGAACTGCTGTAAATGTCACTGCATTATTGCTCAGCATTTGGAATTCCTAAAAGCTAGATCCAAGGAGTTAATACGAAGTGTTACTTTAATGATAAATCTGTTAGCCTGAGTAGATCCAATAGATAAACCTGAATTATCAATCTATCAAGCTGAAACAGGCAGGCACATGTGTCTCCCCTATATGTTCAAAAAGTAAAGCTTTCATATCAGTTATACAAGAATAGTTACCCAAATGCTACTGCTCAGTGTCTGTCAAGGTTGAAAAAATGCCTTGCAGTCTTAATTTTCTCAGTGAGCACACTAGTGAGTTAGTTAGCATTTGAAAACAAATGTATTAGTTTAGAAGTAGAACATACAGTCAGGCATTATGGGTAAAAATACCACTAATCAAGAAAGAAAGACAGAAAGAAAATGTTAGTGTATAGCAAATGAAATAATATACCTACAACTAGCAATGAAGTCACTTAAAGACCAACACAAGGGAAGAACCAGTGGGATGTGTGGAATGGTTCTCTAAGTATAATTATCTATGCATTTGTGCACACAGGAATTAAAAAGCAATAAAAGGGAGATCTGGGAAGTTTTCCCCTGAGAACATTTCATGTTAAATGGTGCATTTTGGAAGTAAATTCAAAATAAGCCATGCATGTAAATCTTTGGGGCAAGCAGAGGGCTTTTTCTGATGTAATAGCCCTCTATTTTTTTAAAAAAGGGGGAGGGAAACAAGATGGCTTCTGGAAGAGCAGATTCACCACTGCTTGCTGTCTCCATGCTGAATTTCTCACCTCAGCAATGATAAGCCCTGAAACTTTCCCTTTCCAGAAACAGATTGCTAGTTAACATTTTTCCTTTTCTTTGGAACAGGCAGACCAGCTTGTTCAGCTGACAGATGAATATAACCTCAGAATGCGATGAATAAGTGATGAGTTCAGACAACAAAAGACACATGAAGAATTTCACCTTATGTTATGAGTTTCAGCCATTGGTCTTGGACCCAACAAGTAATTGTTTCTCAGCTATCTCAGTTTCTTCACTCCCAGCAATAAATAATTACTGGGACAGATTGGATTTGTGACAGCTGTATTTCATTCAGCAGTGATATTTATTTATTTATGCCCAAGAGGACAACAAAAAACAAGTAGAAATCTTCAAGATTCCCCTAATAACATGTGAATACAACCATTTATGGAGGGAACCGTCAGCAGATAGATCTTCCCTCTTGTGCAGAAAGAAGGCACACACACCTCCATGACAATCTTCAGCACTCATTGGATCCTGCTGAGGACAGGTCCAGGGTCAATGTAGGAGAAGGAACCCAGACTGGGTAGGAAGGGGAAAGAGTGGACAGGTTTCAAGTGCTTGATGAAGTGGGATTTTCTACCACAAAAACTCATATGCTAAATAATTTTTTTTAGTATTTTAAAGCTCCACAGGACTTCTTTTTTGTTTTGCTGAACTAGCTTGACATGGCTACCCCTTCAATAGGGCCAGAATTTTTCCCTCCATGGGTGTGTTCACACAGGCTTCTTATTTCAAAACAACAGAGGTTGTTTTGAAATAAGAAACAGCATGTCCACACGACGTACTCCCATTTCGAAACAAGGGGTTCCCTTGTTTCGAAATGGGAGCCATGTTTCAAAATGGCTTAAATCGCCTTCCGTTTCAAAACAAGGTTGTTTTGAAACCAGTGGTTTTGGAACAACCCCATGCGGACATGTTGTTTCGTAACAAACTGTTCCGAAACAACATTTGACCTTCCTTCCAGGGTGCTTAGCACCCTGGGAGGAAGGGCCACCGCCTCAGCACCCTGGCCAAGGAACCCTCAGCACCCCGGCCAGGGTGCTGAGGGGTGTCCCCTGGCCGGCAGGGGGGGACTACAGACCTCGGTGGGGTGAAGCGGAGCTGGGTGCCTCACCCCGTGGGGGTCTGCAGCGGACTGCAGACCCCCGCGGGGTGAAGTGGAGCCGGGCGCCTCATCCTGCCGGCTTTTTGCCAGCGGGGTGAGGCACCTGGCTCCACTTCACCCCACAGGGGTCTGCATTCCCCTGCAGACCCCAGCGGGGTGAAGCGCCCAGCTCCGCTTCACCCACCGGGGTCTGCAGTCCCCTGCACACCCCAGCGGGGTGAGGCTCTGGGCTGCATTCACCTCGCTAGGGTCTGCAGACCCCTGTAGGGTGAGCCGCTTGCTCCTCTCACCCTGCGGGGGTCGGCAGCCCCCCCAAAGCGAAATAGCATGTCCACACTGTGGACATGCTATTTCGTTTCCCTTATTTCGAAGTCACTTTTTTGTCTTTTGAAACAAGGTGTTTTGAAATAACACATTATTTGGAAACGACTTGTTTCGAAACAAGCGCTTTGTGTGTGAACATAGCCCATGTGTGACAAATTCCAGAGGGGTGGCCATGTTAGTCTGTATACAGCCAAAACAATGAGAATCCTGTGGCATCTTAAAGACTAACACATTTCTCTGGACATAAGCTTTCGTGGGCTGCAACCCACCTTGTCAGATGGAATTTGTTAATCTTTAAGGTGCCACAGGTCCCTCCATGTGTGAAACTCCTGTTGAAAACAAGGGGAGTTCTGCACCTGGATGGCTTGCTGCATTAAGATCCATGTTAACTAAGTAAAACATTGAGAGCCAGGCATGCTAAAATACAATTTAAACTAGTGCAGTGGGTCCTGTCACCAAAAATGATTTGATTAACACTACGAGGGGCCGCTAGAATGGACAAGATGCTTACTGTGCTATGCGCCTCATATAAATATAGGTGAAAACAAAAGAGAAATTGACTCTGAAAAGATTCAAAGCACTAGCTGTGTTAGTCTAGTTCAGTAAAACAAACAAACCAGGAATCCTGTGGTACTTAAAAGCTAACAAATTTATTTTTTGCATGAGCTTTCATGGAAGAAAATCCGCCTTTGTCAGACGCTGTTGTTCCTTCATCTTCAAAGTGTCTGACAAAGGGGGATTTCCTCCCACAAAAGCTCATGCAAAAAATAATTTTTTTAGCCTTTAAGTGCCACAGGACTCCTGGTGTGTTTGTTTTATTGACTCTGGAAGACAGTGATCTATAGCACTGTGGAACCATGCATAAAGGAATAGCAACATAGGGCCAGACAGGGCCAAATTTTGGTGTTGAGGAACTCTCTACCAGCATAAGTCCAGAGGAAGCACCTGCTTCATGAGCCACCTAACCCTAGCATCACAAGTTTGCTAGGGTAGGGAAAAGTCATAAAAGAGTTGGGATAGGGGCAAGTCAGCAATGTGTGATGTGACAGAACAGCACCTTGTAATGCTGATCCTCCAGTGGCATAAGATTCCTCTCTCCCTGCATCAGTCCAGAATCATGGAGCTGTAATCAGCTCTTTCATACCCTTTCCCTGTACCAAGCTATGTTCAGATACAAGGGAGAACTGATCCTGCAATGTCCACTCCAGAGGTTATAAAAATTACTCAGAAAACAAACCCCCCATAAGGCTAATACCCAAACAATGCTGGCTTCTTTAATCATAAAATAAAATTTTAACCACAGTATCCAAAATACGTGGCCACCGAGATGAAATTCACATGTGTGATCAGTGAGGCGAAGGCATCAGCATCAGCAAAGAAATCACTCTGCTTCCACCAGTGTCATTTGCGGTCTAAAATTTAGTAGACGAGGCAGCCGGAGGAGCATTCTTGCTGCTTGGCTAGACTAGTTGACTAGTGTAGCTCTCTTCCTGGCTTACCAGCTGGCTGAAGAACAGTATGTCTTGCTGGCAAACAGGACCAATTGCATCCCTTTCCTGTGTCCCTGTTTGAAATCGCTTCAATTACAACAAAATCACTTTAACCGTTTCTGCTTCCCCATCAATCTTTGATATTTGGGGAGAGAGGAGGGAAGGAGAATTACCTGCTTCTGCAGCATGTCATTTAAAAATTGTTTGGTCCATTAACTAAGTAGCAAAACCAACGGTAACTGCATAAATCTTCAAGACAGAAATCCCTACAGCAACATCATTCTGGCAGCCCTCTCTCCCAGACTTGCAGAGCTGTGAGATGTCTGCTAGGGAAATATAATACAAAGCTGGAACATGAATAAATGAAATACATTTCCTTAACCTACAAGTTCAGGATTATTTTGTCCCTTTTCTTTAGTCTTAAGTCCCTTCTTTAGTTATTCCTTACTCCAGTTTGTTCAGCAGGTCTTTCTCTTTTATCTTCTCACCTTTCTCTCTACATCTCTTTCTCCTTGGAACCCCTCCCTTCTCTACCCTCACCTCCCCGTTGAGGGTGCAGCAAGGGGTAAAGACCTTTTTATACCTGCCTGCATCACCCTCTCAAGTTGACACCACTCCTTTAGGAACTGTTGGTTTCTCACTAGCCATTGTCCCAGATCCCCATCAGGAAGCTGCAAAAGAAAATACTGACCATGGCAGCAGCCTGATTTTCCACAGCTTGACTGAACAATACATTGTTGCTTTGGAAAGTGGTTTTCTCATGGCCTGGCTACCATCACACACATACCCTGCCCCAATGACTCTGAACCCTGCTGAGTGGAATGGATGGGCTTCCATGAGAAGCACACTGTGGCACTACCCCTGCCTCCTTCCGCATCTCTATGGGGAACTTCCACGGGTTTTGTCCTTTCCACTCACATTAGCAGTAGAGTTTTAGGACCTTGCCCAAAGCCTTTTTAAGTAAAAGGAAGACTTTCCATGCATTATAAGTACCAAAGGGGCAGCCATGTTAGTCTAGTTCAGTAAAACAAACAAGGAGTCCTGTGGCACTTAAAAACTAACAAATTTATTTATTGCCTGAGCTTTTGTGACTCCCACTTGGTCAGACACTTTGAACTCTGTTAAGTTCCCCCCTCTTCAAAGCATCTGACCAAGTGGGAGTTTCTCCTGCAAAAGCTCAGGAAATAAATAAATTTGTTAGTCTTTAAGTGCCACAGGACTGCTTGCATGCATTTTAAGTTAGTCCCTCTATTAGATATCCACTTATTTTCAAAGGCCTATTTACAAGAGAGTTTATTTGCATTTTATGCCAACAGGGGAAAAGAAAACAAGTGGTATCTTTTGCATAAAGGCATGTATGATGTTAGCTGCTATACAGAAGTTGAAGAACAAAGCAAATATGTAAGAACACATTTTTCTATATATGAGGGCTTTCTTAAGCAATCTTTGACACTTAACTTTGCAGTTCTATAACAATGCTAATGATCAGAATGAAGAAAAACACCTTAGATCACAGGGTGAAGCTGGTCTATAGACTGAACAAATTGTTCGTACATCATTGTGCCATTGGCAATATAGTGGGAGAAATTTTCAGGTTATGAATAGTGTGTTTCACAACCACATCTCTCTTAAGGTCTTTAACCAAAGTATGTAAAGCTGGGGACCAATCTTGAACTCCTTTCTCCAGCAAAACTTTCATGGAGTGTCAATCGACATTCTTAAGTAATTGGTAATTTAGGATTGAAGCCATAGCCCTTAAATATCTCAAAAGTACAACAAAAGAGGATTGTGCCCTTGAAAAGAATGAGGGTGAAAAGTCTTTAGAAATTAGCTATATGACTTGATGAAATACTCTCTTAACATAGTCCTATAAATGGCTGAAATTGCTGTCAGTGTGTATCAGGTTTTTGCAAACTGACATTCAGTCATTTAGTTCATAATTCTGAAAAGAATTAAATTTACATGAAACTGAATGGTTGTATGAGGCAATATCTTTGTGGTATTTGAAGCAATCCAATTAGAATCATTGTGATGATGAAAGAACTTTATGGCTCTTTATACATATCTGTTTTCTATAACATTTTCATTGTACTTTTTATGATTCTTGGAGAAAGGAAATTGACTTTCACAATTGCCTATTTTAAATTAAAACTCATCTGTTGTGTGAACTGGGCACTATTAGTGAAACTCTGGTTTTTAAAACAGCTGGATCCTGTAATATTTAATCAGCCTGGCAAATTCCCATTGAGAGCACTGTTAGTGATGAGCAAAGGTTGACTGCAGGAACTGGTCCCATATCTTTTGCACTAGATTTATTACAGAATTCTGTATGGTGTGAATTCTTTAATCTGAGATCTCATCGAGGATTCCTGCTATGTGCCTTTTTCCCACCACTTAATGCCATCAGCTACTTGCTTAGGATGTAATCCACCCCATTATCCAGATCATTAATGAAAATATTAAACAAAATTTGTCCCAGAACTGACCCCTTTGGGCATTTCACTTGATATCAGTTGCCAGCTAGAGATCGAGCTGTTGATCACTACCTGCTGAGACCAGTGATCTAACCTGCTTTCTATCCACCATCATCCAACCCATACTTCTTTAACTTGTTGGCAAGAATACTGTGGAAGACTGTATCAAAAGAGTTGCTAAAGTCAAGGTGTATCATGTCCACTGTTTTCCCTCATCCACAGAGCCAGTCATCTTACTATAGAAGGCAATCAGATTGGTCAGTCATGAGTTGCTCTTAGTGAATCCATGCTGACTGTTCCTGATCACCTTCCTAATTTTGGGATGGAGACTGGAAATCACTGACCCATGCTCTTATTGTCTCCCACATTCTGCTGTGAGTTTCAGTAAAGCTAATTCTTAATTAATAGTTTCAGGGGTATTCACTCAAAGTCTGGCATTGTGTGTGTTTCCAGAGTGACACTGCAGAGACACTATAATAATAGAAAAATAGCAATTCATAAATGTCATTTCATTACACCTGTGCCAGTTTTTTTCCAGGCACATAGAAACTGAGCGATGATTGCTTACATTATTATAATCCTTTAGATGAAACTGATTGAATTTGCTAGGCAACATCTGAAACAGTATATTACTAACTCTCAGATCACAGCATTCATGCGTTTGTATTGGTAATACTTGTAAAGGGCAAAATTCACCTCTCCAAGACTCACTGCAGATATTTTATGTGCTGTAAGGATCACTAGTGCATATTCTGCCTGTCCAAGTCTGAGTGAGCACCAAGGAGTCACCTACAGAATCTCTGTGACTAACTGAGATACATTTTCTCCAAATCTTTCTCAATTGTTCACTCTCTCCTATGCGTCCCCTCCATGAAATTTTAATCCCAGTTGTTACAGCTTTTACTGTTGTTTCACCTCCTCACTTTAGCCACTGTAGCTACCTAAATGGATATAGCAGTTTTTCCTGCTCCTCTGTTTCCCTCCACAGTATTTAAGGGCACCTGGGATTTCCATTAACAGCATAGCCCCTCCTCTATCCTATGCAGAGATTCCCCCTCTATGCTGGCCTATTCAGGACTGATGTTAAGATCCTTTCCAGTTTGCAGGGATGGGATGCTGATGCCCCTCTGCATGGCAACCTTGCCAATGTCCCATCACCAGAAAGAGGGCTCAAGCAGTGCTAGTGCCCTGTGTTGTTGCTGGGTTCTTGGATGAACCTCACTTAGAAACGATTCAAAATACGTAGAAGAGCCTACTGAGGTGGGGAGTGGATCAGAGGGGGAAAATTGTCCTAAACCACAACAGTGAGGGAAGATGTATTATTTGCTAGATTTGGTTTGTCAATAGCAAAACTTCCTAGGAAGGCAAAAATGCTTTTTATTCTCATGCTCTACAACTTGTGTCTTGCATTTTTCTCTATTTTTCTTAGTAACAACAAATGGCATTAGTCTGAGTTTGAAATGACTGTAGACAGATTTTCCTCACAGCAGAGCCCTATCCAATATCAACCATTTCCCCATTAGTGTAAACAGACTCAGTGGTGCAAGGCTACTATATTTTCCTTCTTTTGCTTTCTTAACTCTTTCCCTAAAGACTACTCAATAGACTAACCTCTGTCAGCATGTCGACACCAAGGAATTCTGTTTATTACTTGGTTTGACTTCTGCCCTGACTGTTGATGTTAGTAATTGAAAAGCAATCTTTTAAGTGTTCAAAAACCTACCAGTTAGAATGCTAGTCCATAAAGCCACATTTTTCAAGTAATGTGTATAGAGAGAGTGAGAGTATATCCTGTTAAGATTCATTTCAATCACCCTTATTAAATATAAGGAAGCCTGAAAAGCAGAGCTTTATCTCCTAGTGTTTCAAGAAACTTATCTTAGGAACAGAGCGTAGGTGTGTTTAGAGTCTTTTTTGGCCATAAATTGAGATTTTACTGCATTTCACCAGAGCACCTGAGGAGATTCAAATACTGCATTGTGCATGCAAAATCCATAAATTCCCTATAAACATATTCTCAGGATTATACATTCATGTAACTTGCAAAGCAAATGCAATTCCACATGTATGTTAATGTTTCTTTACCTCTCAAAAATGACTAGTCAACCTAAAATTCAACACAAGTAAAATTCTGGATGACATCTTATCAAGCCAGATGACATTAGACTAGTACAAATACTTGCCAAGAATTTTCATTTTAGCTACTCAGATGGTTTAATGGAGAACAGGTTTTTCTGAGAGGAGGGTGAGAGAGGGGGAGTCTCTGTAAGTAGATGTAAGATATCAAGCACATATGGGCTATGTTATACCAGCAATGGAAAAAATAATGGATCATTCATTCTGAGATCTTCGGTTCCCCAGTCCTATGAAGAACTACAGCAAATGTGAAATCTCCACACAGGTGCTTGACAGTACTAGATATATACATTTTAATGATGATTAAAATACCACAGCTGCCAAAGAACAGCTGTGAGAAAGAAGGAAAATTTCACAGTGGTTGTTTCTGGAGAAACTTTAACAAAGCAACTGTAGTGTAGTTGTTTAAACAAGGTTGACATAAAATGCAGGGTCAAATCCTTGGGAGGGCGTAGCTGCAAAGTCCTCTGGGAATAAATATGGCTGTAAAGCCCAGATGATGACATTCAGGGTCATGGAGAGAATGCTGTTGAGATGGGAACTTTCCCTTGACTCAAAGGGTACATCTACACTGCAAAAAAACACCAGTAAATGCCCATGGCAGCACATCTCAGAGCTCAAATGTAACACTGGGCCGGGAAAAACTAAGCAACTTTTCAAGTTGCATGGCCCAAATCTGACCTTTAAAGACATATTAAAGGAAAATACAAATGGTAGGGAAGGTCAGTCCTTACAACTAGATTAGAACTTTGATAAGCAAGTGTATTGTTGGTAGCTGTTTGATATTGTTTACACATATCTCATTTCACTATGGGATGGAAAATAACGGTGTAGATGTTCCTGCATGGGCTCTGAAAGCTGGCAGGTGAGGGGAGGAGGTGTCTGAGAGCCAAGAAAGAACATCGACACTGCTATTTTTAGCCCCATAGTGTGAGCCTAAATCGGTTGATCCAAGCTCTGAAACTCACTGCCATGGGTCTTTATTTGCAGCATAGATTTACTCAAAGATGTCCAAAGTGAAGTCTGAGTTAGAGGAATATTAGCATAGGAGAAAATCCATCTAAGGGTTGAAGGTAGCAGTCCACTTCAAGTATTTTGTGATCTGTATTATGCTTTATTATTATTATTGATGTATTTTACTTAGGTGCAATAATAAACATCTATATCTATATTTTTACATATTAATCACACAAAATGGATGTGCAAGGCACTGTGCAGACAAATAGAAGGCATGAGGTTTGATTCTCCTGTTCTTTGCACCTTGTGTAGTCATTTGCACTTCTACAAAATACGAATGTGCTATCAATCTGATTTAATAGTGCTTCACAATTGCTTTGTACAGGTTTAGTGACTACACCTGGTGAAAGGCAGTGAAGAACTGGGCCCGAGTGGCTGCCCCAAGGTCATCTCACAGTGCTTCTACTTCACATTCACATCTATTTTTATTTTCCTGAACAGAGGCTGCTATTGGGATAGCAGGCAAATGAGAAAAACAGGCTCCTTCAAAGCATACCAGACGTGTTTCCAGATATGTCTGTATGCACAAATAAGAAATTGTGCATGCACATGTGTGCATGCACAGGCACACAAACAATTATGCTGAATATTGCAAACATGCAAATCAGCAATGCACTAGCCGAGAATTTGGAGGCTACTTTACTATTGCATATGAGTTCTGGCATGGCCAGTAGAACGTTCTTCATCCTGGAATATTGGTACTTCCAAAAACTTGAAGGCATTATTTACATACCTCATAGGAGCTTTCAATAGATTTGTGTCTATCATTGGTATTTGAAACTATTTTATTAAAACAAATTACCTATCAAATACTTGGTATTTTTAGATCACTATTGGTTCTCTTTAAAGTTAAACTAATGCTTAAATCCTTTGAGGAATCAGATCTATTAAAAAAAAAAAGGAAAATTGATTTACCTGTGGCATTGGCTCTTCATGAAGCTAATATCTGGTTTATTTATCTGTACAATTCAATTAATCAGTTGCGTATGAGATCATGATAATGTCTTTGTTAATAGTGATTGGTCCTCCAAGTCACATGTTATGGTTTCCATCTCGTGATTAAATATGTCGTCGATACGGATATAAATATTTGCTCATTCAACTATAAAATTTGTTTTGCAGAAACACTTATTGATGGCTCTTTGGAATTTACTTCCTGCAAATATCCATGCCAATATGATTGCATGACTGAATGTGCATGGAAAATAAACAAGCAAAAAGTATGTGAGTATAATCAGAGCAAACATATTGTAAAATAACTTGCATGAGTATTGTGGGGGGGATAGGTTTAATATTTACAGAAGCACTAGAATTGATCCACTTGTAGTAGTCAAATCAGATATTGTCTTCACAGTGTAGTGTGAGGAATGAAATATCTAATATAACAAAAATCCCTTAAATTGTTTCATAATAAACATTTTATTAATCCCAGTTGATGATTTAAAAAAAACCTCTCCAAAGTCACACCCGAATGAGCAAAACAATGTTCAAATATCACTCAAGTTTACAGCACCCTCTTCTGATTGCTAGGTAATTTTACAGGTTCTGACTAAAATCTCTACTGCAAGCATTGCGAAATCCTTAGTCTCACTGAACTGCTGCATAACAAGGATTAACAACAGAAATGTTTAGAGGGAGAATGCAGTAATTTCATTTTAGTTACAAACCCGTATTTAACTTTGTCTTTAATTTAAAGAAGAATGACACTTTTACCAATCACTTATCCTTCACTGTACATGAGATTAGTCATGATGCTTATTATTCTTGCAGAATATTAACCTGTTATGTCTAGTTAAGAACTCTGGCACCAAGAGAATTTTCTTTGGTTTCCCTGTTTTATTGTGGGTTTTTTCCCCCCCCCTTAGTCACTCATGATGAAAGGCTGCATCATTCATGACCTTCCCTTCCCAGGTTGTATTCCTGAGATCTCTCTCTGGATCAGGTAACCATTTAATACTCTCTCCTACATCTTCTTGGAAAGCATCTGATTAGCTGTTTGAAGGTAGAATTTGGTTTTCCATCAACATGTCACTCTCTCAGTTCAAAGCTGCAGAAGGCTGGTCGCCTGCTGGTGAAGGACAATCATTTCTCTGAAGACCATCACAGTAGTTATTGCCTAGCACAAAGTTAGGGAAATTAGAGAGCATTAAGATGAATAATGCCATCAGGTAACTAGAGTTAATAGATTAGTTTGTGTGTCATAGGCCTTATATTACTAAGCTCAGATGGAGGTTTTCCTCCAACTCATTGTGTATCTTCTCTAAACTGATTAAGATAATACTGAAAGGACAATATGTGTGTGTGAGGGCATGATAGCATGCAGAGCTGTCAAGCTTGAGACATCTACACTAGCCAATTAGTCCAGGTCTACACTAGGCTGTGCCTAGTTCCAACTCAGCAATTTCTTAGTTTGTGCTAAGCAAAGCCTAGTCCAAACTAATAAATTCAAATAGTTAGTCTGGACTAAATGCTTAGTTTGAACTTTAAGTTCAAACTAGCTGATGTGGTCCCGGTCTAATGGCTTAGTTCAAACTAAAAAAGTTCAAACTAGCCATGCTGACTAGTTCAAACTAAATGGTTAGTTCGAGCTAGTCAGCACGGCTAGTTCAAACTAAAAAGCCATGACTAGTTCAAACTAACCGGGAACTGCTTAGTTCAGACTAAGAAAGTCCAAACTAAGCTTTGTGATGTAGATATAACCTGTGTGCCTTCAGTGGGGGCAGATGCTGTGAGAACTTACACAAATACAAATGTAGAGATTAAAAGAAATATATTGGCATCCACAGAGGACACCTTTGCCAAAGCACCCAAGCAGATGACACTCCATTAGAACAAGGTATGGAAAAAGTCAGTCAGAGTATATCTACAATGCAGCTGAGAGGTGCAATTCCTGTGTGGGTAGACAGACTTCCGCTAGCTGGGTTTGAACTAGTTGTGAATAGCAGTCATGTGGACACTGCAGCCAGAGTGGTGGCTTAGGCTAACCACCTGAGCTCAGATCCAGGGTCAGGCCCCATTGGACTCAGGATGCTAGCAAAGTTGCCAGGTCTACCTCAAAATTCACACTGGTATTTTTAGTGTGCTTGCTCAAGGAGACCTAAGTGTCTGGGGAATCCCAGCTGCAGTGTTGACATATTCCCAGTTTCTGTCCATGGATATAGGAATGGCCTCATTGCACTGAGCTGAAAGTGCTGTGTGTGCTCCTGTTTGATTACCATGACAAGGGAGAGCATAGTGTGTGAATGGTGAGCAGTCAAATAAAACATACCCTATAAAGCTGTAGATTTGATAGCATGATTTCAAATTTGCAAGTCTTTAGAGCAGTTACATTGCACACTAAGACACAAGATTTATTTTAAAATGATGGGAAAAAAGTTGCAGGGCAGCAGATATCTGAGACTCTCTTTTGATGAGGCCGCCCAAAAAGGTATCTGGGGAATATTATTTGAGCTGCTACTTTTACAAAAGGAAACTCACGAATGATGAAACAGACACAGAATAATGATCTGTCTATTCTTCCGTCATTCTGCTCCCTTCTGTGAGGGCTTCCACATTACAGCAAGTCTCTCATTAAGATGCTTTTTTGGCTATTCCAAATGCCCCTTAATCAGAAGTATTTTTTTAATCATTATCATGATCCAAGTTATTTTGACAAAGCCAAGCCTATGGGTGCGCTAATAATTTGAACTAAACCCAACCTTAGTAAGTCGAATTAACAAAGTGCACTAATTTGACTTAAATGTTAAATTGAATTAGTGCATTCTGTTAATTTGAACTAACTGCCCTAATTCAAATTTATTTAGTTTGAATTAAGGCTTAATCCTGGTCTACACAGCCCTTAGTTCAAACTAAGAATTGAACTAACTGCTTAGTTAGAACTAAAAGCAGGTGTTACTAATTTGAGCTAAGCTTTCATTAGTTCAGATTAAGGAATTCCTTAAGCCGAATTAGTGAAAGTCTGTGGTAGACAGGAACTAAGATGGTTCCTTAATTTGAACTAACTTGCCAGTGTAGACTCATCCATAATGTGTGTTGGAGAGAAGCATGACATGGCCGCGTCTGAACCAAGGTATCTAAAATGATAAACAATGATCACAGTATCCGCAATCTTCACTCTGGCATATTTTCTTGGAAGTGTGCTATTTCTAAACCACAATGAATGCTGATTATAATAGCAATATTATTGCAAGTGTATGGGGGTTGGGAGCTATGTGCAGGAAATGACATTTGTGTGTGTTTCTGGCTATAAATAAATCTCATGTGCTCATTTTTTTTCTGTCTCTTCCTCTTTTTTCCCCCTCCAACTGGTGTAAGCATCAATATTGCTGACCTCAAGCTAGAGGTCAGTGCTCTGTCATCTAGTGTTCTGGCCTTTCTAAAGACAGACAATGTCATACTGGACTTCATGCTTCGGAGTCCTGTTTAGAATTCAGATTCAGGCATCACCCTTCAAAGGAAGCAATATCACTATGAATACCAATTATTTTAAAATACCATTATGGATGAGTATAGGCCAGGCCAAACTGTGGCTCGGGAGCCACATTTGGCACTTGAATGAAAAAATGTGGCTCGCGGAAGAATGTCAGCAAATCATTTTAGTAGGTAAAAGTATGTGACTATATGCCTCAGTGTGGCTCTTGAAGGTTTAATAATCAACTTATGTGGCTCTTGAGTTCCATAAATTTGGCCACCCCTGAATAGGCTGAAAGGATGAATCTGGATTACATTTCATTTGAGAGTAGGACTTGGTATTGAATCAGGGCTCTATGGTTTGTGCTTGATGCTGCTAAAATCTTAGGGTTTTTTCCTGAGATTTTGACTACCTTTGATAAAGATGGGGATAATAGACCCCTTCAGTCCATAATCCAGACCATAGGAGGAGATTCTCTTCCAAAAATTCAAATACCAACAGATAGACTGCACTCACTTCCGTCTACAGCTAGGAAAGATACTCAATAAAGTTGGAGTTGAGGAGGAATGACTCAAGGGGGAAATGGATGAAAAGTTGAATTTGGCAATTTTTTTAAAATGGAACTTGTTTTTTAATTATAAACACAGGCAATGTCAAATCCCTTACAGGGTCTTTCAAATCAGTATCAAGTCTATTCAGCAATGCAGGACTGATCAGATGGAGAAGAGAATCTCTTGAATCAGATACAAGAATCAAAAGTATTGGTACTCTTTCCTTGTAAAAACTGGCATACCCATTCTTTCATGTCTTTGCTGATGGCAATTGTGATGGGAGATAATGTCAATTCATGGAAGCATTTACAGTTGTGCAAAATTCATTCTAGTGTTCATCAGCCAGGTTGGGATAATTTGTTCATGCAGTGAGTTGTTTAATCAGCCCAACAGAATCCTGCTGTTCAGGCTCCCGTTTCAACAAACTCTTTTTGCAAGGAAACACTTTTTGTCAAAAGATTTGTGTTGTCTTTTATGCTGATCCCAGTAGTGTCAATTGCTAGTGATGCTGCAATAAATTACACTACTTGAAAAAGTTTATTTAGGATTATTAAATCTTTATAGAGAAAATGAATATTCCTGTAGTGCAGGGCCAACTGAATTTGAAATGGTATAATACTGAAGGCATATTAACAGCCTGTGGGAAGAATTAGCTATGGTCAGAGTTATAGTGAGAAAGAAAATGCCATGTTCAAGTCTGTAAATTGCTAGGGCCATGTTCACACACAAGTGCTTGTTTTGAAACAAGCCTGTTTCGAAATAAAGCCTTATTTTGAAATAACAAAAAAAATTTTTTTTGAAATAAGGGAAAAGGAGGGAATCGAAATAGCATGTCCATTGTGACATGCTATTTCGAAATAGCAGAGGGGAGGGGGAGGGAGGCCCTGTGCTGGGCCAGGGAAGCCCCACCCCTGGGATTCCCCTGCCCCCTGTAGCTCCGGCCAGGGGCGAGGGGGGGTGGAGGAAGCCCCCCGTGCCAGGCAGGGGCCGTGGGGGGGGCAGAGGAAGATCCCCGTGCCAGGCAGAGGCTGCAGGGGGGCGGAGGAAGCCCCCCATGCCGGGCAGCGGCCGCGGGGGGGGGTGGAGGAAGCCTGGGGGTGGGGTGCCCCAGGCTTGGGGGCAGCCCCAGCTGGCTTCCCCCCTTCCCCTTGTTGAGGGTAGGGGGGCAAAGGGGGCTGAGGTTCCCATTCCCCCCCTGCTCCCAGCAAGGGGAAGTGGGGAGAAGCCGGCTGGGGCACCCTCCGGCCCCCTGCACCCCACTCAGCACCCTGGCCAGGGTGCTGATCGCTGGCCAGGGTGCTGGGGGGGTGAGACCTTCTCCCCAGGGTGCTATGCACCCTGGGGGGAAGGTCCTTGTTATTTCGAAACACTCTTTGTTTTGAAATAATATGTCCAAACGGCTTATTTCAAAACCACTGTTTTCGAAATAATCCTCCTTTTGAAAGCAAAGTGGGTTTAAGGTGTTTTGAAAGGAGGCTCTTGTTTCAAAACGAGGAGCTACCTCCTTTTGAAAGAAGAAAACGTCGTTTGGACATAGGGACTTTTATTTCGAAACAACTAGTATTGTTTCGAAATGAAAGCCCTGTGTGAACACACCCGAGGAGATATGATTATGATGTCAGTTTATACCAAGGCCCATAGTGGTGAGAATATAGGTAGTTTAAACAACTCATAGCTAGGTAGAATTATCTGGATTTGTAAGGAGGACCAAAATGTCTAAACTCTGGAGCAGAAAACAAGAGCCACCAACAGTCCACCTGACAATGTTTGCTCTTAATTAATCTGTCATTGCAGAATGACCTAGTTGTCATATACAGATGTCAGTTTGTAACGAGCATCCCCTACAGTCATCCGTAACTAGGATTTGACATTTACATCTGCTCACCCAATCTTGCAGAGTAGTTAATTAGCTCCATCTACTGCTGCATAACGTGAACTGTACCAATAATAGTTCACTGGTCACCTGGGATTGCTATCTTCACCGTTATTCTAGTTCTCCCAGCTTCAGCATTCAAGGGATGGTTCTGGGCATTTTTGTTTTGTTTTGTTTTGTTTCTTGTTATCCTTTTCGGTTTGTATAACGTATCTTTCCCTAAGTGTGTGGCTTTTTTGATTGCTTGTTCAAGTTTTTTAGTCCAGTTGTTCTTTGGTTGTTTGGCCTGCTTTTCCCCCAGTTTGATGATGTCATGACAATTCCTGGGAACAGTGTACAGAAGAACAAAGATGAGTGAGATGTTCAAGATATTTGTGTCTTGAATAGAGCTAGCCCAACAATTCTCTTTCATAAAAGATTTTGAAGTTTCTAAATTTCTTTTCTTTTTGCATCAGAAAAAAATGAAATGTGTTTCCAGGGAAAAAACAGATTGAGAGAGTGACTCACTCTAGAAGTTCCAGTACCCTAGTGGTTAGGGCCCACACCTGAGATGCTGGGAGGTTCAAGTTCCTACTCTGAATCAGGCAGAGAAGGCACATGAATCTGCATCTTTTATGTCCCCAGGCATGTCCTAGACACCAGGCTATTCAAGGGCTAGCTCTTTAAATCTCTCCTGTTGTAGCTTTTCCACTTTGTATAAATAATTAAATATTCATTGGGTGACATAAAGGGAGTGTTAGTGATTCATTCCATAGGCACTCAGCTGGGATGTGGGAAATCAAGGTTCAGCACATGCTGTGAATCAGCTATCGGCTATTCTGGGCTGTCAGTGTCTTTCTGAACAGAAATACCATCATGAATTGGAGAAGGCTTTGACTAATTGGCATTTCCCAGTAAAAAGACATTTCATCAACAATTTTCCATCCAGCACTAGTTCTGAATACACATAGGCTCTAACTTGACAGCAGAATGCTGCATATGGGCACTCAAACCAACTCCTATGTAAACAGATCCCTAGGATATACACTTATAATTTATGCTACTTTGAACATCCAGAAGTGGATTTGGGCAACAGATGCAGTTGCATTAAGTCACACTTGAAAACAAATCTCCTCCACATTGACTGCAAATGCACTCTTGGTTTATTAGAGACATAATGTAAGTCTGTTCTAAGACTCCTTCCTTTGTAATATTACCTTTCTGCATTCTGCTAAATATTCCAGGTACACGTTGCAGAACACATCTGCTATACTAGTGACTGGACTTTATTATGTATTCCTTAACTTTCCAGTGAATGTTGGCTAGAAGACAACAACAAGCCTGATAATATGAAAAACTAATCGAAAAAGAGTAATATACCAAATGTTGACGTGCACAGGGAAATTCATTGTTATGATGAAATATAAAAATGACCTAGCAGAGGATATTGAATAGTATACAGGAATGGGACTTTGTTAACATCAAAGATGTACATCTAATGTACGTGATTAAGCAATCTGAGGGAGCTTGATAAATCAGAGGAAAGGAACTCTAGCTCAATATTCTTTAAAGTGTACTTGTGTGGATAGTACCATTTATTGCACTAAATACATAAGATACTCATGGTCAGCTCTCATAAAAAACAGTGGGAAATCTCCCGTATTAATGTTTATGGCAAGTAGCTGTGCTACCATTTTGTAAACTTTTGCACTTTTGATGTCTCTTATTATTTATTCAAGTGAAGTGCAGTGGCACCATACAGTAGGTACTTTCCAAGTACATAAGAGACAGCCCCTGCCCTCAAAAGGACTAACAACGGATGGACAGACAGACATGCAATCAAAATATCTGAAGTGATCTCAAGCTAGAACCTTTCCCCTTTAATTCCCAGCACATATAAAAATCAGCCTAGTTTTATTTTCTGCCTTAAACACCCGAGTTTATATTCTCACCTCTGATCTTAATACCAGCAGAGGCTTACCTATCTGTGCTCTAGCCTTCATATCGTATCTCTAAAATTTCTTCCATAAATTTCATGTACAGTATTTAGAGTATCCATTGCAGTAAGTTACTCAGGAACCTAGAGGTGGTCACTTCTCTGTGTGAGATAGGCCTCATACAAGTACTGTTACTAATTCGTCATGCAATGTGCTGAAATCCTTTCCCCTGTGCCAGATTACAACTGCTTCCACTTATGATGTATTCAAAATCAAGTTTTGTTTTATGAATTTTTCACTGATACGGTATTATGCAAATTATAAACATATATATAAGATGGCTTTTCAGTCTATTCTTTCATGAATGCATGGGGGATTTCCATGTCTAACTCCCATTACTATTAGCACATCAATGTGAAGCAGATCCCATTATTGGTTTTTGCACTTCAAATAAAGTCACTTTGACCTGAAGACCACTTTCAAAGAGTACATTTACTGTGAATTGTTGCAAAAATTAAATTAAAGTTATATTACCCAAAGGGGTTACCTTGTACTTCTAACAAAAATAATCCCTCAATTTACTCTGTTAATGTAACTAGTTGGCCAAATGCAAATAGGCTATTCAAATAGATATAAGATGAATTTAAGCTATAGATTTGAAAATCCAAATACAGAGCTTTATTTTATACTTTCTGATGAAATAATATAAGGGGGGGAAAAAAACCTCTGGAAGGTGATCCTCAATAAAGTCAAGTGCCTTAGCTCAAAACGCACACATAGCTCTCTTGGAATCCATTGCATGAGTAAGGACTGGAGGTAAGTTAAAGGCAAAATTGTTCACTTTGACAATGTCATAATGTATAATTCTTATGGTTATTCTACTGATACATGTCTTTTTCTTATCTTTAATGCAAGTGCTCAGACCTTGGTTTGTCATTTCCATATTCTTTTGTATGAGTGACAGGAGAGGGCATACTGAACCCAGAAGACCTCAGATGAGAGGTAGGCATTCCTAATTCTTTCTAAAGGTTAAAATCTGGAGTTGACCTTCTGTAGTCCATGTTAACACAAGAGCCTGAGAGGCCTTAGATGTTCTGGAAATCAGGCCTCCAGCTCCAGATCTTCTAAGGAACTTAGGGGCCCAACTGATTGTCACTTTCTTTAGCTTATTTTTAAAAACACTCAACTTTATATATGACCCTATATCAAATATGTTCTAAATAATGGCTTACTATTGAACCTGCTGGTATTGAACTGATGGTACACTCCCATTGACTTACAAGTGGGTGTGGAAAACCAGTGCCATGTTGAAAATGGGAATTTTTCCTCCATAACGTGTGCAGGAAGACATCACTACAAATAGAAAACTGATGGGAAGATATGAAGCCATGGGTGTCAGTATTCTGCACAAGTAAGTATATGTGTGCAGTATAATGTAAAATACTTGTCTAATCACTGAACCTTCTGTGGTACATGGTATGCATATACATATGCACACACATGAGCCGCTTAGTGAATTATAGTTAAATGACTATAGACATTATTTCTGAACTTTTTTGTAGCAGTATAAACAAAAAAGGCCTCAACCCAACAATTTCCATAATATTATTGATGCTTTAGATTACTTTTTAGAATGACTGAAAGGATTTGTCATCAACTGTTCTGTTAGCCTGGTCACAATTTTTGATGTGTAAGCTTGCACTTGGAGAATTACTGCATGTGAGAACTAAGATATGTTAGAATTTGTGAATTAGGCTAAATAAAGATGAAATATTCAGTGGAGATTGACTGAAATGGAAGTTGACCCTTTAAATTAAGCATATCCACTCTGGCTCCTGCATATTTGTTATCTAGGATGGTGTGACTGAGCACAGCAAAGAATGTTAATGACCACATGAATGGCCATATTTGAGGTTGGCCCACATCTAAACATCTCTTTCTTGGATCCAAGCAGATCTGATCCAAGCTCTTTGGCTTCAGGCATCACTCCATTCAACCCCACACTTATGTGCCATACTGTCATTGGGTATGTCTATACTATAAAAGCAAAGTCTACTTTATTAAGTCAACTTAATAAGGTCTTCTTAAAGTTGACTTTAAGTAGACCTTATTAAGTCGACTTAGTAAGGCTATACTACATTAAGTCAACTTTATAAAGTCTACTTTAAATGGGTGCCCTGGCTTAATTCGACATTATAAAGTCAATGTAGTGGCCCCACTGCATGAAGTCAACTTTATTAAGTAAACTTAGTAACTCCACATTGCCTTAAGTCAACTTAAGGACCCTTAAATCGACTTAAACATACAGTGTAGACACACCCATTGATGCCTGTGGGAGCGCAGCACATTTTTATGGGTCAGTGTTGTTAATTTTTTATGATCTTCCAAAGCAGTAGATGTGGTTTTGGAATGTGTTAATAGTTCAGTCCCTCAAACCACTTATTTGCTATTTAAACAAAAAAAAAATTAATCTTCAGTGATAAGTGTTCTTATATAAGGTTCTTGGAGACATATCCATTATTGACAAAGCCAGAGGGAACACAATGTTGGAAATATAAAGAAAAATAACACTTTGCTGTGTTTGTTAACATGTACTTAGTGCAGTCCAGAAAATGGTGTTATATAACTTTCTCATTTTGCAAAATTTAATATATGCGGTTTAAAAACAGGATGTGGCTTTTGATAAATAGGACACAAAGGGATAGTCATGCTAAAAATGAGGTCAAGTTTGGACTACAGGAATTTACAGGAACAGCTTTTATACCACAGTAATTTAACAAATGAACAGTAATTTATCAGAAACTCAACATTGCTATTTGATAAAATGGCAGTCTTTTACCATAATGTATTGTATAATAAACATTTTTTCTGACAAAACCAGTGCAACTTCCCTTACTATTCTTGTTATGCCTTCCCTTAATTTATGTAACAAATTTATAGTTTAATATATTCAGAAATACAAATAATACACCCAATAAAATACATTTATTATGATAAACGATAATGGGAAAGAGAGTCTGGCATAGTTGTCTATGTAGTATGGGTTTTTAACATGGAAACAATCAGAGATACAGAAGAGTCTTTTCATCACTGTCATTGGTGAACTACACCAAGTGTGTTTACTTTTCTCCTTTTTTCTGTTACTGCTGGTATTGACGTTTTTCTTTGAATCACGCTTGTTAATCTTGTCAGAGACATTACAACTGTTTGCAAGTGCTGCCAGTACTCCATTAATCTCTTCCTCAACCTCTTCATCCTCATTCTGACAGGAAACAAAACAGCAGGACAGAGGCACTTAAGCATATGTTTCATCACATATTTTTACATTTGCACTGAACTGAATGATTAAGTTTCCATGTAATTCCCTTTTTGTAGTTCACATATGATTTTAGTGGGTAAGCACATATACAGGCATACCTTCTGTTGGCTTTTAATATCTCCACATACAAGATACCCTGACTTAACATGATGGCTTTTGGCCAAAGTTCAAATCTAAATGTAAAGGACAACTAGATTTGTTCAGAAATGATCCATTAACATCAAAATGAGTATGAAATCCTGTAAATGTATCAAAGGGATAAAGAACTTTTTTGTTGGAAAGATTAAATTAATTGTTAGCAGTTACGAATTGTGTAGGAGTATATTCTATTTTAGCAGATCATCAGTGGAGCTGCAGCTACCCCTGGTTTAGGTTAGCTCAAACACCTCAGAATTTGGGAGACTCTATCTCTGTACAGTAAGCTGACACTTCTTCAACCTCTTAGACTCACAATGAAGTGATCTGTTTTAAAAAAATAAAGCACTTCAAGAAGAGGAATGAACACCACAACTGACTGATTACTTCAATATGTCATAATCTCCTATTTCAGTTCCTGATTCAGTGAAGCACTTGAAATACATTTTTAAAGTTCAGTGGGTTAAAGTTAAGCACATGCTTAAGCGCTTGGCTGAGACAGCGCAGCACTTTGAGCTCTACACAAGTATTTCAAGGAGTTTTCTCTTGCGTTGATTGGAGAAGACATTGAGCTGGAAAGTTCATGGGTGGGGTGAGGTCCTGACCCTTTGAAATCGATGGGTATGTCCACACAGGCTTCTTATTTCAAAACAACAGAGGTTGTTTCGAAAAAAGAAGCAGCATGTCCACATGACGCACCATTATTTCAAAACCGTTAAACCTGGCATCTAATCAAAATAGCCGTTGTTTTGAAACGGTTGTTTCAAAACAACGGCGTTTGGACACGTTGTTTTGAAACAACAACATTGTTTCAAAACATGTCCAAACGGCCTTGTTTCGAAACAACCATTTCAAAACAACAGCTATTTCAAAAGCAGGCTTTCCCTTAATTTGAAATAACAAACTGTTAATTCGAAATAACTCATTTTGAAATGGGTTATTTCAAAATAATGATGTATGTGTGGACATAGCCTATGGGAGTTCTGCTGTTGATTTCAATGAGCACAGATTCTACTTTAGATTTAGACTGAATCTGCAGTGACTCAGTGAAACAGAATAGATGGAATTGGGAAAAAATGTCATTACTGCTTTTTGTTTTTCTGTTTGCCAGCAAAATCTAGTATCTGCCATCAGACAGAGATAAACCATGCAGAACATGGTAGGTCTTCCCAGAAAATGCACCTGACTGCAAATGATTCTTTTATCTGCAGTCTAGCTTCTTGCAGCAATGTCAGTAATTTGAAGCCAAAAGCTGAGATTAAAAATGTGTTTATAAATCATAGATAAAAATCAAGCCATAAAATCCCAGCCTGGATTTTAAACACCGCCTGAGGAATTGTTAGATATTAAGTTTTACTTTGAACTGTATCTACTATAAATTTCAACTTCTTAGCTATTCTACCTTTTAAAAGTGTACTCAGCCCAATAACATCCTGATGATACTGCAGGAAATCCTTCCCAGCAACATCTCTGACAAAGCACCAAGGCTCATTGTAACTGGCACTTCAAAAGTTAATAAAATAAACTGTCAGAAGAAACCTGTCTGTTCCTGTGTTCTCATTCATTAGACAGAGAAAAGGAGCACATCAACATTTGCACTTAAAAATGCTGGGACTTAGTGCGTTGTTCAGTTTAAAGTCTGATTTCTCATCCAGGTAGAGTCAAATAGAAGTTGTAGAGCATTACCATTTTATTGCACAGCGGGCAAGGACACTGTCTACGTGCCATTTTTCCTTTCACACAGTTGCACGTGAATGATTCACAGGTGACAGGTGCTTTATTATGCTATTCTTAACTTATTTCTTTCCCCTAAGAAGCCATTAAAACTTGAGTGGAAAATGCTGTCTATGGTGAGGTGTACATCTGACTCCTATTAGTGAACTACAACTCTCTCTTCTCTCAAAGAGCATAAAAAGATGCATTTATAGCACAATTTTGATTATCATATTGCCCCTGTGAAAAGAATGAGAATCTACAACAGAACTACAACTACCTATCTGCTTTACAAATCAGGCATGTTGGAGGGCTTTTGAAAAGAGGGGATTTAGGAAACTACATGAGAAGAAAAACTAAGATGTTTTAGATTATGAAAACCTTGCATTTAAAGAGAGTGCTCAACTGCAGCTGTATTTTTAAATGGGATGCCATTTACTCTTTTCCTACTTCCAGCTCTTAATGCAAGAATAGCAGGTGGTACTATAAAGGGATTTGTTTGAATACAAAAGTCAGAGGCATCCATGAGAAGGTACCGTGTGAGAGCTAAACAATACTGTATATGGTGTCTGCTGTTTCTACTAACTGAAGTGTTTGACATCCAACAGGATTGAGGAAAGATGTCACTTCTGTTGACTCCTATAGATTTTCAAGATTAACAGTGTTTCAGCCAAGAGTGACACGTTATCTGGGGCACCTCAAGATTCCTTTGACATGCCAGTTTAAAATGTTTGTAAAGGCAACATGATGCTGTGTATTGTTGCTGTCGTAGGTGTGGCTGGTAGATATACGCAGGGCTGTAACGGGGACGGGGAGTAGGGCCAACTGCGCACCAGGGAGGCGTTCAGCGCTGAGTGGGGACAATGGGCCAGAGGCTATTCTCCCTGAGCTGCTCCGTGCAGTTTTCCAGGCCTGGCCTGCCCCCAGCTGGCTGGTCCACCCCTGGGGCAGGACAGGCTGCATGTGTCGGAGGCTCTGCAGAGCCTAGGGGTGGGATGGACTTGGCCAGCTCTGCCTGCAGCCCCCACAGAGCAATGGCCACATGCTGGCCTCCCCACCCCACCCCGCCCCCTGGAGCGGACCAGCTGGCTGGGCTGGAAGCAGAACGCTGGGTGGAGCAGAGAAAAGAGGGTGGCCTCTGGCCCTGCCCCACTGCTGAACAGGCCCTGCAGACACAGGGAGTGGCAGTCACCCCGCTCCCCCTCCCCACCCTCCGGATGGCCCTGGATATATGATAGTCTGCATGTTTTCACTACCACCCAATTTTTAATTTGTGACATTTTGCCCTTTCAGGATGAAAGTTTCTAGGGTTGTTCTCTACCCTAAAGTGAATTTTAAAAAATAAAGCTAGATGAGGATCCCTTTCTTTTAAATAGGGAAACAAGTCAACAGAGCTGCTTAGTCAAATGATGAGTTCTATTCTTCCTACAGAAGAAAGCAAGGGTGTGCGGCTTTTGAAAGTCAACCTGCTGGTTTATTCACTGTTATGCAGTAGGCTAATTGAATTGAAATGAATGGCACTTTGTGCTTGAATTCCCATACGGCAGGGTACTCATCAGTTTTGATGTTGTCTGTGCTGATCGTGGTTCACAAGGCACTGAATGCTGCAGGAATCTGTATAGAAGAGCTAGCTATTTTGCAGTGTATAGTCTAAAGCTGTAAATCCCAATGGCGTCAAATGAGAAATTGGCACATTTTAACACTATGCCGGCTCTTGAACAAACTTACTTAAATACTAAAACGGAGTGCAGCACAGATATTTCTTACATATTGTATAAAGCTACAATTTCAAAATGGTTTCATTTTGCCTTCTGAATTTTGATTCTTTGCAATTTTGTATGCACAGTTTTTATACTCCAAGTCAGATCCACATATGCAAACAGGAAACTGGGGAGGAAGATGGCTAATTACTTAGAGTAGATGAGGGAATCTGTCATTTGTGGCCATACATTTAGGAGGTATGGGGCAGCAAAAATTTTGTCCCTTTATGTCCTGAATGCTTAGGCAATTGTCAAGGCCTTGCAGGATTCAGTATTTTTAGGAGGCAAAATGGATTATATGAGTTTGTTGATGCAATTCTGTTTATTTACAAAGACTGTACACAAAGTCCTTTTCCCTGGAAAACAGTAGGAACAAACAGCAGCAGGCAGTTTCCTTGCTCACAGTCTAAGTATGCCTCTCCAAGCATTTCTGTGTCCCGCAAGGAGCTATCTCTGCTCTGTATACTCACTACTGCTTTTTCTGCTTTCAGAAGGCTTTCTCTTGGCTTCCTGCTTCTTCTTCACACCTAGCTTGCCAAACAAATCCCTAGCCCATGCATATTTCCAGAGAACACCCTTAGGCTATGTGACCACCATGCTCAGACCTTGTCAACACTACAAAATTAAGTCAAGTAAATTAGGTTGATGTACAAACACCTCAGTAATTACTGCAGTTTTTCGTGTTTACACTATCTCCTTCTGTTAGTAGTGCACTCACCAGGAGTGCATCCACTGATGTAACTGGCAATTTGGGGCACCACATTATGAATTTAGTGATTGCAACTGCTGCTGAGAATGAGAAGCAGATCTCCAAACTAGAGATATATGGGAAGGAGATCCTGCAAACTAGAGACCATAGAAATGTCAGGATATTCCATAGCACATACCCTGGGTAGGGTCATGGGAAGGTGGAGATATCATACTTAATATCTGAGCTGGCAAGGTGGAAGACAAGAATTAATAAAAAATTTAATAAGCTATATTAAGTGGTTGTGACCCAAATGCTGCCAGGAATTATGTCTAAACACACCTCAGGGTTATGGCCAGATTGTGCGCTTGGACTCAGAAGATCTCCCAACCCTTCCGCAATTATGTAAAGGCCCCTTATAGTAGAAGTCTCTGCACTCCTGGGGAGCAAGGCTTTTACAACAGGGCAAAGAGGAGCCAGAGCTATGGTCTGGCCCTAATTCATGCTACATTGCTGTGCAGGGGTTATGCATCGGGGGAAGTAATTTGTTCCATCTGAATGAATATGGCAGATTGCTCACAACCTTGTGTTCATGAACAGCCCCAAATTATGCCTTTCCTCCTCCTGGGGTCTGCAACTCCATGCTTCTCCTACATATAGCCACAAAAATAGTGCCAAAGATCTCAGTGATTCAAGAACGATTCTCAGATTACATGCGTTGTTAATGTCATTGGGTTGTATGCATATAACTGAGAGCCATAAAGCATCCTTTCATAGAGATGGGACTGAGCTGGATTTCTAACTCCCCAAAGTTCAAGGGTGCTTAATTCCTTAGTTTTTGTCAGATCCACAGTGCCTTTAGTGTTCTTGAAAAACAAGAGTCCTGTGGCACCTTAAAGATGCATCTGACAAAGTGGGTTGGAACCCATGAAGAAATCTGTTAGTCTTTAAGGTGCCACAGGACTCTCATTGTCTTTGCTGTACACAGACTAACACAGCTACCCCTCTGGAAATTTAGCGTCCTTATTATAAGAAATATTTCCACTAAATGTATGTAAGATTCCCATTAATACTAATGCAAATAATGCATTCCCCTGAAACGGAGTTCCATTTGTTCTACGTTGATATTTAAAAATTTAATTACCTTTGTGCGCACCTTCAAATGGGAATGGTGAAGGGTGCAGAAATGAGCCACAGCATATTCCAACAAAGCCCCAAAGATGAAACTAAAACAAATACCAAGGTATACATCAATTGCTTTAATGAAGCAGTTAGCATTAGGAAGTGAAGTTCTGGCTCCCATCATCAGTGTTGTCATGGTAAGCACTGTTGTGACACCTGTGGAACACAAGGAGTGAGGTAAAATGGTGTTAAATGCAGTTTAGAATGCCGTAACAGGGATAGCTGCAAATTAGAGCTGCCCGAGCTCATGCTGTACCGCTTTGATTATTGTTGTATTATGCAAATAGTCTGGATATTCCCTGACTAAAAAGATGATTCCTAATCATTTTGACAACCACAATGTAATTATTTCGTATCTCTGATGTGTGAAATTCACATGACAGTAGATAGAGTGACCACTTCGATGAAAAACAAACAAGGAATCCTATGGCACTTTTAAAGACTAACACATTTATTTATCACATGAGCTTTTGTGGGAGAGAATCCCACTTTGTCAGACAAGTGGGATTTTCTCCCATGAAAGCTCATGCAATGAATAAATTTGTTAGTCTTTAAAACTGCCACAGGACTCCTTGTTTGTTTTGCTGAAGTAGAGAAACACGGCTCCCCCTTTGGAACACTTCTGTGAAGTTACTCACAAAATGCCGACACCACTACATTCAATTATGTTCACTCTGTGAACACCTTTCTTTCTTATACATCCAGAAGCATGAGGATATACATCTTATAATTGTTTCTCCTCTGCTTTGAACACTTCATTCTTGCAGCAGCTGATTTTAATTCTTCCCAATTCCATCTCTCTCTCATTAAGAGATTAAAATAATTCACTTTCAAATTATTCTTCTATTATTCATGTGTTAATTAGAGTGTATTGTTCATTCTTACAAATACCTCATAATTCTTTCTGGTGCACCGCACATTATACTTGAATGTTTTGAAGTGAATTCAGGAATGACTAAATGTTCTTTGTGCTTTTCTGCCATCTAGGCTCCCTATGGCTTCCTAGGACATTTTCTTTATTCAATAATACACAGAAATAAAAATCCAAGGGGAACCTACATGATGAATTGCAGATGGCAAACCAAAAAAGTAATTGTTTAAAATACAGAAATGTTTTCACCTTCTGGAAATGCATGCTATGTATTCTGCACCAAAAATCACATTTTAGTGTTTCAGTTTCTGTTTTGTTTTTTTCAGTTACTCACCTATGCAGATTCTGGCAGGAACTGATGACTGGCTTATCCAAAATGATACCCAGGAGAGTACAACTAGTAAGATGGATGGTACGTATGTCTCTAGTATGAAATACAAGATGTTCCTCTTGAGCTCAAAATGGAATACTAACTTTGGATAGTGTCCTGTGAAAAGAGCAACAATCAATCTTTTGGAACAAACAGTTACTTAGTATCAGGTGATGTGTGACCGGGCTCCTTAGCACAATTTCTTACAAATGCCAATAAGCAGTCTTGCACACTTCCCAATAAATCTAACTTTCCACTTCTGACTCTTTGGCCACGAAAGCACTAATTAGGTCCACACTGATACAAAAATATTGTAATTCCTGTCAGTACTGTTTTCCTAAAATACCAGGACAGAGAGGGTAGGCTTTCCATGTTCAAGTTCCAAAGGGGCAGCCATGTCAGTCTAGTTCAGCAAAACAAGCAACGAATCCTGTGGCACTTGAAGACTAACAAATTTATTAATCGCATGAGCTTTCATGGGAGAAAATCCCACTTCGTCAGATGCTTCAGCAAAGTGAGATTTTCCCCCACGAAAGTTCATGCGATAAATAAATTTATTAGTCTTTAAATGCCACAGGACTCCTTGCTTTTTTTCTATGTTCAGTCTAGGTGGCTGTGTCTACATTTACTGTTGAATTTGAATTGAAAGCCCTCAATTCGAATTCAAATAAGTGCTTGGACATGACAGCTTTCCTCAATTCAAACTGAGGCACTCCTCAGTTTAAATTGAGGAAAGCTGAATTTGAATCTATCAAACCTGCTCTCCCAGTGAAGTCACAGTCAATTTGAAGTGACCAATTTGAATTGACATAGTGTGGCCATGTCAATTCGAATTACTCACTTCGAATTGACCATTTTGCCTCACTTGCCATGGTGCATCCCCTCCCATTCAAATTGGCAAGTCCTGTTCATGGACATGCCCATTCGAATTGGATTTCCTAGTGTGACCATATCAATTCGAATGGACTGAATTCGAATTGAATTCAAATTGGTCAATTTGAATTGAGTAATTTGAATTGAAGTAGCAAGCGTAGACATAGCCTGTGAGATTTGCCCATTCTTACACTAAACTTGAGCAAACCAGTTTTGTGCAAGGGATTAAACTGGGACAGTGGAGTAGGAGGAGGAAACAAAACTCCCAGTTCATGGGGACATGGGCATGCACAGGAAATTAAATTCCAGAACTATTAAAGAGGCACATTCTCTCTTCTTCCCACAACCCAGCTGGAGAAATTGTCGGCTCCCACTAGGTCAGAGGAACATGTGCTGTCCCCACTGTGTTCCCAAGGGCTGGAAGAGCTCTCTGCTTCTACACTGATAACTGGGGAGAGGCCCATGCCCTGGTTGCCCCCACTTATGTATGCCACTGCATTAAACTACTTTATCAGAAGGCAACCTTCAGTATTTGACTTTTGAAAATATATTTAAATTTAGCTATTTGCAGCATATTAGTAATGATATTTTTATAACATAGGAATATCTCTAGCTGCTACATCCATTGAGATTCATTTGCTCAGACCCTGTTATTCCCCTCTACATGTGGGTTACAAGTACTTTCAAAAATCTTGCTGGGCTACTATTTGTAGTTCTCAAAAGTAAAGCTTCTTTGTATCTTCACAGTCTACTCTTTTTTAAATATTGCATTACAATGTTTCTATTTTTTATGGTATAACCATCCCTCTTAAGTTTATTGCCTTCAACAGCAAGACTTTCAGGATCAGACCTTCCATCACTCACTCTAAGTGATCATAGATCCAATAAGTTTAGTGAAGCTATTCTGATTTCCACCAAGATCTGAACTTTGGAAACAAATGCATACTTGGTGTTAATAGATGAATTGCATACTTTTAAACTATGTCTGAATTTGCTCCTTCAGAGTCCTGGATACCTAAATGACTTTTATAGATGTGTGCAATTAAAGTTTGGGATGTGAATTTGCTTTTACTTTAGGTTCCCTCTAGGCTATAATGCAAGAAAATAAAGAAACAATCTGATTTTTTTATTCATATAACTGGGTCTGCAGTTAATGTGCAGTACAGACTTTATTTTGAAGTTACAAAGGGATGACTTTTTCCAGCTTCTGTGATTAGTACTTCTACTAGAATATCAGTGAAAGGTGAAACTACGTTTTCAATGTGGTCAGTTGGCTTCAGCTGTATTTATTTAACAACGTGAAGTTATGTGTTTATTTCTAATACTGTGTGCCATGAGTCATGAGTGTGCTCTATAAATATGGATGCACTTTAGCAGCAAGCTACAACAATACCTGCATTAATAGGTTATTTGTGCATCCCACAGGGGAATTGTGAACTGTGTGGTTGAGAGTAGTTTTTAATAGCTTGAAGTGCAACCACAGCCTACAAATGCACACACAAGTGAGTCTTATTGCTACAAGACCAGAGTAAGGTTGCCTAAATGTAAATGTTTTTATAATATTTTTAAATTAAATACATAAAACTGTTAACATTATTAATGTTACAGAAGGCTTGGCTACTGCTCTAACTAGGCTGGTATAGCTGAGCGCATAATTCCATTAATGGAGTCATTTATCTAGTACAAAAGGAGATTTATAGAGGTGTAGCTATTTCCATAGGGAAAGGGGAACTACACTGATATAAACCTGTTACACCAATATAATTGCATCAGTGCTAGGGTTTTTGCCAGAATTAAATGAATATAATTTAAAAATTCACTTCCTTGATCAAAAGAGTTATACCAGTAATATTTTCAAGTGTAGATCAGACTGACATCAAGCATTCAGAAGTTTAAAAATGTCAGATTTACAGTTTCCTGTGCAATATTAATTCTGCTCCTTTCTGTATCCATATTGTGCATTAAATGAGGCAGAGGTTCTGTGAAAAATACTGTGCAATCATGTAATGACAGACAGAAGCAAAGCATTATGGTTGTGCAGGCAACCATAAATTTGGCACTTTCTAATTTGACTTTGCTACCTATATGACATTCTTCTAAGTAACTTTTCCCATGCAATTTTCTAGCGTTCTTTTTTAATAGGAAAAAGCTAAACACAAATTTTGTTGTGTACAACTGTACAATCCCTCCGGCATCAACAGAATTTGATTCCTGAACCTATTGCTACACAACTTGAGCTACAGAACAAATAATGTTAGAAGTATTGCTCTGTTGTCCTAGGGTGTAGGGGATGGGACACTGGCACTACACGTGGGCCTAAGTGGTCTCTTTTCCAGGAGGTTGGCAGCTCAAGCCCTGTTTGGTGACCCTAGAGGTGGATCTCTGTAACCATATGCAGAAGCCCAAGAAGGGAGATGGTACTGGTGAGAGACTGTGCTCCTCACCTACAAATACCACTGCCAGGCAGCAGCTCCTGACATTCCCAGGGCAGTGTGTGTTGGTGTTGTGGCTGCTTTGGTGGCGGCATAGGCTTTGACTTCAACTGTCCAGCTTGTATGGGGTTTGTCTGTTACCATCATTTCTTGAGCCATGTAAGGAGAAAAGGGAAATGGAAAGATTTGTAACAGTTTATAACTCAGGTTACATCTACACAGCAGACCTCACTGCCCAGATCAACGGACTCAGGCTTGTTCTGCACCAGTAAAAGTAGCTGTGTAGACACTGTGCTTTGGTCTGGAACTTGGGCTCTGATGACTCGCCCTCTCTCTAGGCTTTAAAATTCAAGCTCCATCCCAACCTGCATGTCTATAGGGGCACGTCTACACTGCACTTTTATTTTGAAATAACACTCGTTATTTCGAAATAAAAGAAATTAGGTCTACACGACGTTCTCTTATTTCGAAAGGACGGACCTCGTCCTTTCAAAATAAGAATCGTCCTTTCGAAAAAGTAAAACCTGCCCCCCCTGAAACGGCCATTATTTCAAAAGGGATATTTCGAAATAACGCCATTAGACCTGTTGTTTTGAAATAACACCATTGTTTCGAAACAACTGTTCCAAACAGCGGTCCAATTGGCGTTATTTTGAAATATCCCTTTTGAAATAACAGCCGTTTCGATCGTGCGGTTTTCCTTATTTCGAAATGAGCCCTTTCGAAATAAGGGTTTTATTTCCAAATAAGCCATTTCGAAAGGACTGATTTCGAAATAAAACTGTGCGTGTAGATGTGCCCTATGGCTATTTTTAGTGCCACAGAACAAGCATCAGTCTATCATCCTGTGATCTGAGGCTTGCTGTTACTCACTGTGTAGACAAACCCTCTGTTAACTTGCATAGAATTTCACGGCATAAAGAAAATGCACTTCTCTAGCTGGAGGGCGTTCTCCCTGACAAATTGCAAAGACCTGCCGCATACAAGGAAACACTGGAGATCACAGAGCTTTTCAAAAATAAAGTCAGAAGAATCTTTTCTAATAGAAATCATTAGATAATGTAATAAAACTACTCTCCTGAAGGACGCAGGGAGGTGATCTAAACATCATTAGCATGAGTATAATTCTTCGCATTAAGGAATTACTTGTGGCATTTTTGAGCTGTGGCCATTTTAGACATGCCCCTAGTCTTCAACGGTGGCATACCTAATTCTTCAGAAAGACATTATGATCTCAATCATGATTTCAACATTCTACTACCAATATACTATTCATACAATATTACCATGGTTTCATCACTATGGAATATCACCATATCGCATGAGAAATATACCTAAGATTAAATAAACAGGTTTCCTTCTCAAGCTATAACATTCATCTTTGGTGGTTGATAATCACCTGTATACCCAATTGCATAATGAAGTTCAAGAACTGACTGACTGAAGTCCTTACTGTGTGTCATGAAGGCATGTCACACAGAGCAACTTCTCCCATACCTCTGCCCAAACAACTGGTGGCTGGAGGAGTCTGTAGGAAGAAACCATCCTGTAGGGATACTGCTTTTATCCTTCTGTGTTCCATTTCTTATTTCCTTTCAGTGTAAGTGGAGGGGAACATCCGGTCTATGGTTATTTCCTGTATACTTTCTGGTGAACTTTCCTCTAGATAAAGTGCTACACAGAAGTCTTTATGTAAGATGCACTTTTGTTATCCCATGCAATTCCACAAAGAAGTGTGCATTCAGGCACAAAGAACACATTCTTCTCTTCCTCATGAAATATGTATACTAACCTCTTGAGTACCAGTTAAGATGTATAGCATAGAGGCATCCTGCTTAGAGGCACCACCATGGCTTTAGCAATGTATCCCTTGCTTCCCATCTTAGGCCTTACAAAGTTTTGCTTTTCACATATATGAAGGCACAAGGAGACGAGTTAAATAGATTTAAAAGGGTGCCCCAAATGTATCTGACTATGGAAAATTGTAATTTGCAGTATGTGACGAAAATGTGCTGTTACTGTTTAGGATGCCATTCACCCCCCATGAATAAATGGAATCAAGGAGAGAGTGCTTTCCCCAGTCCTCCTGGCAAGTGAGCTGCAGGACTGCAGTGCAACTCCTCTGTGGTTGCTGCTTGAGCCTATTATCTAGCACTCATTACTGCACTGTCCCTCCTATGCTGGGTTTCTGGGCCTTTTGATCTGCATAACACATGGATCCGCTCTCAAGCCATTCTTGCTTAAGTGTATTTGTGGTTGCTGTACTCCCTCCCTAACTCACTCACATATCCCCACTCTTGCGAGGCATGTAATAAGTCCAGAGACTTCCCTTCATCTAAGCCCATCCACTACCAATGCATGGTTCCCTGGAGATCTCCTTTAGCCTTAAAATAATGCGTATTGGAAGCTTTGCATTGTTTCTCTGCCCAAGTAGAATCAATGGTAATTTTCATTTTAAACAAACAAAAAAAAACCATTACTGTAAAGAAATATAATTCCTTTAGCCATTGTTACTTTGGAATTCTGTTTTATGCATCTGGTGAAGTAGGTTGCAGTCCCACAAAAGCTGATGCCTGAAGAAATTATTTAGTCTTTAAGGTGCCATTTGACTTTCATTGTTTTTGTTTTAAGAGGAATATTGAATACTCTGTGACCTATCGAATAGCTAATGATAGCTGAAAATGGTACTTTTGTGAAATTTCAGATGTACCTATCATAACACTTGAAAGCAGAAGTGGATTTCTTCACCAGTTTCAACTATTTTTATTACAGTTTTAAATAATTTTACATTTCTTTTATTGTAATTTTCTGGGAATAACTGAATTTCATTCCTTGTATTTTTTTAGATAAGGAAACACAGCTGTCTTATAAGTACAGTAGTATTAAACTAGCATTCTTTTCTATGCCCTTGTTTGTTATTCTGTGAATGCAGATGTCACTAGTCAATTGACAGATTAGAACACTAAAACCAAAGTATGTTAAAAAAAAAAAAAGCCTGGAAATATAAATCCACACTTTGACCCTGATCTAGCAAATATTTACATACATGCTTACCTTTACTCATGTGACTACACTCACAGAACTCATTGAATCTATTCACGTGGTTAAAGTTAAGCATATGTATGTTTGCAAAATTGGGGCCTCAGTTAAGAAGTACTGTCCAAAAATCTAGCAAATGACTGTAGCTCAGAATTTTCCTATTTCCAAAATAAAACTACACTTGACTCCAACAGAAATACAAAATGAGCAACAATGCTGTTAACATTCACTTGAATGAGGTTTATGTAATTTGCATTTATTGCTTAACTATAAATTTTCCCCAACATTTCATATTTTGCCACCTGCTTTTCCTTGTCTCATGGAAAGCTATTTGTGTAACAGGCTTATGGTTTTATCTCCTCCGTAACTTCAGGCTTCTAATCTAGCAAGTCTGCCAACACTGTCTTAGCTTATCATTTGTAAGGAGAATTATACACCCCTTTTTCCCTTTCAAAAAAGCCTTGTAAGGCACTATTAATATTTATAAAATACTTTCAAATATGTTTGCCAAAAGCTGAATACATTAATTTTGGTTTCTGTATGCTCTTTTTATTATTTTGGTGTCTATGCATCTACAATAATTGTATTTTATTTTATTTTAGCTTCCATGAAACAGTGTAAGAAAACTGAACAGCCTCTGTAATACCATATTCATAAAGGTTTATAGATGAATTAAGAGGGTTATGGTAGTTCATAAGTTTTGCTGTTAGAAATGTACTGTACAACACATCCTAATAATATGTTCATAAACAGAAGAATCCCAAGTACGATTAGGTATGGGAAATTTTAATAAATTTAAACTGTGTTTTATTAAAGCATATTTTAAGGTAAAACAGACTGACTTTAAAAATGTGTTTAATGCTCCACAGCTAGCACTGAAACCTTTGGGAGAGGGTCCACTAAAGGAAAAAATGTCTGTCCACGTGCCTGTGCCTTCAGCTGCCCATCAATTAGAGTGGGAAACTGTCCTGATTCCATCAGATGGAAAAATACTGGAATCCACTTTGCTCTTCTGATATGGCGCAGTTTAGACTTTCCCTGTGTGTGACTGGGAAGGTGGTAAGAATTAAACAGATTTGTTTTTTCTCTGTTAATGGGGAGCAGGTCCTGCTTCCCTTCTGGGCAGAACAGCACTAAAGGATTATTCTCCTTTCACCGAGCCTGATGATTTTTCACTTGAAGCTGTGGAAGAGAGGAAGGAAAGCAGATGCCAGTTATGTAAGTGGCAAGACCCTTTGCGATCATGAAGTCTGCTGTTCTGTGTTTCAGCTGCATTTTTGTATCCATTTAGAGGAATTTGATGCTTTAATCTGAGTTCATACATAAGGTTAGAAAGATCATAGTGTTTTCTTCTGGGCTGTGTTATTCAAGAACAAATTCCTAACAATGCTGCAGAAGAAATGAGTTGATATTTCTGTGCAACTGAGGGTTTGAAAAGCTTATTCCTGAACCCTTATAAGAACCATCTTGAGTCAGACCAGTAACCCACCTAGTCCAATATCTGGTCTTCTGACAGTGGCCAATGCCTGCCAGAAGCTTCAGACAGACTATCCAGAATAGGCAAGCAACTGATTCATCCCCTTTATCCATTCCCAGCTTCTAGCAAACAGAGGATAGAGACACTCAGAGCATGGTGTTGACCCCTACACCTCCTGCCTAATAATCGTTGATGAACCCATCCTCCAGTAACTTATCTAGCTATTTTTTTAACACTGCTATAGTTTTGGCCTTCACAATATCTCCTGGCAAAGAGTTCCACATGTTGACTGTGAAAAAGTACTTCCTTTTGTTTGCTTTAAACCTGTGGCCTATCAATTTTATTATGTGACCTTATTTCTGGTGTTACCTGAAAGAGTAAATAACATTTCTGTACTCAACGTCTCCTCACCAGTTAAGATTTTATACATATCTCTCACATTCTTCCTTAGTCATCTCTTTTCCAAGCTGAAAAGCCCCAATCTTTTCAATCTCTCCTCATACAGAAGCTGTTCTATATCCTTAATCATTTTAGCTACACTTTTCTGTACCTTCTCTACTTCCATTTTTTTTTGTTTTGTTTTGAGATGAGGGGACCAGATCTTTACAATATTCAAGATGTGAACATATCATGGATTTATTTAGAGGCATTAAGATATTTTTCTGTCTTGTTTTCCATCCCTTTCCTAATGGCTCCTAACATTCTGTTTGCTTTTTTGATTACCACTGCACATTAAGCAGATGTTCTCAGAGAACTATCCACAATGACTCTAAGAACTCTTTCTTGAGCAGAAAAAACTATTTTAGATCCCAGCATTGTGCATATATAGTTGAGAGTATGTTTTACATTGTTCAACACTTTACATTTATCACCATTGAATTTCGCCTGCCATTTTGCTTCCCATAATATATATAATGCGTATAATGTAAGCTTCAGTCAAGAGCTTCATGAGCAGAACTTTGCCTAATACCAGCTCCTTCAGCTGTATGTGACCTTCCAAGATGTTACCACAGGAGTCCAAGAACAGTAAACATTTGAACTATTAAGTGTGTTTTTCCTCAGAGGCTAAGTATTCCATAAAGAATAGCATACAAGAAATATAGCTTACAGATCTACAGATTTTTTTTTTCATTTTGGTAAATACAAAAAGAAAAGGCAATTATCCCCATATTCTGAACTTCAAGGGGCATGTTCTTAAGGAGAACTCCTACCTGTTTCATAGACTGCTTCAGATATTGAAGTAAAATGATCTTCTACTGTATATTGTGCCAACCGGAGCGTGTCCAAGCCTCGAACAGAATCATTTCCTCTGGTCCAGTAAAACTGGACATCATTGATGTTGTAGCCCCCTGTTGTTATACACAAACCAACCACTGAAAGTTTTTGTTAAATATAATAGTTTGGGTTCAGCATGTTTATCTATCATCCTTCTCTACATGTAAAAAAAAATAAAATTGGATTATACATACTGCAAATTTATAATAAATCTTGAAAATGTAGTTTGAATTTATGATCTCAAAAGAAACACTGTAAATAGGGTAAGGAAAAAAGCTGGGGTAAACTGACAAATAGAAGAATGAGTTGTATAGGGCATTTAAAGGCTAATCCCAACAAGTTGGACAGGATAAGAGACTGCTGGAGCTGGGAAATGCAGAGCTTATACGTAAACTACAAAACTGAGCCTCACTTTAGGGAAGGCATCTCTTAACCGGCACAGATGACTAGCATCTGGGGTGGAAGAAGCATCATATAACAAGAGGCAGTTGTGCTGGGTATAATTAATAAATACACGGCTTATACCTGGATAAAACATCTTTGAAGTTTTTTTTCCCCCCAATAACTTTGTGTGGCCAGTTCATATATTAGTATAGACATTCTACTTGAGAACATATAGATGTACATCTATATATTAACAGCAAACTTGTGAACATCTATTTTTGTTTACATAAATCGATCATTTTTGCATTTAACAGGTTTGTACTCTATAAGTTATTGTTTGGACTTATATGACAGGCCTGAACGATGAGCTGATGATTATTTTTAGATTCAATTCAACTGTAAATACATTACAGTGAGAGACCTCACTACAACATATCACACAAGGCTATCTTCTGCAATAAGAACATAACACAGGAATCACACACAGAAAATAGAAAATTATTAAAACAAACATTTTCAAGGTGAACAGCTTTTATTTTTTCCCTATCTAAAATTGTATTTCTTTCTTACAGTTCTTTACAATGAAACAAAAACTCAGTGATTTCATTAAAATGTGCCACAGTCTAAGATGTCTGCCACTGAAAGTGACAATTCCATCTGCAAGTATATTTTCATGCCCCCTTCATTAAATGTAGTATTTGCTGGTGCACAAACAATTTTAAAAATGCATTGTGAGCTAGGACTTCTCACTAGCACTTCTTCACAAAGAGTAATTATCACCAAATCCCAAAGTGAGAGCTGTGTCAGTCTAGTTCAGCAAAACAAACGAGGGATCTTGTGGCACTTTTAACAACTAACAAATCTGTCTATCACATGAGCTTTCATGGGAGAAAATCCCATTTTGTCAGACACTTGAAGATTGAGAACTTACAGAATGGGAGGAAAATAAATGCAGGAAGGTGTTTGAATCTAAACAACTCCTTCGATTTGCTGTAACACTCTGACCTGATCCTATGACTTACACTTCTCTGGATTTATTTTCCTTCAGTTCTGTAAGTTCCCTCCTTGTTTGTTATCACCAAATTGTTACTTTAGATCTGTAGTTTTCAGCCTTTTAAAATTTGCAGACTCCTAAACAACTTCAAATATAGGTCTGGACCCCTTCGGAAATCTTTAACACAGTCTGCACTCCCGTAGGGGTTTGCAGACCACCTTTTGTAAACCACTCTTCTATTGTAATGACAAGCTTTTGTGGACCCCAAAGACAAAGTGTGCATGCTCCCAGAGGTCTGTGGGCCACAGATTGAAAACAAATTACTTTAGATGGATAAACTGAGTGCACAGGTGTGCAGACCAAGACCCTGATCCTAATAAAATGTGTGGCCGATAACAATTTGAAAGAGGTTGCAATTGCCTTGCAAGACAGGATTAGAATTCAAACTGATACTGACAAACTGGAGAAATAGTCTAAAATAAATATGGTTAAATTCAATAAGGACAAATGCAAACTACTATGCTTAGGAAGGAATAAACAATTGCAAAAACACAAAATCAGAAATGACTGCATAGGAAGGAATACTGCAGAAAAGGATCTATGTGTTATAGTGGATTGAAAATTAAATATAAGTCAAGAAACTAATACTCTTGCAAAAAAAAGCAAACAACATTCTGGTATGTATCCCTTGTGATCATCAGTCAAAATAAAAACTGTTCTTACAAATAGTTAGACACACCACTCTAGAACTGAGCCTCTCCACTGCATATTTGACTGCCCAATGGAATAACTCAATTCCAGTTCACTGCAAAGTGACATTCACACTGATGTCCAAAATAGCTTAAAGTACTGTAGTCACTGCTAAAACACAAAAGTTCATTATTCCAGGTTTCATTTAATTTTACAATCTGGCAGATGATAAAAACAATTCTTAAAAAGTAGGCTTTTAATTCTTAAAGAAAGTAGGCAAATTTTGCTTTAATAGTCCCCATTCTTTGGAAAGGCAAATAATACTATATGAGCAATTCATAACTGTAGGGTATATATGGATATCAAAATATATTCAAAGTATTAATCTTATCCAGTACCATTTATGAATAACTTTTGGGGGTTTTCATGAATATCAGACAATTCAATTTTGCATAGAAATATTACAGTTTCCACTCTAAAGTTGTTCTCAGAATGGGCTGGATCACAAATTTGGTATATTACAACATAATGTAGGAAGGTTGTATTGACAATAGCTTTGAAATGGACCAGAACAAAATTACATGGGTTTTCTTTGATGATTATTCTCTTATCTCTTTAAATGAAATTGAGTGAGAGGAGCTAACTTTTACATCCATACTTATATTCCAATTCTAAAAAGACTCATTCATGTGCTTTACTTTATACATAGTAAGTAGTCCCACAAAAGTTAATAGATTACTCACAATTCATAAAGATAAGCACATGAGAAGGTCTTTGCAGGAACTTTTCCAGAACTAGAGTTTTCAGTATCTCTCATACATATAAGGAGTCCTGTGGCACCTGAAGACTAACAAATTTAGGTATCGCATGAGCTTTCATGGGGGAAAATCCCAATTTGTTACATGCTTTTTCCCCTATGAAAGCTCATGCAATACACAAATTTGTTAGTCTTTAAGTGCCGCAGGGTTCCTTGTTTATTCTACTGAACTAGGCTAATATGGCTGCCCCTTTGGAATTTCTCATACATATGCTTCCTTTCGTCTTAGAATCTTTGTATTTCCCTTGTTCTTGAGAATAAGTGCATGACCTTCACTGAAGAGAAGTTGAAGAATGAATTCAAAAAGGCAATAAATGTTCAAAGGTGGATTTAAAAGATGAACAATTACTTGCAAGATAGAGGCCTGGATGGTAGCCATAGTAATATGACTGGATACCTGTAGTATTGATAAGGATTGAAACTGTAAACTCTCTGGAGCAGGGTCTGTCTCTCACTATGCGTGTGTACAGGGTGTAGCACAACAAGGCCCCAACTGGGGCTGAGGCTTCTAGATTATGCAGTTATATTAAAATACTAATAAATAATTAATATTTCCATAATCTATTGACACCAGGTTTGCTAGGAAACAAGGGTATGTCCACACATACATCATTATTTCGAAATAAGTTAATTTGAATTAAGAAACTGTTAATTCGAATTAAGGGAAAGCCTGCTTTTGAATCAGCTATTATTCTGAAATGCTTATTTCGAAATAAGGCCATTTGGACATGTTGTTTCGAAATAGTTGTTTTGAAATAACTATTTCAAAATAACAGCCATTTCAAAATGAATGGGGTTTAAGCTGTTTCAAAATGACGGTTCTTATTTCAAAATGACAGAGCCTGTCATTTCGAAATAAGAAAACGTCGTGTGGACATTCAGTTTTTTATTTCGAAACAACCAGTGTTGTTTCAAAATAAAAGACTCGTGTGGACATACCCCAAGTGGCTGAAAAATTTCTCATTGTAGTATTATTAAAACAGGTTGAAAGTATTTATGCTTTCTACCACAGAAAAATCTAGTTCTGGTTGATATATTTTTGCCATTTTTCAATTCACTCTAATACTTACAATTAAACAACATTACAAACGAAGGTGACAAAGGTATTTTATTACGTAAACCACTGTAGCGATGTCCTCATATAATCATTATTTTGTAATGTTATTTAAGTGTTTCTATTTATAATTCTTTAATTAAAATTTCTAACACTTGATTTAAGTTCAAATATTTGCTTTATACTATACTTTATACTATAAATTTCATATATACATACAATAACCAGCAGTGGTAGAAGTAAAACATTATTCTTCTGTTAAATCTTTGTGGCTTATCCAGTGGAAATACTAATAACAATGAAACTTCAACAACAGAAAGATTGCTAAACTGTTCTTATAAATAAATAAGTAAGTAAGTAAGTAAATAAATAAATAAATAAATAAATAAAGCAAGCAAGCCACCACTGCTAAAGACTTAATAATCTTTTCATTTTGCAATCTCCATTCCAGGTTATTTTTCCAGGAAATATAGAAGAATGCCATGGAAACAGTTTAGATGATATTGCCATGTTTTCTCTTCAGTGAGGAGATACTTGTGGGTTGTCTGAAATAACAGATGGAATCATTCTAAAAGGGATAGCCGTGTTAGTCTAGTCCAGTGAAAAAACAACAAGGAGTTGTGTGGCACTTTAGTCTTAAAGTGCCACACAACTCCTTGTTGTTTTATCATTCTAAAAATCTTTGTTTTCAGTTCAACAGGGAATTCCTTCATTTTTGCCCTTGTCAAATACATTTTACTTCCTGAGGGAAGTACAAAAACTGTTGTATGACTCATTAGGCAATCTTGTTAATGTATGTACATCAGTCAGTATTTGACTTACCAATATGTTCTCTCTTTCTCTTTTTAATTTAAAGAAAAAGTATCACTGCTAAATAGTAACACTGATTAATGTAGCCTTTGTCCATAAAACTTCCACTGATTTTAATGGGTGTCCTTACAGGATAAAGCCCTTTGAGTGGCAACAAAAAATAAAATTTTACCGAATCATCTTGATGGACATTACCAACAGAATCATTTGCAAAATGATTATGGGATATATTATTCTTTTGCAGAAATGAAAAAAAAAGGAGGATAAAATAGGAAAATACTGCAAAAAAAAAATCCACAGGTATTTCCTAAAATTTGAAAGACTTTGCTTCAGTTGTGCACTTGCTTTTTTGGGTTCTGTTTCAATGAACAATTGTGCAATTGAGTTTTACTTGCATGAATAACGGCAGAAAGCTAGTTTTAAGCTTGCATGCTCAAGCATTCATGGATAGTAAATATTAAACACATATGTAAGCATTCACTTGTAAAGTGTACATTTTAATGAAGGATAGGAAACTGCTTCCTATAAAGCAAGGAACTTTCAAATTTTGTCTTTCCATTGCTGACTTTTCTCTCACCCTCACTGCTCTGGCATGGACACCATTAAATAAGTCATGTAAGGATCTGTCCACTAATTTTGAAATAGAACTGTAGATGCAAGTACTTTACTTGAATGTGAAGGAAGAAAATCAGATTTGAACTGTACACCCTGCCAACAAACTTAGCACTAACCTATTTTTTCTTCTGTGAATGATACCTTAAAGACATCTTGTGTGGCTAAACATAGAAGATATTTAAAATTCCCTGACTCTGCTCATCTGCTATTTCTTCCTGAGAAATCCAAGTCCCTCGGGGGCGGGGTCAAAGCATACTTCTGATTACAGAGTTGTAGTCATCTGATCAGGGAACAGAAATAATACCATGTTACATTTGTGACAAATCTTAGCTAAGTAAAATAGACTGAGTTTGGAATATCAGTTCTTGACTAGTTGGAACAAACTGCTCATGCTCAATCAGCACAGATAAATTTGATGGGAAACTCTATAATATCCATTACAAAATAAAAAAAAGACGCTAACAGACAAAACACTGACTGCAATTCTTTGCTCAGCTCTGCTAAAATATTATCTGCTTGTGAAACTAAGTCTAAGGAGTTCTGCATGTGGAGGAATGGAGGATCAGGCCCATAGGCTATGTCTACTCAGCACTTTTATTTCGAAATAACATTCATTATTTCGAAATAAAAGAAATTAGGTCTACATGACGTTTTCTTATTTCGAAAGGACGGATCCCGTCCTTTCGAAATAAGAATCGTTGTTCCAAAACAGTAAAACCTGGATGTTTTTGAAATGGCCATTATTTCAGAAGGGATATTTCGAAATAACGCTGTTTAGACCTGTTCTTCTGAAACAACACCGTGTAGACCTGTTGTTTTGAAACAACTTTTTCGAAACAATGGGCCAATTGGCATTATTTCGGAATATCCCTTTTGAAATAACAGCCATTTAGATTGTGGGGTTTTTCTTATTTTGAAAAGAGCCCTTTTGAAATAAGGGTTTTATTTTGAAATAAGTCATTTCGAAAGGACTTATTTCGAAATAAAACTGGGTGTGTAGACATAGCCATAGTGTTTTGTGTTTTCCTTTTTCTCAGCAGTTCAATCTTCTAGGGCTGGCTCTTCAAATGATCCTAAGATACATAGGTTCCCAAGTCCCACTGAAAATTCACTAGCACTTGGTCATCCAGCTCCACTAAGCTTCTTTGTAAATCCCAGCCCTTTTTGATAGTGTGATACTTACATATAAATCCAACCCCTAAAACAGATCACAAATATTGTCTTAATTATATAAAAATAGCAGTAATAAAGTCTCTTACAGCTTTCCAGTTGCAAGGTACATGTCTGCTTATCCATAGGGTATTTGGTCAAATCCATACTACATGCAACAGTTGCAGTTATCCTTTAAAAACAGAGTGTAAAATGATTATTAATGATTCATAATACTGAATGTACAACAATTTGAAATGAGTTATCCTACTTTCTTGAACTAGTATTTGTGGGAAAATACATATACATAAGAAAAGGTAATTGATGCCTAATATAAACCAGGAACAATTGAGTTTAGGTTCAGATTATAAATAAAATACCTCTCACTTGTTATGTGAACCTCTGCTACCAAAGTATCTATAGAAAAATGACAACTAATAGTAATAGGCCATGTACTGTGATTATTTGTAAAATGTACAATGATAGGGGATGCCCAGGATATAGTTGCTGAATTTAGTCTGTACATTTAAGCAAGGTGATGTACTTAGAAATCAATTAGCTAATATTTTAAATACAATGGCTCTTAATTTTCTTAGAATCAGAGTCAGCGGTAGGAAGTGACCATCAGATTATATAATCAGATCTACTGACACAAGCTATCGATACTACCCAGCCACCAATGCAATAACCCCAACAACTGAAATTAGATCAACATATTACAATTCACAGGAAACTAAGCTATTTTCTATCACAACCAGAGAACAAGTGAGATCAACATGCACTGATGCCCAAAGCCCTTGCAATGTCAAAGAATTAATACTGATATTAATATCTACAAGTGGCTCGTACCAACAACTGCATATAGAGAGAGAGAACCGCAAAGTAGATAGTAGTACGTAGTAGGTCTCTACAAAACAGATTTAGAGCAAATCATGCTAATCTGAAGAATTTAAAATGCAATATAAATTATATGTAAACTTGATTTATGAAGTATACATACCGTATGGCATAAAGGACTGTTCCATTGGGATATATTCTTATTAGACGATTCTCAACAGTGATATCATGTAGAAAAGACTTCTTTGAGTCTACTATGAAGGTATCTGGTACCCAAAGCATTTCTACAAGTCGGCCATCTAAGCTTAAACTCTTATTACCCTCAAAACAAAGTCGTTCATCAGTCCATCGCTGTCTAAGAAATATGGTAGCTGTGTAATCCTGAAAGGAGATAACACAAAATGTCACAATTTACAGAACCATTATAATTCTGTTTTTCACAAGTAATTTGACTGAAAATTTGTCCTTTTCTCTGCTAAATCCAAGGAAACAGAACTCTGACCTCAAAAGGGTTAACTTTAATAAAATAAGGGAATTAGTTGGGGAAGTGGACTGGATTGAGGAATTCATGGACCTAAAGGCAGAGGAGGCTTAGAATTACTTCAAGTAAAAGTTGCAGGAACTATCTGAAGCTTGTATCTCAAAAAAAGGGAAAAAATATTCAGAGGCAAGATTTGTAAACCAAGATGGACGAATAAACATCTCAAACAGATGATTAAGAGAAAGCAGAAAACCTACAAGGAGCCTACAAAAAGCCTACAAGGAGTGGAAGATGGGAGGGATCAGCAAGGAAAGCTACCTCCTGGAGGTCAGAACATATAGAAATAAGAAATGCCAAATGCCAGATAGAGTTGTACCTTGCAAAAGACATTAAAACCAACAGTAAAAGGTTCAACAGCCATATAAATAGGAAGAAAACAAAGAAGTGGGACCACTAAGGATGGGGAAGAGGTTAAGGATAATCTATGGGCTGAATACTTAAAAAAAATACTTTGCCTCCATTTTTAATGATGTTAAAGATGAGCTTGGGGATACTGGTAGGGTGCTAATAGGAATGAGGATATGGAGATACAAATTACCACATACAAGGTAGAAGCCAAACTTTAACAGTTTAATGGGACTAAATGTGGTGGGGAGAGATAATCTCCATCAAGAATATTAAATGAACTGGCATATGAAGTTGTAAACCCATGAGCAAGGATTATTAATAAATCTGTAAATACAGTGGTTGCATCATTTGACTGGAGAATTGCTACCATAGTTCCTGTTTTTAAGAAAGGGAAAAATGAGATCTGGGTAATGACAGGCCTGTTAGTTTGGCCTTGGTAGAATGCAAGGTCTTGGAAAAAAATTTTGAAAGAGAAAGCAGGTAAGGATATCAAAGTTAACAGTACTTGAGAGAAAATACATGACTTTACAAAAGGTAGATAGTACCAGACCAAACTGATCTCTTCTTTCGAGAAGATAACAGATTTTTTAAACAAAGAGAATGTAGTGGATCTAATTTACCTAATTTTTGGTAAAGCATTTGATATAGTTCCACATGGGGAATTATTTGTTAAACTGGAAAAGATAGGCACTAATATGAAAACTGAAACGTGAATAAGGAACTGGTTAAAGGGGCAGACTACAGAGGGTCATACTGAAAGGTGACCTGTCAAGCTGGAAGGAGGTTACTAGTGAAGTTCCTCATGGACTGGTCTTGGGACCAATTTTATTTAATCTTTTCATTACTGACCATAACACAAAAAGGTGGAAATGTGCTAATAAAGTTTGTGGATGACATCAAGTTGGGAGGTATTGTCAGTACTGAGAAGGATTGGAATATCACGCAGGAAGATCTGGATGACTTTGTAAATTGGAGTTATAAGAATAGGATGAGATTTAATGGTAGAAAGGCCATTAACTTAAATAGGAAAAGAAATATTACAAAACTTGTATACCATGTTTATTTCGGATATTGTATCAATGCTTGCTATATCCATACTCATTCCTACTGAGACAGGGCCATCTGAAAAAAAATCAGAATATTGTTTAAAGTAATTGTATTTAAATATTCACTATTTATCATTCACAGTAGATTATGAAATTGTAGTAATTTCCATTTTAATTAAAGCTGATGTTTAGTAAGGCAGCTATTTTCAATGAAAATATATTCAGCTAGTAACATAACTTTAAATATCAATATTTTAATTATTTAATGACACAATGATTTAATATATTTAAATTCCAGAATGTATTCTTTTTATTAAATATTTTTAGATTTTTATTTCCAAAGCTTTTAAAAATGTTAGACTTTTTTAATTTAAATGAAAGCTGTAGGGAACACATGATGAAATAAGATGCTGAGGATACTATTCCCACTCAACATCACACTCTTTTGCTTCCAGATGCCCAACCATGGAAAGAATTCTTGTAGTTGCAGCATCTGGGTCCTCAGATGTTAGCTAGCTATGGAGCTCCTTCTGCATCTGTTACATAATTAATCTGCAGATGGACAATATGAGCCAATTTATATAGTGTCTATTGAAAAGGTCACTCTCTCTTCTGTGTCACTGTATCATGACATCACTTCTTGCTTTTTGATCATTAGCAATGAATCATTTGCTTAGTTGTGTCTAATTAGTAGATCATTCAGTGTTTCTCTTAATACAACAACTTCAGTGAGGTTTTGCATACCAAGAACCTTTATATAACAAAGTGATTAAAGCTTATTAGGAATATCTTAATTAGACAGAGATATAATAGTCATTGCTTCATAGTGATATTTGTAGAGCAAGCCTTCTGATATTCCCAAGGAAGTCCAGATGCATGTAGTGTCAGAGAGAGAGAGAGTGGGTGACCAGATATAATTTCAAGTATTCAGGACTGTGAAGGGCTCCCATGAGAACATGACAGACAACTGTCTTGGGTGAATGTGTGTGTAATGCTTAAAAAAAGATCTACTAGGAAACTGACAATGAATATAAGCCACCAGAGTGACATATAAGGTCTAAAATGTGTGCCATCGAATATCACATTATTTTGTAAAACAACAAGGAGTCTTGAGACACTTTTAAAGACTAACAAATTTATTTATCACATGAGCTTTCATGGGAGAAAATTCCATGTTGTCAGATGCTTTGAAGATGGGGGAACTTACAGAATGGGAGGAAAATAAATACAGGAAAGTGTAAATGATAGGATCTGGCCAGACTGTAACAGCAAATCAAAGCAGTTGTTAAGATTCAAACATTGGGGAACAGCATTTATTTTCCTCCCATTCTATAAGTTCTCTCATCTTCAAAGTGTCTGATGAAGTGGGAATTTCTCCCATGAAAGCTCTTGCGATAAATAAATTTGTTAGCCTTTAGAAGTGCCACAAGATTCCTTGTCTGTTTTGCTGAACTAGACTAACATGGCTACCCCTTTAGGACATTATTTTGTGTAGCACTCAGTTATCACATATATGTTAGTCCAACTGTAGATGTTTTCCTTTGATAAAATCTGAATGGAAGGGCAAGGTTCTATTTTCCAGTATCTTGTACCTTTAAGGGCAGGAACTCTGCTGAAGAGATAAGAGGAGACATAGCTCCACTGAGTAGAGTGTGATCATGGCCAAGTTTGACGCTCTTGGAAGACAGTCCAGTTGGTGAGTTGTTTGGGATTCTGTCAAAATTTTAATACAGTGCCCCAGCTTAAAGTAGCACAATCTATCAGCGTAGCACTGTTTCCCTGTACATCATACACTATATTTAGGGATGGAGGAATTGTTTCATTAATCAGACTAAATTTTTGAGGACTCCAGCAAATTTTGGAACATTTTCTTAGCATGAATATGAGTGGAGGTTAAATAGCCTATTTAGGGAACACACTACTGCATTCTAAAAGACTGAACTCTAAGGTGTGTTCACACAGCAGTCTTATTTCGAAACAACATAGGTTGTTTCGAAATAAGAAAGGCCATGTTCACACGAGGCACCGTTGTTTTAAAACAATGGGTTCCGTTGTTTCAAAACAACTTAAACCCCATGTGGGGACAAAACGAAACAACAGTGACTCGTTTCGAAATAACTGTTGTCTGAACATGCTATTTCGCTTTGAGCTTTTTTCCTTAATTCGAATTAACAAACTGTTAATTCGAATTAACTTATTTCGAAATAAGGTGTTATTTCAATACAAGTTGTTTTGAAACAACTTGTAGCAAAATAATCCCCTGTGTGTGAACATAGCCTAAGAGATCTTCCCACAGGAGCTTCCCCCCACCACACTCCAGGGAAATAAAGAAGAGACTGGAAACCCCTCTATGCTACAGAGTTAGGTTGATGCGTAGCAGCTTATATTGACCTAACTCTGTAGGGTCGAATCTACACTTAAAACTTACAGTGGCACAACTGTATTGATATAGCTGTGCTCCTATAAAAGTGCTTGTGTAGCTGCATTATGTCTATGTGCATAAGCTCTCCTGCCAACATAATAAAAGCACATAAGCAAGTGGCAATAGTATGTCAGTGGGAGAGTGTTTCCCACCAACATAATGCTGTTCAGGCAAGTGCCTATTGGCAGCAAAACTTATGTTGGTTGGAGTGGGTATTTTTCCCACATCCCTGAGCAATAGAAGTTTTGCCAGAATAAGCGCTAGTGTAGATAAGGCCTAAGTGCCTACCCTATAGTGCTGGGCCTGTCAACGTAAGTTGCCCACAACATTTACTTATTAACTTCACCTTCACAAGAGGCTTAATGTTTAGGTTGATGTATCTAGGATGACTTAGGCTGTGTTCACACAGCCCTCTTATTTCGAAACAACAGAGGTTGTTTCGAAATAAGATTTAGGCTGTTCACATGATGCATGGTTGTTTCAAAACAACGGGTCCCGTTGTTTCGAAACAACGCCGTTGTTTCAAAACAAGTTAAACTCCATGCGGGGACAAAACAACGTTGTTTCGAAATGATTGTTTCGAAACAATGCCGTGCGAACATGTTGTTTCGAAACAACGGTGACTTGTTTCGAAATAACTGTTGCCTGAACCTGCTATTTCACTTTGAGCTTTTTTCCTTAATTCAAATTAACAAACTGTTAATTCGAATTAAGTTATTTTGAAATAAGGTGTTATTTCGATACAAGTTGTTTCGAAACAACAGTATCAAAATAACCCCCTGTGTGTGAACACAGCCTTAGTGTCCATGTAGATACTGCATTACTTACATTGCCAGTTGAGTGGCAGCCCCACATAGGGCTCAGAGCCTGTCAGCCCCTCACATTACCTCACCTAAGTCAGCACAAGCACACCTGATGAAGATGCACACCACCAGCAGAAGGGGCTCCACCAGCAGCAAAGTTGGTGCTCTGTTGTGATAAACACTCCACAAACCTCTAGTAAAGGAGAAAAGAGGATATGTATGGTGTTTAAAAAGATGTGATACAGACAAACCTAAAACCCCTTGATCAATTTTACATCTGCAAAAAGCTATGAAAGATTGAAATCTATTAACTACATGGATACTGCACTACTCAAGAGGGAGAAATTACCATTTTTTATTGCTGTAGAAAAATGTTTTCACTATATAAGGTTTACTGTATTCACAAGATTAAATATCTTCATATGTAGTCTCGTCAGTGGGGAGTCTAGCTTGATTTTTTATCACTGAAAATAATTTCCAGTCATCTGTCTACTTCAGAATAAATGATACACCTAAAAAGAAGCTGGCAAAATGCAGGCTTTGCTGAAACAAGAAATTATGCCTTCTTAAAATGCATCACTAATTAATGGTAATGGTACTTCTCTCTCCTCCTTGGCAATAGCAATGGGGAATCCACAGTATGTGTCTGATGTCAATCTGTTATTAAATGATGTTCTCCTTTTAGGGTTGGAAATCCATTTGCTAACTGTTAAAGAGAATTTGGTGTCAATTTTTTAAAATAGTATGGTCCTTGCATGCTAGTATCACTCTAAAGCACATGTTCTGCCTCAGGCAAAACCCCAAATATGAACACCTCTGAGCTTTTGGATTTCAACATTCATGATAAAAACTGTCCAATTTTTCACTAGATTAAATCATGTTATTAGCTCCCTTTATGCTGATTTAGTACTAAACTCTAAGCATTGTTGATGCCAGCAAACAGCACATCTAAACAAGATTATTTATTCATATGACAAACTAATTCCCTTTTGGGAGCACTTTTTTTCTGTAAACATCTTTACTGAGTGTATAATTAATAGCAGATCAAACTGAAAGCAGATACAAACAAGAATATGTACACTGAAATCTGTGTGTTGCATTCCAATGTCAGTTTGTACAAGAAAATTAATGAAAAACACTCATAGGATGATTTTATTAAATCTGTGAACACCTTGGTATAATGTACTATATATTCTGCAGTCTCCTAATTAACACAAGCAACATTTTGATGCAAATTTCCAAACTCACAAGTACACTTTTATGTGCATCCAAACTAAATATGTGCAAATGCACTTCAGTTAATGTACAGGCACACCTTGGATTCATGCCAGTGTGCATATACATTTACTTACATATGCTTTAGAGAATGTGAGTCTACATGCTGTACAAAGGACCAGATCCACGGCTGCTATAAAGCAGTTTAGTTCTGTTGATTTCAGTAGAGTTACACCCATTTACAGCAAAACAGCCATTTGTATTTGGTCAACTTCTTGTCAGTATCTGTATACAATTATTAAACAAGTAAACAAGAGGAACCCATAATAATAACCTCCAGAGGCAAGAGGTTTATGTGACTACACTGATACAGTGGCTTAATCTTACATTTAGGGGACTTATAGCCATGTAGGTATAGTTGTAGCACTATGTAAAGTTTAGTATTCCTTAGATTTGGTCTACACTTAAAAAGGTAAGCCAGGAGAGCTACAATGGTCAAGAATGTGGGAAAACAACAACAAACCCCACTAAGCTATGCCAATAAACCCCCAGTGTAGACACAGCTATGTTAATTGAGGAAAGCTTCTGCTGATGTATGTAGTGTTATTCAGGGAAGGGGTGTTCCTGCATTTACAGAAACCCCCCTTTTGTCAGCACAGGCTGTGTCTACATTAGAAAGCTCTGCTGCTTCAGTAACTTCTTTACTAAAAATCATTATCGGTCTCACTGCTGTCCATAGGTCATTCTCCCAAACATACGTAAAACATAATGTAGTGCCAAAATATTAATGTCAAAGTCACCTATGTTATCTCCTGTTCAACTTCTTCTTTCTCCCATCATGATTAATTCTTTACTAAAAACTGTCACCTGTAAAATGCATCATGGTCTCACTCCACCTCTTCAGCAGCTGTAGTGTAACACAACTGAGTGGTAGCCAAATTCCAGGAGCTATGTTAACTGACATGCACATTGTTAAAATGTTCTTATGTGCCAGGTCCTGACTGAAGTGGTTTTGCTGAGGTGCTTTAGTTTTGGATCGCAACAGAGGTGCTTTGTTATTACTTTGTTTGTTTCTGTGTTGAGTTTCAACCAGGGCACATTAACAAATGTGTAGTAGCAGTGGATTAGATCAAAAGCTATTTACTGCTGATCTAACCACGTGTGTCTATAGCAGCTCTAGCAATTCTTATGCTTAAAAGCGGAAGTCCAAATGGCAACTGCTACTAATATACTTTATTGGGTATTGTCTGAAATGAGATGAGATGGACTTAGTATTCCACACTTAATAACATTGTGTTTGCTGTTTATCTCCCCCAACATACTACACAAATGACCCTTTAAAATAGCTCTGTCACCAGGTGGGGGCACTTAAAATTAAAAAAAAAAAGCAAGTATTTCTTACACTTTTAAATACAACATACTAATGTCTATTCATATTTTATAAAATTTCTCTAAAAATTACATATGGTGTGACACAGGCTGGTACCTTACAAATAGTCTCACCATGTATGTTCAGACATTTGGAGATAATTGAATGATCTAAAAACCCCTTTAGCCAAATTCCAAAAGGTTAGCTGTGCTTGTCTAGTTCAGCAAAACAAGCAAGGAGTCTTGTGGCACCTAAAGACTACCGAATTAATTTATTGCATGAGCTCTCGTGGGATAAAATCCCACTTCATCTTCAATGGATCTGATGAAGTGGGATTTTTGCCCATGAAAGCTCATGTGATAAATAAATTTGTTAGTCTTTAAGTTCCACAGGACTCCTTGCTTGTTCTTTAGCCAAAGACTTTGTCATAGGTAAAATGAAACTTCTGAACTCCTAACTCTAGAATTATTGCCTTCTTGCACTTCTGTTCATTTATTTTATAATGCTGCATGGAATCAGCATATATTTGTGAATTTAAAACTAGAGACCTTTCATTTCAGAGTCTGCATTTTATTCAAGGAAGGCAGACTTTTTCATTCCTCTTTCCTGCCACCTGTGAGCAATTTCAAACATACACAATATGCTGCTCCATGCAAAGAACTAATCCATCATTAACGCTTCAGATTAGTTGATATCATGTGCAAGTCAAAGGACCAGAGGTTTTTTTAAAAAGTTATAGCTTGATATACAGTTGTTGCTACTGAGTGTGTTACAGTTAGGACTCCATAAATTTCACTGCCAAGTTCAGAGGCAGAAGTGAGATTTCTGTGGCGAATATTGATAGGTGCAGTAATATTTCTGTTGACAGCAGTACTCTGGGTCTATAGAATGTACTGTTGGTTTCACAGTACTAGGAAACTTCTTATCACTTTTTATTGTCTGTGTGTACACATAAATGAATAGATTTACACTTCAGCCAAAGTAAGAGAAAAAGAAGGTAGAGCTCACGAATTTCAAAAGACTGTTCAATTTTAATACTAGTCTCTTTTTTCCCATTATGCTAACAATTTAAGAACAAAACTGGTACTGGCTACATCTTTCTAATAGCACAGATTTATGATTTAATTTATTTTAAAGGGTTAATATTTAACTTTACCAACCGGCAAGCTTTAGAAACTTACAAATGAACCCTACTGTGGTGATTCTCAGCTGGTAGTTGAGTTTTGTGCTGTTTTGTCCCTGCAATGAAGCAAAATTTAGCTTTGATTCAAGACAGAATTTGGGTCTTCATATTTGGTTTTTGGAAATCTCTTCCTCTTAAACCCTGTCAGAAATCAAGTTCAGTGAACATTAGGGCACGAATGCAAGATTTAATGTTTGGTTTGTTGTGATCTTACTTTTATGTTTCCATCTCTATATTTAAAGCAGCTACTTTCTGGGGTGATAAGAGTTATCACACTTAGCAGTAGTATCACTTTTACTTCCACTTTGGTATAAGCAATTTGAGAAGCATTAAAATGAGATGTAAAGCTCTTCTCATGCCTGTTACATTTAGTAGTTATAGGCTATGTTTTATGCTTCTGTATAAATACACAACCTAAATGATTACTTCATGTGACTGTCAGAGCGCATGAACATCAAATACCTGTGAGAGTCTATTATAAGTAAATGAAATATTGGAAAACTTGTTTATCATTGTTTCATCCTTATAAACCCTGCCTTAGTTCAAATAAACCAATATGTGATAAGTCACGTTCTGATATTAGAGGGCAGCATGTATCTTCAAATCAAGGTGCCACTGTCAAATGTGGAGAAACGGAAGTAGAGAGAATAAAGAGATCAAAGTTGGGCTACATCTTTCAGATGGTATGTTGTTCTATGGTGTGGACCTGTCCAAAACAACTTGTATACTTACTGTCAAAAAATGGACGTAGATACTTGTTATATCCCTTCATTATTTTCTGTATAGTTGGAGGAAGAATTTCACTTTTTCCTTCAACTGTGGACATTTTCATTAGCCTAAAAGAAAAGAAGAACATGGAGGAAGAGTTTTATAGAGACAAAACTGGGTTTCCTGAAACTGGTACTAATGACAGGGACTTAAAGGATTGCTTGCCATTAGATTTCTATAATATGAAATGTTTGTCCTTTTGTATTTCACACAGCTGTAGAAAAACACCATCTTTGAACATGGCAGACCATGAATCTGTATCAATCTTTATTTGCAAAAAAACTAACCATTTTTCTGCTTTAAATATTTTTTTAAACTGCACTAATAATTGAACAATTATGGAAACAGCTCAGTTTTGTCCAGCATTGTATGTGTAAAACACATGGTACCATATATATTTTCTTTTTCCCCTCATTTATAACGAAGCTTCTCTCTTTACAGTGAAATCCACTTAATCAAAGTCCCCAGGGAAAAAAGACAGTTTTACAAAAGGGACTATTTTTATATGTTCTAATCTCTCAAAATCCATCTTTTTTATTTCTTTTTACTGTACCACATTTTAAAAGAGAGAGAGAAATAAACTTGTTGGGTAAATCAAGTATTATTACAGTAGACAGCTCTTATGTACACAATCTTTCATAAGGAAAGTAAAATAAATAAAATGGTATAACTAAATTACTGCAGTGACCTAATGGCAGAGGTTTATGCAGACATGAAGCTGGGAGTGGAATGCCATGTGAATAGATAGGAGCCATGACTACAAATCAAGAGACTGGTGTTTCAGTCTCTGCACTGCCACTGTCTTGTTGTGTGACAATGGGCAAGTTTATTTCTTTCACACACTTTGCTTGGAGGTAGCTGTATTTCATTGTCAGTTGTAGTTTTTTTCCTCAATGCACATAAATTCAATGAATACTCCTGTGTCTGGAAATTAATTTATTAGGCTGCCATATTTCATTGATTTACTCCGTTTTCTTTTAAGTATGCTCTTTTAACAACACTCGAACACAATTAGATAGTCTGTTCACTCTAAAGTTAACAATCTTCTTCTGAAGAAGGAGCATTTAAATCAAGTATACATTTTAAATATCAATGAAATGTCAATAGAATAATTTGCTTCATAAATATCACATTTTAATCTGTTAATTGGAGGACATGTTTGCTGCAGTTTTTCTGTCTCTCACCCAGTAACGCATAATTACATCTAAACAGTCCATGAGTTGCATGAATTTAACTGTGACCCTGCTGTCACATTAACCACATAGCTTTTATGAACTGTGCATGAAAAAAACTCACCTAAATTTTAAAAAAAAAAAAAAAAAAAAAAAAAGAAAGAAAGAAAAAGAGAAAAAAAAAAGAAAGAAAAACCTAGGGAAAATAGCCAGAGACAACATTCTTTTCCATCACAATGTTCTTCTGATCAATATTTGATTACAGATTGTACTTCAGTGGTCTGGAGTGTCAACTTTGTCATAACTTACATCAGCTGTTCCCTGGAAGGTATATCCATTAAGTAATTAGTGTTTTGAAACAATTTCTTTCATTCACTTATATTATCACTGCTCTACACTATCCCACATTCATTCTGGTTTTAATGAGCTTCTAGTGTACACCTTGTGCAGTCTCATTCCTTTTCTTCTTGATTAAATAATAACTAAGAGCCCTATTCAGTAGACAAGACCTCATAATAAGTTGGGCATTAGGAAAACTCACTGTATTCAGAAGGCAGGGGGATGCTAAATTACACCTCTTCCATATTACTACCACTTGAGTTTCCAAAATTCAAGCAAAGAAGGGCCAGATTCAGCAAAGTACTTAAAGACATAGCTAATGGTCTAAATTATGAGTTAGGGACCTTGTTAAATAGCTTGTCATCTTTGGGGCCAAAAATCTGAGCCTAACAAATGGTGCTATTCTGTGATCAGGATGCTGTATTCTCCCTTCTTTACCTCTTCTCAAAATGAACAGAAGTAACCACTGCTACAGGGCATCTTTTGCAGCTGTAAGAAAGGGAACTGAAAAAAGCCAAGAACTTTTCCTTTGCCCTCATTCTTCTCATCCCCATATGAACCTGAGTTTCCTTTCCCTTGGTACTAAATCTTTAAACATATGTCTATACCCCATAAATAAGTTTTTTTCCTAACTTTTCTTAAGGAATTTATCCCAAATACATTATCACTCATCCTAATACATAATCATTTTGAAACAGCTGACCCAAGCTACTATCTAGTGAATATATTTTAGAAAAATTATGAATATGTATTTATTCAATAGACTGGAATGCCTATTTGTTCTGGTCTGTCAGGTGTAAAATGCATATTTTAAAAATATTCTGTATTTAGCAAACCACAGTGGCTTCTACACAGCAAGCATTACTACTCTGAAATATATCAGCAATTGAAATTAAACTCTTGGATAGTCACTTCAGTTTATCAAGAATTTAATATGTATGTTAATTCTTTATTAAAAATCTAGTGATGAAATAGGGGGAATGCCCTCAAATCCAGTTGAAGGTTGTTATCATTTTACAAAAGGTGATTAGAACCTCTCAGAATCAGTTCCAGTAAACTCGAATGAACAATCATTCTTTAATCTTGTAGAACTCTCCTTGAAATCAGTGGGAGATTTCCTGAACAAAATCTGCACGATCAGGCTCAATATAGCTACCTAATCTAACATCTACCCAGAATACATATTTTAAACCATTTTCTATGTTTGTTATTTCCCTGAAAAACTATGTAACAATTAAATTTAACATGAAGAACTGGAAGATAAATTCTCAGTGGATTTTGTCATTTTGCTGCAGATGCTATTGACCCTACATTAATTCTAAAGTGACAAAGCTAATGGTTACAAATACTCCATTATACTCATGTAAACTTTGGTGTTGAATGCTTTTAATCAATGTTTTATTTAATATTTCTTTACAGAAATTGTTTCACTAAAACAGGCTATACAGGCTGTCCACTGGTTTAATCAGAGTAATCTATTCTTTGTGCTGTGACTGTAAGATAGAATTATGTCAACTCCTAAAAGTTAAATGAAAAATGTTATTTGTAGATGTTGAAATAGGATATACTGAAACTAACCCTTTACCAATTATCCAGACCAAACATTATTTGCAAGTAAATAGGTGAAAACAACACAATTCATCCAACATATGTGGAGGAGGAAGAAGTTGTTGATAGTTTATCTCAGTGGCTCCCAACCTGTGGCCTGGGGAATTCTGGGGGTCTACAATGTGATTGCAAGTGGGCCCCCGCTGCTGCCAGCCAGCAATCTGTGTTGGAGAGGGATCTAACATTTAGAATTTAAATAATGAATTGTATTTGCCTGCTGTGAGCAGCCTCACCCTGGACATGTCCCCATGCCTTAGAAGCAGGAGGGGGCCAGGTCCTACATTGCCCTTCTGCAGCACCACTGCCTGCAGTCTGTCCCTAATAACAATTATTATCATTTTGGGCTCCACGAAATTTTCTGACATTAAAAAGGGGTCCTCATACTCAAAAAGGTTGAGAACCACTGGTATCTCTTGGATGAGATAGCTACTATTCACTATGAGATATCCTGAGTCAACAATCAAAAGGATAAACTCAATGGCCAATTTCTTCTCAGATTTAATTGGCAAAAAGAATATAGGGGCAGTAGTTTAGCAGAATAATCAATTACTTACTCTCAGCTCATCTATAAATAAATAAATATTATGAATCAAAAGGGCAAATAGAAAGGAGTTCCTGATTAAGGTCCACAGCAAACTAATCTCAGAGAAAATGCTGATAATAAAATAGACATAATTAAGCATTACAGGGAAAGTTTTCCATGCAACTGGCTACTAAGTTACGTAGGCCTTCTGAAATTTTACCTTATTGCACCACAGTGTTCAAGAAATGAGTCAAATGGATCATTATAAAAGTGTGGTTGTAGATACTGATTGTCCAAAATTATATTCTAATTGGCTCAGTGGCTGGCTGGCTCAGCTGACATTCATACTATTTGCAAAGGGAGGCTCTGCCCTTTTTGAGCTTCCTTAAGTTTCAATGATTGGGTGATCAAAATGAAAGCCATTCCCCCCCCCCCCATGCCTTCCCCGTGGTCCCAGCAAAGGGGGCAGGTGGGGAGGTGGCAAGGCTACAGTGTAGAAAACAGTGCATCCCCAGGATAACGGGTTTGGAGACATATCTCTAGCTGAGTCTCTAAGACTGGTTCAGCCTGTCTGTCTTAGCTGGGAGCCTGCTGTATTCTCCTCAAGGCTGGAGTGAAGGTACCCTGCTGAGGAGTCCCTTCCACAAGTTCAGGAGTTTCTCCTGCAGATTGCTGCTGAGGAAATACTAGTGGTGGTGAAGATGTGTGCATATTTGCTCAACAACGGATTGCAGTTTCCTTCTTTTTAAAGGCCTCCTCCCTATTATGGATGATTGATAAGGCAAGAAGGGTGGGGCTAGCCCTACTCTCCAGACCTCTCTCATTTAGAAGGGCTCTATACATCTCCTCACAATGTATGCAAACTTTTCTCTCTTATCTTATTTTTTTTTATTAGGAATTACTTTTCATAGAGGAAGGATATGTTGCATAGACCTCTTCAAAATTCCTTTCTTCTTTAAAAAGTGCTTTTTGTCTTTTTTGTTTGTTTGTTTTTTGTTACATCCATGCAATCCTTTTGACTTCAGCAGCATTATACACATTCAAAAGAATTGGGCCCAGTATTTAAGGGCATCATAAAGGAAACTGGATTTTACAGCCTACTCTACTGAGCATCATGAGAACACTTTCTAACCAAAAGAAAGTATTTTCAAACTCCTTCTTCCCAAAAGTCTCTTAGTGAGATCAGATCAAGATGCCTCAAGTTTGTAATGTGGTTCACAAACTCCCCTGAAACCTGTCTCCTCTGTGATGAGACAAAGATCCTGGCACACTTCTGTGGAGGAAGAGTCAAGTTACTCTTTGGCTCCTCCACAACTTCTTAGTGAGATTCTAGCTGCACTTCTCCCCACACCTCCTGATCTATGCACACCCTATTCATGATCCCACAAAGTCATAGGATCTCCTCATCAGTCTCCTCCTGACATTGACCAAGATAGTCATCTATTGCACCAAGAGGACAAAGATGGCAAAGGGGTGCTCTGCAACTATGGGGATTATTTCTGGTTCATTTTCGATTCATATCTACAGGATGAGTTCACCTGGGCAGCGTCCACTGACTCCTTTGACCTTACTCCTGTGCCTGTTTTCTCTGTCGTTCCTCATAATCAAATGGAGCCAGGACTTGGAATTTCTGCACCCTTCGTTGAGTGGGAGGGTCTTTAGGTATGGGCAGGTCTAGACTCACCTGCACCATTACTTCTATTAGTACCTCAAGCTTGTATTATCAGTTGCTGTACTAGGTGTGGCTGAACTGCTTTGTTTGTGGCTGAAGTGATTTGTAATACGCTTCAGGCAGCTACCACATGTCCATGCATATTTGTATGATATCCAGCAGTGTTCATAGCCCCTAAATAATAATAGTAATCAAACAATATCCCTTAGCTAAGTTAATTTCTACTTTATTTCTGAACACAGATTGATCAACAGCATGCTTAGTATAAAATGTTATGGATCAGTGAAAACAACGAAGTTTCACCTGGGATGAGTTCAGATCTATATTTTTATTTGGTCTTAGCTGAAGCAGGATTATCTCTCTAATAGCGAGGCAAGATTCAGCTGTGTTACTTTAAAATTCTTTCTTGCGGATCTTTAAGTGCTTTTGTTACCAGGACAGAAATAATGTTCTAACTGGAATCTGTTTAGCGATACCCAACTATATTATGAATGCATATCAAAGAGATAACAAAAACATACCAAATAATATTTCTTACCTGAAAAACAGCAGTAGAAACAGGGCTTTGGAACACCAGAAAAAAGTGCACATTGTCAGAAGAGGCTTCAAGAGTTCTTGTATTTCCTAAACGCAAACACAGGAAAGTTTTAATAGTAAAGTATAATAATAAACATACATACTCAAAAGAAAGTTTTTAGTAGTTCCAACTTCAGATCACATAAAGATTTTATGCTGTAACAGTATACACTAAAGTCACACTAATTTATACCCTGAACAAGTGTTGTCACATATTAGCAAATAGCATATTAGCAAATTTGCCAGATATTAGCAAATATCTAGAACATGCAAAAAATAGTTTTGAAAGGGCAGCAGTACTCAATTTAACTCAATAACAGATGCACTCGCCACTGAATTCAAACTTCAAGGTCTCAGTTGAGGACCCATCATAATTTATTTAGTATTACTGTAGCACCTAGGAATCCCAGCTATGAACCAAGACTCCACTGTTCCAGGTACTGTAGAAATACAGCACAAAAACACAGTCTTTGCCCCAAGGTGAGTACAAGGAAACCATGAGACAATACTGATCAGTATGGTAGACTGTTGTCTCTGTACACCAACAGCCTAACTTTTGTTGAATGTTTTGTAGGCCTCATGGCAAAGACGAGTTTTGAGGCAGGATATGAAGCTGGATAATGAAGTGGCTTTGCAGACATTCCTAGGGAGCACCTCTCCCAAGCACACGGGGTTGCAACGGAGAAAGAACACAGGAGGCTGCATCGTAGGGTACATCTACACTGTAGCCTTAGGTCAACTTACCCTTCCTTAAGTCGACCTAAGGAAAGCTCCATCCACACTAGGAATTTATTAAGTTGACTTAATAACACCAACTCTTAAGGTCAATTTAACGCTTAAATTGACCTAATTAAGTCATTTTAAGACAATGTAGATGAAGAATAGCCCTTAAGATGATTTAATAAGGTCAATTTAAGGTTTAAGTCAATCTAGCAGCTGCCAGTGTAGACACGGGGAGTCTACAGGAGTTTGGAATGAGGACTCTCTAAGTCAACTTACCAAGGTCAACTTTAAGTCAACTTAAAGTCAACCTTTTTAAGTCAACAGAGCCTCCAGTGTAGACACACCCTTAGAGATGTTATACAGAGCTATGACCTTGATGTGAAATTTGAGACATCTGAGTTAAAGATAAAATCCAAATTATGGGCTTGAGTGACAAAGAGGATGATGGTGCTGTCCTCAGTCAACAAAAAAGGAAGTCGCTGGGAGGGCTTGGTGGGAGAAGGATTTAGGAGCTCTGTTTCAGCCAGCTTGATGGTTCCACATCCACAAGAACATGTCAGAGAGACAGGCTGAGATTTTATTTTGGACAGGGGAAAACAGGTCTGGAATAGAGAGGTAGATTTGTGACTCATCAGTATGGACATTTGTGTTTTTAATGTTTTATTTTTATTTTTTTGTAAAAAAAAGTGGCATTTTGTTTTAAAAATAACTTCATATTTTGGTAAATTATAAACAACAAAAAGTTCAAGACAGTTTTAGTCTATTGCATCCCTATACCCATGCCCACAAGTACATACAGGTGACTGTAATCTGTAATTTCTCTTGCTCATATTTTCTCACATAATACACTGCTATCTATGAATAAAATTCCTGATGTATATGCTATAGCCATATTCTTTACATGTCCTTAGCAATATTTTAGTTAATGAACAAAAGTTTAGATGGCAGTTGTAAAAAATGAAAGTACATTTTTCTACCAGTAGCCATAAATAATCCTTAAACTGAAAAAATAAAAAAAAAAAAAAAAAAAGAAAAAAAAAAAGTGAACATTCACATTCATCAAAATGTGTCTGATTGGGGGTAGGTGTTTTAGTTTTATTATGGAATTTTCCTGCTTTTGTCAGCTTGATTTACAACCATAATGATTATTTTAAAGTAGTTTGTAAAGTCTATAATCCATTTCCTGACTTTAAGATTGAGAGCTTATCATTCCAAATGATTTTGTGGAAAACCATACAGCAGATCTGAAATTAACCGCATATTGTCAAGTCACTGGGGGGAATCGTTTTGCAGGCATGCTTTAAATATTAAGAAAGTACGTGCCAGAGAAGTATTAACAGAAATTCTGAACAAGATATTTATTTTGGAAGTAGATAAGTAAAAGAATGTGTTAAGGTTAATACAGAATTCATGTTAGACGCTATGAATGAAACATCACATCTGACATGATTTTCAATTTTCAGCATGTATTTTGCAACAACGCAATCTCTTCCACTTTGCGGGTTCATGGAAAATTTAATAATAGCAAAGGATCTGTTCAGGCTTGTCACCATCCTTCAACTGGTAGAGTCTGAACAGCTAATGGCCGTTTTTTACCCTAATATAACTTTTATAGATATAAACTTCTGTATATATGTGAAAAATAGGATTGCATTGTTATTTGTTGAATTACCACAGTGTGAATGGTATGTTAATTCATTTGCCACATTATAGAAGTAGTGAAGTGACAAAAGTAAAATGTAATGGCTATTATGGTCCCCTGGTTAAAAGGGAAAACTATTTCAGCATCTCCTTTAAAATAACTGAAGAATTCATTAGCTTTGATTATTGAAATGCATGCATAAATATGGTAGGAGATATTGATGTGAAGATAAATTACATGGTTACGCACACTATCCACAGTGGAAATCATGCAAAAGACATTATGGTGGTCTGTATTTGGGAGACCCGGCTTAGTGCACATGAGCAGATGGTGTTTTCAGAACATTTCCCTCTGACTTTTGATGGTTACATTCCTAGTTCAGGTCACAGTATCAGTGTTGTGATATTTTTCATTCTTCTTTTTGATGGGTGCTTTCTGATTCTCCATAGTTCATCATTTGGGCACACCTTCCTCATTTGCAAGAGTAATGCCTCCCTATTTTTTCTCTCTTTTTATTCTGATCCGTTCTTCCCAGAAAATTATTTATTGTCTTTATAATAGCCTCATAAAACCTTCTTTTAAATTTAGCTTTTGTGTTATTACTATAGACTTGTGAACATGTTTTAGGAACATGCAAGTGGAATAAAGATATTTGCAGGCATTTCTGTGATATTTCCATCCTTGATTTGTGTCAGTGAGTATTTGAATTGATTGCTAATCTTTTCTAAAGCAATCATTTTTACCTACAGGCATTACTGAATTTCTAATGTAGAAGTTTTAGGTTATAAAGATCACAAAGGAACTTTTGATACCAACTGGCATAGGTTACCAAGGTGCATAATGGTTACGGGGATCCTTGGATCTGGTATTTGCATCCTAATTCTTGAAAGAACAGAAAGAATATGGGGACCTTGAAAGGAAAAATCAATGACTTTGGCTCATCATCAAGAAAAGTTAAACCTGAAGCTGCACTAAATTAAGCATCTGTGCAACCCATACTCACTTTTGTACATTGCGCTCCTTTTTATATAATTATGCAATATAATTACATAGCTGCTTTCTAACTTGACTATTTGCAACCTCCCCAGCAGTTTTCTTATCTGTGATTCTCTAAGAACCAGAAGGAAGGTGAACGGGGGCGAAGGAGGGCTGGAATTAAATGTATTTTCAATAAACTAAGGTCAGCTAACACCACAGATAGCAAGGGCTATAATAAAAACCAGCAAAGTAGTGCTGCTCTTGCCACTGTGGGGAATTTTTTTTTCAGTGGGGCAAATAGGAAAGAAAGGAGGACAAAACCCCAGGAGGCAGGTACACTCCAAGTCTAACTGACTGATTCACTCATAATTCACAATAGAACTGATTGATGAGAATGGACCAAGACACGTGTCTGCATTCTGTTATGAGCCACAGCTTATTCCTTCATTTGGCTGACAAGTTAGTTCCTGGCATGTCACTGAGACTACATGTAAGCACTGGCAGCATTTGTGATCTTGTCTATCAAAGACATGCAGCATACAAAGGCTGCCGGGGCATACAAGAAAGTGCTATATACAGAGGCATTGCTGGCGCCTGGCACATGTGGCACATGCCCCTGAATGTCTGGGACAGCCGCTGCCTCTTCTGGCCCCATCCCCAGCTGGGAATTCAGGGCCAGGCTCACAGCAATAGGAGCCTGAGGATAGATCAGGCCTGGGCAGGGAATCGGGGCTGTGGGGCCTCGGTCAGGGGGCGTGGCCCATGCCCGTGTCTTTCCCTGGGACAGCGATGCTTCTGGCCGTATAACAGATAGTTATAGTACTATGAGGTACATGAAAGTACCTGGTGCTTACCCTTTCTACTGAGACTGCTAACAAGGTGCAAACCATGGCAATATCATTTTCTGGAATTAGACTAATATCATTAGCTGAGCTTGTTCTGTTTTTTAAAATATCTGTCATTAGTTTTCAAAACCAAACAATCTATTATTGTATACGCTCAGATGTACTTTCTATTTTTAAAAAATTCCCTAACATTGCATATATATAATTCCAGAAACTCTCCAACCAAATTTTATCAATTTTTTTTATTTTAATTTATTGTAAAATGAATTCTTCTTAATTGCTCTGTACATTATTGCCTTTCCCATAAAGCATTTTTCATGACTGGCATCATTTCTTCATCCTCCTGTCACAACGGTAGTAACTTTCATGCAGCTGGTAAATATTTTATTACACTTTTTCTCAAAAATATTCTAGATACTTTTAAAAAATTGTTGTAAAGTAGTTAGGACAGGGGTTGGCAACCTTTGCCGATCCCTGTGCTGGTCCTTCCTCCCTAACATTCAGCTAGTGCCAGCAGCCCTCTCTGCTGAAAAAATGTGGCAGCTGCCTGAAAACTCAGAAGCAGTCAGAGCTGGAGTGGTAGCGCTTCCCAGGCATGCCATCAAAAGAAGTCACTCAGAGTGGCTCATCTTGGCAGTGTGCCTAAGGACAGGGGTCCCCAGGCATACCACAAAAAGATGCAGCTCCCTTCAGGGGTCCCCAGGCATGCCATGAAAAGAAGTGGCTCCTTTCAGAGGTTCCCAGGCATGCTGCAGAAAGAAGCTGCCTGGAGTGGCTCCTTTGGGGGGCATCCTGCTACAGAGAGAAGCCACTCTGGGCAGCTTTTTTCTGTGTCACAAGTAGACATAGGCATTGGGGGACCTCCTGTGTCCCAGCTGCACACGAAGGAAGCTGCCCAGAGTCGCTTTTGGTGGCAGGGGTGGCAAATTCTGTGGTACCACCAGGCGTGTCTTAACTCCTTTATTTACTTCAGCTATTCTTTAAAGATTACAGACTTTAGCATATTTAACTAAATAATCTGTTGGTGACTTCTGTATAACATGAATTTAGGTCTGATTATGAACTGACTGCTTGAAATTGACATGGTTCAGCTTCTGACTGTCAAGTGGTTGAAACTAAGGAGGCAGTGCTTAGGGGATTGTGGAGTTTCCATAATATATATTTATGAAAAGCAGTTTTTTTCTTTTCCAGGGAAGAAGAGGAAATTTCTTCCACAACATAAATAGCCTAGTTAGGGCACTAGTATTTGACAAATCCTGTTTGCCCTTTAGGCTTATATTTTTCAAATCCTAAACTATTTTAAATTGAAAAGTACATACATTTAGACAATAAAGAAAACTATACTGCCAGTGTGTGAATGAATCCTGGCCCCACTGAGGTCAACACCAGTTTTGCCAAATGCAGACAATAACAGTGACTCACAGTAACATCCTCTAGTCTCTGCATGGACAAACAGTTAAATCATGCATCATCCCTGTATCTCCAATACAGAATTTTGGTGGCCTGAACCTAGGTGAAAGATTTGGACTTCCTAGCCTCACAAAAATGATTGTCTGGGGCATTTTAGATTATGCCAGTCCTTCCAATGCTATCCTCAAAAGAAGACTTAGGCTATGTCTAAACTAGCCAATCAGTCCGTGTCTACACTAGGCTGTGCCTAGTTTGAACTTAGAAATTTCTTGGTTCGAACTAAACAAAGCTTAGTCCAAACTAATAAGTTTGAGTGGTTAGTCCAGACTAAGTGCTTAGTTGAAACTAGCCTGATGTAGATACAGACTAATGGCTTAGTTCAAACTAAAAATGTTTGAAATGAGCCATTAGTCTGAACTAGCCACACTGACCAGTTCAAACTAAAAAGATAGTTTGAACGAGTCAGTGCAGCTAGTTCGAACTAAAACCCCACGATTAGTTTGAACTAACAGGGAACTGCTTAGTTCAGACTAAAGAAGTCTGAACTAAGCTTTGTGATGTAGACATAGCCATAGACTTTAAGGTCAGAAGGAACCATCAGCATCATCTAGTGATTTCCTGCACATTGCAGGCCACAAAACCTTATTCACCTATTCCTGTCATAGACCCCTAACCTCTATCTGAATTACTGAAGCCCTCAAATAATGATTTAAAGACTGTAAGTTACAGAGAATCCATCTTTTACACTAGTTTAAACCTACAAGTGACCCAGGCCAATGCTGCAGAGGAAGACAAAATCCCCCCACGATCTCTACCAATGTGACCATGAGAAAATTCCTTCCCATGCCCAAATATAGTGATCAATTAGACAAGATCCATCAGCCAAACACCTGGCAAAGAATTCTCTGTAGTAACTCAGAATCCTCTCCATCTAGTGTCCCAGCACCAGCTACTGGAGATATCTGCCACTAATAGGTGCATATCAGCTACATGTCACTGCAGCCAGACTCATTTTTTTCATAAAGCTATCAGGTAGCACATAAAGGAATAAGATAGTCATACATTTCACTTCTACTAACTACAAATATTTTAATAAAATATATCAGGGTATTCATGGAAAGTGAATTTCACATTTGTAATCACAAATACTTAAGATGGTACCTCAATTCTAAGAGTTACCCTTGTGAAATCAGGAGAAAAAAATGTCAGGCCACACATGTCCAGTCAGAACAGCTTCACATGTGAATGTCAAATGTTCATGATGAACTGCTTTCCAGTAATCTACAGAAGACTCTTATTCATAGAACAGATTCACACAAATTATATATCCCAAAATCCAGTACATAGAACCATAGTCCTCAAGACCCATTTCTCCCATGATGCCTAATAGTAATTAGTCAATTGATTAAGGATTGGGTGGGGATGTCTCATCTTTAACAGACTTTCATTCAATTATATTTAAAACCAAACAAAAATTTATTTTATATATATATATATATTTTACCTACTTTAATTTCTATCCCTACCCTTCATCCTGCCTGTTGTTGTTTAGGACCTAGTTCTGCTGTCTACGCAATTGGACTCCTATGTGACATCTGTGCTTGTGGAAAGATCAGCTCTTACAAACTACAGAATTGCCCCTTAGATGGAAATCTCTTTGGGGCATTAACTGTGGCTTTCTATTTTTCAACAGCATATACAACAATAGGGCCACAATCCTGATAAGGATATCTGATCACTATCAAACTAGAATTAATAAATAAATGCTTGAAAGGCCAACATTGCCCCCCCCCCCCCCGAACGATCAGAATATTATTCTGGTTCAGGTTTACAAGAGGGCAATGACTAGATTTGAAATTACAAGCAAAATCATACCTTCTGGTGCGTGTTTCAACTGTTGTTTCCCATAAAAGTTAACACTAGAGTTCAATCCTGGTGAAAGACTTCACCCACATGCCCAAACTTCTGTATTCTAACCAATAGCCTATAGGAGTTATGAATGCGCTACAAGGGATTGGGGTAGAATTCCCCCACTGCAGAAGCAACCTAGAATTGATTTAATCAGCCTTTTGGTGAGCTTACTGCTGATGGAGGCAGGGTAGAAGGAGCAGCATCATAGCACATTGTTTATATTTGCATTACTGTGGTGGCATACCAAACAAGGAATCTTGCCCACTTTTAAAGACTAACAAATTTACTTATCACATGAGCTTTTGTGGGAGGGAACTCCACTTCGTCAGATGCTTGAAGATGGTATAGCAATTCTAGGCTGCTCCAGGCTGCCTTTTGGAAGCGTGCCCCACACCTCTCCCATGGCTTCTATAATTTATTTAGGGACAACATCAGCCCCCAGCTGACCAGAACTCCACACAGAGCAGGTTTAAAGGCACCTTTGTCTCCCTCCCAGTGGTTTGTATACTTTGTTGTGTGCTTCCCAAGAGACACAGCATAGAACTATTTTGCCATTAATTTAGGCAGAAATGCTTTTACCTTGATTTTAAAAATGTACATTATTTTAGCTATCATTAATTGTAACTGTTGCTCTGGACCCATAGATTTTTTCTGTAAGCATACTTGAGAAACAATAAGTCAGCACAGAGAAAGCATGACTTTGGTTAGAAATTTAGAGTTAATAATTTTGAACAGACTTGAAGTTATTTAACTTATTGAAAGTGCTGGCTCAGCCAAAACTTCTGTTGACTTTAGTGAAAGTTTTGCCCAAGTCCATACTCTTTGACGGGTCCTTTAAAAATCTATGGTTTAGCCAAACAAACAAGGAGTCCTGTGGCACTTAAACACTAACAAATTTATTTATTGCACAGTAGCCAAAATACTTAGCATAACAATAGTACTTTATAAACAATTTTAAAAGTTTTTAAGTTAAAAAGTATGAAGTTACTGTTCATAAACTGATTCCATAATAAAAGCATTTTAAAACCAGTTCCTTGCATTCTGAAATTTATAAATACTTGTAATGTAGATCATCCAACAAGTCAGTATACTTCAGGCAAGTCATACTGAGAGACAATCCTTGAAGATACATTCCTCAATATACATGCACACATAGAAGCTCAAATATTCTGAAAAAGAAAGTTCATACAGATAACCATTGCACTGGGGCTCAGTTCTCCACTTCCAATGGCCATGACTAAGCAGCTAGTCCCGTCATTAAAGAATGCAGAATTGAACTCTTAATAAAGTCATTAGGAGTTTTGACTGCGGACTCCAGCACAAGGATATGAAAATGCACAAAAATATGCAGGAAAATGAATACTTCATAATGTTCATTATTATAGAAGAAATTGGTTTGGTTTAATTGAGATCAGTGTAGCACCATCTTCCAGGATTTTAAGTACTGTTAACAATGTGACCGTGATCTTTACACTTTGGGAGATTTGTTAGAATTGGTTACAGTTCTGTAATAACGGAAAAGGCAGCCTCTGCAACTTGAATGTAAAGTTAGAGCTGATCTTCAAAATAGGTATAAAGACCATATACTTTGCATAAGTAGAAAAGGATCGTCTGTGAAAGAAAAATAGCAATACTTTCATTTTCTTCTATATGTTTCCAGTGACTAAATATCCTTTTAATACATACATTCAAATGCTGCATGTTTTTAATCACATATACAAACAATGAGTCCTGTGGCATTTAAAGAGTAACATTTAGACACATTTGTCAGTCTTTAAGTGCCACTGGTCTCCTTGTTTGTTTTGCTGAACTAAATTAACACTGCTTCCCCTTTGGAATAACATTTAAATTAATTGTTTAGTTTTTAAGGGCCATGGATCTCCTTATTTGTTTTGCTGAACTACACTAGAACAGCTGCCCCTTTGGACTGACGTTTAAATAAATCTGTCAGTCTTTAACTGCCACAGATCTCCTTGTTTGTTTTGCTGACCTAGACTAACACTGCTTCCCCTTTATGTTGTATTTTTGATTTTCAATTTAAAAAGTTATTGCACAGGTAATTCCTGTATTTATGTTTAACGTCAATGATCCTGATGGCATTTTGGAGAGGTAGCTTTCTAAATGTCCTTCCTAGACCAAAAGGTTGTCAGCTCAGTCTGCATAAGCCATTTTCACAAGAGCTCTCTCTAATTTAATTTTCCTTTCATTTGTCCATAAATAATAATTCCCTAGGAAAAACAGGATGTTTCTATAGTTAAGCACAGAAGATGAACAAACAGAACTAGTAACTGTATTGAAGCAAAAGACAGCCGGGGGCATACTTGCTCACCCTGAAGACCCCTGGCACTAAAGTTGTCAGTACAGAAAGCAAGCCCCAAACTTACCTACATGAAAACACCTGTGCCCGCAGCTTTGCCTGTGGGGTGGAAGGAGAGGAGAGGAGGCAGGGACCAGGACTCCCGGCTGCTGGGGGGCTCGGAGCCCAGGCACCAAACTCCGCGCCCGGCTGGGCTCGGCTCGGCTCACTGGGCGCAATAGGAGGAAAGCTGGCGGAGGGGGAAAGCCGGGAGAGGAGGGGACCCAAAGGGAGGCAGTTTTGGCAAGAGGCGGGGATGGGGCAGAGAGGTGAACTGAAGGAGTGCCAGGAGGGGGAAGGGATTAGAAATGGGGGAGAAGGGGTCCCTGATCTAGCCAGAAAGCTGGACCCATTCACTGACCTGCCCTGGCACTGCCCCCCGGCCCGGCTGACCCCTGAAATCTACCAGTGGGGAGAGGGGGGCATGGCATAGGGCAGAGGTTCCCAACATTTCCTCTCCCCTGCCACGCCTTGCTGCCTTTAATCAATTGGAGGCACACCACCAGGTCCTTTCCAAATGTGCCAAGGAGCCAGTCCAGAACTCTCTGAGTAGTTTCGCTAAAAATGTTGTGGCACGGCTGCTCAGACCTGATGGCACACTGGTTGGGAAGCACTGGGAGGGAGAAAGCTCAGGGGGTTGAATGCACAGGCTGAAGGATGAAGAGGAGGGTGGGAGCTTGTAGTAGAAAGTCCCTCTATGGCCAACAGCCGGGGTTAAAGTATAATTTGGCAGGCCCCAGACCCCTCCTAATCGGGCAGGCCCCCCTCCCACATGTCCTGGTCCTCCTCCCATGCACCATGCCCTCACCCCAGCTCCTGCCCCCCAAAAGCCTTTGCCCCACCCCAGCTCCTGCCACCAACCCAGCTCCTGCCCTTGGCCCCCATTTAGCTGCTAGTGCCCCAACCCCCCCACCATGCTGTGCCTTCTTCCCCCACTGCCCCGGAGCAAACCCCCTCCTCCATGCCCTTTTCCCACCAGGCCAGCTAACCTGCCCCTGAACCCACCCTCCGCAGTCCCCCTTACTTGGCCTCAGGGCAGAGTGGCACCAGCTCTGGTCCTGAGCCAGCTCTTACTGAGCATGCTCCTCAAGGGAGGGAGATTTAAAATCTCCCAGCTCCCTGCTGGCCAGAACGCTATTCTGGGACCTGCTACTTTTAGGGGGTCTCCATTCAGGGGGCCCCTAAAAATAGAAAATGGAACTGGAATGCTGTGTACCAGGACCTGCGACTTTTAAAAAGTGGGCCCCACAACGCATCATTCTGGTTGCATTTTCTATTTTTAGGGGGCCCAGAACACTGAGCCCCTAAAAACAGTGGGCCCCCGAACAGTGTTCCATCTCATCCCAGCTTACTTTAACCCCTACCAACAGCCCTTTCTGTATGTGTACCCCATCTGTGCATGGCTGCAGCCATCACTGGTTAGTTAACCGGAGCAACTGACCCCTCTCAATGGCTCTAGGCCTATCTACCTGTGTGGCCCACAAAGTCTACGGAGTTTTGGGGAGGAAGAATATTTTTCTTCAGGAATGTTAATTTAGTTTGAATCAATAAATGTGTCTTTGAACTTTATCATGAGCTGATATCTGTTACTGGTCCAACTTCTATTGGTGAAAGAAACTAACTTTCCAGCTAGCACAGCTCTTCTTCAGCTTCAAAGCTTGTCTCTTTCACCAACAGAAACTGGACCAATAACAGAGATTGCCTCACCCACCTGAAAATCCAAAACAAAGAAGGAGTTCTGTAGTGCTTGTAAAGACCAAGAAATTTATTTATTGCATGAGCTTTCATGGGTATAATCCCACTTTGTCAGACACTTGAAAAAACACCCAGCTGGTGCTTTTATATTCTGGGACTAATACAATTACAAAAACATTAAAATCTTGATCATCGTGGCTTTCAGGAAACTTATGTTCCACTCACACATAAGGACATCATAAATTTCTTCAAAGAGAAATACATTTCAAAAGCTTGTATTACCATATGGGGACAGGTAGCAGGTCCAAACATTGTTTGCCTAATGCTTCCTATTTAGAGCCCCTGTTTTCAGTTGTGCTTTACTGTTTCAAACTATTGCCAGTTGGCCTGAAATTTTCTGTAAATGCTGTCTGGCTTAGTTTAAAGTTAAAGTTAAACTTAATTTAAGTTTAAAACACTCAGGGGTTTCTGAGAATGAAATCAGGAGAAATGGTTGTTTTGCCAATACAAAACATCTATTGCAAATATACTGGAAAACAAAAGAGTCCTGTGGCACTTTTAAAGACTAACAAATTTATTAATGCATGAGCTTTCCTGAGAGAAAATCCCACTTCATAAGGTGTTTGAAGATGGAACAAAAGTTCATGCATTAAATAAATGTGTTAGTCTTTAAGGCTGTGTTCACACACACAGGGTTATTTCGAAACAAGTTGTGTCGAAACAACTTGTTTCGAAATAACACCTTATTTCAAAATAACATACTTCGAATTAACAAAATGTTATTTCGAAATAAGAAGAAAAACGGGAAACGAAATAACAGGTTCACACTGTGAACCTGCTATTT
>ML681981.1:9384752-9422891 GCA_007922195.1 Podocnemis expansa | reverse complement strand
CCCTGGCCAGGGTGCTGAGGGGGCAGCCCTTTAAATGTTGTTTCGGAACCTATTGTTCCGAAACAACATGTTCACACACGTTGTTTCGACCCCAAATTGGGTTTAACTTGTTTCGAAACAACACAGTTGTTTCGAAACAAGGGCTTCCCCTTGTTTTGAAACAACTGTGCGTCGTGTGAACATGTTTTTTTTTGTTTCAAAACAACGAGGTTGTTTCGAAACAAAAGTGCTGTGTGAACAGAAGTGCCACAGGGCTCCTTGTTTGTTTTGCTGAACTAGACTAACATGGATGCCCCTCCAGAATTTATGCATACCACAGTCTTTCTTCCTGCCAGTGAGCACTGCACATCACAGGATTAGGGAGAAGTGATTTCCACAGTTATTCTTTTTTTTTCCACCAGAAATTTCATCATCTGGCCTAGGACTAATAAGGGGAAAGCACAAGGAATTTCTGACAGGGTTTAAAGTCAGCCATCAGAAATTGTTATTCTCTTCTGGGGTTAAGGAAAAGTGAATGGAAGTAATTTCTGATCGGTCTCCACCATCTAGCAGCATATGCTACTGTTGGTCTAGTGGATAAGTAAAAGAGCGGGAAGAAAAGTTTGACGTGTTCATTTGATACCTTTGAACCAAAATGATGAGAAAGGTGAGAGAGAAAATTCCGACAGTGTTCATTCTCACTGCTGAGAAATTGTTCTGCTTAGCCAAGATGATGACAACAGTAGAGGTAAGCGAATTCTGAGAAGGTCCCCATCATCCACAAAAATTTGGTACTTATGGTCCAGGGAGGAGATGGAAGCATGTTTTATTATAGGTTGTTATTGCCAATGTTGTTGCCAACAGCAAATTCTGCCCATGATAAGTCAGATTCTGCAGCTGCATGTACCAGCTGGCCAGCCACACAGTGCTGAAAGTTCTCCAGCTACAGAACAAATGAGTGGCAGTGATTTAAGTTAAAAGTAGGCGGGAAAGAATAGCTCTCATTTCCAGCTCTTGCAACAGCAACACTGGAGCAGATTTCTCTTGCATTTCTGTTTTCAACTGTGTTATCACTTAAAGGCCTTTTTAAATTAAAGAAATATAAAATCATACATATCCAGCAAATGTTGAATCCTGATTTGATTATAAACCCAGAATACATGCTGGGCTATGAGGTACCCTTTCTATCTTCTCTAGCTTTGTCCATATACAGCTTTTATTTTTCCTTCATCACATGAGCAGAAAGGAAGCCTTAAAACAAACTGAAATATGCAAAATCCCTGATTGTTTTCACCATAGAACAGCTGCCACTGAGGAAACAGCAAATTTCAATCCCATACATTGTTTTGTAAAATGTGAATTAAGAAAACAGTTCAAGAGATGATACCATTACCAGTGTGCTGATAGCATCAATGTGTTAGTTTGCTCTTTTTTTTTTTTTCTATTCTGAGATGACTGTAGAATTTTGGAAAATTAATGGGAAGCACTGACAGCCCTGAATGGTTTCGAGCGGTAGTGTTTTAGAGATATCGTAATGCCTTGGTCTGTCAACATTTCTGGTTCCCCTCTGAGTGCATGTCACACAGGAATTTAGTGTGAGAAAGGATCTGTCCAAAATTTTCTAAAGTTTATTTTTACTTGGGCCTATGGTTTTTGGTGGAGCACTTGAGCTGTTTAGCACATTCTGAAATTCAAACACTTGTAAAGCATTTCAAATTGGGAATGAAAAATTGAGGGGGTTAATATCACAAGGCAATTTTGAAAATCTTGGCAGCAACAGTTCTTATATCAATATGTCACTGCCAGATAAAAACAGCCTTTGGTCAGCTTGAATCAGAATCTCCTGAAATAAGATCTTTACAATAATGAATGTGTCAGCCATCGGTTAGAGCCATGCAGATAAAATAAACAATATTAGAATTAAACCCCATTAGTGTACATTAAAATATTAAGGTTATCAATAAAACAGGTTAATGTAAACTAAAGTTCTTCCTCTCCTTAGCTGACAGTATTCGTCTTATTGTGATTTGGGCTTGCAATGCCCGTAAGATCAAATTGTCCATTAACATCTGTGTTCAAATTCACAGACAGGTCAACTCTACCAGATGCTGAGCACCCACAATTCCAACTGAGATTATTTTATAGAACTAGAATCTGGCTAGAAAAAATATATATTTAATTTTTATCAATATTGGAATTGACTGTAATGCACTTACTCATTTTCATTTGTGTCTACCTCTACAAATAGTCCTTTTAAAGTCAGTGGGACTTCTTATGGAGTAAGGTACTACTCTGATTGAATGAGGTTGTCACGATTTGTCCTGTACTGTTATTATTTATTCAGGCTTCTTAGGAGACATATGCCTCTGCTCCTCTAAGCTTAATTGTTAGTAGGGAAGCTTTATCCACATCACCCCTTCAACCTCACTTTTATCCTTAAATTAAATCCAGGGGATTAATTTTAAATTTTTATAATCATATTTGTAGCTAAACAGTCGAAGCACAATTATACCACAGTTTTGCTATATAGTTCCCTTATAATAGATAAATATATATAATTTCAAAATAGATGCTTTATGTTCATGTTTCCACCGGGGAAAAAAATCCTTTTTTCACAGTCTATAGAAATACAAAATGTAGATGTGGAGTAGACACCTAGTGACCCATACATTCCTATAAATTTTCTGCTAGTAATAGAATACTTGGTGCTAAGGACTATGCTTCCTTTCAAACCATTGCTTTGTGGTTGATGAGGCTAAAGGCAGGTTCAATTGCCAAATGAAAGCTGAAACCATCTGTAGAGCAATTTGTCGAATGTAGAAATCAGATGACTCCCTCCTTAGGCTGGCAAAGAACGATGGGATTGGTTCAAATGACTTACAGCAAAAGAGAACCTTTAATATAGAACATTTGTTGTAAAATGAGGATTAAAATTACTGAGTCAGATTCTGCAGTGCTGTATGACTGTTTTGTGCTACGTAAGTTAACTGGAATCTGGTATTAAAGTCAGCTTAACCAGCTCAGGGAGAATGACTACAGTTTAAAGGGGATCATCCAGTGATGTGGAGCTGATGTACAGGCTCTAACACAACTGATTTTTGTTGCTATCAGTGTAGCAAGGAAAAACAGATCTAGCAAGAGGAAATAGAATATGCCTGGGGTACACCTCCACCTTGCTGATCTTCTGCAGCAGTTTCAGGCCCTTGTGGCTATTTGTCACCTGCAAAGTTAGAATGGCCCTCAGCTTGTATTCAGAATACTTGATTCTCCATTGCCCAGCACCTGTGTAGTCACATCAGCACAAAGTGTCTGTAAACAACTACCAAATCACAATGGTAGCATCATTTTACAAACGTTTAGCCCCTGTGAAGTGAATATATAAGCTGGAAATCAATGGCTAGTCAGACCAAGAGTTTGTTAGATTTTGGAAGGAGCATAGTGTTAGACATAACAAGAGGTTTAAAGCTTGTTTTGAGTGCAAGTTACATCTCCAACTTAACTATGGAGCCATTACCTTCTACAATATTATGTGCACAGAATCATAGTCAAAGCTCATAAATCACATATAATAAAATGCTGTTATTAATCATTATTTAATCTAGTAAACTATATTTAAAAACCCCTATTCAGTTGCCTGGCTGCTCACATTCCCAGTAGTAGTTTCACTGAGATTTTGGAGGGTCAGTGAAAACCTACTGAGAGAGCACATGCTCTTTTTAGAGTATTTTTCTTGTTCTCTTTGCTAGGCAAAACACCCACAGAGGTGAATGAGCTTGTACAGCCACATCTGAGAACAGATCTTAGATCATGATTTATGTCTTAACAATGTCCTTTAAATTTATTCTCTGAGGCTATGTCCACATGTAGATGCTTATTTCAAAATAAGTTAATTTGAAATAAGCTAATTTGAAATAAAATCGTTATTTTGAATTAACTTAAATCAACATAAACAAAAACCTCAAATTGAAATAGCAAGTCCAGACACAGGACTTGCTATTTCGAATCAGGACAGGGGCACCATGGGAAGTCTGGCAACATGGGCCTCTCCCTGGGCCATGTCCCCACCCAATATATAGAAAAAGGAAGGCACCCTGGGAAGAAGGGCAAAAGTCTTAATTCGAAATAAGGGTTATTTTGAAATAACACGTCCAAACAGCGTTATTTTGAAATAACTGTTTCGCTTTAACAGACTATTTGAATTAAAGTAGGTTTAAGCTGTTTTGAAATAACATCTCTTGTTTCGAAATGATGGAGAACAAGAAAACATTGTGTGGACCCAATCTTTTTTAAATCAAAGTAACCAGTGTTATTTTGATTTAAAAGATATGTGTGGACATACCCTGAGACATTCTGTTTGCTAGAGTGCACTGGACATGTTCATCTTGATACTTTCAAAAGTTTTCATACAATGTGTGATTCTTATCATGCAAGTGATATGTTAAAACTAATGGAAATTCATGCTGATAATATCAGTGTTTAAAGACAATTGCCATTTTAAATTATAAGGTGAATGAATCACCATAGAAATTTCCATTTCCAGCCAAAAACAGTTGAAAAATGTCATAAAACTGAAGATATTTCACAGTTGCAGATATTTCCTTTGTAGTAGATCACATTTAAAACTAGGTGTTATACTCAAGGACTCTGAAATCTTTGTTTGCTTCTTTGCAAATATTCTAGTAAATCTTTTGTTTTATCTCAAAATTAAAAAGAAACAGCTTCTGATTTCAGCAAGAAAAATGTTGTGTGTGGGACTTCTCATTTTATCACTCATGAAATTTGCCCAGTTTAATACCCTAAGGCTGTAGGGACTCCTTCCTCTGGTGTAGCTTAAAACCTAAGTTCATATCTATTGGTTCATAGCTTCTTTTGCTATTGCTGTCAGGAGATGTCAATGCACTTAGTATTCAAGAGAGAGGACAGGAACCAAAACCTTTTACACTTGGAAAGTAAAGATGTGTGTGTCCCATTTGACTGTAGTTTCATAGAATCTGTTATTATGGATGTGATACTTTGTAAGGATAATTTTACCTATTGTCTTTGCAGAAGAGAAATAATTCGAAAGATTAGGGTATGTTGTGACATAAGATTTCGAAAGTATTTACAATGTGTTCAAGGCCATCTTGGATAATTTGAGTCTCACAAATAACTATCTTTAAAGTCTACAACCTTTGCTGACCCCTGTGCTGGTCCTTCCTCCCTGACACTCAGCTAGTGCTGGTGGTCCCCTCTGCTGAAAAAATGTGGCAGCTGCCCAAAAAGTTATCAACAGTCACAGCTGGAGTGGGAGCACTTCCCAGGCATGCCATCAAAAGAAATCACCCAGAGTGGCTCATCGTTGCAGTGTGCCTGGGGACAGGGGTCCCCAGGCATACCACAAACAGAAGTGGCTCCTTTCACGGGTTCCCAGGCATGCTGCAGAAAGAAGCTGCCCAGAGTGGCTCCTTTGGGGGGCATCACACTAGAGAGAGGAGCCACTCCGGGCAGCTTTTTTCTGTGTTACAAGTAGGCATAGGCATTGGGGGACTCCCTGTGTCCCAGCTGCACCCGAAGGCAGCTGCCCGGAGCTGCTTTTGGTGGCAGGAGTGGCAAATTCTGTGGTACCGCAGAGGGTGCTGCATGCTGCTCTGAATGGGCTTGAGTGCCACTGTTGGCACGCATACCAGGGTTTGCCTACCCCTGGTCTACATCACAACATCTGTAGTGTAGGTCAACTAATGCTACAATGACTATCCTAGAATATAACTTACAGTAGCTCACAAGCTGAGAATGATGGAAAACATACTAAATCTGTAATTCTTTGGTATCCGTAAGTATATAGACATTCCAGAGTGTTATTAAGGTCTGATGTTTTAGTCTCTAGGGCTATTTGCTTGTTACCAATTAAAAAACCAGACAGCATATTAATATATAAAATACTTAATGGGACATGTCATATATTGTAAGCTAAAATTTAGTTTCATTTTATTTTATAAAACCTAGTATGAATAAATGTACTTAATCCATTTTAAAACATACTGAGAAAAATTTGATATTTAATAAGATTTAAATATTTACTTGCAGGTTTTAGAACCCATATCTTACACAAAGGTGCTATTGACTGAGAATCTAAAAGTGAGATGTGTATATGTTCATACCTAAGCTGCTTGAAATGTGAAAAGTAAAAAGAGTGCAACAGCTGAAATATAAATTAATGTTAAATCATGAAATAATATAGTTGCCAATATCAGAAATAAGGATTTTTTAAAAATTCATTTATTAAATAAAATCCATTTTAAATGATAAATAAGACTGAATTTCACTAAGCAGTCCAGTTTCTGAGAAAATATAATGGGACAGGAAAAAAAACAACACTCAAAAGTACAGTGTATTTTTAGAATTCTTTAGAAGAACAAGTACATTTTTCTGACTATCATTATAAATTACATGAGAAGTAAAGGATGAGTCATTCAGTGTTCCAGCACCTAAACAAGATTTACATTCAAATATGAATGTTTGTCCATGAAAAAAGCCCACATACTTATACCTAGTATAGACTGCATGACTTGTTGCATTTAGAACATTATTACAATATTCAGTGACCGAAAAACTATATTCTTCAGGAACTATCTCAAAATTATTTAAGTGGAAATGATTAAAATAAACTTTTACAAAGCTGGCTCACAGAACCTGAGGATTATCTGTTCTTCTTATCGCATCTCTTCCCCTGGCCCTTAATGAGGCAGCATACCAGATGGTTTCTTTATCTGGATTGTACATGGGCTGGGTCACGTTCACTGAATGAAATAACTCATCTCTTATTCACAAAGCAACTTGATATTTTATTGGATATATTTCAGCAGTGATGGCTCTGATAGTTAAATTCATCTCCTGGAATACAAAGGGTTTTAATAACTCCATTCAAAGAAAGAAAAATGTACTCAGCACTTAAAAAAAGAGAGTGTTGCCATCATCATAATCCAGGATATACAGCTGACAGAAGCTGAAAGTTGCAAACTTACTAGAGACTGGATAAGCCTCCCAGTTTCTAATGCTGTTTAATGGTAAAGTGAGGGGGCATTGCTATACTAACACAAATAAAGTTGCCTGGTAATCTAAACAGAAGATCTGACAGTGAGAGCAAATTTACTGTCCTCAAGATTGAAAATGACAATTCTTTGCCAATCTTTATTGGCCAAGGATGATCTCAATTTTTTTCATATCTTTTTCTGAGCATAAATGATATGGGCCAGCATCCTGTTATTATAGCTGGAAATGTTAATGAAACTACAACCTCAGCCTTGATAAGTCTTCTCCATCTCCATACTAATACTCGAAACATACTTCATGCATACATGGCTAGTTTAGTCTTCCAATATGTGTGAAGACTGAGTAACATTTCATTCAGAAACTACTGTTTTCCACAGCTCATTTAAGACTGATCGTTTCCTTCTGTCACAAGACTTTATCAATTATGTCACTGATTGTGGCATTGGTACTATTATTATATTTGGCCATACTCCTATACATATGTCTTTTAAGACTCCAACGTATGCACCTCCAGCTAAAATGTGGAGATAAAATACCCTCTCCACAGTTTGATACATCACTTGTTAACTCTATTCAGCAGCAGTTAGAACTTTTTTAAAAAAGAAATACCTCTGTTGCTTCAGTGCCACACACTGAGGAGTCATAGAATCATAAGGTTGGAAGGGACCTCATGAGGTCATCTAGTCCAACCGCCTGCCAAAAACGCAGGACCACTCCCACTAAATTATCCCACCAGAGTTTTGTCTCCAAAGATGGAGATTCCACCACCTCCCTAGGTAGCCCATTCCGATGCTTTACCACTTGCCTAGTAAGAAAGTTTTTCCTAACATCCAGCCTCGACCTCCCCAGCTGCAACTTAAAACCATTGCCCCTTGTTCTGTCCTCTGTTACTACTGAGAACAGCCAAGCTCCGCTCTCCTTGGAGCATCCCTTCAGGTAGTTGAAGGTTGCTACCAAATCCCCCCTCAGTCTTCTCTTCTGCAGGCTAAATAAGCCTAGTTCCTTCAGTCTTTCTTCATAGGGCTTGTGCTCCAGCCCCTTGATCATTTTTCTTGCCCTCCGGGGGACTCTTTCTAATTTGTCCACATCCTTTTTGTACTGGGGAGCCCAAAACTGGACACAGTATTCCAGATGTGGCCTCACCAGTGCTGAATAGAAGGGAAGGATCACATCCCTCGATCTGCTGGCAACACTTCTGATACAGCCCAGTATGCCATGGGCCTTTTTGGCAGCAAGAGCACACTGCTGACTCATATTCAGCTTCCAATCCACCATGACCCCCAGGTCCTTTTTTACAGTGCTGCTACTTTGCTGATTGCTCCCCAATCTGTAGCAGTGCATGGGGTTTTTCTGTCCCTAGTGCAGGACTTTGCACTTGTCCTTGTTGAACCTCATGAGATTTCTATTTGCCCACTGCTCCAACTTGTCAAGGTCTCCCTGAATCCTGTCCCTGCCCTCCAGTGTGTCTACTGTTCCCCCCAGCTTGGTGTCATCTGCAAACTTACTGAGTGTGCAATCTATCCCATCATCCAAATCATTAATGAAAGTGTTGAACAGAATTGGCCCTAGGACTGACCCTGGGGCACACCACTTGTTAAACCTTTGTGAAAGGCCATGTCACTGTTATGCCACCTTTAAAAAGCAGTAGAGAGAACTCAAACTGACATCTGATGAAGTGGGTTGGCATCCACAAAAGCTTATGCCCAAAGAAATCTGTTAGTCTCTATGGTGCCACAGGACTCTCATTTTTGCTGTACACAGACTAGCATGGCTACCCCTCTGGATATTAAAACCGATATCTTTGTAAAGGAAATTAAGGCCATGGATATAGACTATGCTTCAGTCCCTAACCCAGGGAAACTCAGAACCCTCATCAATCTAAGATATTAAATAAAGAAACTTTTGTCCCAAAAGTTCCTTGATTCTGTTTGCACAAAACTACTGGGAATCTGGCAAGAGAGATGTCATGCTGTTGGCACATAGATTTAAGCAAAAGCTATCAAGAATTAAGATTTCTGCTACTCACAATAGTAGCAATAAATTATGTGCAACACACCTATTGATAATGTCAACAGTTTTAATCAAAACTATATTTAGCTGAATAGGGAATCAGTAAAGATGCCCCAGATAACCTTTTTTAGTAGATTGTCTCTGCCACAGATCTCTGACTCTCAGAAAGAATTTAGATGACTCTCTAGAAATCTTAGAACTGATTCAGACCATAAATGAAGTGGAGGTTGGAAAGGCTCCTGGCTCAGATGGATGTTCAGCTGAATTTCATAGAAAGTTCTCTGAAATTTTAAGACCTACATTTTTTAATATTGTCACTTGTAGCCAAAAATAAGCAAACTTTCCTGCATACTCTGAGAAGCTGTATTTTCAGTTATTCTTAAACCTGGGAAAAAACTTGGATTATTTCCGGGGGGTGGGGAGCTGCATTAGTCTATTTCAGCAAAACAAAGGAGTCCTGTGTCACTTTTAAAGTCTAACAAATTCATTTATTACATAAGCTTTCATAAGTGTAATCCCACTTCTTCAGATTCAAGAAATGAAAATGGCATTATGTTAATTATATATACACATGCAGAGACTGGTGAGTCACAACATCAATTCAAACAAGGGTAGGCTGTTAGTCTACTTCAGCAAATCAAACAAGCTGTTTAAGTGCAAACAGTGTGAATGTGGGCCTTAAAAAACAATGTATGAGAAGGTGAGAATGTTAAAACAGGGGAAATTACTTTATGTAGGGAATTAGCCATTCTAAGTCCCCATTCAGACCCAATCTGATAGTGACAAATTTGCACATGAATTGCAGGACAGTGTCATATCAAAGTTTGTTTTTAAAGCTTTTTTGCTGAAGTACTGTAACTGTCATGTCTGTTACAGAATGTCCAAGGAGGCTGAGGTGCTGTCCTGCTGAGTTTTGAAAGTTACCATTCTTGATGTCCGATTTCTCTGCATTTATTCTCTTGTGCAGAGACAGTCCAGTTTGGCCAATGTATATGGCAGAGGGGCATTGTTGGCACACGATGGCATACAGTTTATTGATAGATGTGCAAGTGAATGAGCCCAATGGAGTGGCTGATTTAATGAGGTCCTAGGATGGTGTCACTTGAGTAGACATGCGGGCAGAGTTGGCAGTGGGGTTTGCTGAAGGGAGAGGTAACTGGTTTCATGTTTCTGTAGTATGGATTTTGTAGCAATTAAATGACATTAACTAATATGTCCAAAAAGATATTTTTCTCTAACTGGGACTTTCAATGGTCTTCCTCATATATGAAATATTTAGGAATACTGATTCCCAAAAATATTCAGGACATCCCTAAGATAAATATAGAACCAATTATTATCCACATGGCTAACAATTTCAGGAGATGAAGTTTTGTTACCCTTCAGTTTGTGGGGGAAAATTAATATACTAAAAAGATTTTCCAAGAATTTTGTGTATCCTGAGCAGCCTCCCCATTTCTATTCCTCAAACTTATTTCAAGAAATTCAATAATATTTTTAGAACTTTCCTTTGGAGTGCAGGTAAGGACCCTAGACTGGCTTTGAAAAAATTATAGCCTCCCCTATCTCTGAGTGGATTTAGTTTTCCCAGTGTGGAAAATTGTCACATCCCCTCTTTGTTAAGCTAGAAGTTTTCGTAGCTGCTAGATATGATCCCATCTCGATCTCAGATTTAATAGGAATTGGTATATCATCTACCCCTTTCAGATATTGTAGAGTAAAATTATTATGGATTTTATGGTTCCAGTGTTCCTGCAATAATGTCAGTGAGGCAAGCTTGGTCAAACTTGGCTAGAAGGTTCTGCTTCCATCTATTCTTCTATTTAGAGGCCGTCCTGTAGAACAATCTCATCCTTAAAACCAGTGACAGAACCTTGATGTGGAGGAATTTGGATGGATTTATGAGTGTGTCACAGCTAATTGACAATGGTAAATTTCAAATATGTGGAGCTCTATGGAAAAAAAATTCTTGCCTAGCTCCATGGCATGGAAATATCTCCAGTTAAAGTATTTACTTATGAATATATTTGGACCTGACGCCTCAGGAGCTCTAGAGTCTTGAGAAGTTTTCCTATTGCAGAGGAAGCTCCCTGCATTTGCACAGCCAGCCTATTTTTTTACAATATTCTGGCCCAAAAAACTCTGTGAAAGATTGATCATTGGAGAGTTGCTTTGGAATAGAGATTTAGATACAGAACTATCTCAGACCAGAGGGAAGGTACTTGGATTATGTTTGAAAAGCAGCTTTAGGCCTGAAACTATGGCTATTTCATCAAAAGACTCTTTTTCAAATATACAGGTCCCCACATAGACTAAAGGTAATGGGCCTCATAAATGCTGACCACTGTTGAAATCTTGGCACTACATTAGCTCATATATTTTGGAAATGACACTGTACCAAGAATTTTTGGTATGAGGTGCGTCAAAGGGCCAATTTGATATTGGATGTTAAATTGGAGCTCTCCCCCTTAAGTTTCATTCTTAGATAGACACCTGATACTTGGAGGTTACTTGGTAGGAAGGCAGCATTGGTTGCTAAAAAATTCATCCTGCAAAAAACAAAAGTTGATTTCCTCCAGATATTGAAGCTTGGCCCAATGGTATGAATGGCTGGCATTCCACAGAAAGGGGATGCCTAAAAAATGCAAAACAATTTGGGCAGAGTTTTCAGAAGTCTTTGATTAACATAGACCTAAAAACTTATATGTTATGGCCTCTCCACTCTCTTTATCTTGACCCTCTTTATTTATTCTGTGCATTATGATGAATCTGGTATTTAGTATATGGCAAAATTAATTAAAAATTATTAAAAAAAAAAAAAAACAAACAACCACGGAGTCCTGTGGCACTTAAAGACTAACAAACAGATTTGTTTAGTGCATGAGCTGTTGTGGGAGAAAACCCCACTTTGTCAGATGCCTTGAAGATGAGGGAGCTTACAGAATGGGAGACAAATAAATGCAGGGAAGTGTAAGCCATGGGATCAGGTCACATTGTAGGAGCAAAGCATCTCACAAAATGGGATTTACTCCCATGAAAGTTCTTGCAATAAATAAATTTGTTAGTCTTTTAAGTGTCACAGGACTCATTGTTTTACTTAACTAGACTAACATGGCTGCTGCCCCTTTGGAACTTAAAGGTTATAAATAAGTGACATCATTCTAAAAAAATGAGAGTCCTATGGCACTTTAAAGACAAATTTCTTTAGGCATGAGCTTTCATGGACTCCAGCCCACAGACTAACACTGTTACCCTCTGAAATCATTCTGTGACATGGACAGGCCAGCTCAGATCAGAGCAATAGGCTAGTTAACTTTGTGTGTGTGAATGTCGAAGTAATGGTAAGTGTACTAATTCACTCAAGTATTAATTTAGTTCAGATGATATTGTCTTCACTTATCAGTAATCTGTTGATTGCTATCAATTTACATTATGTTTAACCTTAGATCAACAGTGTGTGTTAGTATTAAGATTTGAATGTAGTAGATGTGTGAAAGTCATGAAAAATAACAAAGGATAGTTTCTGGCTGTCATACTGTATTTACATTATGTTTACCTCTCATAGGAGCATTGGGAATATAAAAGATGGCTAACTTAAAAAGCATGGGTCATATTCAACAGTGGAAGTTCTAAGACTGCATTTAACCAATGAAAGAAGAGCTGATGCTGTGAATAAATACACTTGCCAAATTGCCTTCTGTGAAAGATACTGTAAGAATGGATCAATCTTGTACTTCTGAGCTATTTGGGATCTTTCATGGAATGTTCCAGATGCAATACAAACATGTCCAAAAGTTATTTTGGGTAAAACAAATGAGATTTATGACATAGGGATAAGACTGAGAAACTTATGGAAAACTAGCTGACTGTTACAGTTCTGCTAATGCTTTGAACTTATAAACTTGGACTCACCTGTTGATGTATTTTACCTGCTTTGTAACCTAATGTTAGGTGATTTCTAGTTTTAATAACTTTTCATCATAATGTCTAGTTTCTTTGAGTAGCAAGATGTGCTGAAGAGCCTACAGGGACACTGTGATTCCAAGGCAAGACCAATATTGTAATCCAGAAGTACACATTTGTCACTGGCTTGGTGAAATCTACTGATAGAACGTGCCACTAATTTGGGGTGTCTGCCCTGTTTTCTGACTGTCTGACCTGAGACTGGCCCTCTCAGTTGTGAGGTACTTCAGACAGTGTGACATACTCACATCTTGTTTTCAATAGTGGCTTATTTTCACTGGTTACTTTTAGGTTACTAAATGTCTATCTTCTTCCTGACCAACCTCTGACTTGTTAAAGGTCTTCATTGATTTTGCTTTGAAGTTAATGGGATTTAACCACATGCTTATAGTTATGTATATACTTCTGGACTTTCCTGAATAGGCTTTTAATCACATGTTGCTTAAACATGATTATATATTTGGTAGCAGACACTGGCCTGGCATGAAGCCACTGAAGGTTTGGAGAACAAAGTAATAGAGACATCTCAAATATGACTTGTCTTCATGAATTTACTTTCATATCCTTACCACTGTTATTTAATAACCATATTTAATTCCAGAAGATATGCAGAAATTCCTATAAACAAAATGGATTCATCAGTGTTCTGGCAATCCTCAGGTTGACTGAGTCATAGGGATCGAAGGCATATTTCTAAATCTCTACACAGGGCACTTTGAAAATTCTAGATTATGCAGCTACTTGGTGCAAAAGGATATAGTTAAGTGTCCAATGTCAGGCTGAATTTTCAGTCTTTATCTTGAATATCCATGACTTGCTCAGTCTGTTACAGATTGCTTAAGTTACAGTCATATAGTTGCAGTTTAACTCACATTCACTTTAATTATATAGGTGCTTTCTTGTGTTCCCATTAAAGTCAATGGTAAAATTCATATTTCATATGGTGGGAGCAGCATTGAGCCCTAAATGTGTAACATCATAATTGGACAATTGTATCAAGCATATTACTTTTAAGGCAAAAGAGTTTTAAATTGCCAGTGGACTGTGTTAAAAATTAGTAATTATGCTGAAGTCATATTTAATTTTCCTCAATAAAATATCTGAATTTGCTTTGGCTTAGAAGATAAAAGATGTCAGATATATTAAATTTGAAGAAAAAAATAATCATCAGAATGAAAAATGCCAAAGGCAGCATAAAGGTTTAGATTATACCCAATTTACAAAACTCTTCCAGGAAAATTTAATGCAAATCAGCATTGACAGTGGGCTGGAATGTCACAGTGATTTGAGATCTTATAATAATTAATGGAACTAAAATGAATTCTCCTTCATGTCTGTTTTAATTATCCCAACAAAGAATTCTAGACTGCTAAATGAACAAGGCCTGGGATATGAAGTGCCTGGCATTTTATACCACCATTACTTTAGGATTAACATACCCCCACTGTATTCTAATTCCAGCAGGAGATGGTAGTGAAAGTGTAAACCTAAAATTAAACTAGATTAATTAGTTCATGTTTCCAGAGCCCCAGAATGGACTTGCTCCCTAAATTTATGGACATTTTTAGGGTACAGTTGATGTCACCCAAAACTGTGCTTTTAATCTATATTATATTCAGTATCCAGTTCTTTTTCTGTACTTCAGTTTCCCCTAACCTATGCATTGTACTCCCTCATACACTTTCAGTGATTTCAATTAAAGATTAATTATCCATTTTGTTTATGAAGCTATTTTTAGTTTTTATTTATAAATTGTGAAACCATCAATCATCTCTGGGTTCATTGACAATACAAAGTTAAAATACTGTACACCAATAAGAAAAATAAACAACTGCAATGTAAAACACAAATTGCCCTGACACAGGAACATAGGAATTGCTATAATGTATCAGGTCCACCCTATTCTGTAAAGTGGCCAGCCTCAAATGCTTCAGGTGAAGCTTATCATTAGGCAGCTGTTGAATAGCGGCTGCCCAACCCCTCCTCCCCACATTAAATCACCTCTACTCACCGAAGCTACCTCATTTGGAATGTGTTTACAATAACTATTTAAATATCACACTATAAATTCCACATTGTCAAGAGACCAGGTGCTATGTAATAACACTGTCATTGCACAACTGACAATCTAACCATTTTATTTTGCTGAGTATTCAATTGATGGCTATGTTTAAATGAATCTTGAATTTTGAGATTCTTTTCAAATTAGAACTTATTAAATCAACTTTCAGATATTTCATCATGGTGAGCAACCACCTGAGGAAACCAAAACAATGCAGATAGGCTACATATGAGCCAGAAGTGTCATACAATTGCTCTGACTACCTCTAGTAATTCAAAATAACATTTTTCTGTACTACACATAATAAAACAACCAAATTAGAATTTTCTCCTTATTCTCTTCTTTTTACAAATGAAGTTGACAAGACTAGGGAAAAGACCACACTCTGGATTTTTCTCCATTTCATTTTGCTTGTACCAGGGCCCTTGAAGTATCACAGTTTTGTAAAATCCACACATTTTTAATTTTGTTATGCCCATGTCCCAAACCTCTATTTTTAAACCCAAACTGTGTTTTCCAGGCCAATATAATTGTTTTCCAAAGGGATAGCCATGTTAGTCTAGTCCAGTAAAAAAAACCAAGGAGTTGTGTGGCACTTTGACTAACAGATTTATTTTTCACATGAGCTTTCGTGGGAGAAAATCCCACTTTGTCAGATGCTTTGAAGATGGGTGAACTTACAGAATAGAATGAAAATAAATGCAAGGGAGTGTAAAACATAGGATCAGGTCATACAGTAACAGCAAATCAGAGCAGTTGTTAGGCTCAAACCATGGGAAGCCTGAAGTCAAATTACCTTTAGTAATGGGAAAAGAACCCATAGTCTCGATTAAGTCCTGCTTTCACAGAATTTAGCTTGCATATTAATTCGAGTTCAGTTGTTTCTCTTTGAAGTCTTGATGTCCCAGTCACATCTCTGATGACGGTCGTTAACAAATCATTTATCGAGTGATAAGAAAGATGGAAGTGCTCAGCAACTGGTTTCTTTGTTTTGCGATTTCTGATATAAGCTCTGTGTTCATTTATTTTTTTGCGCAGCAATCGTCCTGTTTGTCCAATGTATAAGGTGTTGGAGCATTTCTTGCACATGATGGCATAGATCACATTAGTAGATGAGCAGGTAAATGAGCCTTTGATGGAGTAGCAGGCTTGATTAGGACCTATGATGGTATCTATTGTGCAGATATGTGGGCAGACTTGGCAGCCAACAGAGGTGTGCTCCAGGGGAGATAAGCTGTGTTGGTGGAAGAATGCTTCCATCAGTGTATCTGGTTGGTCTGTGACAGAGTCAGCAACATTTATTCTGCTGGCTGCATCTACATTACAGGGCTGTGCTGACATAGCCATGCTGCTATATTTTCCGAGTGTAGCCATACTCCAGACTTTCTCATTTAGTAACACACTGATGTAACTAAATCTGTTTAAGATAGTAAATTTGTAATTTAAACTAAATAAATATATGCAAAAGGTTAAAGATTGAAGTGGCTTTAGTAAATCTACATTGAGGTTTTGCACTTGTTTAATTAAACTGATGGATATTCTATTAATGTTAGTTAAACCTACTCATGTTTATAGACTACAGCTGCCATCCTTAAGCTTTAAGTTTACACAGTCTACTGAACTAAAGTACATGCTTGCAAATTTACATTCAGTTCACGTTTGAAGAATCTTCACAATTGCACTGGCTAGAAACTTCAGCCCCTGATTCAGCAGTGTACTTCAGCATATACAAAACTTTAAACTGATGAGTAGCTCTTTGACTTCAAAGGCACAACTCATTCATGCTTAAGCACCTTGCTGAACTGGCCTTAACTTTTTTAACTCAAGCTTGCCTTCTGGAGCACAATTCTGTAGCTAAGGCTGGATTTTGAAATGATTTCCATTGCTGCAGAAAATGGCTTGCATGGGATCCTGGATATCTGATGTACTGTATCCTGTTTATATAAGTGTGTTACATAGAGTCTGAGAAAAAGTTATCTTTGCCTCAAGCCCCCTCCAAAATAAATAAGTACAAATGAACTTTTTTCACTTTGTCTGAAGTCACGTAAGCATACACTGTGAGAGAACCCAATTTTAAATATCTTTGAAGTGCCTTCAAGAAAAAAAATTTCTCTTAATAAGATTAGCTATGTGATGGAGATCCTATAATTAGTAATGTTTGAAAGAACATCAATCAAAATCTAAACTGTGGAATTAACTTTCCCTAGAACTTTAAACTGTCTTTTTATTACTGGGGCAGAGGAGAGGGGAGGTAATTTCAACAATTTCAGTTAAAGTTGAATAAGGTTTAAATATGGCAGTTGTGTGAGCATGCATGAGAGAGAGAGAGAGACCATGAAGCCCAGTTTCCTCAAAGTCTATAAAAACACAAAAATCTTGGACTCTTTCATTCTTATGAACTACTAGCATGCCAGTCAAACATTTCAAAGATAACCTGTCTGGGAAAGAGACTAGAGGGAGACAGACTATGAGACTCAAGTCACTAGGAATATACATCATTATAGATAGGTGAATATATGAACTTACAAGCCGAAAGTAACTGATTACCTGAAAATTACCTTGATTATAATCTCTACAGAAAGCATTGCAGATAAGAGGAAGCAGATTATATAAAGCCTTGCAGATTATATAAAAATACAACAGCACACATTTATTAGATGAGTTCATAACAGTAACAATATTCCCTTTTGCCTTATAAGCTATTTCCTCTGTTCTGCTGCTGCTGCTGACACACCAACCTTTGTTGTCATTTTTTAACAAAGACATGAGTGGCATATTCTGTAATCCATTTATATGTACTACCAGATGCTATTCAGATTTTCTCAGTGATTGCATTGCTTGGTGACTCTTCTTTATCAAACAGATCACTGGTGAATGTTTTTTTTTTTAATAGGCTGAGGAAATAACTTCACCTGTGAAAATAAAGTCTGTCAGTCTTAACTATGATACTTCTGTCTACCCACTCACACCGTATCTTTGCTACCACTAGTTAATTATTATTTGCATTAAACTAGAGATATCGATGCAACTCAAGGCTCAGTGGCATGTGGCCCCTGTTCATAATGTCTCTGGGTTGGGGCTAAGAATAATGGGCAGGCCTGGGCCTCCACCCTCAGCCAAAAATAGACTGTCTTTAATCTCAGATTAGTTAAAGGGAGGAGCTGAACCGATCTGAGATACGAGATTGATGACCCAGAACAAGTGCAGGGGTTTACTGGACATTGATACACCCCCATAAGGGGAACTGAACCTCCTAGTGGTCCAGCTGTGGGCCAGAAGGGCCCAAAGAGGGTGAAACTATTTCATCCAGGGAGCAAGCCCTGGAGGTACAGCTCAGTGTCAGAGCTGGGACTATTTAAAGACTACAGGTTGAGACTTTACAGTTGAACTATTTACCCTAAAAATGTCTGTTTTCCTCATGAACTGTGTGTAACTCAGCTGAAGGGGGGTCACCCAAACCAAAAGAGAAGCCACCAGTGGGTCACCACAGACCTAGAAAGATGCAGATGCACATCCAGCCAGAGGCACTTGTGAAAGGTGTTTGTTGCATGCTATTACACATATAGTAAGAGGCTGTCCCTGCCATAAAGAGTTTATAATCCAAATCAGCATTTCTTAACCATTTTTATACTAGGCATCAGCTACCTAGACTATGTCAGGGAGATCTCAGGAACCAGTGCCAATCCATGGACCAGTCGTTGAGAAACTCTGGTCTAATTAGACAAGTCAGACAAAGGGTAGGAAGAGAACACTAAAGCAATCATTTTCTTAATAGTCTTGGCACTGCTGTTTATAGCAATGGTTGGCACTGGTGTTATCTTCACAAGTATTGCACATGCCAACAGCGTATTATCAAATATACTATATGAATTATAGAGGAACAGGCTTTCATGCAGCCCACACTCATCTATTTTGCATTTGATCATTCATTGTTTAACTTCATCAGGTGTCCCTCTCTGCACCTTACTTTTTCTGTTTAACCTAGTTTTATGCTTGAATCAAACCAAAATAAGGTGCCTACAGTATTTATTATCCAATTTACAGTGTGGTTTGTCTATCTTGTGTGAGTATATACCTAAATACACATACACACAGGTCAAATTTAGGCCGTGCATCTGATTTACATAAATTCCACTAGCAAGTGCATTGATTTGATGCATTCATAACATGCACTTTTAAAATGCAAAAGTTATTGATTTTCACACAAATGCATCAAGTAATCTGCTTTTAAGATAAAAATTCTTATCGCAGTTCAGGAAAGCATTTAAGTGCATGTTTAACTTTAAGCCCATGAATATATACATTGAAGTCAGTTGCTTAAATTTAAGTGTATGCTGAAGTGCTTGGCTGAACTGGAGCTTCCAAAAATAAAAACAAATGCTATATCAGAAAGGTTCAGCAGTTTCCTTAGTAGTGAGGCCCAGGTGGAGGCATTCTTACACTGTTCTCCCCACAGTAGTATCTGAACCTATATGGAATGGAATTCTTATATACACATTCTATTCCTTCTGTACAGTTTTCTCATTTGCTGGATATAGAAAGGTACCTGTATGGAACTGGAAGTTTATGCATCACATGTTGGCAATCTGTTGTTGCTCCTTGGATTATATGTGTGAAGATTTATGCTTCAGAAGAACCAATTCATTTCCAGAGAAGGAGAGGACAGTGCTAATGGTTGTAATACCTGAAAGTTATGAGGTCTAATACTGGCTTTGATGGGAAATGGGCCAAATGCCTCCTGGATGATGCTGAGTACTGCTCCCCTCAATGATGTTGACTTCAATGAATTTGCCTTCCCATCAATTTGGAAGGGCTCAGCACTTTCAAGTATCAGACCCTTAAACTTTCAGTTTCAGATTTCTGGTTTGTAAAACGGGGGTAATCAATAATAATAATTGCCTTCTTAGTAAGGGTGTCAAAGACTAATTTGTGTTCACAAGGTACTTTATAGATGTAATTATGTAATTTCAGAAAATCCTTTTGACAGTTAGTTCACCAGAGCAGCTTAAATTAAGGTAAGCAAGAAAGCAATGTCTTTTACCAAAGACAGTTCTGAATTTTTGCTTTTATGAATTCATAGCTTCTCTGAAGAAAAAAGTGACCTCTTTATGAAGTATAATTTCTGAAATGTTTCTAATTCATCTTTGTGTCTGTAATTATCTTTTTTCCTTAAATTACTTCCCGTTCCATTTGTGTTACAGAAAAAAATACATTTGCTGCCTGGACTCCTTTCAGACCAAACATGGAAGATTTTAAGCTTAAAAGGTAATTACATTTCTATGAGGTTTTGGAAGATGTATAATAAGGTAAGTAATTTTCAGGTATTGCCCAGGAGCCTTTGAGAAAACACTGAACATAGATTTGGATAGGATAAGTGGCCCTCAAATGTGATGATAATGAAGAAAAATTGTATCAAGGACAAATTTAAAATGTTGTGAATTCCCTTCTTCCACACTACCCAGGGAGTATGCTACGTTTTATGTAATTAGATCAGAGAGCAGCATAAACACATTTGCCATGTATTGGTTTGCTTCTTATAAGGTATATCCTGTATTTTCCAGGTTCAAAATAACAGTGGGCCTGATTCACCAACATATTTTTTCAGTTTTATGTCAATGCAGCTGTATTAGTTTCAGTAGGATTACAACAATGTTAAATTGAAATAAAGTGGTAGATTTGCACTCAGTATGTTTTCCACAGCTGATTTAAGCCCTAAATATGCACATGTAAATTTGGAGGAACTCTTAAATTTAAAGTGTATCATAATACAGCCTGAGCCACCAGGCCCTCAAGTCACTCTGGTAATGGAGACAGAGGAAGCTGTTAACCCTTTACCATGACATCTGGAATTGCCAGGGGATAGATGGAAATAGCTTCTGTCATTCAAAATCAAATGCTGGTCCTCCAGAGGATAGAACGATGGCAGTGGAACAAACCAAATTATGAACAGTTGCCCCCAGGTGTTTTGTTCCAAATTCTTCCATATAATCCAGCCTCTTTATACTGCTTACCTGGCCAGGTGAGATTTCTCTTGCTTATGGGTCTAGCCAAATCTAACTCTGTGTGAATGCAGAAGCCAATGTCTGTAGGGCAGTATATCAGGAAAGCCCTGCAAATAGTGTAGTGGCTAGTACTGCTGCTTAACATACAGATGGTACTGGGTTTGATTCCCAGGGGGTTAGACTCAATGATCTCACAAGGTCCCTTCCAGCCCTATAGATTGATTGAACTCCTGTCTACAGGCCACTATAGTCAGAGCAGAGCAAACTAGCCAGCCTCACTGCTGGCAGCTCAAACTTCTACCAACTCCAGACAACTTTGCAAGAGCCTGGCCCAACATAATTGCCACCACTGGTCCAGCTTAACACATGCCTGTCTGTGGAACTATGATCCCTCCTTCCCAAGACCAATATCCCCTTCCCTCAAATCCTTCTTCTGAACCCAGCTATTCCCACCCCCATTATCTTGCCACCTGCCATTCAAAATATAATATGCACTATATTATGTATCAATATATAAAGTTATAATACTTCATCAACCTAGGAGGAGCTATACAGAGACTTAGGCTGGTATAACAACATCTCTCAGGGTACGTCTAAATTGCAATTAGATACCTGCAGCTGGTGTATGCCAGCTGATGCAGGCTCAAGATAAGGGGCTGTTTAACTGAAGTGTAGAGTTCAATCTCTTGCTGGACTAACCTCTAGAACTCTGCAAGGAGAAAGGGTCCCATCATTATTACATTTCAGTAAGTAATTTCCAATACATATAGTGTGATTTCCAGGGTTCAATTATAATTAAATACTAAATTTATCCACAGTTGTTTGTAATTGGGCTAGACTAATAGATTGTAAATTATATAGTACTTTGGTTATCTCATAAAGTGTATTATCATCATTGATTGTACATTTGGGAACAATGTAATTTAGCATCATCTTTTGTCAGTGTGACCCTTTCTTTCAGTTCAGGCATGCTTTTTAAACATTTTATTCAAAGCTAGTCTTAGTCCTGCAAAATTCAGCCAGACACAAAGTATACAAAGTTCCCATTATCTCTCTGCCAGCAGAGAACCAGATGAAAGGAAATACAATTTTTTTATTGGAAGCAAAGGGAAGAGTATTTTATTTCTTAAAAAAAGAAGGAACATGAGAAAACAAGGGGGTAGTCAAAAAGAAGAAAATAGGCACTAAATAGAGGAAAGTGACAGAACATGAAAGGGAAGTGGATAACAAAGGAGCAGAGGACTGGAAAAGGGAAACAGCAGGAATCAACAGACAAATTGAAATGAGTGAATTGTATTTCATTTATTCCTATGTAGTTTTGTATTTACCTGGCAAGTGTCCCATTGGATAAATTTGAAGCAAAGGAGATATTGCTTTGCGGATTTGAGTTTTCCTTTTTCATTATATAGAGATGTCTAAAAATACCAGCATGAGTCACATAGGGAAAGTGTCCAAGCAAGTACTGGAAGGGTACAGGGCTACACAGCTATACCACGGTCCATAGGATTTCTATGTAACTCTCAAGACAGCCACAATTCCATCCCATCACAAAGGTTTCAGAATCATGCTTCTAAATCCCAAGGATTTGCCAGAATCTCTGCAGTCTCAAAACTTTGGAGTTTTGTCACAAACTACCACCCTCCCATTAGTTTTTCCAGAGCAGGGTATGATTTGAGCCTTAGATCTTGAACCCATTAAAGTCTTTGGCAAAACTCCAATGGACTTCAGTTGAAAACGAGGTAAAGCTCAAAGTATATATGATGAAACATATATATGATGTAGAGTAAATATATTGGGTTTGTATCCATAACTCAGATTTATTGAGAGATTTGGTGCTTAGCTAGGAACTACAATAGGAAAAAAATGTCAAAAATTAATTTTCTACAATGGATGTGAATTTTCACTCATTAACAGAAATGCAGGAATGTCATTTTAACATTCACCAGCCCACGAACATTTTCAGACCTGTTAACCTAGTTTATGTGCTGACCAACATTGCAGAATAAAGATAAACTGGAACTTTTGATTTTTTCCTAAAGGTCTTATGGCTACTAGGTTATCAGCACTGCAATTTACAGCAAACTGTGGACCATGAAATCCCTATTGTTTGTTTCAGTACCCCTTGCCTGATGTACATTTTACTATATGGGATGAATTTGTGCTTCCCCTTATCTGCAGATATTTATATTTTAATAAATTTAACAGTGCAGTATCTTTCTTTTTAAGCACTACTGGTTGTGTCTGACCCCCTCTATATATATTATGTTTAACATGAAAAAGCTCACTTTAGTTCTATCCATGGTAGAGTTACACTAATGAGAAAGGTCAACCAAACCGTGACTAAATCATTTGATTTCTTCAGTGCATTGACTGGCTCTACTATCCTTTAGGCATATATTGGTCTTAATAGAACATCCTATCTAAAAAATCTGGAGCATTAGCTTATATTTCTCTTTTCTTCAATACACTAGTTATCATCAAAGTCTACCATGGTAGTGCCGGAATCTAATTAGTTTTTTCAGGTTGCCCAGATTAAATAAAACGATAAGAGAAGACTTCAATATGCATATTAAAGGTAGTGGTAACTATCTACATAACAAGATAAACTGTATTTGAAAGTAGATACCTTTTCTTAAACTTAGGTGGGTAAGATGAATAAATTTCCTCGTTCATGCAGACTCACAACAAAGGCTGATCTGATCAACAAAGCAAAATACTGAGGAGGGAAACAGTATGGAGGCATACACAAGTAATCAGGACAACCTCGATAAGCACAGATGATTTTGAAAGTTATTTTTTTCCACTCTAATCTGAAATATATGATGCCATTTTTGTACCTGATTATCAACTAGCAGTAAAGTAATTTATGTCTGGATGATTAAGAAACAATATACTGATAGAAGTCTATATCTATTTCTGTGCAGGGTAAGCAAAATTTTCTTCATCTGACGAAGTGGGATTTTCTCCCATGAAAGCTCATGTGAAAAATAAATCTGTTAGTCTTAAAGTGCCACACGACTCCTTGTTTTTTTTTGCTGGACTAGACTAACATGGCTATCCCTTTGGAAATTGACAAAATTTTCTCCACACGTAGGAGGAGAGGAATTGCTCCATTATTGTTTCATCTGATGGAATATAGCAATGTCCCTAGAGAAATGAGAAAAATCTGGTCAGCGATATCCCTTTAGCATCTGGGTATGCCTAAAACAGAAAGGATCAAGAAAAGGACATGATCAGCATGCATAATATTTTATAACAAAATGCAAAGGTAGAAAAGATGATCACTGCTCAAAACTTCAGCTGCAGCACTGATACTTTGCTCTAGTCTGAAAAGCATCTTTCTCTTGTCTTAGCACAAGTTGCTCTTAACAGTGCTTACTGCTTTAATATCAACTCCCACTGGACGATCACAGACATAGTTTATACATTTTAATGAAGTAAGCTGTAAATCACTCCTTTGAGATGGGTATTAATTTATTAGTCCTATCTTATGGATGGAGAAACTGAGAAATTACAGAACTTGCTCAAGATTACACAGCAAGTCAGTAGCAAATGTGGAAATAGCACTTAGGTCTCCTGACTTTCTGTCATGTGCTTTAGACCTGGTCCACCCTGGGTCTCCCTTCCCTATGATCCCATGGTCTCCTATTAAGGGGAGTGCTGGGGAGAGAAAAACAAAGGCCTTGATCCTGCAAATTGCCACCCAATTTGGCCCTGATCCAGTTGAGCAATAGAGTGCATATTTAATCTTAAATCTATCTGTAGTCTCACCTATGGGTTACTTGCAAGCTTAAAGTTAGGCATATTCTTAAGTTCCATGCTGGATTTCTTCATTCTATACTTCCTAATACATTGCTCACGATACAGTTCAGTTTCTATTTTCATGCTGGTTGCAACATCACTTGGTCATTGTCTGAATCTGTTGAAATAGAAAATGGAGCCAGAACACTGCGGTCTTAGGCCCACCATTTAAAATACTGGGTCCCAGAATGTAGCTTTCCAGCTCCATTTTCTATTTCTAGAGGCCCCGGAATGCTGGGTCTATTTTTAGGGGGCCCAGCATTCTGGGACCCCTAAAAATAGAAAATTGAGCTGGTGTGTTCTGGTAGGACAGGCACCACTCCAGGAAGAGGGGAGGAGCACCCACCCTGCTGTGACATGCTGGCCGGCCTTTCTGCGCATACCCAGGCTGTGCAGCCTGGAGGGGGAGAAAGAGGCAATTCTGCACTGCCCTGTCCTGGCCAGGTAAGTCAGGTCACATTAAGTGACAAACAGGTGGTGCAGGCTGGGCGAAGAGGGAAATATAAATCCCTCCCTCTTCAGCCCAGACGTGGAGCTTCACAGCAGGGGTAAGTGCAGAGGGCTTCACACCAACGGAGGGAAAGGGGAGCTGGGGAGAGAGAAATGGAAGGGGGGGTCCGTCCATCCAGGCTTGGGGCCCAGTTAATGTTCCCGTTAAGCTGCGGATGCAACTGAGCAAGTTACGTTGTTTGCTGAGTGGCATGTTGTGAGGCATGGATCCATGTGGACAACACTTTTTGGCCCTCCCCCTGCACTGGGAGTAAGTCCCCGCCAGGCCCTGGGTTGTCCCTGCCAAGTTGCCAAACCCACCCGCCAGGTGCCATCTCCCCCTGACCTGACCCCTTCCCTGTTCTGCCTGGCTGCCAGCTTCTCCCGGGCCCTGATCCATTCCCTACCCCCCCCACACCTTCCCCATGGACTACTGCTGTCAACTCCCTGTCTGCAACCCCCCCCCCCCAAGTGAAACACTTGAGGGGAGGCCCCAGGCCCCACGCCATGCTAGCTTACCATCAGCAGCGCACGGACTCCAGAGGGCCTGGCACTCTGCAGTAAAACCTGGGAACTGTTCCAAACTTGGAAGATCAAGAGGGATCCAGAAGATGCACAAACAATCTGTAGACAGCCCTGTTCTCCTTTTTTCAGCTGGAGCCCATAATTCCCCATGCTCCTAGCCCACTTCACTTGGCGCTATTGAAACTATTCTGCAAGGGACTCAGCTAGCTGTAGCCACTTAGAGATCTTCTGTGGTAAACTAAAAAAATTTTAACAGTCTTGGGCTATATTATTAGCATGTGCAAGTAACTTTCATGTGCTCAGAGCAAGAAAAGCATGCATACTCCTCTTCTAGCCCACCCCATCTGTATTTTCCCTGCATAGACCTCAGTCCACCTAGAGAAGACTGTAGGGTTTAGAGATAGGGAGAGAAGTGCTGCAAGGCCTCTGAGACACATGAGCATGGCAATCACCTGCCTGCACAAATCTAGGGGTAGTGAATTCTTCTCAGTCAGATAGTGCTTTTGAATTACATGGTTGATTCACATTTTCAGTAACTAATGAGAGGCTTAATCTGGTTAGACTAAGCAAAACTTAAATAAAAAAGATTGTGATGACATATCACTCCAAACTAATGCAGAGGAGCTGGGGACATAATCTTTAGGCTCAAAATGCTGATATTACCCCATACACTTGTGCCCAATACTGTTCAAAATAGAGAGAAGAATGACTGCAGTACACTGCTCCAATCCTGGGTCAGTTTTGGATCATGTGAATGTATCCCCTTTGTGGACCCATCAGCCATGCAGTTGGCTTTCTCATTTTTCTCCCCTTCCATGTTCCAGTACATTTATCCACTGTCTCCACACTGGTCTTAATCATTAAGGCTCTTAACTTCCACTAGTTTCAACATTATTTTCAGTGTTGTTGTAGGCATGTTGTTCCCAGGATATGAGAGAGATAATGTAAGTGAGGTAATATATTTTATTAGACCTACTTCTGGTAGTGCAAGGGACAAGCTTTTGAGCATCACAGACACTGTTCCCTCTAAGCTGTCCACATGTGTGCACGCACACAGGTCATGAAACCCGCGCATACAACAAAATAAAGTGCGCACAAAAAAATTCAATAGTACTAATATTGCTGCTCACAAAGAAATTTTTTGCACACACAGCCTACGAATAATTAGAGGGAACACTGATCACAGAGCTCTTCTTCATCTCACCTACTCGGTGTCATTTATTTCAGTGCAAGTTGGGAGCCTAAATACTTTTGAGAATCTGACCCTAAGCAACTATGAATGTATTGCATGTATTATTCTTTACTCATGAAAAAAGATTAAATGGGTCAAAAAGAGACAAGTACTTGGCTTTGCATTTCATTAATATCTTTCTTTCCTTTCACAAATGAACACTGATTATAGTTCTGCATTGCATTTTTGAGGAAGTGCCACCAATAAAGCTGAATTGCCTTGAATTTATCTCTATGAATAAAACAGAATACCATAAAGGTAATTTTCATTTTCATATTTAAATCTACTCTAGGTATATGCACTAGCAAAAACATGTTTATTTTATACTTAATGGCCTAGAGTAGTTAGTCGATAGGAAGATTTGTTATTATGTAACATTTAAGATGCTCTTTCTGGCAGAAGCAAATATTTCCAAGTAGCTATGTGATGCTTTCTTGTGTAAAGATCTTTGTAAAAATATGTTTAAAAACATCACAGGGTGAATATTTTAAGTTATGTTTTGAAGGATTTTATTTTCAAGAATAATTCTTTTTTTAAAAAATCAAATAATTTTACCTTTTTTAGGGTCTGAGAAAAAATATTCAGTAACATGTGTTTGAAATTATTATATAGTAGGCAAAATTTTTATACTCTTTAACCTTTGGTATAATTCCCCAAGAAGCAGGAAATGTGCCTATTTTTACATTGTTCCAAGTCTACTGGAAAGAATAGTCGACAAACTATTTAAAGTTAGCTTTTCTGGTTGGATAAGGCACTCTTTAACATGTCATAGTTTTTTGAAAGCTACTCATAGAGAATTTAACAGGATGGGTCAGATCCTCATATCATGTAAACTGGTCTAGTTCCATTGACTTCAGTGGAATGACACTTATTTACCCAATTTAGGATTTGGCCACATGCGCCTAATTCTGCCATGATTACAATGCAGTGTCATTGAAATCATGCACGTGGACCTCACTGGACTCAACACTAGGAAAATCTGTCAGCATTTTCCCCACATCAGCACGTCTACGTTGTTGCTACACATCACTGCAAACACTTGTTTAGACTGGTTGCAGGTATTCTTACCATGTTGGCAGCATCAGTGTAGCTGTGGCACTGCTGCAAAATGCTTACAACTTTGCCTAGTGTAGAAAGTATTCCTGGTGTGTCACAGGATATAAAATGGGGCAGAATTTGGCCCTGCTAGTTTTACAGAAGTGTGCTTACCAGTTGGGTTTACAAACATGCTGTAGGGTTTAAAAACAAACTATCAAATATTAAGTACTGAAGACACATATACTTTCACTTCTCAAAGTAAACAGAAACTGATACTTTATAATTTCTTTTGGAAAGAGAAGGCATAGAGCTGAGAAATTGGTAATCGATGTAAAACAGGAACATACTGATCTATGGAGGGCAAGCTTCTTCTTGAAAGGGTTTTTATACAGAATTTAATATTTACAAGTGAGGAATAGCACTTAATATATTGTGTGGTTCCAGTAAAATATTTGCAATATATGTTTTGTGTGAATAGCTTCTTGTCTGCAGCATTTGAGCCGTGTGCCTATTTCACTGTAAAAATAAACTATTTTGCTCAAATTTTTCATAAGGTTATTGCCAATAAAATATAGAAGTTATGGGAAAATATTAGTAAACTATATCTCTTATTCATCTTAATATGATTTTGTGAACATTTTTATTGCTTAATTGTGAGTTCATTCCAGCTGAATTTAGGTATCATACACAATAGAATACTAGAAAATACCAGATTCTAATATCTGAGTTGCCTTGGGCATAATGACAGCTTTAGGTATAACAATTATGTTTAATAGCATTTGAAAATGGTGGATCAGATTCTGCTTTCATTTTCACCACTGTAAATTGGGTCTGTCACTCGAGTGTGTCTAATTTACATGGTATACCTGAGAGCAGAGTCTGACCTGGATAGGTACCTTAAATATTTCACATTTGTTGGAGTTACTATAATAAATCCCACATCAGCGTTCAGATGGAAAAATAATTTATTATTTGGATGTTAATAAAACCCTGGATACACCATGATAGCCAGCGCTTTACAATAGTTACATCAGAGCTGAAGTCAATCAATCAGTTTTGCTTGTAAAGTCAATGTTCTATTTGGGGCATAGAAGCAAATCTGCAAATTGTGACGATTTAAGCAGAGCTTTTTAGACATTAGATGTGACTAGCTTAGATCAAGTAGTCCATCCTGCTGAAGGCAAAAAGAATCAGAGAGGAAGGGGGTGCCACAGTACAGGCATCAGAAGCAATGTTGTTTACTCGTTTGCTACCTCTGCTTATCTCCTGCTATACTGTTTGACAGTGCTACTGACTTAGTGGATAGGAGGGAAGCAGTAGACATGATATACCATGATTTTAATAAAGCTTTTGATACAGTCACATGACATTCTCAGAAGGAAATATGGCTTAAATAAAATTACCACATGCCTGGTGTATAAATTGTTGAGAAACTGTACTTAGATTCTCCCAGTATCACAGCACACCACTATCTAGTGGTGTCCTCCAGGGAGTCCTCCAGGGATCTGTCCAGACTCTAATACTATTCAACATTTTCATTTAATGACTTGGAGAGTATACTTCTAGAGTTTGTGGAAGACACCGTGGTGAGAAGGGTTGCAAGGACTTTGGAGACCAGGATTAGGATTTAAAATGACTTTGACAAATTGGAGAATTGGTCTGAAATCAACCAAATGAAATTCAGTAAACACAAGTTCAAAGTCATGAACTTTGGAAGCAAAGTCAAAAGGACCGATGCAAAATGGGAAATAACTGGCCAGGCGGTAGTACTTCTAAAAAATTATTGGGATTATAGTGGATCAGAAATTGAAGATGAGCCACCATTGTGATGCAGCTGCAAAAAAAGGCTAAGTTCATTCTAGAGTGTATTGACAGAAATGTCATATTTAAGGCAAGCAGGTAGTGGGCAAACATGGCCCACTCTAATCAGCACTGTTGAGGTCTGAGATGGAATGCTGTGTCCAATTTTGGGCATCACATTTTAGGAGTGGTTGAGGCAAACTGGAGAGAATCTAGAGGCAAGCAAAAAAATAAGTTTAGAAAATCTGACCTATGAGGAAAATTGGGCATGTCTTGAGAAAAGAAGAAGACAGTGATCATAGTCTTCAAATATATTAGGGACTGTTATAAGGAGAATGATGATCAATTGTTCTTCATGTCCTCTGAATCAGGCAAGGTTTATTATGCATTGAGAATTAGGTTAGATATTAGAAAAACTTTATAATTGTAAGGATAGTTAAGTACTGGAATAGGTTACAAAGGGAAGTTGTGGAATTCTTATCATTGGAGGCTTTCAAGAACAGGTTAGATAAACACCTGTTAGGAATGGTCTGTGCATGGGGGTAGGGGACTAGGATGGTGTTGGAGCAGGTGGTCTTTTGAGGTCCCTTCAAGTCCATCATTTCTATGATGCTATATCTCTGTGCACATACTCCTTGCTTTCTCTGAGAGATTTAATAGCACAGTTATATCTTCAGATAATTCTCCTGTCTATAAAGGTTAGGTTATCTAATTAAGAAAATAGAAACCATAGCATGTGACCAAGTGACCAAGGCTACAGATCAAATAACCAAGCCCACAAACCAATTTCCAAAGATTGAATATTTGAATATTCACCGAATTGTTGTCTATGAACATTTCATGAAAATCCATCCATACAAATATACATCAAGTTATGAAGTATGGTGAAATTAATAAATATTTGTTGTCCATGGTCAATTTTTAAATAGTACTGTATAAAGCATCAAATCCATATAACACAGTATTCAGAAGGCATACTTCCATTTTCTATAAGTCCATCTGTCCAATATCTTAATCATTTTATTGCTCTTCTTTAAATTCTTTTCAGTAGATTAATATCATTCTTTTACTGTGGACACCAGAAATAAATTAAGTATGTTAGGCGTGATCTCATCACTATTGTACATGAATTGCATGATTCATGGCATGATGCATCTGCATATGCAGCCCAGCAGTCACAGTGGGCCATATGCTTCCCTGAGAAGTCTTACGTGGAAGAGGAAGGAAAGAAGCAACATATCGGAAATGTGTCACAGAAGCCTCCTTGCTAAACAAACAAACTAAGTAGCATACTGCCATTTCATCTGTGAGGAAAACTGGTTGCATTTGCAAATTGGAGCACTATTGAGCAAGGCAATAGTTAGTGCCTTATGGCTCAAGCTAGTGATTCATCTGGAGTCCAATGCATGAGCTGTTGAAGTAAATGGAAAAGTTCCTTTTGTTTTAAATGGGAATTTGATCAGTCTGCTCCTTTGTTTCATATGGAAGATGAAAGAATCCCTAGAACAAACAACTGGCACATGGAATAGCCTGCCCGTAGTGGAACTTTCTTCCCTAAGCTCTCTTAAAAAGTGTTTCATATATGCCATGGAGAATGATAGTGTCTATCCTTTATAATTTTAATTTTATTGATGAAATGTCAATCCAGATGCTCTCCCTGTAATTGGAAGTTAATACAGAAACAGCCAGAGCCACATCAAATAATGCATGACACTAGTTATTAATCAGATAACTGATATAGCCAGCAGCAATTTTTATCATCTGTGACTAACCAAGAGGTTGTGACCATTTCTCCTACGTGTATATTGCAGCACAGTTACCCATTTTATCCTTATTTCCATTTTGGATTACCACAATCATTCTACACCAGGGTGCAGATACCTCAAATATTTTAGGTAAAACCTGGCTACCCTACTAAGCAGTCTTTATTGCAATGGTCCATAGAATGAATTCCCTTTCAGCCTATTTCTAAGTAAATTCAAGTTATTGATTTTACTTATAATGACTGTTTCTTTCTTTATGTTATCCTATGGCAAAGATCAGTTTAATTGCTTGAATTGATTTGTAAATTGGGGAATGGAGGCAGAATGTTGTCAGTGATGGGCTCTGACCTATCCTAATACCTGACAGAGCCAGAATTTGTTGACTTTCAGGGCATATTATAACCTCATTAAAATATTAACCCATGCTTTTTAAGAAGAGTAGAGGCTTCTGAATGTAATTGGTGACCTCGTCTTTTATAAGATTAATTGCCTACCTTAAAATGTATTTTAATTTTATTTTATATGAGCATATGTGCATTATGTCAGTTGAAAAATAAACCAACATGAATGAGTATTTAACAGTTTGGAGCTTTGCTAGGTCAGTACCATTTCAAGCACAAGTAAGAGACTCTAAATGGAGGTAAGCCTGAATTAGGAAATTTTGGTGCTAGAATTGGATCCAAACTCTACTTACCCATGTTCAGGTGGATTCTGATGAAGTGTTCTTATTCAGTCATTAGACATATAATAAGTAATATACCCCTGCTTTGCACAAGGAATAGTCAGCTTCTGATCTGAAGCTCTCCACAGCTCATGGAGAAGGAAAGTTTTTACCTGCTGTTCTAGACTCGCAAGGCTCATCTCTAATTGTAATGTCCAAATGCTGTGCTAACTGGGCATGCAGTTGTGGAAGACTATTTAAAATAGTTACATTTTGCTTACTGGGTGCCTCAAGAGTCACTTACATACGCACCATTTATTTTGAGGCCTGTCATTAGTTTCAGAAATATTTGTAATGCTGCTACCAAACCATGCTAAATTACAACAAGACAATAGCATTTTCTCTATTAGTAATGTCTGCAGTTTTGAAAATCTGTATTCCTTGGCTGGCTTTCTGGGATCCTAAAAGCACTGGTAAAGCTTTTTTACATGTTCATGGGCTCCACATTACAGAATCACTTTAGTCTTTTGCATTCACTGTTTGTATACAGCCCATGTGGTATTGGTTTAGTTATGTGGAAAGTCAGAATAACACTTACTAGCAGTCCTCTGAAGGGAATTTACAAACCTGAACTTTCACTGCACACAAAATTTCCTCCAATTTTGGATGCATTTAAAACCAGTTTATTTATTGCTCTGCTTTAGCTTTTTCTACAGCTCAGCGATAGGGCACTGTTTCCCAAGCAGTGTGCCATGGCACACAGGTGCGCCGTCAGGCCTGAAGAGGTGTGCCACAAAATTTTTTGAAAAACTACTCAAAGAGCTCTGGATTGGCTCATTGGCTCATGAATATTTGTGAGTTCATTTGGAAACTATATGGTGGTGTGCCTCAAATTAATTAAAGGTAGCAAGGTGTGCCACAGCAGAGAAAATATTGGGAACCTTTGCTATAGGGTTTTCTTTCATCCCTAAATTATCTAATTTCAGTCTGCCAGTTGAATTGTAATCCTATTTTTGGTAGCGAAGGGTCAGACAGGAGACTTTCTCAAATATTCTGTTTAAGTTTTAATATTGTGCTGTGATGTACTATGTATGTACAAGCAGTGTTGCTTTCCTAGCCAACAGAAGCAATGAGGAGCATATTTCTAGTACTTGCTTAGGATTTCCTTTAAGCGTAAGTGGTAGAGTTCCTCTAATAGAGGAAGTTCCTGATATTAGAGTTCCTAATAACTAGGTCTGGATCTGTTGTCTACCACATAATAATTTTCACTTCCATAGCCTCTCATAATGACCATCACTGTATCAGAGTGAGACTGAGGAGGACTAAGTGCAGCTCCTGGGGAAGCTTGTCAGTACTGCTACACTTTTGAATGATATTAAGTGCTCCTTTCACTATCCCAGTGTCAGAACATGTTGCCTTTACAGAATTCCTATCTAGCCAGAGTGCAAGAGACTTAGGGTTGAAAACGAATTTATCTGTCTAGGTACCTTTGTTGTATTTATCACTGTATTTCTGGGCACTATGCAGAGCATGGCTGAACAGGAGTTTGGAAATAGGGGTAGTCCAACATTTCATTCTGCAACATTTTGAACTGATGTAAGCAGAGGTCACTGAAGTTCACTCCAACCAACTTGTCTCTTACTGAATCTTTTTTCTGTACCACTGTTCTTTGAAGATTTTTTATCATGGAAATACACCTGACTGATATACTGTGAAAGGAGTCAGGATAAAATAAAACCTTACGTTTCAAAACACTGTTATTCGTACCCAGTGGCTGTTGTCTACATTGGTAATTATGATCTAAATGTCTTTTGCCATTACATGAGATTTCAGCCTAAAGCCAAGGCATGGGTGGCATATATTTATTTCAAAATATTCCATGGCAAAGGAATTAAAGGAAAAAATGTAGATGAATGCCGATCACATTTCTTGGCGATGCTCTTATCAGTTTAAAGCTAGCAGTCACTGCTTTTGGTTAGGAGTTCCAGAGAGGTAGCTGTATTAGTCTATTTCAGTGAAAGAAACAAGGAATCCTGTGACATTTTTAAAGACTAGCAGGTTAATTTCTTGCATGAATTTACATAGGCATAATCCCACTCATCATAATCCCACTTCATCAGCTCTATGATTTCGTGAGCATAATCCCACTTTATCAGAAGCATGTGACAAATAAATTTGTTAGTTTTTAGAAGTGCCACAGGATTCCTTGTTTGTTTTGCTTTTGGTAATTACTGTTCAAATGTGATACTATATACCAGACATGGCCAAACTGTGGCTCGAGAGCCGCATGTGGCTCTTGAATGAAAAAGTGTGGCTCACCGAAGAACGTCAGCAAATTGTTTTAATAGGTAAAAGTATATGGCAATATGCCTCCATGCAGCTCTTGAAGGTTTAATAACCAGCTTGTGTGGCTCTTGAGTTCCATAAGTTTGGCCACCACTGCATATACAATGTGTTTATTAATGAAAGTGCTTGATGGATGTATTCATTTCAGGAGGATGTTTTTACTATAACATGAGCAGGATTCCACTGGCAATTTTTGGAACACTGCTAAAAAGCAAGAGCTGTTTACTGAAGGACACACAACGAGATTGTTTCTTTTATTATTTCTTATTGGGATTGTCTGTGTGGATAGACTCTGCTCTTATAGTGCTCTTATAACTCCCAGATCCCATCTACTGCTACAAGTGGTTTCCAGCAAAAAAAAAAAAAAAAAAAAAAAAAAAAAAGGCAAGGAGTCCTTTGGCACTTAAAGACTAACAGACTGACTTATTGCATGAGCTTTTGTGGGAGAAAACCCAATTTGTCAGAAGTCATCGGATCAGGTCATACTGTAACAGCTCCCATTCTGTAAATTCCTCCATCTTCAAAGCATCTGATGAAGTGGGATTTTCTCCCACAAAAGTTCATGCGGTAAATAAATCTATCAGGCTATGTCTACACTTACATGTGAATTCAAATTGATCGTCATCAATTTGAATTCAAATAAATGCATGGACATGCCCACTTTCCTCAGTTCGAACTGAGGCACTCCTCAGTTCGAACTGAGGAAAGCAGAGTTCGAATTGGTCAAACTTGCTTTTCCATTGAAGTCAGGGTCAATTTGAAGTAAGGAATTCGAATTGACATAGTGTGGCCATGTCAATTTGAATTCAGTTAGTTTGGATTAGCCACAGCTTGATTTTTCCCTCTACAATAGCGCCCCCTACTGAATTCAAACTAGCAAGTCCTGTTCATGGACATGCCAATTCGAACTGGATTTTCTAGCCTGGCCATGTCAATTCGTGCAAAAAAACCCAAGGAGTCGTGTGGCACTTTAAGACTAACAGACATTTTTCGCATGAGCTTTCGTGGGAGAAAATCCCACGAAGCATCAGACGAAATGGGATTTTTCTTCCATGAAAGCTTATGCGAAAAATAAATCTGTTAGTCTTAAAGTGCCACGTGACTCCTTGTTTTTTTTGCTGGACTAAACTAACATGGCTATCCCTTTGAACATGTCAATTCGAACTGACTGAATTTGAATTAGATTCGAATTGGTCAATTTGTATTCAGTAATCCGAACTGAAATGCTCAGTGTAGACACAGCCTCAGTCTTTAAGTGTCACAGGATTCCTTGCTTTTTTTGCTGGACTAAACTAACAGAGCAGCCCCTCTGGAACTCACCAAGTTGTTTCCAGTTACTGTGACATTCTTTAGCACGTCCTTTTGTGGCGCCCTCCTTACTAAGTTGTTTGCTTTCCTTTCTGTGACTTTAAATCCTTCTCTTTTGCCTGTTTATTTTTACATCCTCAACATTTAACACTTACGTCTTAGCTCCTTTTGTTCGCCTCGGTTTTGTAAGTGGGAAGACGGAGAGGGACTGGAGGGCTGGGCATGCTGTGGGCTTGAAAAGCCCTGTGTGAGTCTCCAAGTCCAAGCCGTGACCAGCAGGTCCCTGAGAGGCAGGGCAGGAGGCAGTGTTTGGATTTGGGACTGGGGCAGCGGGTGGCTGCCATGAGAGCTGGGTGATGGAGTCCCAGGCACCCCTGTTCTCGTGCCAGCTCCTGGGCACTTATCCATGCCCAGGGCCTGGCCAGCACAGTGCCCACCTATGTAGGGTTCCCAGATGTCAGGCAAAAGGGGGCATGTTCTCCTTTTTACCTTCACGTCCTCTGTCTGGCTGACATTTTAAAACACATGATTTTGTCTGGCTTTTTACTTACAACAAGGAGTTGTGTGGCACTTTAAGACTAACAGATTTATTTTTTGCATGAGCTTTTGTGGGAGAAGATCCCACTTCCTCAGATGCTTCGAAGATGGGTGAACTTACAGAAAAGAATGAAACTAAATGCAAGGGGCTGTAAAACATAGCATCAGGTCATACAGTAACAACAAATCAGAGCAGTTTTCAGGTTCAAACCATGGGAAGCCTGAAGTCAAATCACCTTTTGTAATGGGAAAAGAACCCATAGTCTCGATTCAGTCCTGCTATCACACAATTTACAGGGGTTCAAGGATGCTGGAATGCCCTGAAACACCCTATTTTTAGGGGAAAGCATTTCAGGGCCCCCTAAAAACAGAAGACTAGGACATAAAAAGAGAAAAACATTACATTTTCTCCACAGGTCCTCCAAAGTCCTCCTTTTCGTATTTCCCTGGCCTCCTTTCCAGGCTCTGTATGTGGTAGCCCCAGCCTAGGGATTGCCCCGCCTTAGAACCCTTCTCCCGCCAGCTGGTTGCGACCGGAAAATCTCCGGGCTGGGGAGGAAAGAGTGTCCCGAGCAGGAGCCCGTAGCGGGGCGGGGGCTTGCTGTTGGTGCGTTGCTAGGAGACGCCGCGCTGGCGGCCGGCGGCTGGTCGGCGTTGGGGCCGTTGGCCGGGCCTCGCCGTTCAGTTCCCCTTTGCCGGGCGCGCTCACCCCTGGCCTTCCCGTGCGCGTGCCCGGCGGGCGCTGAGGGACCCGGCGCGTGCACCACGGGCTGCTGCGCCGCGCTGCTGTCCCGGGTAATGGGCCGCGCTCGGTCATGGCTGTGGAGCCAAACGACATGTCGGGTTTTTAAATGTCTGCCCTGATGAGCAGAAGCATGTTGGTAACCAGCCTGGGTCTGTTGTTTCCTAGCAGCCTTGCCCGACGGGAGGCTCAGCCGCTGGGAGAGCATGGATGTGGTGATCAGGCAGCAGCTGGCGGCAGCCCGGAACCACCGAGGTAAAACGGTTGCACAGTTGTGTAGCGGTCTGTCTTGGCACCAGTGTTCCCTCTAACTGCTGGTAGACTGTGTGCGCAAACAATTTCTTTGTGTGTGCAAAAACATTTCTTTGAGTACCAATATCAACACTGTTGAATTTTTTTGGGCGCACTTTATTTTGTTGTGTGCGCAGGTTTCATGACCTGTGCGCGCACACACGCACACAGCTTTGAGGGAACAGTGTTTGGCGCCTGTTCGAAAAAGTACAGGGTTCAATCAATCAATCAATCAAATCATAGGGCTGGAAGGGACCTCATGAGATCATCACGTCCAACCCCCTGAGAATTGAACCCAGGACCTTCTGCATGTTAAGCAGAGGTGCTAGCCGGTTGTAAAAGTTCAGCTACGATGCCATGTTCCAAAGGGGCAGCCGTGTTAGGCTAATAAAGCAAAAAAAGCACGGAGGCTTGTGGCACTTTAACAGCAGGAATGTGGCTGCCCCGGGGAAAGACGGGGGGCCAGGCCCCACCCCTGGGCCCAGAACACGAGCCCCTAAAAAAACAACAAGGAGTTGTGTGGCACTTTCAGACTAACAGATTTATTTTTTGCATGAGCTTT
>ML681981.1:9348734-9384352 GCA_007922195.1 Podocnemis expansa | reverse complement strand
CGCCTGGGCTGTGGCCACCTCCCCCGGGGCTGCAGGACCCCCGAGCTGGTGGCGGGGGAGCCGCGGGGCTCGCAACCACTGCCCCCGCTGAGCCCGGGGCCGGAGGGGCTGGCGGGACCCGGCTCCCCGTAGCTGCAGCCGCGCGCTGGAGCCGCTCCGCCAGCTTGGGGGGCAGCAGGGGCGTTAAAGCCCCTGGGGCGCAGTGCCCCGCTGCCCGCTCCTGGCGGGTGCCTGCAGGGGGCTGCGGGCACCCGCCAGGTGAGGCGCGGTGCCTGCAGCCCTTTGCAGGCACCCACGGGGTGCAGTGCGCCTCTGCACTGCACCCTGTGGGTGCCTGCAGCCCCCAGAGGAAGCGAAATAGCAGGTCCACACTGTGGACCTGCTGTTTCGCTCCCTTATTTCGAGGACACAGTTTTGTTATTTCGAAACAAGTTATTTCGAAATAAGTTATTTCGAAATAGCTTCTTTCGAAATAACAAAACTGTGTGTAGACATAGCCTTAAAGTGCCACACAACTCCTTGTTGTTTTTTTGCTCGACTAGACTAACATGGCTACCCCTTTTGACACGAGCCCCTAGCCGCTGGGCCTGATGGTTAGAGCCCTGCAAATCCGCAGATATCCGTGGATATCTGCATTATATCCGCATCCACGCAAGCAACACGGATATCCACAGACCATTTCCTGCGGATGCAGATCGGTTACGGATCCACATATTTTTATATGCAGAGAGGTAAAGCCTTGCAAATGTGTGGATAGCCGCATTATATCCGCATCCGCAGGTCCAACATGGATATCCACAGACCATTTTTTGCTGATGCACGTTGGATATGGATCCACATATTTGTATCTGTGCAGGGCTCTACCGATAGTTAATTGGGCTCCTGCCACCTCCAGCCTGGTCCTAGATCCCCAGCTGGGTTCGCAGCCAGGAAAGGCGGGTGCCACCACAGCCATCAAGCCTCAATCCCGCTCTGGGAGAAGCAGCTGCCGCTGCAGGTATCATGGCCTTAATCCCTGGCTGGGGCTGAGGCCAGGGCTGGGAGAAGCGGGCACTGCAGAGGGCGCCATGGCCCAGGAAGGGGCCGGCCCAGACACTCAGGGCACTGGCGCTGAGACTCAGGGCACATGCCTTAAGTGCCAGGCACCAGCGACACCATTGATTAACAGATTTATTTGTTGCATGAGCTTTTGTGGGAGCAAAATCCCACTTTGTCAGACGCTTTGAAGGGATTTTCTCCCACGAGAGCTCATGCGATAAACAAATCTGTTAGTCTTTAAGTGCCACAACTCTCCTTGCTTTTTTTTCATGTGCTATCAGAACCTTTTCCAAAGGGGCAGCCCTGTTAGTGTAGTCCAACCAAACAAACAAGGAGTCCTGGGGCACTTTAAGGGTATGTCTACACTTGAAAGTTGGTTCGAATGAAGAAGGCTTAATGTGAACTAACTTAGTGCCTGTCTCCACTAGGCTTTAATTAGTTTGAGCTAAGGAATTCCTTAATTTGAGCTAATGACAGCTTAGTTCAAACTAGTAAGACCTGCTGGTTAGTTCAAACTAAGCCCTTAGTTCTATCATTAGTTCAAACTAAGGACAATGTAGACTAGGACAGTGGTTCCTACCTTTTTTCAGACTGGGGACCCCTTTTTAACAAAAAAAATCGTTGCGACCCCTTTTTAACAAAAAAAATCGTTGCAGCCCCCCTGGCTGATTATGGAGTCTGGCCTGCACAGGCAGACTCTGGCCTGTGCCACTCTGATGGAGCCACTACCAGAATGGCTCATGCTGCTGGGGAGTTGAGCTGCATCGGCTATGGCCTCCTGCCCTTGCCCTCCCAGGGCATAGCCCTATCTCTCTGGCAGGATCCAGCCACGGGCGGGGAGAGGCAGCTGAATTCCAGCCCTGGTAGGGAGAGGCTCCGTGGACCCCCTGCAACATCTCCGCAAACCCCTGGGGGTCCCCGGACCCCACGTTGGGAACCACTGGACAAGAATTAACCCTTAGTTTGAATTTAATAAATTCAGATTAAGGGCAGTTAGTTCAAATTAATGAAGTGGAATGATTCAACTTAATGTTACGTCTAATTAGTCCACGTTGGTAATTCGAACTAATAAATTCGAGTTTAGTTTGAACTAAACTCGTAGTTATTTGTTTGAATTAACAAAGTTGAATTAACTTTTCATAGTGTAGACATAGCCTTAAACACTAACAAATTTATTTATTGGATGAGCTTTCATGGTAGAAAATCCCACTTTATCAGATGCTTGAAGATGGGCGCAAATTAAATGCAGGGAAGTGTAAGTCATAGGATCTGGACCTTTATTAGTTCTTGTTTGGACATGTAGCACTGTAGACAAATAATTTTGAGAATACTTGGTACATCTTTGTTAGAGGACATAAAATTAAATACTATAATATAGCACTTTTTTAAAGTAATTTACTTCAGAACAATTTTATTTCATTTAATTACTTAATCAGCCAGATCCAAATTCCAAAGAAGTCAATGGAAACATACTTGTTGACTTCAAAGAATTACAGAATAGGCCTTAAATATTTCTTTTTTTCCTTGTTGCTTACATTTGTGGTTTAAAATCACAGCAGAAACATTAATACTCCTATCTAGCATGAGTTCAACTTTACACAATGTACTTTGATAACATCTCCCTGCAAAACACGATTCTTTACTTTGAGGAGAAATAAGAGATCTTACACTTCAAAATAGTATTGTGATGTGCTTGTATGCTTCTGCATAAAACAAAGAATGTTATATGTCACCTTCCTTTTACATTATTTTTTTATTAACAGACATTCAAGCTTTAAAGAATACTTATGAACTGATTAAATCAGCCAATCAAGGGAAGTCTGCACTTGATTCATCAGAGAGCTTTAGCTCTGATTTATATGTCTTATGTGCGGAACAAGCGTTCCAGGTAACTACATATTCTAAGCAGGCTATTTATCTGTAATAAAGATATTGCCAGGACCACTAGAAAAACAGATTTTGAAATTCATTATGCTGCAGTTTTCCTACTTTACAAAACAATTTCTTAGACATGCTTTTTGGCTTTTGTTGATCTATACTTCACCCTCTTCCCAAAGTCAGCATTTTTGTAAACTTCATCAATCAGCAAGCTGCATTTTCTGAAGTTTCTGATTAGGACAGAGTAGGGGAGGTAGATCACTGAAATTTATATTAATCGTTTTGTGATTGTTGTTTCCTTTGTTATGAGAATGCTAATGTGAACTGTTTGGACAATATGGAACATGAGTTGGTGATGGATGGTTCTCATGCAGAAACTGTGAAAACATTCTAAACACAAGAGACTGTTGCTGCTACCTCTGAGTGTTATATAAAATGTGACTGGGGATTTTATAAGTTTGAAATACTTTAAAATATGGTGCTGCACTGAAAAGTGGCACACAAGGTTCCAATGTCTGCAATTTATAAGTAAATGGTTTTATTTCTTTTCCCAGCTACCAGCCATATAAATTATATCAGAGGTCTGAAATCCTGTGTGCATTATTTATGGCTCATACATTATTGCCAGCAAAAAAGCACCTGTGGACTAAATTCTGCCCTTGATTACACTTCCACAACTCAGAATTTGACCTTTCAGTTAATGTTAATGATATGCAATAGAGCAGTGTTTCTCAACCAGTGTGCCAGGGCACGCTGGTGTGCAATGGGAACACCCAAAGTGTGCCGTGAGGATGCCTAAGAGCTGAAGTTAAAGTTCCCTCCCTGCTCAGCCCAGCCACCTGGGCTGTGCAGGACTGGGAAAAGGCAGGGGTTAAAGTAAGGGGAAGGCACCGGAACACAGTTCCCGTGCCCTTTCTTTTTAGGCAGGGAGAGTTCTGGCCCCCTAAAAATAGAGGAATGCACTAGAATGGGGAATTCCAGGGGTCCCCCTAAAAATAGCATGAGCAGCCCAAACACTCTGTTCAGGTGGCTCCACCTTAAACCAGGCTCCACCTTAAGCCCAGCCAGCGGAGAGCTGGGGGAGGCTGGAAGTGTGTGAATTTCCCCCTGCAGGGTGAAGCAGCTTGTGTCAGCAGCCTGCAAACAGCCCAGGTAAAGGCTATGGGGGGGGCGCTGCTGGGGGTTGTGTGGGGCAGGTGTGTGTGTGTGTTTAGCAGAGGTGGGTGGGAGTGGATGTGTAGCAGAGGATGTGTAGCTGGGGTTGTGGGGTGGCTGGTTGATGGGGGGATGTGTAGCTGGGGGGTGGGGTGGCTTTGAGGGTGGGGGTGTAGCTGGGGGCTGGAGGGTCCATCACAAGCAGCAGGAGGCTTGGGGGAGAGGAGGACAGGACCCACTGGGATGGGGAGGAGCAGCAGTGGGGTGAGGATCTGCCCTGGGTGGCAGGGAGCCACTATAGAGAAGGGGGAAGTGGGTGCTGCGCCATGCTCCCCTGCCCTACCTTCCCGTTCCCCAGGTTCCCCCTGCCCCCCCACAAAGCCACTCTTGTTCTCCCTTCCTCTCTCCTCTCTTGCCACCCTTGTGCTGTTCCCCACGTGGCTGCCCTTTTCCTCTTTTGCCACCCCTGCCCTGCTCTGAGCTCCACACTCACTCCTGCCTCTGCACACATCTCCTGACTTCCGATGTTTTGCCACCCCTGCTCTGCTACCCCTACTACTCCACATAGCAGCATTTCCAAAACACTGTGCCATGGTTCATGACTATTCATAAGTAATTTAAGCTAATTTGAATATTCATGCATTTTTTAATGGTGGTGTGCCTCGAAAAATTTGAAGGTCTCAAGGTGTGCCACAGCAGAGAAAAGGTTGGGAACCACTGCAATAGGATGTTAAATATGAAAATAATTAGTTTCTTTTGTACTGTAGTAAACTGCTGTGACCTACGAATGAGCTCAGTAATCAGATTTGTTAAATAAGAAATTCCCATTTTCCTTAGTTTTTTGTTGAGAAAAATGGTTAACTTTAAAATTTTCATGTACTGAATTGTTTGTGCTGTCCTTACTTTCCAGTTGTAAATGGACCTTTGAATGTACATTCCGCTGCTTCATTAAATCAAACATACACTTTTAAAATCTGACCATTCTTGGCCAACTGTTTATTGGATTGTTCTTTTAAAAAGTTTGTGAAATAATGTCGTTTTTTTTCTAGTTGGGTTATCCAGAAATTAGCAGTGATTGTCTGCAGATGTATTTTAAAGGAAGACATCCTGTAAACCAGTTTATGGGTAGAGCATACTTGTGTCAAAGCCAATTGTACACCCCTATCTCCACAGATAATTTGGTGAGAAAATACTGTAAATTTTAAATTTGTTACTATCTGGGTTTTGGAAAGTTTATAGTTTAATGTTAAATTAAATTGTGTCTTAAATAATCCTTTCAATGCTTCTTTCTTTTTCTTTTAACATTTATAAGGTTATTAAGTAAAGCTGGCTGAAACTTGGAGGTTTTGGTTTACTAGATATTTTGATATTTACTTTTGTTTTGAATTAGAATAAAAGCATATTTACCAACATTTTTCACCAAACAGAAGATCCCCTGAAAATTTTGGTTTAGAAACACAAAAATATAGTGTTCTTCAAAGAAATATGTGAAACTGAGGTTCTTACAATTTACTGAATAGCAATGATGAAAATGAGAAGTATGTTATGTTCAGTTAGCTGGAGGTCTCAGGGCTGTTTGTCCACCTGCTGTAGCCAGGGTTGTGAAGGCTTCCAGATCCTCAGCCATGGAGTTGTGATCCTGGAGATTCTAGGACTGGCTCCAGTCAGCTGCCAGAGCTGCTGCTGTCGAGTGGGGACCTTGCCAGTTCCCAGAGCCCTGGCATGTTCCCTGTGGAGATATGGACCCTGGAAAACTGGCAGGTTTCCCTGAGTTTTGACAGCAGTTTTGTCAAATCTATAAGAAATTTGATGAAACATTTTATTTCACTTGAAAATGGTAATTTAGTTAAAACTTTTGTCAGAAAATTTGACCGTCTGTGTGAGTAAATTGTGCCACTGGCAGTTTTCTAAATCAATATGGAGGACACTTTTTATTTTGCTAGGTTTTTTTAAATTCCTTTTAGTGAACATATGGATCTGAGGTTGATTTATTTTTTCAGAAATTCTTCAGATCAGTACCTTTTCTCTTCCTGCAATCCTCTGCCTCCATCATTATGCATCTTCCAACTTCTGCAGCAAATACAGCAGGGGTTCTACAAACACAGTCCTCAGGGGGGATTACCCCCTGGACCAATAAAGCCCAGGCCCAGGGGCCACCACAATGTGGAGGCCCCTCTGCCCTGCCAGCAGTCTGGCACTGGGAAGGGGAAAGGGGCAGGCCAGCCTAAGTCTGGGCTCTGAGGTCCCACCCCGCCCCTGGGCAATCAATCTGCCCCCAGGGGCGGGATGAGCCAGCCTGCAGCCCGAGCTCTCCCATTCCCACCCCACCCCTCCCCTGGGCCTGCCACTCTGCCCCTGGAAGCAGGCTGGCAAGCCATGACCTGGCCGGTGGGGCCCAGGGGAGTGTGGGGAGTGGTAGGACTGACTCCTGCGTGAGGAGTATGGGCTCTGGCACAGCCTGAAGCTGCACCACGCTTGGCAGTTGGCCTTGCCTCCCCTCGGGGCTGACCAGCCAGGCCATGGCTGTCTTCTGACCCCAGCCACTACCACCCCCCAGTGCTGGCCTCCTGGTGGGGTGGGAGGTTCCCCAGTGGAGGGGGCACCAGTGGGGAAGCCTAAGGGCCCTGTGGCCCCTGATCTGCCACTGACAGTCCTAATTCATCTTCAGAGCCAGTCTGTTCACTGAATCAGTCAGGGATCCTGTAGAAAAGCACAGTGTGTGGTAATGTAATCAAAGATGGTGTTATAAAACATTCAAAAAAGGGCAGCAAATTAAGTCGTGCAGTTTCAAAGGGGTAGCTATGTTAGTCTAGTTCAGCAAAACAAACAAGAAGTCTGGTGGCACTTAAAAAACTAACAAGTTTATTTTCTCCCATGAAAGCTCTTGTGACAAATAAATATGTTAGTCTTTTAAGTGCCACCAGACTCCTTGTTTGTTAAGTTGTACAGGTGGCCTTTAGACTTTCAGTGCTCGACTTTGGAACCTTAAAAATGATCTCTTCAGTTATTCGTGTGTTATTTGTTAGGTTTCTGAAAAAAACTGATTCTTTCCCTCTCAAGGGAAAGTAGCAGGACAGTGCGTGTCCCACAGAACAGCAGGGCCAGGGATGATCATCCCCCTCCACACCCCCAACCCGAAGGCCCTGCATATGCTCCCTGCTGAAGAGAAACAAAAACCACTCAAGGTCTCTGGCAAAATAACATGGGGGAAGTTTCTTTCCTGGCCCCAAATAATATCTGCCTGCATGCCATTGTAGGTGGTCTCATCATACTATCACCTCTGTAAAACAATCAAGCTCAGATCTGTTTCTCTCTCTCTCCTGTTCTTGCCTCCATCCTTCCACCCAAGCTCCCCATTCCCAATTGTTCCCACACCCAGTCTCCCTTACTGTGCTCCTCTGTTCTCTGTCTCTCAGTTCCTTTTTCCAGTCTGTTTGCCCAGCTCATAGATTCCTGGACTCTAAGGTCCAGAAGGGACCAATATGATCATCTAGTCCAGGGGTCGGCATTCTTGGGAACCCCCCAAGAGGAGCTGCTCCAGGTAGCTTCTTTCCATGGCATCCCTGGGGACCCTGTACCCAGGCATGCTGCCAAGAGGAGCCACTGCATGCAGCTTCTTTCCATGAGTGGCTCCTTTCAGCAGCATGCCAGGGAAGCAATCCCTCCCTGCCCCCCAACCTCCAGCCATGGCTGCCACCAAATTTTCAGGCAACCACTGCTTTTATTATGTGGAGGGAGCCACTGGCACTAGCTGACAGTCAAGGAGGAGAGGCTGGCACAGGGGTTGGCAAATGTTGCTGACCCCTGATCTAGTCTGACCTCCTGCACAATGTAGACCACAAAACCGCAGCTGTTCCTAGTTGTTTCCACACATCCTGGCTCCCCATTAGATCTGTCTTCTGTCCCCAAATTTACTTCCCCATCTAACTGCTTCTCAGTTCTGTCTTCTTGTTCAGAGAGCCCCAGTTCTCTCTGTCCCTGTTTCCTCATACAATCTCAGTTGCTTCCAACGTATGGCTCTCAGTCTCTTGCCTAGCCAGTCCTCATTTCTCTCTCTACCCCAACCCTCAGTTCTAGTTTTCTTCTCTCCCTTAACTATCCAGTCCCAGCCTTCCAGGCATCTTGTCCCAATCTGCTGTGCACAACCCTCTCCTCCCTTGGTACATTCTTGTCCCTTGTGAGTTTGAATCAGGCAGCTTCCTCCCCCTTCAAATTGCATCATCCCAGCCCAGGGTCACTGAAAGCATAGAGAGGGTCCCTGCTGTCAGATCAGGTTCCCAGGCCTACCCTTGTCATAGCAACCTAAAGCTCTTTCCCACTACAGGGAAAGTCTTGCACGGCACTGAGATGGAGCATGCCATGCATGGATGGAACCTTCAGAATCTAACACGTTGCTGCTTAGCATGTTTGAACGGTAACTTTTCAAAGGTTTATAACTTGGTCAAATATGGGTGGATTTTACAGGGATAGAAAAAAGCACATCCCTTATACAAAGGCACTGGTCTTCCACCCCAAATTTCAGGTCCCTGCTTCAAAGCATAGGCTTACCAGACCATTTCATATAAAAAGTCACAAGAATTTTAAAGTGATCAAAACAGTGTATTTTCCTTATTCTTGGAAATGGCTGAATTTTTTAAACCCTAAATAGTTCAAGTTTGGCAAAGTTAAAAGCAGTTGTAGTATGGCCTTTATAATGGAAGGAACTGAACAACCTTAATATTACATGGTACTGGCAGCTCTACCTGTAGCACGAAGAATGAGAATAGGTGGCAAATGATTAGTAATATGGCAGTAATTAATAAAGACCTGTGACAGAAAACCTTTAAACAATACCTTGGTTTTTTTTTAGGAAGAGTTTGAGAAATTTGTGATGTACCTTATGAAAGCAGTAGACTTTGCAATAGATGAGCCAAGGTAAGACTGGGTGATGGGGTTACAGTTCCAAATCTTAAATTACTGACCTTGATTTTTAAGATCACTGCTTCTCGTATATTCATTTTGTGAGACACTGGGTAAGATAGATTTTTGTGGATTATATCTCTGTCTCAGTCCTACTCCTTTTCTGTAACAACAGTAATGCTTCACCATAAGAATATAACAGAAGAACTATATTAAGGAGACAAAATGAATATAAATGAACTTTAATATGATGTATATGGCTGTCCATGTCCCTCCATTTTGTCCACCAACTCTGCTGGTGAGAAGGAGAGCACAGGATTGCTCTCTTTGTAGTTTATACTCCAGTGATGTCCACAGTTCTCAGTCCGAATGATAGGTGCTGCACAAACAATAGAAGGACACAGTCGCTATGGCTATGTCCCCACACAATCAGTTAAATCGATTCAAGTTGAATTGATTTAAGTTAAATTGCTATAAAATCAGTAAATCAATTTAACTTAAATCAATTTAACAAGTCCACACAAAAAATACCAAATAGAACTAGAGTGTCCAGGGGCTGGACTCGATAGTTCAATTTAGGAGAGGAGCACCCTGGGAGATGCAGAAACATGGCCCCCTGGAAGGGCCATGTTGCAGCCCAATCCCCTGTCTGGCTCTCCGCTGTCTCAGCCAAGCATGGGGGAGAAGGCACCCTGCATGCCTGGCACCCTCATCATAGCTAGGTGGCAGGGAAGCATACTTGGCTCCCCTGCTATAGCCGGGCTGCGGGAGGGGGGATTCCCCCCACACCCCTCTTCCCCAGCCTTAGCTGGGCTGAGGGGAAAGGCACCCCACACTCCCAGCTCCCAGCAAGCAAGCCAGGCAGCGGGGAGAGCCCTCTGGTGCCAGGTTACCCCGAGGCTAGCCAGGTGGTGAGGAAGGGACCCCCGCGCACCTGGGGTTACCCACACTGGCCGGACTGTGGGGAAAGCCAGGTGGTGGGGAAGGGACATAGCTGGCTGGGCACTCCCACGGCTAAAGGGGCAGTGGGGCGAAAAGCCCTCTGCGGGCGGCTGTAGCGCTCTTGCCAGTGTGGGAGGAAGGGACCCTTAGGCCAGCTAGAGCTGTGGTAGCTGCGCTGCAGGAAATGCTCACCTGGCTCCTGGCATGCTTTCCAGGCCGTGGGGGAGACGGGGCCCCTGCGCCTGGCTTTTGTAGCACCGCGCTCCAAAAGCTGTCTCCCCCACACCCTTGCGAGCATGCCGGGAGCTGGGGGAACATTTCTCACAGTGTGGCTACCGCAGCTATAGCCGACCTGGGGGGGTCCCTTTCCCCCACACTGGCAAGAGTGCTGCAGCCACTGGCGGATGGCTTTTCACCCCAATATCCCACTAGCTGTGGGAGTGCCTGGCCAGCGGGGTCCCTTCCCTACTACCCGGCTTTCCCCACAGCCTGCTCAGTGCGGGAAAACCCAGGCATGCAGGGTCCCTTCCCTGCTGCCCGGCTAGCTGTGGGGTAACTAGGCTCCAGCGGGCTCTCCCTGCTGCCCAGCTTGCTTGCTGGAAGCTGGGAGTGTAGGGTGCCTTTCGCTGGGGAAGCTGAGTGCAGGGGGATCCCAGCATGTGAGGGGTCCCTTCCACTGCTCCCCAGCTAGCACTGAGGGAGCAGGGTGCAGAGGGGTCCGTTCACCACCACCCAGTTTCGGTGCCGATGCCAGGCACACGGGGTCCCTTCACTGCTGCACGGCTATGGACTGGGGAGCCAGGCTTGGGATCTCTTTCTCTGCAGCCTGGCTAAAGCAGGGTGGTGGGCACAGGGTCCCTTCAGCCCCCCCGGCCAGGGTTCAGAACCCTGGACCTTCCTTCCAGGGTGCCATGCACCCTGGGAGGAAGGTCAAATAGCGTTAAAGCGAAACAGCGCTTATATTGAAACAACACGTCTGTACAGTGTTATTTCGATATAAGGGTTTCGCTCTAACCCTTGTTTCATTTTCACTCCAGGTTTTATTAAATCACTCTAACGTTTCTTGTTTCAAAATGACGGAGCTCATCATTTCGAAACAAGAAAACATTGTGTGGTCTATTTTTAGATTGAAAGAACCTACACATGGACATACCTTATTTCTGTTGTTTAGAATCTACATAAAGACATTTTTAAATAATTACGCATTTATCTCAAGTTATAAAATCTTATTTATTGTTTTCCAGATACTATTTTTTGATATATAATGCATCGGTCATTTACTGGAAGATTGTAAGGCCATATCTTAAGCCTGGGTTCCGCTACCTCCTTATTCCCAGCCTATCTAAGATTGTAACAGCATTAAATAAAGCTGAAGAGCAAGACAAGCAGTGGCAAGCAGAACTCATGATGTAAGTCTGAGGTATTATTTTAGAAACAGGGTCCTGTAGTCCCTTTGTGCATGTAACTCCCATTTGAGATTATCTTTGGTTACATATTGTCCATTGGCATATTAAATATTCTAAATATATTGTGAGTATGGTAAAAGTAGTAAAGCTGAATAGACTGTCATAATTGTATTTAGGCCAATAGCTGTATAGCAATAGCAGGAAGCTGAGCAGGAGCAGTGAGAAGACCACAGGATCAGACATATTAGCTGCTCTTTAATAAAACTTTATATGTAGTAAGAAAGGTCATACATTGTGGTTAAAAAGGCAGTGACATCCATGGATTTGACACATCACAAAATTTGAAAAGCTATAATCACTGGCTTCTGAAACAGGTTGTCTAGCTGTATATGGTCAAAAGAAATATTAAATTATCTCTGTATGTAAGGGAGTTATGGAATTTTTGAGACATCATAACATGTTGGAATCATAGCAACAGCAGTCTGGCTTAAGAGCCATGTTTCTTCATATAAAATCCCAAACCTAGACTGGGAGAACAGGCATATCTCTTAACTCCAATTCTTGTTGATTTGGGGAATTCTTGCCCTTGCCAGGACAGTCAGGGGGTAGCATATTCAGTACATCTTCTGATTTCCTTCTCTTTCACAATTGCCATATATAATTGAGTTTGGCAAAATGTGTAGCCTTACCTTTTAAAAACTCTCATCCAAACTGCCATTATTCAGATGCCACCAAAGAGGCCCTGAAGTGCTGCCTGGTCAGTAGCAAAAGGAACTCCTTTTCTCTCAGAAGAATTAGTGAAAGGTCAAATGAACTTGTGAAAGGTTAATTTTCATATCAACTTTTTCTCCTGTTTAACATAACTGTATGTCAAAATGAAATTTCATGAAATAAGTGTTTTTAGTGAGTGACATTTGGAAAATGTATACCAAATTTTAGAGTAAGAGGCATGCAGACGAATATTAGCACCCAATCAGTTATGGTATATGATTTTTTTCATCCATGTGATCATTTGTGTATCATTTGTTAGCATGCTATCTGAGATATATTTTTGAGAGATTCTTGGGTGTAAGTTTTATTCTGCAATATCAGGCAGCACGTTTTATGGCTATAAAGTATGTGAACTCTTTTTGCCATTTATAATTCACTCATATATTACTGGGTTTATATATCTTAGAAGAAAGTTCTCATTGAAGTAATCTGCTTCTGTTTAAGCTTTTATTTTTGATTAGCATTTTCCCATAGTATTGTAAAGATTCTTTCCTACTCATTTAAACAATGCTACAGGCTTCATATTCCAAAGTATAAAAAATAAGGTCTCATTCTAATTATTCTCTAAAGCTAAATGTTGATCCACAGTATTTGTTGACATGTCCTTTGGCATGATCATTAGCAATGTTGTCGTAGCATCTGCATTTTCTGTAGCAGCCCTCTTCTCCAAAGCAGGAGCCAAAAGACAAGGGAAAGGAAAGAACTTCAGACACCATGTTGTTAAATTTAAACCGTATGTTTTGATCTTCCATGACTGTGGCATAGGAACTCATTGTATTGTTCAGCTATTTCAGTAGTTAATGCTATTATTTATTCTCTGCAATTATTTATGGACTTTTATTTTTAAGTCATATTACAGTGAGAGATGTTATTGGTAATTTAGGAATCCTGAAAAGTTCCCTAGTATTATACTTCAGATTTACATTGCTCTGTGTGTGTATGTGCGCACGCGCCCGGGCGCACGCTCCTGTGTGTGTGTGTGTGTGTGTGTGTGTGTGAGAGAGAGAGAGAGAGAGAGAGAGAGAGAGAGAGAGAGAGAGAGAAGAACATCAAGGCTTTTCCTAAAAAAAGCAAGGAGTCCTGTGGCACTTAAAGACTAACAAATTTATTTATTGCATGAGCTTTCATGGGAGGAAATCCAGCTTCATCACATGCCACGAAAGCACATGCAACAAATAAATTTGTTAGTCTTTAAGTGCCACAGGACTCCTTGTTTGTTTTGCTGAACTAGACTAACACAGCTGCTGTTCAGTAATTAGAATAATGAGCACTGAATTATCTGTAGGCAGAATACTTAATTATTGGTGCTTATAATAAAATCATACCATGCAGAAACTCATTTAAACAACGGTCAGTGGATGTGTTCATAAAGTTATTTAATTGGCTGAATTGACAGAGACTGTAATGTTGAAAATAAATTTGCTCAAAATGTGAATTGATTTACTGCATTTTTATCTATAACAAAAGCAGTGATATCGGAAGCTTCCATAAAAATAAATAAGAAAAGCATTCAGAGCAAAGGAGCGTCAAATGAAGAGCAAAAAATGTTTTAGGCAGAAAATCATCAGCAGTGCATTTTTCTAGAACTTGCAGTGTAAAGTAGAATTGAAGCTCGGTTAATGGTATCCACATGACAAATTTTTCAAAAGATTTGAAAGATGTTCAGTGCTTGGATGTCATTGTGCCTTCAAAATACTTAACAAGGCACAGGAAACTTTCAACTGATTTATTGACTGTGAGGAAAAACAAGAGTGGAGAAACTAGTTTTGACATTCGTAATTCTGTCCATAGATTAATATTTCCTTTGAAGTTTTGCTGAACTGAACATAGAAATGTGCCATCTTCTTTACTAGACTGATGATAAGAAAAGTCTTCAGTGAATGCAGTAAATTTTATTAAAAATCAACCAAACAAAAGAAAGCCCTGCTGATTATTAAAATCCACAGTAGGTTACTATTATTCATTGATTCTCTGAACAAGACCAGTTGTAAACGTTAATAGTTATTTAGGATTTTGCCCACTGAATTGATGGAAGACGTTCCATATGTGCATTGACTAATTGTACCAACGCTACCCCCATTTTTCATTGACTGCCTTTGTTGCAGAAGTTCTGTGAGATAACCATTTCAGCTCATGATTTATTTCTGCCTCAGTTCTCCCTTGACCTTTCGTGTCCTTTTTGATTATTCCATTTACTGACTGTGACAAATATGGACTTTTGGATAATATTTTTATAAGTTGCCTCTGTGACTTTGTACTTAATCACCTTGGCATTGCTAGCCATTGGAGGGGTGGGAGCAGGAATTAAAGTAAGAGGGAATGCCCTGGAACACAGTGTTCCGGGGCCCCCCAAAAATAGGGGGACGTGCTGGAGCATGGTATTCTGGCGCGTTCCTCCTAGGTCAGCAGAAGGGAGGGGCTGTGGGCTGGGGCCAGCCCAGCCACCCCTCTCTCCGTTCCCCGGAGCTTGTGATGGCTCCGCCCCTTCTGGCCAGGGCCCAGCCTTAGGCCCAGGGCTCTTCCTGCTGCCCAACTGGCCGGCAAATGCCGCAGCTTCCTTCCCCCCTGCGCAGCTCTTCGGCCATCTTGGCCGGTAAGGGGGCAGGGCGGGTTGGGGTGGTCGGGTAGTTGTTGGGAAAAGCGTGGGGGGGAAGAAGGGGTCGGGATGGTGGGCTGGGGAGGGGTTGGGCTGAAAAGGGCACTGTGAAGATGGGGAGCTGGGGATGAGGGTTAGGAGAGCTGAAATGGGGGCAGAGAGCTTAGGGAGTGGGGATTGGGGCTAAGGAGGGCATGGGGGAAGAGGGGTCTGATGCAGGGTAGGTGTTTCAGTGGCAGAAGCTGGGGTGGAGGGCAGGCATTTGGGGGCAGTATCTGAGGCAGGGGGCAGGCACTTAGGAAGGGTGGCAGCTGAGGTGGGTGAAGGGGGCCTGTATGTGCAGGAAGGGGGCGTGGACCTGCGTGAGGGGGCCCAGAAATTTAGGAGGGTTCCAGGGCCCCCCAAATTATATATTAACCCCTGGGCGGGAGGAAGAATTCATTTTCTCTCTAGCCAACAAGGCTAGGTATTTGAGCCATATAACTAGGAGGACTGTTTGCACTGGAATCAATGCATTTGAATGGAAGACCTTGCAGATAAAGTGGGAACCCCAAAGATCAAACATTGACACCTACATGCAAAGGCAGCTGAACATGGGAATATAGCATGGTTGGTGAACAAAGACAAGATAACAGGTGGCTGTATTAAGAAACATGGACACATACCTGCAAAGACCAAAAGATGGAGTAGAAAGAGAGAGTCAGGATGGTTTTACTAGCAGCATGTCTCCAGGGAGCCCTGACTTGATTTTGGGTTATAATTTTCCTCCTTGCAATTACTTTTTTATATCTATTAGCTAATTTTTAATTAATTTCATATGTGCTACACTAATTTTTCATAGAGCCAATATTTTAATCAGAAAGGAGTACAGTACTAAGTCACATGTCTCACAGAAGTTTATTATGTAAAGTAAACTTGATAGTTTTGGGGAGGTTACAAATTTGGTTGATAAAGTAATGGTTGATGACCTATTTTCAATAAAACCATGTTTAACTTTAATTATAATACTGTTCTTTAATTATTTACTGATTGCATCCTTTATCTGCCATTCCAAAATTGTGCCTTAGATCAATGTCAGGCTAGCTGGCCAAGGCTTACCCAGGCCATCCTGTACTGACTTTTAAAATATTTGCACAATTTTCCAGTTCTTTAGAATTTCCACCGTGTTCCAAAGTTTGCTCTAAAGCTACAAGCGACTCAGAGGTCTTCTGCCTATTCTTTTAGAACTTTTGGTTTTCGCTAATGCTACTACTGTATGTTTTATGCAACTGTTTTCACTCAAAAACTAGTCATCTTCTGCTGAAAGTGGTTCTTTTTCCTACTTAATGGCCCTAATAAGGTGCACTCCAGTGCAGAGAGAATGGGAGGATCAGTGAAGCAGCTGATGCTTTGGCCTTCTCTTGCAAAGTGCTGCACAGGGAACTTAGGGGGAGTTGGATTTCACAATGTTTAGGTACTGTGCACCTCCATTTTATGTAGTGGAACTGAACAAATTCTGTTGTCCTTCCAGGACCACAGAGTAGCAAACTAGAGTTACTCTTTAAATAGTATATGCATTAGCCAAAAAGAATAAAGTTAAGATGAGAGAGCATAGGTAAGTTAGATATGAAATGTGTAGGAGTAAAAAGAACTGGAATCAAGTAACAATTATTTCTTGGTTTTACCTAAGAAAGTTCTTAAAAATAAACAAAAATATCTAAAATATCAATATGAAAATAAAATATCAATTTAAATTTTGTTTACCTCCTCCCCCCTGAATCTAGCTTACTCTATAGTTTGCTGCAGTTCAGTTACTAATTCTTCCTCGTACTACTGGGCCAGCTAAATTGCTATCTTCTTTTTCAACCACATTAAAGCTTTGATCTTGCAAAGCAGATACATAATTTTAAACTCACAATTAATATATCTGACTTCAAGGAGCGTAAAGGGCTAAAAAGCTTAAAATTATGCATCTATTAAGTGCAATTCTAGGTAAAGGCCTAATTTCCTTGTTTGCGAAGGAAAAGAAAAATGGAATTGTTGGGGAGCAATTAAAATTTTGAACTTCAGCCAGTTATGCAAGAAATATAGGGCGGTGGGAAATTATAATATAGATAAATACATTCTGTTCTCACATATTTTTTTCAGTTTTCGTATTAAAGAAAGCAATAAATCAATATTTGATTTCTTTCCCTCCCCACCACATAAACACTGTTTATCATGATCTAATACAGTAGTACAGTAGGACAAGATATAGTGAGCTTCCACTGTACTTGCAAAGAAGAGACACTAAAAATAAAGAAAGTCTGTCCAAAGAGGGAGGTGCAGTCTCTCGTGGAGTTTGTGATAAAAATCAGAAAACTTTTCATTTTGAGGATTTGGATTAAATTACTGTTCCTTTGAGTTGTGAGTTTTACATGTGTGAGATGAGGCATAGTCTGTGCAAGATTATAAGGAGGTGCTTTGCATTTTTTTCCCTGGTGCCATACCAGTCAAGCCACAATTTGGCCCATAGATATATTCTTTGAACAATTACACAATTTAAAATTATTGTTTCACCTTGATTATGCAATCTTTTACTTAAGCCTTGGTTCTGCACCATTGACATTAGTGGGAGATTTACCAACAAATGTTCCGTTCAGTAGCACTGGGTAGAAAATAACATTAGATAACATGATCCTTGTACATCTGATAGTATGTTTTATTGTACTGTAGTGTTTTTTACTTTTTCTTAAAATGAAGCCCAGTGGAAAATGAAAAGTTAAATCCAAAAGAGAAAAATTTCAAAGGTTATTTTAAAGACTGTGAAAAATAGCATGCTCTGACTGGATCATATTATACCAAAATATCCTCTTTTGGCTATTTGGGGAAACTATGAGTGCATAATAAATTTATGTCCTGCAGGAGTAGTAGTTTCTCTGCATGAACTTTTTTTTCATCTTTTATATTTTCTTTTATTTGATTGAATCATTCAAATGGGTTATTTATGAGTTAACATTGGGTCTGTTAAATCCTGATAAAATTTTGAAAATACAACAGGTATACTTTATCTAGCTCCTGGCATGAGTGGTTATTTATCTCACTTGACAGCTTTGGAAGTCCAATCTTTTCAAAGGTAGGAAAAAAGAGATCTGAGAACACAGCATACCGAAATGTTTTACCAGCTTGTTTCATTTGATTTCACGGTTTTTGATTTTTTTTTTGTTCACTTCTATTGAAACGTATTCAAAAAATCTCAAATCTAGTCTCTCATGAAAATATTTTATAAGTGTGATTTTGAAAAAGCTGCAGTAAATGGAATATAAAAGCTGAAAGATATAGATGAAGCTAGGAGCTTGGAGCTAGGAGGTCTATAATTTAAACTCTTCTTTGGGAATTACTGCCTTATGATGGTCTTCATTTATATAGCACTGTAATGGAAAACATACAACTTTTCTGGGACCAGCATAAATTTATAAAGCTTTGTGATAGAACATAAATAACTGACATTTTCTTTCTATAATAAAAAGGGTTTTAAAATGTTTAATATAACATTTTTGTTTGACTTGCAGAGAGCTGCTTGAATGCTTCCTGGATGCTTCAAAAATGGAAGAAGCAGTGGATTTTTCATTTACTGCAGCAGCATTCATTAAAAATAATGCTCCAGATAAATATCAACACATATTTTCTCTAATGGTACTATTTTAAAAATATTTTCTTTTTTAAATTAAGGGTCAAACTTTGTTTCCTAATCCAGCAAAACACCCTGTGAATTCAGTGGGAGTTTTGCCTGCATCAGGAATAAAGGATCCAATGCAAAACTGTAGTTTAAAAACTGTGAATTTGAAAATGTTTTTTCACGAAATGTAAAGATTGTGAAGTATCCTAGAATGGAGTTTCCGTTAATTTTTATCATTGAATTTTTCTTCCATTTATTGGGTATTTCAGAACTTGAGCATTACTGAAGTAATGCAAAGAAAAGCAACATAGAACTGATGTATGACAAAGGCAGATATCAGCAATGACTGGCTTACATAATTATTTATTTTGATATTGTAGGCCAGAATCAGACCTGAAATAGTCTCAGTGCAGTTTTATGTGGGGTTATTAGTCTTACAAAGTGATATTATATGGATAAAAATTGCTAACAGTAATATTTTGGGATACTCCATGTTAACTTAATTAGCATAAACTGGGTTAATAAATGGTTCTCCATCCAATATGTAAATTAGCTCAGTTATTGTCTGTAGTAAGGTAACTCAAGTTAAAATATTTAAATATGAGAAATTGCTATTTTAAAAGGCAAAATGAATGAATGAATGAATAAATAAATCCAGAACAGCTAAAATGTATGAGGAAATGAATGAATGAAGATGAATCTATAGGACAATTCTTTATTAAATTCACCTATTTCCTATTATACAAATTTTTCCAAACATTTCTTGTGGATCTGTAACATTTCAACGGTTTGCAACAGATCTGAAATTTGGCAAGGGAATATTTGTGGGGTCAGAAATACCTCTTGTGGTCTCCATTGAAGTCCATTTTAGATTTGGCCATGTCTCAAATTATCAAAAATTTTACCTTGCAATCTGCATGCTGCTTAATAGAGCTTGCTGGAGGCTTACAGCTGAAATTGATCAACACTTCACCTGCCCTAAGCAAATTCCCCAGCGTCTCACTTCAGTGCCCAATGATGGATCCTCCTCATCTTCAAAATGCTGTTTGACCTCAGACCAGATGCATTGTGTTTAAACTAAGAGACTATGAGGTCTTATTGCATAGCTACTAATTTATGTTAATTATTCTGAGCTTTTCACAATCTTAATGTTTGATCACAATAGGGGATTATAAAATAGGGCAATAGACATATAAATCTTTAAAATGGCAGATCCAAATCTCATCCACTTAGCCACAATGGCTCTCAGGAGGAATCTGCCAGAATAATATGTGTGTGGCTGTGCTGTCTGTAAAATGGGTCTATAGATGCATATCTAATCTTTAGAGACTTGTGCTGACTCTCCTGCTCATAGCTGTTATTGTGGCTCAGCTAGTAGAGCACTGTGCTAAAGATCTGTTCATCCAATCCTGATGTTGTATAAACACGGATATTGGAGCTTCATTTAGCAGAATTTGCTTTTTTATCTTTGCTTAAAAACATGTAACAACAAGGTGATTACATACGAAAACCTACAAATCAGCAGTTCATAGATTTGAGTGTTTTGGCTTTGTGATCTTAATATTTTAACATTTTTATTTATTAATATTGTATACATAGTTGACGTGAAACCTGCTCTTCCTTTTTCACAGTTCCTTTCTGTAAACCATTCCATTCTTGTATCTAGGAAGGCTTAATCCCGAACCCCTACCTACTGTATCCCTTTATATTCCTTTTCCTCTCTTCCATAGTCAGGAACGCACCCCATGCTAATGTGCCCTTAACCATCTGACTGGTGGGTGTTGGGGCTGGACCACAGGAGATGAATCACTAGATAATTGCCCTGTTCTGTTCCTTCTGAAGCATCTGGCATTGGCCACTTCTGGAAGACCAGATATTGGGTTAGAGGGACACTAGATGACCCAGTATGGCTATTCTGGTGTTCATCATTGACTTCTTTCCATTTCCCATGACCACTATTCCAAAAGACTGCTTTTCTGATTGTCTGAAGTTTAACTTCTGAATTGAGAGAGCGTGTTAGTGCCTTACAGCTGTGCTATTAATGAAGCAGTAAAATGGAAGCTGTGCATTGTTAACTGCCTGGAGACACTGTTGATAAAAGTGGCCTTGAAGTGAACATAAAATGGCTTTGAAATTATACCTGGGCTATGTCTCAGCAGTGCCATGAAGCTGTGCTTTGCACTCCCTTAGTGCTTTGGTAATAGCATAATTGATTCCAGGAGCCCCATACCCCATTCAGCTTTTAAATAACATTGCTTCTGGAGAATACAAGGAATAAACAGAGAGAATTCTTGAGGGAGAGAAGGATTGAGAAGGTATAAAGAGATTGAAGGAAGGTAATGCAGGGATGAAAGAGCCTTTAAAATAATCAATAACTGTATTGGGGTAGAGGGAAGCAAAGCCTTCCACACAACTAGGAGGGAAAAGGGAGGTATCGTTAGGAGGATTGTGATGGCAGGGTGAAGTGATGGAGAAGTTGACATGCTTGTTGTTGTTGGCATATGGAAGATGAGTACCACAGGAAGTAAGTCAGGGTATGTCAGAGGAGATGAATTTGTGTGTTGTGGTTGTTATGTTATACAGTTGTGTGACAGAAGTGGTACAGTGTTCATCCACTGTAACTGGAGGAGGCTGTTTCAGAATCACAGCTGTTAAATACTTTAGTTAGTACTTTACATCGAATATTAATGGTATATAGCAGTCCACTTAATAGGCCAGAGCCTCAGGTAGCATAAACTGGTGTAGCCTTAGCAGATTAAAATACTCAGGTCTGATGCAAGAGGTTATGCAGACTAGGTTATCACTGTGGTTCCTTCTGGCCTTAAAATCTGTGAGAGGAAAAATGTAATCAATAGACCTATGCTAATTTACACCAGATGAGGTTCTGTTTATTAGACTGGTGATTTCTTTTGTTACAATTTTTATAGGTACGTCACATGCTAATGGATACTTCCCAGGTAGAGAAAGACATACACAGCTCCCTCACTTTGTCAGTCATTTATAAAATTCAAACAATAAAATCGTAAGTATTTTAATCCATCTGTACTCTTAAATTTTGACCTCTAACAATAAATATGTAAGGCCAGATCTGAATTCCTGCTCTGGCAGCACAAAGAAAGAAGCTTGTAAAACCAGTTTAGCCGATCACTAGAGGAATCTTGCTTCAAGGAATCCTACAATTCTGGGCGGTTCGGAGAAGTTATAGTGGATCTAATGCCACTGCCTGCGAGCCCCTCTCACAAGGAAAAGGGGTGAAATGGTCCCTTGGGACATTGTGCCTTTGTATGTAAATTACTCTGAGGCCCCACAGCTGAGGGAATTTAAAGATATCATAAAGCCATCTTTGTGTCAAATGTAGCTGAGTATTGAAAACTGCATATATCTTAAATGACAAGAGAGAGAGAACTGTGGAAGTCGTGTTTTAAATGTATGGTACATTTCAAAAAAGGGGAAATGATCACCTACACCTGTTTATCATTTTAAAAACATAGAACAAAACAGGCATATGGACCTTGCTTTCTCTTAGCAACTGCCAAGCACAGCAACCCATGATCCTAGTTAACCATTTATTTTCCATACTTCTCAACCAAAGAGCCGTTCATTTAAGGACAAATTTTGTTCTTAGGTAGATAGAGGTAATTCTGGAATAACTTTTGTCTATGTAAATAAGAGTAGAAGTGGGCACTCTTTTCTTTGAACTCCTTTTCTTTGCCCATATATCGAATTTCATCCTCTCTCTCTAACATTTCTCTCATTCAGACATGTGCTTCTTATTTGGAATGCAATACATTTTCCAGCCATTAGTGGCTATTCAGATTATCTGGAAGTTACCTAGGTATTTGATATTCACGTGCATATTTTCTTAGATGGGGTCTTGTTTCTTGGGAATCTGTTGCTATTACTTGCCATGTTGCTGTGGGTTTTTTTTTTTATTTTCATTAGTTCTATTACAGTAATGTATTTCAATATAAATGATGAAGTAGAAACATTACTGTAGAGAGTTATACTGCAAAAACCAAAACAACGTGCAAAAGTTCCAGATGGATAGCCATGTTTAGTCTGTTGCAGCAAAACAAACGAGGAGTCCTGTGGCACCTTAAAAGACTACAAATTTACTGGGGCATAAGCTTTTGTGGGTTAGAACCCACTTCTTCAGATGCATGAAATGGAAATAGCTGTCTGCTAAGTGTAAATACATGTGCAGAGAAGGGTGAATCACATTATTATATGGAGGACCAGTATTAACATGGCCAATTCAAACAGTGTGGGTATAGCCCATTCACAGCAGTTAATGAGAAGGTGAGAATATTTAAAGAAAGAAAATTATTTTTATAGTGAGCTAGCCACCTCCAGTTCCTATTCAGGCCCTGTCTAATGCTGTCAAGTTTGCATATGAACTCCAGCTCTGCAGTTTCACGCTGAAATCTGCTTTTGAATTTTTTTTAAGTGCATCTCAGAGCCTGGGGCTTGCACTGTTGGACTAAATATATCATCCTAGACATTCAGGCTAAGTTTGAGGCATGGACTGCATGACACATTGACAAGGGAAGATCTCAGAGCTCAAGCCACAGCCAGAACCCAGAAGTCTGCACTGATATTTCTAGCCTCATGGCATTAGCCACATGCACCCAAATTAGTTGACCTAGGCTCTGTGACTCGCTGCCTCAGGAGCTTTTTTGTGCAATAGATGTACCAATAAGGTTAAAGAAAAATATTTGAAGTATTTATTTTTCTGAGTAAAAACAATAATTAGTACCTAATATACCTACAGGCAATTGGATACACATGAATTTCCAGAAGAAGCCACCACAAGTCTGAATACTGTGTTTGAACTTTTGAAACAGTATGATGAGGATTCTTCAGTTACAGTCCTTGATGAAAAGTAAGTTATATTGATCAGAACCCCTGTAATGAGCCTGATTCTGATTTCATTGACATCCCTGGCAGAACTTCTACTGACCACTGTGAAAGAACTTATTCTTAATCATCATTATTTGCAGTTGTGTAGTATCAAAGATCTTCTCCCTGTGTAGGTACTTTTATAGACCATGATTAAACCTTTTCTTAACCTTGTCTTTGATAAACTAAGTAGACTGAGCTTCTTAAGTCTGTCAGTTTAATACATTTTTTTTTCTTCAGACCAAAACTCATTCCTGTAGTAGCTCTTTTCTGAACCCTCACTAATTTTTCAGCATGATTTTTGAAGTGCAGATACTATACTGGACCCAGTATTCCAGTAATGATCTCACCAATATTGTGTGCAAAAATAATATTTTCCTCTTCTTTGTGCTTGATATTCTCCTATTAATATATCTTATTAATTATTGAAGTATGTTAGCTATTTTAGCTGTAAATTTCATTGGAAGCTCATGTTCATTTGATTATCTTTCAGTCCCGCCTATGGTCACAGCTTTCTGGAATACAGTCCCGTTCCTATAAGTATAATCTATATTCTTTGCTCCAAAGTGTATAACTGTGTTTGGCTGTATTATAATGCATGCCATTTGGTCTGGATCACTCAGTATCAATGATATAACCTAATTGTTTGCCACCTTAATATCTTTGTGTTATCTACAAACCTTATTAGCAATTATTTTATATTTTCCTCCAGATCAGTAAAGGTGATAAAAAATGTCACATTGGGCTGATCAAAAACAATCCCTACAGGATCCGTTTAGAACACCCTCACTAGTTGATAATTTCACATAAACAGTTACATTTTAGTATTGATCTGCTAGTTTTGTTTTTCATTAATTTACTGTTTTCTATATTGATGTTCTATTTTGCTATCATTAAATCAGAATGGCCTGAATTATTAATTCAAATGCCTTAGATAAATCCAATTGAGAGTTATCACTTTAATCTGATTAATTATCAATTATATCAATTTAATTGAATGAGACAAATATATGTATTTTTTATTTTTGCAGAATTCCTTTGCTTTTAGAATTGGCTCGTCTTTCTTTGAAGTTGAACTGTATCCAACTTGCATCTGATTGTATACATGATTTGAAGAGAGCTGGGATTAAAGTAAGTGTTAGGATTAAAACTGGTCTAATAATTTATTATAGTTACACTTCAAAATAATTCTGAATGTGTTGAGGCCTGTCCTCATATTGAGGTATTGCTGTCATTAACCCTCATTAGTATGAATGGGAGTTACTTAAATTTTATCTCTGAATTAGAGAAGAAATGAAAAATTAAGAAAAAGAGATTAACTGCAATAAAATAATTTAAAAAGGATAGTTTTAGTAAATAAAATGTTAAATATAGATCATTTTCTGTATTTTGAAACTGTTTCATATGGAATGTCATAGTTGGAGATACCTCTAAAATGCCTCACATTGGAGGTATCTCTCTCAAAAGGATGTGAGTAGTTTTACAAAGGATTATAATCCACCCATCCTTGTAAGATTCTGTATTAGCCATCAATATGTATGCTATAAGAGCAATGATATTTTACTTAATATTCACTTCACTCTTCTTGAATAAAATTCAAGACTGTTGGTTAGGGGATTGGACAGATCAAGAAGGGCTAGCCAGAAACAGTCCCTTTGGTTATTCTCTCTTCTGAGTATTGGACAGTCATAAGGCTGATACTTCAATGAATACAAGTGCTTAGAGAATGTGAAACAAGCTGCTTTTCCTGTCCCCTCCCATTGCTGTAACTCATTTCAAGAGTGTTTGTTTCCAGTCATCACCTCTGGAGTCCAGGAGTTGAGTCCTTTTCCTTCCGCAAGCCTCTTTTGCCATTTTATTATAATTATTGTCATTCTGCAGTATTTAGATGATGGTGACAAACAAATTGTATACCTAGGACATTAGAGGGGAGCATTGTGTGCCTATCCTATGTGCTTTCTCTGTAACTGTGCTCCCAGTTGATATTTGTCCCTGCCCATTCTCATTCCCAGACTGGCTGAAGGGGCCTCTTACATTTATTTCTTCTTTCCCTGGCAGTCTGCCACTGCACTTAGGGAGCCCTAAACTTCTCCAGTATTATGGTTTGTGGAAGAACCCCTGTTCCTGTGGAGCAGGAGGTAGACTTACAGATTCATAAAATATGTCCTTGCTCCCAAGTCGAAGTGCATGTAAACTATTGGAGGCACTGGTAGCAACCCCTATGATTAAGATTGCCATGTGATTTCCATTGTAAAACCCTGTTTTCAGTTGCCTGCAACTTTATGAAACTTTAAACATTCAGGCTGACATTTTCCATTAGCTATCTATCTTAAACTGAAAATTTTTTTTTTAGATATTTTTGTTGTTGGCAAACCTGGACTTCCCTTGCAATGGCTGCCCCTGGCTGCTCTGGGCCTTGAAGGGGCTGAGCAATAGAACTGAGAGCAGGGAACCTGATCATCTCTACTGTCAGTAGCCCATTTCCTATCATCTAGGCAGTGTGAAGGAGGAAAGATTCTGATCTGAATACAAAGGGGACAAGTGCTGCACCTAGAGCAGTGTGGTCTTGGCCTTGGAGATTGTATTTGGAGACGGAGCCTAAGAGATGGAGTCTGGTCAGGATTGGGCAAGAGGACTAGGTCTGGGAGCTGGGGATTAAATTGTGCTTGGTGAACAACAGGAGGGAGAGCAACTAGTGGACATGAGGTGGAATCTGTGATCTGAGAAAAGTTTCTTGAATCAGAGGAGTTTCCAGAAAACATTTCAGTTTTGATACTCATCACTTTCTGTTGAATTTTCTGACAAAATGGAATTTCCTGACATACTGTATTACTGAGACACCTATTATTAGAATAATTTTTCATACAGATTTTAATTTTTTACCTTCCAGAAGTAAACATCTGCATCAAATACCAACAATACTATTGGAGGCCATCTAGAGTATAAAATGAAATAATTTTGTCCCATACCAGCTAAGAAGCAATCAACCATCATTCTTGACCCTTTTGTTTTAGTCTAGTTTATTGTATGCTTCAGATGTAATACAACAGGCTTATCTGTTAAGAAATTTAAAATAAACTATCAAAATAAAACTCCAAAGCTAGGAAAAAGATTTTCAAATAAAACCAAATGTAAGTACTCCTAAGATTCAAACTAATGGAAGAAGATTAAAGGCACGTGTCCTCTTCAATCAACACAAAATAGTTGGTGTTTCTGTTATACTTTGGAAACATAATGGATTGAATTCTCCTAGCTTTGTAAACCTTAGATGACTAGAGAAGACCACTGAAGAATTCCCTTACTCAGTGCTGGTCTTTCTATCACCTGCGCCAGCTTCTCCCAAAATGAGTGATGTATATTATTTGGGGGTAGGAGGAAACATTAACCAAAATGTAATGAAAAGCTGATACATTATAATTTTAGTTCATATATGTGATATTTACCACAGTGGCTGCAAAGCAGCAAACTAACATTTTTGTAATTACATGGAGTTGCATTGGTTTCATTGGGACAGCAAGGGACTTCACTAGCACATCTATTTGCAAGAGAGGGGTCTAAATCACTATACTTTTAATTACTTTCACTAACATATTTTAATATATTTATCTTTCATAGGCTCCAGGAAAACTGATTGAAATAGAATGCCTAGAATGTGAATATGAAGTCCAGAAACTTGGTACTAAAATTTCAACGTATACTAAAGGTGTTGTAGAGGTATGTTCTTTAATTTGCCCTAAATTCTCTGTTCAGTTTTTAGAAGTTACACATTAGTAGTGTAGGTCAGTCTCATGCATGTTTGAAAACGGGGGGCGGGAATTTCAGTTTTCCTTTTTAATTTTAATATATTATCTTCATAGTATGTCTGAACAAGAGAGCATTGGGTGAAATAAATACAATTCTCTCTTTTGCCATGAAATCTATAATTTTGGTAGAATAGGGCCATATCATACTGTCCCACAAGAATGAACCATAGTGGGGAAAAAGAGGAATGTTTTGTCATATTTTGCATTGTATATAGGGGAGCTACTTGAACACACATTAAGGGTCATATTTTGCAAACACTTTGAAGAAAGAATAACTTTACCCCCGTGACTAGTCACATGGAGCTCAGTTGGATTGGTCACATGAGTAAAGTTGCGTCTGTATATAAGTGTTCGCAAGTTTGGGCCATAAAATATTAGTCACTTATTTTGGAGAATTAGAAAAAGACATAGCTGTGCTATTATTGATCGAATGGTTTCAAAGGGATAGCTCTGTTAGTCTAGTTCTGCAAAACAAGCAAAGGAGTCCTGTGGCACTTAAAGACTAAGAAATTTATTTGTCGCATGAGCTTTCATGGGAGAAAAAATCCCACTTCATCAGACACTTTGAAGATGGGGGGAACTTACAGAATGGGAGCAATGTACATGCAGGGACATGCAAGTCATGGGATCAGGTCATACTGTAGCAGCTCCATTCTGTAAGTTCCTCCATCTTCAAAGTGTCTGATGAAGTGGGATTTTTCTCCCATGAAAGCTCATGCGACAAATAAATTTCTTAGTCTTTAAGTGCCACAGGACTCCTTGCTTACTGTTGGAATAAATATACTAGAAATTTAGATATATTTTACAAGTATCCATTAAACAAAAACAGTGCATGCAACTAAATTTCTTTTTAGTTTTTACTGTGTTTAACAAATTCTTAGTTTCAATAGAGTTTAGTTTCTCCTGCAGAGCCCTATTTATGTAGATGGAATTTTGAAAGAGCTCTAAGTTGGCTTCCTGTTAAAGTTGATTTAGCTGTTGACTTGAACAGGAGCAGAGTTAGGTAAACACTGATTCCTTTGGAAAATCCCACTCATGTTTCTTCTCTTCCTCTTACCCAGTGTTAGAACTTGAGCAGATGATGAAAGTACTAAATCCTCAGAATTCACAAATAATCTACAGTTGTGAATTTCTGTTATCATTAGGAATAGAGAGAGACAGGCCCCAACTGGGTGTCTCAGTAGATGTAACATTGTAAAATACCTAATAACAACATTCTTCAACTGTCAAAATGAGGCTTTTTATTTTAAATGTACTGTGCATTAAATAGGGACTAAACTTAAACTATGTGAAAGTTTCATAAATCAGAAACTACAGAGGCTGTTCTCTATTGGACAGAGCCTAAAATTGCAGTTTTACCATAATATTTAGCAAGTCATTTGTATTATGTATATATTTAATCAATATGAAGTAAATTTTATTTACAGACTCAGCTAAAAATGATAAGGAAACTTGAACAAGCCTTACAACATGCAGTTCGACTGGGAGACCCCAATGTTATTCAAGTAGTTTGTGCTACGCAGTGGAATCTTTGCCTGCCACTGCTACAACACAATTTGCATCAACATGTACGAAAACCATTGATATGTGTTGCTGATGTCTTAGAAAAGATTGACAGGTAAGTTACTATACTGCATACGTTGCTGTTAATTATCTTGAAAAATAATATTCATTTGAAAGCAAAAATAAAGACCAAAAGATAATTACGGTCATCAGTCAAAGATGGATAAAAATAATATTTAAACAGGGGACCTAAATAATATTACATTCGTATAGATAGTAGCCTTCCCTAATGTAGGTCTCAAAGAGTTTTGAAAACTTTCCAAACAGATCATAATAAATGAAACTATTTTATTTCACTTTATATACCATTAAAACACAGCCTTCTCTCAAATGAAATCTCACAAATATGTACTGGCATGCAGAAACACTGCAGTTTTGGACAGGAACTGTGGAATAATGTCCAATTTCAATTATATGAGGAAACTATGTCATGATAATGAGACTAAATATGGCCTGGATTGTAACACTAATAACCCTAAATTAGGAAAAAATACTGTACAGGATATATTAAGTCTGAGTGATTTGCACATGTTCATTCCATTGTAGATATGCATGCACCAAGTTGCGGTTGTCAGAAACTTTCTTCCCTTTGTAGTGGTAAATCCTTCATTCCTCCTTGTCCATAATACCTGTTTTTGTTATAGTTCTAGAGTACTCTGAAGTTTTTTCAGTTTAAAGTTACATTTAGAGTTAAGTTTTAGTTGTTGATCGTTTAGAGTCGCTGGTTCCTGCCTGGATACTGTGGCTGGTGACAGGGTCATGTTTCAGTCTCCAGATTTCAAGTCCTGTTGATCTAGCAGCAAATCATTGCCTGTGAGTGACCTCCTGTGAGCTGTCGCAAGTGCCTGGACAAGGCAGGCAAGACATTTTAAGCCCCATGCCAAGAAAGACAACACTGCCAACAAGTTTCACTTACTGGAGGCAGTGCGCTGATGGTTATCAGAGCCTTTCTGCTCGGAGCAGGCACTGTACATCCCTGCATCTGTTAGTAGTGCTCTCCTGGATTGATTGAGTCAAAAGAAGTCAAAAGTCATCACAGGTACCAAAGAAGAAATGCTGCAAAATAACCAAGTACGAGAGAGTTGGAGACCATCACGGTAGATGCTGGGTGCAGACAAGGACATGGAGCTGCCCTTGAAGAAGATGCAGTCTCTGGAATAGTCCTGGAGTCCAAGCATGTTGTTGTCCCCAGAGCCTCAGCTGAGCCCATCAAGACTGACCCCAAAGTGTCTGCCTCATCATTGTCAGACACCACAGACACAACTTCAGACACCACAGACACAAGAATTTTTCCTGATGCTGTCTACTGCTGAGGTGTATTTGGCAGCTTGAAAGTTGATAGACATTTCAACAGTTGATAGACATTTCAGCAGTTTCCCTGGGTGTCTAAGGTACTGAAGTTGACTGGACCTACTTCTGTTCTAACTTGCTATGTGCCGTCAGAGTCTTCAGTTAATATGCCTTTCAGATTGGCACTGACTAGAGGGAAACCAACCGTGATTTCGCTTGCACTTCCATCTCCAGGCTCTGGCGGGAGCAGCCCAACAGGATTTGCTCCTTCTTTTCCAGAGAATGTGGACTCTTCATCTGATTCTGAGCTTGGTCCTTACGTGTCACTGCTCAGGTACCTACAGTGAATGCCTACCTACACTGGTACCAGCCAGAGCCTACCCTGAAAGCATGAATGATTTGGGTATAATCAGGTTCTAATGTCATGTAAGTGGCCTTTCTGGAACCTATGAGGTTTTGTTCTGCAAGTTAGGTATCCCTGCACCCTTAACACTCTGTGTCTTCGATTATGTGTCAGGAGCATCTGCATCAGGAACATCACCCATGCATCTCTGGTACCAGTCCTGATACTGAACCAGAGGAAGTTCCTCCTCAGGATCCATCCTTGGAGAAATCAGAAGGAAGCCTTTAGCTTCCTTTTCATTGCCTGGTGAGGCAGTAGCAGCAGAGTGTGTTTTTTCTCCCACCTGATGATTGCAGAGCTCATTAGGAGTTAGTGAAGAGGATGGCCACAGATCTTGATATCTAGCTGGAGAAGGTCCTGAAAAAGTCACCCAGACATTTTGGCCTTGTAGGGTCCCTTTAGAGTATTAATGAGGCATTCCTTGAACCAGTTAGGGAGCTTTGATGGGCCACATCTTTCTTTTTCGCAATGGCTAAAACAGAGGAGTGGAGAAATCAATGGGACATCAAGACTTTAAAGAGAAACAGCTGAAATCGAACTAATATGCAAATTAAATTGTGCGATAGCAGGGCTGAATCATGATTATGGATTCTTTTCACATTATAACAGGTAATTTTACTTCACCCTCCCTCAGTGTGCTGTTTCCTAGAGTTTGAATCCTTACAAATGCTCTGATTTGCTGTTGCAGTATGTCCTGATCCCATGTCTTACACTCCCCTACATTTATTTTCATCAAATTCTGTAAGTTCTACTTCGAGTGCTTGCTTGTGTCCATTCTCACTATGGGTGTGCACATGCCTGCCTGCCCAGTCACCAGAAAGAATTTTTACCCTCAGCAGTAGCCGTAGACCCAGCTAGAGAGCCCCCTGGTGTTCCGTGCTAATGCTGCGGTATAATAGCATTCCCGGGTCTACGCCTGTTCACTTCTTTCTTTCTGCCTCTGCCAGTCACTGGAGCCTCCTTACATTTGCAAGCAATTTCCTCTACTTGTTCTAGTTAGTATAATTAGTTGTTCAGTGTTGTAGTTAGCAGTAGCCTAGGTTTTGTTACCGTTCTGGACTGTTGTGATGCCAAAATCTCCTGGCTTTAAGCCTTGCGTGGATTGTGGCAAGGTGTTCGCAGTCAGCTATCTGCATGATCGCTGGCTGAAGTGCCTCGGAGAGACCCACAGGAGGGACAGGTGCGGGATTTGCAAATCATTTAAGCCCTGCACCCAGAAGGATAGAGGAAAACGCCTAAGGGCTCTGCTCATGGAAGCAGCTTTAAATCTCCTAGTGGACTACTCGAGGTCCCCTCCTTTCCGAGCACTTCATTGGGGCTAAGCACCCAATCAGCCCTGGTGCCAGCAAAGACAGCGGAGGAGCCAGCGTCTGCAGCCAGAGCCCTTCTCTGGCACGGTAGCTCCTCCCTCAGGAAGAAAGGGAAGGAAGCGCAGCACAGACTTGGAGGTGCATAAGGACAGTGGGACTGCAGAATCGGCCCACAGAGTGCCTGATTCGGGGGGCTCTGGCCAGAATGTAATGAGGCCATCCCTGTTCAGAGCTCAACCCCCAACTCCTGGAAGCAGAAGAGTGTCTCTGCCATGCCAAGCCTCCTCCACTCTGGAGGCTTTTTGGGCTATGAAGGACTTGTTATCCCTGCCCAGCCCGCATCAACAGCTATCCCCAAGAAGAACACAGTTCTCGGCGGGAGACCAGGCAGTATCTCAGGCATGGTGTGCAGAGCCCCCAGCCTTGCTGGAACCAGAGCCACCAACAGAACCGGCAGCGATGCGGCGGCACCAGTGCCCCAATGGCAACCGACAGCGGGTCGGGAGCTCCATGCTGCTCAATCACGTAGCCCCTCCTCTTCCAGCTCTGCAATTCGATTCTCTTTGGTACCGAGGTGAGGGAAGAGGAGAATAAAGCATACCTATGGTTCACACCGCTCGTCCTCATGGTCATCACCTGGCAACAAGAGACGCCGTACGCATAGGCAGAGTTCTGTTCCTTCCTCCTTGCCAAGCACCAGAGGGCGTCAGAGCCCACAGCGCGGCCTCTCTCTATCACCCCCGGCCAGCAGGAGGGACAGCGGAGGCCACTGGCACAGGACTTCCTGGGCCTCGCATGGAGCTCAGCACCATCGCTCCCAGCATGGATCCCATGGCTGGCACCCTAGGCGGGTTTCCCCCTCACATAGTCACAGAGGGAAATGCCGGAGGGGCCACAGGACCGCCCCCACTAACATCTGGGTGCAGAATCAGTGGCCCATACACTGGCCATACTGGGGTCCCTGGCCCGTCCCACAGGCTGCAGAGCCACAATTGCTGCCACAAACAGTGATGCCCCCAGCCCTGCCCAGATCGCAGAGTGACCACCCCTCCAATCAGGAGCACTCAGATACATTAAGCGGTATCCCTAAGGGCAACCTGCAAAGGGAAAGCGACCAGAATCTTCTTTACTCTTCATCCCCATCAGACTCGGAGTTGGGAAGCCATCACCCCCCTCTTCCAGCTGAGGATTTCAAGGCCTAACAGGATCTCCTTAAAAGAGTAGCCTCTAATCTAGGACTTGAGGCCGAAGAACTGACGGAATCCGCTGAGGGGCTTTTTAGCCTTCTCTACTCTACTAGTTCCACTCGAGTTGCCCTCCCAGTGCACAATAGTGTCCTAAAAATCGCAAAGAACTTGCAGCAGACCCCTTTCTCAGTTTCTCCGACATCTAAGTCAATTGAGAAGAGGTATTTTATCTGCATTAAGAACCTTGAGTACTCATACAACTGGTTCCGGGCACTCTGGTAGTCAACACACTGACCCAGAGGGACAGACAAGGTCAACCAGCCCTGACCCCGAAAAATAAGGAGCTCAAAGTTAGATTCCTTTGGAAAGAAGATTTATTCTTCAGCAAGTTTACACCTTCGGGTGGCTAACCACCAAGCCCTTTTTAGCCGCTACAATTTTAATCTTTGGAGCTCCTTCCAGCACTTTGGGAGCTTAGTGCCTCCGGAACACAGGCGGATTTCTCCACGGCCCTCGACAAGGGTTTGGTGGTAGCAAAAGCAATTCTACAAACAGCATGTGACTCGGCTGATTTAGCTGGCCACTCTATGGCCTCAGCAGTCTGTATGTGCTGCTCCTCCTGGCTCCAAGCCTCTGGGTTATCACAGGAAGTGCAGCATAAGATTCAAGACCTCCCCTTTGAAGGGCCTGTCTTATTCTCTGAAAAGACAGACAAGAAGTTACATGGCCTCAAGGACTCCAGAATGACCCTGAAAAACCCTCGGTCTCCAGGGCCCTCAATAAGGATTCCACAACTTCAGGCTTCCCCCGCCCCCACAACCCAGATCTCAATCATGAAGGGCACCCCTCTATAAGCAGAAGGACGGAGGCAGGAATCATGGGAGGTGCAACTCCTACTCTGGGCCTGGGTCGGGAACCTCCTGGCACAATAGCTTCAGACATCCCCTTGGCAACAGTAATGAAGTTAACTTTTGAAGATGTGCTTGGGGACGACCACCCAGTCACTGTCAGGGATCCTTCACTGCCCTTCCTGGATCATCTGTCCAATTTCTCAGCCCATTGGTCCCGGATCGCCTCAGACTGATGGGTGCTGGACACCAATGCTAAGGGCTACTCAGTACAATTCAGCTCAAAATCACCCCCCCCCCTTTCCTGTCCCTTTTCAGGGACCGATCTCACAAACTTCTTTTGATCAACAAGGTCAATTCCCTTCTGGTTTTGGGGTCGGTAGTACCAGTCCCAGCAGGACAAGAGGGATGAGGATTTTACTGTCAGTATTTTCTAATCCCCAAAGCTAATGGGGATCTAAGACCCATCCTGGACCTTCGGGGGCTCAACAGATACATAAAAAGGAAGAAGTTCCACATGGTGTCCCTGCCCCTGATAATCTCCTCCCTGGATCCCAGTGAATAGTTGTCTGCCCTTGATTTGAAAGACGTGTATTTTCATATTTCCATCCGCCACCACCACAGTCAATACCTGTGCTTTGTAGTGGTCGTTCGCTATTATCAATTTACGGCCCTACCGTTTGGCCTGTCATCAGCCCCCAGGATGTTTACCAAATGTATGGCTGTGATGGCAGAGTACCTCAGGTGCAGGGGAGTTCATATCTTTCCCTACTTAGATGACTGGTTGCTGAAAGGGGCCTCCCTGAGTGAAGTCAAGGCCAGTTTCGACTTAACCATGGGCATTTGCACCAAGCTGGGCCTGCAAATAAACACAGAAAAGTCTGTTTTAGTGCCAGTTCAGAGAATAGAATTCATAGGGGTGGTTCTGGACTCCATGCATGCAAGGGTGTTCCTGCCTGAGTCAAGGTTTGACACGATAAGACAACTGGTCTCACACCTTCAAGACTACACAGTAACAACGGTAAGGCAATGCCTTTGCCTTCTGGGGCATAAGGCATCATGCACCCATTTCGTGCCCCTGGCCCACCTCAGGCTATGCCCCTACAGGCTTGGCTGTCTCAGAACTACGCCCCAGCCAAGCACCCACTGGATGGAATAGTGACAGTCCCAGGGACAGTCCTGTCCTAGCTGTCTTGGAAAAATGCCAGCTTTGCTTTAAAGGGAGTTCCATTCCTAGAGGAGAATCCAGCGTTAACCCAGGTGTCCGATGCCTCAGACATAGGATGGAGGCTCTCCTCAATACAGGAAATCAGACCCAGGGACTCTGGTCTCAAAAGGACAAGTGAATGCACATCAACATCAGGGAACTACGGGCAGTCCGGTAGGCTTGCAAGGTATTGCTTCACTGCTTATGCAGGAAGGTAGTAAGGTCCTAACGGACAATGTGTCATCAATGTATTATGTAAACAGGCAGGGAGGGGCTCGTTCCTCCACCATCTGTCAGGAAGCAGTCAGACTCCAGGGCTATGTTCACACAGGGTATGCTTGTTTCGAAACAAGACGTTTCGAAACAAGCTGTTTTGAAATAACATATTATTTCGAAACACCTTATTTTGAGGACAAAAAACTGTGTCCTCGAAATAAGGCAGAGAAACAGCATGTCCACAGTGTGGACATGCTATTCCTCCTGGGGAGGGGATTGCAGGCACCGGCAGGGTAAAGCGCGGCTGGGTGCTTTACCCCGCAGTGCCTGCAGGGGCTGCAGGCGCCCGCCAGGAGAGGGGCGGTGGGGCGCCTCACCCCGGGGGCTTTAAAGCCCCTGCTGCCTCCAAACCTGAGGGTGTGGCCCTGGCGCACGGCTGGAGACCGCTGCTGCCGGGGCCGGAGTGAGTGCTGGCCCGGAATCCCCGGTGGGACTCTCCTGCTGGGGATTCCGGGGGCGTGTCCGGGGGATGCCCCAGACACGCCTCCCCCAGGAGCGGCTGTGCCGGGG
>ML681981.1:9130317-9348334 GCA_007922195.1 Podocnemis expansa | reverse complement strand
CCCCCCGCCCCCGCGGACACCCCTCAGCACCCTGGCCAGGGTGCTGAAGGGGGGCTGCCCTTCCTCCCAGGGTGCTTAGCACCCTGGGAGGAAGGTGACATGTTATTTCGGAACACTTTGTTCCGAAACAACATGTCCGAACAGGGCTGTTTCGAAACCTCTGTTTCGAAACAACCCTGTTTCGAAACACAACTAGGTTTAAGTTGTTTCGAAACAACCACGACCATTTCGAAACAAGCTGTTTGCTTGTTTTGAAATGGCCGTGCGTCGTGTGGCCATGGCACTTCTTATTTCGAAACAACCTCTGTTGTTTCGAAATAAGAAGTGTGTGTGGCCACATACCCCAGGAGTTGGCAGTGAGACATGGCTTTCAGTTAACAGCTTCCCATCTCCCCAGGGTACAGAATGTGGAGGCAGACAAGTTCAGCAGACCTACTTCTATACGACTGGTCTCTCCACCCCGGCGTAGCGTCCACCATTTTCCAGAAGTGGGGTTTTCCCCAAGTTGATTTGTTCGCCAGACATTGGAACAGGAAATGCTGTTGGTTTTACGCTCTCCGAGGCATAGAGAGGGGGGAGATATCAGATGCATTCCTATTCCCGTGGTCAGAAGCCTTGCTCTGCACGTTTCACCTGATCCCGTTGCTCCACCGGGTTGCCCTGAAAATAAAGAGGGACAAAGCTATGGTTTACAATGCTAATGGACATGGCGATAGCCCCTGTCTGGGAACTTCTGTTGCTCCCAGACCTCCTATCACAAGATTAAGGGAGGCTGCTCCACCCTGACCTGTGGTCCTTACACCTAGCAGCCTGGAGGCTCCATGGCTGAGCACAGAGGAGAGAATGTGCTCGTTACCAGTTCAGGAAGTGCTGCTGGGGAGCAGGAAACCTGCCACACAGAAGTCATATGGGGCTAAGTGGAAATGTTTTACCACTTGAGCACAATCTCAGAGGGTGTCACCTCTATCAGCCCCTATCCAATCAGTCTTAGACTATTTGTTCCACCTAAGGCATTTGGGTCTTTCACTATCATCTCTTCAGCTCCACCTGGAGGCCATCTTGGCCCTTCATCCACCCTGTCAGGGCAGGGCCCTCTTTTCTCACCCTATGGCAGTTTGTTTCCTTAGAAGTATTGAGCACCTCTTTTTCCAGGTCAAGCGCCCTCCACCTCTATGGGACCTGAATCTGGTGCTTCGTAAACTAACAGGGTCTCCCTTCAAGCCATGGCTACCTGCTCCCTCCAACATCTGTTGTGGAAGGCAGCCATCTTAGTGGCAATAACCTCTGCCCGCAGGGTGTCAGAACTTCGGGTGTTGGTCTCTGAAGCTCCAAATACCACATTTTTTAAGGACAGGGTAGAATTGCGACCACACCCAGCTTTCCTTCTGAAAGTGGACACAACGTTCCATTACAACCAGGTGATAGTCTTACCGACTTTTTTCTCAAAACCACACAAATCCAGGGAGGAAGCCAGATGGCATACTCTGGATGTTCGGAGGGTGCTGGAGTTTTACATCGAGTGCACAAAATCCTTTCGCAGGTCTACCCAACTGTTTGTAGAGATTGCAGATAGGATGAAGGGCCTGCCGATCTTCTCCCGAGGTCTATCTGCCTGGATTGTAGAGTGTATCTGCTGCTGCTACTCCTTGGCAGACCAACCCCTGCCAGGTTGTGTCACGGCACACTCTACAAGAGCCCAAGCTTCCTCTTCAGCATTTCCAGCTAATGTGCCAGTGGTGGACATCTGTAAGGCTGCCATGTGTTCCTCAGTACACATGTTCACCACTCATTATGCCGTGGTGCAGCAGACCAGAGACGACACAGCTTTCGGAAGAGCTGTACTCCAGTTTTCTCAGCATTTACTCCACCCACCGTCCAAGGTATGGCTTGTGATTCACCCATAGTGAGAATGGACACAAGTAAGCACTTGAAGGAGAAAGACAGTTGCTTACCTGTAACTGTTGTTCTCCGAGATGTGTTGCTCGTGACCATGACATGCCCACCCGCTGTCCCCACCTCCGGAGTTAGCAGAAAGAAGGGACTGAGCGAGAGTAGACCCAGGAGTGCTATTATATCGTGGTATTAGCGTGGGACGCCAGGGGGCTCTCTAGCCGGGTCTACAGCTACTGCTGAGGGTAAAATTCCTTTCTGGTGACTGGGTAGGCAGGCATGCGCACACCCATAGTGAGAATGGACACGAGCAACACATTTCGGAGAATGACAGTTACAGGTAAGCAACTCTCTTTCTCCCTCTTCAAAGTATCTGACAAAGTGGGATATTCTCCCACGAGAGCTGATGCGATAAATAAATCTTTTAGTCTTTAAGTGCCACAAGACTCCTTGCTTTTTTTGCTTTTCTAGACTACCATGGCTGCCCCTTTGAAATATGTGCCCTCATGTGGGTTTGATCATGTGTATAACCATCCCCTCTGGGGTTGATTCAGGAAGTTGCTTAATGACATGCTTAACTTTAAGTAGCTAAGTAGCTACATAGAATATGTCTACATGGTGATTTTGAAAAGGCACCTAAATGGGAACTACTGAAAACCTGGCTCTTTGTGAACAGTTCTGTCAGTGATACACATGAAGCAACTCAACTGCAAGGTTATACCATTCTCTCTTAGCTATGTTGGCTCCTCAGGGCTAAGGGAAGCAAAATTTAGTAATGGTTAAGTTAGTTACTTCACTATGATGATATGACACTGAAAACATGCAGGGATTAGAAAAGTTTAGTTAAGGAGTATTTTTGCATCCAGTCTTCATTTTTCACTGTACAACTGAACTTTCTAGAATTTTAAGTCAACAGCTTTGTTTTCTTACTGTTTTAAGAGTATACCTTTAAAATTGTTCATTTTCTTAGCTTGATGATATTGCTACGTTGCCAAGTTCATATGGAAATTGCTCGTATTGAAGAAAATGAAGATAGAATAGAGGCTGCCATGGAACATTTTCAGAAGGCTATATATCTAGATAACAATGGACAATACCAGGAACATCTTAAAATGGCTTTTCATCGTCTTAATTTATGCACCATGCTGTACAAGTCACCTGAGCGCCTTGAGGACCAAGCAATTATGATGATTGAGCAGGTATTGATACAGAATAATTTTATTTGTAAATATATGAAGTTTGTTTATTAAACTTCAGAGGAAGTAATTTTCTGTTAATTCTATTCTAAGAGTTGTCTGTATTCAAATACAAGATATCTCAGGTAATTAACTTTGCTAGAAGTTACTCAAAAAGCTAAATCCTATTTGACAGATGTTCATAAATGTGGATCTTCACTGACAATACTGAAAGCAGAGTGAGAGAGATCTGATGCATCCGATGGCAATATCATCCAAACGCTCATGTAGGCAGAGACTGAGTGAGCAGGTTCTATGGGGAAAAGTATACTTGTGTATCAGTATGCTGATAGTGTTCCATCGCTTGTTTGCAATAAGAACACGTGCAATAAAGGAGAAAGAATAGTACAGTAAGGAATGCTGCGTTTCATATCACTTTGTGTTGGCATGTAATTGTCAGTGTTGGTGAACTGTTGTATTTTAAGTATGATTTGAACCACTATAGCACAGTTTCAGGACTCCAGCAACTCTTCTGATGATTTAGATGTGATCTCAGATAATTTAGATGTGATATTTCCCAAATAATCCATTCTTTTTATGCACCAACAAAATCATATGTTCTGTATCACCAGATAACTAGAACCATTTCTATAGCCGTGCTTTTGGCTACCTAAAATGTTTCTTCATCGATTTTTATAGTGAACATTTTGTTTTTCTTTTGCATTTGTAAGTAGTCTTTTTCGTTAGTAATTAAAGAAATTATCAGCATATGGTTGGGTCTGAACCTAGCTGTCAGCATTTCAGATTGCATTGTCTAAATAAACTGAAGGCCTGTGACTTTAGACCTCAGCCTCTAGAAGTTTTATTTGAATTCTGGTGAATTTTAACACTATATTGCATTTTACAGAAATCAGCTATCTTAACTACCACAGCCTCCTACAAGCTTAGGTCAGTGGCTTTCAGACCTTTCCAGACTGCTATATCACTTTCAGGAGTCTGATTTGTCTCACATACTCTCAAATTACGCTCACTGAAAAACCAGTTGCTTACAAAATCAGACATAAAAATACAAAGGTTTCACAGAACAGTATTACTGAAAAATTGCATTTTTTTCATTTTCTCATGAAGTTGTAAAATAGATCAATTGGAATATACATATTGTTCTTGCATTTCAGTGTATAGAGCAGTATAAACAGATCATTGTCTGTATGAAATTTTAGTTTGTACTGACTTTGCTAGTGATTATGTAGCCTATTGAAGTGGTTCCCAACATTTTCTCTGCCATGGCACATCTTGCTACCTTTAATAAATTTTAGGCACACCACCATATAGTTTCCAAACAGACTCAGGAATATTCATGAACCACTCCAGAGCTCTTTGTATAGTTTTCAAAAAATTCCGTGGCACACCTGCTCCGGCCTGAGGGTATACCTGTGTCCCACGGCACACTGTTTGGGAAACACTGGCCTATTGTAAAATCAGGCAAATATCTAGATGAAGTGAGTTAAGTTGAGTTGCATCAGTTTTACAATTGGAGAGATGAAGGCAGTTGTCGTCCTACTTCAAGCCACAGTGAGAGTCAATGTCAAAGTTGTGGTTAGAAGGCAGAAGTATGCTTCTTTCAGTCCTGTGCTTCGTCTATTACTAGCCTGTGCTTATTCTCATTTTACTGTGCTGCCACTGTTTGTGGTCAAAGATCATGCTAGCTTGCTTAGCTTCGTGTTGGCTGGAAGGAAACTTGCCTTGGAACTCTCAGCCTTTGAGGCATTGCCTACTGCAGCTACAGATTTGATTTTGGGTTTTCACAGAAATTGAGAAAACTTTGGCCACAGTTGTCATAAAACCTAGAAATTAGTGCTGGACAGCTGCAGGTGGGCTATGAATGTGATCTTTAGGACAAGCCAGTGACAAGCTTACAGCTCTAGCAACTGGTTTTATATAGGGTTACAATTTCAGGGCTGGGTTCAAAAGGAAGAGGCCTAGAAACATGCGTTTTAGGGAAAAGATAAAAGCTGAAAGTTTCTTTTTGATCTGTAGGTTTAAATCAAGGCAGTGTAGATACATGGTTGTAGTCTCTGGAGATTGCAAAGACCATCTGTGTATGTTGCTCCTGGTGTGTTACACAGATGGACTTATGTGGAGCAGAAGCTGAAAATAATAATTTAATGTTAAAATGAGAAGATTTCTGGCTGAAATTATATAGGTTTCCTGAAGAAGCATACTGTCCTAAATATCTGCTCTTCTCTGGCAAGCCATGGCCCTTAGCTTCCTGCAGACCACCAAACCTGCATTATTTTCATGGAGGAATTTCTTCTGGCTGCATCTTCAGACCCATTTTTAAATAACTAATTTACATTTACTTTGCAATATGCTATTAAATGTATGACTGATGCTTTTTTGATTGATAAAATGCATATTCTAAGTTCTGTTTGGTCATAACTAAAGTGTTTTGAATTTTTTTAAAAATGAATCCTTTTATTTTTGAGACTATATCTTAGCAACATTTTGGACATTAAGAAGTAAATGTCTTCCATGAATGTGAGCAACATTAAAATGTAACAATCTGCCATGTGCTCTGAGTTACCCTCAAAAGTGTTCATGCCAAGGACCAATGTTCCATAGTAAATATATTCAATAGTAACATTGTAGAACAGTATATAAGAGTTTCTGAAGCTGTAATTCAAGTCTCTGAAGTATTTCCTATAGCTCGTAAGCCTGTGACCATCGTTGTGGTTTATTTAATGGGTGAGCTGTATAAACATCTATTTAATGAAAATGTACCTATTTTTAATACAGTGGTGAATGTATCCATAACAATTAGCCCTTTTCTTTTATGTAGGCTAAAAAAGGGAAGCAGAAAGATAGTATGAGGAAAAAGCGATCTCTTTTGGTTAATGCAGGTCTTGCACTGGCTCCTGATGCTTTTCAAATTGTCCTTGATGGTGAAAATGAAGCAAAAGGTAATGTATGTTTGCTGTGATTAAAATAGGTTTAACATTTGTCTGTTACTGATTCTTTACACAGCTTCAAAGGTGATTTGATCACAATGACCAGTAACTGTTTAGAAGGCTATATGTTACTTGGTGTACTCATTGCCCTGCTGAAATTCATGGCAAAATTCCTGGTTGAGTTCAATAGACCCAGGATTTCACTTGTATTTTTGGTGGAAACCCTATATGTCCTATGCACATAACTGTGTGATACTTTAAGCTTATGCTCTAAATAAACAAAAACATGATTTCTTGAGTAATTTTATTTTATCTTTTGGAACTGCAGAAGCTGTTCCTGGTTATTTGTGGTAATTATTGAAAGCTGTTTTAAGTTACTGGCTGACTCAGTAATCTTCTGTGGCATTGAATTCCATATTTTTTTTTGTTACTTTCAGATTTGTTGCCTCTCAATTTTTAGTGCTCTTTTTGTTTCTTCATTTTGCAAAGGAATAAATATAAATTCACTGCTTGCCTTCTAACACGAAGACCCCAAGATTTGATCTCATCACTAGTGCTGTAAAGTCAGGAATATTTTATTCAAGAAATTACACAGTCTTTCCTTAAACAATTTTCATCAGGAGATAGATCATCCATATTGTTCCAACTGCTTTGTGCCACTTGAGTAGTACAAAGCACCTATAACATCAGTTTAATCAGCCTTCTGCGAATTCTCCTCCTGCTCCTCAGTGTAAGGATTGTGACTAAGGGAGAGGGAGCATAGCTAGGGATTTCCTATGCCCTGGTGATCCATGACTGCTCGAGCAGGTAACTAGGGGAATAGCGGACTCTCCCACCCCCCAACACAATCCTATCATAAACTTGTTTCAGACAAATGAGGAGGTCCACCCCAGATCATTTCTTACATGAACTGTAGAATTCAGCTTTGATTCAGTAATGCCACAAAAGTAAGAATGCCACCTACAGACTCAACTCTCCCACTTTCTGTTGCACCTCAGTTTCCTTCAAGCTGTTATCAGGTACTGACTAAAATTGGATTTGCTTAATTCATTATATATGTTGAGATGCTAGTCCTAAGTGTTATAGCTGTAGTAGTTAGAGACAGGCTATTAAATGCCATAGCAGTAATGTAAAACCATATAATGAAATGTCATTGCCATAATCTGTTTAGGCATTTTGTTTTTAAATGGGTGAGAGCTACCTTGTTCAAATAGCTTCCTGAACATTATTTTAGGTCATTAACTCTTCTAGGGGAAACTAAGATCCATGATCTGAGCTTTTGGCAGGTTAAAAGCTTTTCAGTTAACATTTAATAAACTGTTTGTATAAATTAAAAATGAGCTTAAATTGAAGTAAATACTACCTGCCATTGAACAGCCTGTATGAATCATGAAAAGACATAAAGATACACATCATCTTAAATTGCTAGTTAATATATTTATTTTTGAATTTTGTGTTTACTTGAGAATTGTAAATTTGTATCCAGACTTGCTAAGTAAGCCACTCTTTTACTTATATATTCATATGCAAGCCTTCCAGTATATATAAGCTGAATGATTAAGATCATTTTGCAAAATATTGGTAGAGGCTGGTTCACTTTAAAATAAAATTTTGCAAAAGGTTGTTGCTTAAAGGTTTACTTTTGCTCTTAAAGCTTTCAATAGAATGATGAGACTAATTCTGATAACATAACTAATTGTTTTTAAAGAAATTAATAAATATAAATGCATCTCTAGACTAGCAGTGCACCAAATTTCACTGTAGTAGGTGGTTTTCTATTAGTGTAAATTATATACTTGTAGACTGCAGACCGATGACATTCACACAACTATGCTTTCATGAGCATTTTATGAACATTATGAATATTTCTCTCCTCAATATATAAATTTACTTGTCAATAATTAATGGCATATGTATTTATACATCCCAGGAAGACTTGTCTACAATGAGAAATTCCATTTACTTGATATTAGTGTAATGATTACCAATTAATCTAGATGGTCAGTTAACATATTAATAGCGGCTATATAATTCGTTGGATAAATTATACTGAAAAACTATTTATAAAGACATTAAGGGTATATCCCCTTTCTCTGTTTGTTTTTTTAAATGTCACAAACATTTATGCTCATGCATTTCTTCCTGTTATTTGGCAAGCTGCTCCAGGACCAAATTAAAGTTTATTCATTCCGAGTTATATCAATGCTGATAGCTTGACTCAAGTCAGTGTCCTGCTTTCATCAGATCTCCCAGACAGCCAATTATTATATAACAACATTTCTGCCTTGTCATTATACTGCAGAAATAATCTCAGTATGATGTGTTCACATCACTAGAGCTATTTTCCACCCAGGGGCCCAACTCATCCCTTCCTTGTATCTTGTCTCTATCAATTTCAGTTCATTTCTCTTTGTGCCTGCAAAGAATTTTCACTTTAAAGCCTCCTTCCCCAGTCCTCCCCTTATACATTTGTGTTAACAAATTATATGTTCAATATCTATCGAAGTACCTGTAGTTAATGTTGTGGGTTTTTTTTTAAAAATAGACTATACAAATTGCTGTGAGTTATGGGTTTAAGAATTATGAACAGCAGTTTATGTCATTTGTAATTCCCAAAAGTGAAGACTTGTAAGTTCTTGAAATTGAAGACTTGTATGTGATGTGAAGTTTTAAAATATAATGGCATTTGACCATTTTCAGTTACTCAGTGACCAGATATCCAACATAATTTTTATTAACAACAAGGGGAAGGGCTATAAGCCAAAAAAAAGGAAAAGAATGGGTTAAAGAAAATATTCAGATCAGAAGGATGTATTGAAGTAAGCAGAGCCTGATGAAATTTGTCCTAGAGTACTTAAGGAACCAGCTGAAGCAATCTTAGAACCATTAGCAATGATCTTTGGCTTATGTCTACATTAGCAAGCTTAGTTTGGACTTGCTTAGTCCAAACTAAGCAGTGCCTGGTTAGTTTGAACTAACCGCAGCTTTCTAGTTCAAATGAACTTTTTAGTTTGAACTAAAAAGTGTGGTTAGTTGGAACTAAAAAATATGGTTAATTTGAACTAACCACTTAGTTTGAACTAATTTAGTTTGAACTATCATGGCTGCTAACCATTCGAGCTAACTATTTTGAACTAAGGTTTGCTCAGTTTGAATTTAAAAAAATTTTAGTTCAAACTAGATAAAACCTAGTGTAGACAGAGACCAAATTAGTCTGGATTAAGCCTCTGTAATCTGGACTAGTTTGTTAGTGTAGACATAGCCTTTGAGAACTACTGGAGGACAGGTGAGGTCTTAGAGGACCAAAGAAGGGCAAGCATTGTACCTGTCTTTTAAAAGGGGAACAACAAACTGAAAGAATTATAGACCAGTCAGCCTATCTTCAATACCTGGAAAGATACCGGAACAAATTATTAAATGATACTGTGCTGATTGCACCTAGAGGATAATAAAGTGATAAGAAATAATTGGAATGGATTTCTTAAGGACAAATCATGCCAAACCAACATGAATTTCTTCTTTGACAGAGTTATTGGCCAACTGGATAGGGGAAAGCAGTTCACAAAATATCTTGATTTTTAGCAAGGCTTTTGACACAGTACCACATGGTATTTTCATAAACAAATTAGAGAGAGATTGTCAAGATGAAGTTATTAGATGGTGATGGTACAGCTAGTTAAAAACTATACTCAAAGAATAGTTATCAATGGTTTGTTGTCAAAGTGGGCAGGAATATCTAATGGAACTCTTCAGGGATCAATCTGTTTCCACTCTGAATCTAGTACTATTAAATATTTTAATTAATGACTTATATAATAGAGTGAAGAGCATCCTTGTACAGTCTGAAGATGACATGAAGCTGGGAGGGGTTGTTGGCACTTTGGAGGACAATATTGGTATTCAAAACAACCTTGACAAACTGGAAAATTGGTCTGAATTCACTGAGATGACAAATGCAGAGTAGACTCGTTTGTTTTGTTGAACTAGACAAACATGGCTACCCCTTTGGAAAATGCAAATTAGTTCACTAAGGAAGGGAAAATCAGATGCATGCTACAAAATGGGGAATGACTGGTTAGGAGGTAGTACCACTGAAGAGGATCTGAGTGTTACAGTGGCTCACAAATTGAATATGTGTCAATGTTGTAATGAAATTGCAGAAAAGGCTACTGGTAATTTCAGTCTGGAGTGTATTAACAGTGTTATACATACAACATGAATGGCAAGTGTCCCTCTCTATTTGGCAATGGTGTAGCCTCAGCTGGAATACTGCATGCTATTCTTTGTGCCATGCTTTGGGAAGGACATGGAGAAGTTGGAGAGTGTAGAGGGGAGTGTCATTCATGACTGGGTCATCTCCTTGTGGCTATTTCTAGAAGATAGTTCCAAAGGGGCAGCCTTGTTAGTCTAGTAAAGCAAAAAAAAGTAAGCAGTCCTGTGGTACTTAAAGACTAACAGATTTATTGCATGAGCTTTCGGGGGAGAAAATCCCACTTCATCAGATGCTTTGAAGAGGTGCAGTTTGATACCCCCTTCTGTCTGTCATTTGCACTGCTAGCTCGCTCACCCTTCAGGAATTTCAGTGTATCGAGATGCTGCCTCTTCATGGCTTAGCCCTCCAGCCAGGTAACTATAGATTTCCCATTCTTGGGTATCAAAATCTCACCAGACTGGCTATTGTTCCCAGTAATTATCCAATTTCAATCTATACCACTTCATCAGTGGTTAAGAGGGGAATTTGGGCTCACCCATTACTCCAACATTGGGAAATTTGTGGGGGCAATGCTCCCCCAAACTTTTTAACTCCTGCCCTCCATTCTGTCCAGCTCTTCCCCCCTCCCCAGTACTAAGGGAGAGGATGGTAGAGGATCATGCCTATAACCTCTGGGCACTGGCTGGTGGGGCTAATGGCAGGGTCCTTCCTGGAGGAGCTGCCCTCCCTGACATCCCCTACCTGGCCCAGAGCGCCCTCCCTGAGACCAGTGCAGGGCCAGGAAGTGGAAGGCAGGGTTGGTGCTGCCACTGTGGATGTTGGGGAGAGAGGGTGTTCCTCAGTGGAGGGCTGAGCCAGGTTGGCTGCCCCTCCTCAGGTTAGTGTGGGGAGGGGGTGCATTTGGCTTGCAGGCACTCACAGCCAGTCAGGGGACTTTGGCACTAGGGGAGCCAGCACTGATGGATCGACCTCAGCCTCATCCCCACTGGCCTGAGAAGGATGCCAGGTCAGTCCTTCATGAAGTGCAGTGGGTAGCTGACCAGGTGCCCCCCACAGACAAGGTTCCAGTTCCTTGCTGCCCTCTCCACCCAGGGGTCTTGGGGCCCCCCTTAGCCCAAGGCCCTGGACTGCAGCCTGGAAAGCACCTGCCTTAACCCAGCCCTGACTGGCTGTCTCATCTGTATTAACAAAAAGCCTGTTCCAAAGCCTATTGAAGTCAGTGAAAATATTCTTGCTGAAAATTCACAGCAGCCAAGCAGCTTTGTTGCAGCTGCCACTGTCTTGTATGTCTAGGCCAGAACTGGGGCCTAAATTTTGAAGGAGGTTCTGAGAACTAAAAGAGGCAGAATCCTGACTCCGTATAAATGGTTTATAAATGAAATTTCAAATACTATTCTAAATTCCAGTTACACTCAAACTCACACAAATGAAAATATATACCCCTAGAGCAGAGGTCTCCAGTTATAAATAAACTTCTCTTTTAATTGGCTACACTGAATCAAACTATTTTTTCTGGCTTGGGAAATTACAGAACATGTTTATACTAATACCAAACAAAATAGCTAGTACAAAATAACTTGTTTATATTTTATTTTAATATGTATAATATGTATATTTTAAAATATGTAAGGACCTATTATGAATGAAGTTGTTATTGTGGTGATGAAAAGCATTCACTGTAATGCTTCAAAATCTGCTTACATTACCTTGTCTCCATTAAGTTTCCTCAGGTAAAAGTAGGAGTCGAATAAGTTATCTCTGTGCAAAAGCACAGCATCATACTAAGAGTATGGAGAAAGCTGATGGACATTTGAAACTATTAGGACATGGAAATGACAAAGAGAGGTAATTACCATAAATGTGTGGAATTCTTTTTTCTATTTTAGAAGTAGATTATTGCTGTTACCAAAGGGGAAAGGTTTTGTTATTAGGACTCTGAAATTATTTGAGGCTCAATCCTGCAAGGTGCTGAGCATGCTGGTCCAGATCCAGTGTAGCATTTAAACGTGTACTTTCCTTTAAGGAGAGGAGCAGGAGTATAATCCCTCAATAAGTCTGATATACCTTCAATATATTTTACACAATATATCATGAGCCATTAAACTTTGTTACGGTTATTTATCTATAGACTAATATAATTAGACATAACAGCTTTATTCCTTGATATCCAAATGTATAAGGAATCTTTGATAACTAATGTCCTCCTCCTGCACTTGATGCTAGATGCATTATAAATTATCTTTACCAGTGCTAAAGATGGACTATATTTAATAAAAATTAAATAAGCGTTACTGGTTTTAAAGTATACATTAAGATGAGGGATATTTCCAATTAACATGGAGCTTCAACCTGAATTAGAATTTAAGAAATGAGTCCATTATTAAACAGCTTTTATATATGCTTTTTTTGTGTGATAGAATAAGACTCTGGGCAGATTTGGCAAAAGTTGCACGGAAGCAAGGAGTATGGGATGTGTGCCGGGCAGCATGCAGATTCTGTCTCTTATATGATGATACTCAAATGAGACAGGTATCAAAATCTAAAAAATGTAAGTGAGCACATTATTTACTTTATAATTTTATTTTGCTGATATTTAAAAAAAAAATTAAAAAGAAAGAAACCATTGTCACTCACTGTTAATAATTACCTTTAATCTGTTTTAACACTAGAGGGATAATTTAAATATTTCTGATTTTGTAAACTAGTATTAAAATAGAACTTTAAATTAGTTTGCAAAAATTTGAGTCTGTTACTTTGCTAATATAGGCATTAGGCTACCAGAATATGGTGTTATATTAAGTTACTCAGCAAAGAATTAAAAGAACATTATCAATTTAAAAACTAGAATTCTATCTAAGAATGCTTTATGTAGTATTATTATAACTCATGAGTTTCCTGTCACTGAAAAAGATTAGAGTGAATGGATCATCCCTTTTCTCAGTATGTTTATTTTGTGCTGTGAGAGCAGTTTGTGCATATAATTACTCCATGTATGGATTGTCAGCAGGTTTTGAACCTTGGAACATTCATCTACAAATTGCTGGACATCTACCACTAGACCTAAAAGAGTAATTCCATTAGATGATGATAGCCATAGGCATTTACCCACTATTGTTCATAGTCAGTTTCTGCTATTGCTAGTATGCATCTTTCTCTCAGAACAAGTGAGAGAAGAAGCATTTAAAAAAAAATAGGCATGTGTGATTGTAAAATTCGCAAAAATGTCCAGATGGACTTAGAGGATATCGGCAACTACTTTCAAGTCACCTCCTTTCAAATCAGTTATGTCCTTTGAAAAGTGAATTTTTAATCCTGGTTACTTACCATTAAGTGGGCAGTTACATATTTATGGAATATATATCCTATTGCTCTGAAACATCGGGCAGAACCCCTGTATGTACCAGTGACAACACTACACGTGTCTAGAGGGTAATATACATTCCAAAAGTTTTCATTTTTAATGCCTTTGATTTTTTAATTGAAAAGCTTTATGAACATGAGTGGTTTTACTAAGTATCAGGAATGCAGGAGCTTAGTACAAAGCAATAGTATTTGAGAAATTTATATAGAGCTATGTGATTGTGTTAATAGCAGTTTTCAGAAACTTCATTTTTTTAACTTAGTTGGGCAGTTGTGTCCTTTTTACAAATCAATACCATCAGTAATGTTTTTTCATGTTTTTACAGATATAATAAAAGTGCATTTTGAACATTCTGAATCAAGCAAATTTCTAATTGCACAGCTGTTACTTATACTAGTAATATCTCTGTTACATTATGTTAAAAGCAGAATAATTTGTATTACAATAATATTTTTGGGCTCACCAGTTAAAACAAGATTGCAGGGTGTAAATGCATACTCTCCTCCTCACATTATGTGTGTGTTTAGAAACCTACACATATTCCTGAATGGGCCTTTTCCAAAAGCAACATTATAATGTTAGGGAAGCACTGTTTCCTGTGCAGCACCACAAAATCATGGCAAATGGAAAAGGGTCACTATACTTAATTCTTATTCCTGTTTATCATTTCCTTAAATAACATCTACTTATGTTTCAGAAGGATAGTTCTTTGAGTGATGTCTCTGTGGATGCTTCACATTAGGTGTTGTTGGTCTCAGGCCTTTGATCAGAGTCTTTCAGCAGCACTCATCCAGGTCATGCACACGCAGAGTTCATCTTGCAATGGTCTCAACATGGCTTTGGCACACATGCAACTCCCCTTTCTTCAGTACCTCCAAAGAAAAAGCAGTGGAACAGAGAAGCCTTTTCCATCCCTGAAAGAATAAGAGTCATAAATAGTATTTAGTTTAGTCACTCTTAGTTGGTTCTTTAGCCAGTTAGCCATTTTTGTTTTAAAAAAAGGATTATTTCTCATGCATCTGATGAAGTGGGTTGGAGCTCATGAAAGCTTATGCTTGAAGAAATCTGTTAGTCTTTTTAATACATAGGACTCTCGTTTTTGCTGTACACAGGCTAACACAGCTACCCCTCTGGAAATGATTTTGTTCCTCATAGCACAAGTTTCAGTTATTTCTCAATTCTTACTTAGGTATTAACCTTTAATATGCCATACTCATCAGGCTTCAGAAGGTGCTCCTCCTGCAACAAAGCTCTGTCTGCCTCACATGGAGATTCACAGTGTATCAGCTGCCTAATGGAAACCCGTGTTACCCAAAAATACAGGCACTTCAGGAACCTGATTATGAGGGTAAGAAAGCATATGGACTTGAGGTTGAAACTTATCCTCATGGAAAAGACCCTCAGGCCATCCTCTGATACAGGATCTGTCAATTTCCAAAGGGATAGCCATGTTAGTCTAGTCCAGCAAAAAAAACAAGGAGTCATGTGGCATTTTGAGACTAACAGATTTATTTTTTGCATGAGCTTTCGTGGGAGAAAATCCCACTTTGTCAGATGCTTCGAAGATGGGTGAACTCTTAGAACAACAGCCCAATGTTCCAAGACTGAGTATCATTGCCACTTGAGACTATAGCGTCTAAGAAAAAGCACTCATTGAACACAATGTCTCTAAGACACGGTATCAGAGAGATGACCAGTTACTTGAGTAATCTACACTCCATAAAGCCCAGGGACTCAAAACATCTGCACAGGGATTTGAGAAATAAACACAAACACTTCTCCTCTGACATGGCACTGAGAAAAGATGCAACACCCAAAATGCCTGAATGCCAATCAATGGCACTAGCCACAATGTTGTCTGAGACCATGGGACCAAGCACAGAACCTGAAAAGGGAACAGCATCGAGACAACTCGGCACTGAGGGGGGCACTGGATCCACATATGGCACTGTCAGGGGTACTCATACTACAGCTGGCACCAAATTCTACTCTGGCACCATTACCCCTCTATTGGCAACAACACTGCCACATAAAAGAACATATAAGCAACATCATCTTATGTCCTCTCAACATTCAGATTTGGGGTATCTCGTATACAGTTTGTCCATGAAGAACTTTTACCAGTACAATCCATGTTGTCACAGGATAATGACCTAGAGGGAGCTCAATTTTCTTCTGAACACTCTTTACCTACCCAACCATCTTTGGAGCCAAGGCTCTGTATGTCCAGGAGGCAACCCACCCCATACCCATGATATGGACCCCCTTGTTATTATCCACATATGCTATACCACATGGGTTGGCACAACTGGGAAGCCTGCTCCTCTCATTCTGGAGCAGAAGGTAGACCCAGTAGCTCTCACATTACTAGACATAGGTTACCTCCTCAGGCATGCCCAAAGACTTCTTCAAGGGTAATGGAGCACACATATACAACTGAGAAAACTGGGGAGCAAAACCACCTCCCACCATGTGTGATTCCTCCTTGTCCCCAGATGAAGTAATTCCATCTGCCTCTGCTCCTGTGGATGATCCTCCATTCCTGTGGACAATTTAATGACCTGTTCAAAGATTTGCACAGGTGCTAGAGACAATTGGAGGATGTCACATCCTGTTACAGAGTAACATCACAAATTGCTAAAAATTCTTCACAGTATCACATTATCAAAGATTGCTCTCCACATGGATGAGGCATTAATGAAATCAGCCAAGACATTGGCTACAGTTCCTCCCATGAACAATGGAAAGATAGTAGATGATACATCCTGGCTAAGGGGATGGCATTTTTATTTACACACCCATTGGCAATCTCCTTAGTCACAGATGCAGCCAAGCAAAGGGGAAGCAAACAAATCAAAGCCACAGGAAAAGGACTGGAAGCTACTTGACCTGTTAGAAGAAGTGGTTATTATCTTTGACACTTAAATTATTCAGCTTTACTTCCCATATATGACCACACAATATATGAAATTCTTGCCCTATTTACTACAAAACTCTGAGAAGACAAATGGAACCAATTTAAATAGCTCTTTACCAAAGGTCAGCTAGGAACATGTACTTCCTTCCAAGCCTTCTTAGCTGTTGCAGAAACATCAGCAAGAGCTATGGCTATAGTCATACTCATGTGAAGAGCCTCAAAGCTTCATGCAGCAGCACTGCCAAGAGTCCTGCAAATGAAGATTGAGGCTCTCCTGTTTGAGAAGACCCACGTGTTTTCTGAGAAAATGACTGAAACCTTACATTCATTGAAAGGCCCTAGGGCCATGCTAAGAACCCTAGGATTTTATACACCTATCTCTAAAAAGAAATGATACAGATTCCAGCCATACATGCATGGATATCAGCATCCTCACCAACACATGCAATAAGAACCATGAAGGGGAAGACAGAGAGGCTACAGATGCAGATGATCTCAACAAGCACCATCCAGAACCCAGTCAGCATCCTCCAAACAGCAATTTTGAGTCCTTGATCAAGGATCTGAAAAATCCCACTCAGAGGCAGCATCAGAGTCAGCAATCATACAGTTCCAAGTCTGTTTCAGGCAATTCTATCAAAACTGGTCCACAATCACAAGACAAGTAGGCATTAAGAGATAATCAAATTGGCATATGCCATGCTATTTGTACCCCCAAGGATGAAATAAGGTCACATTCCCTTTGTGCTGAGTTGATACGGCTATGGAATTGGTGCATATGACATTCCATCCAAATACCAGCAGCATGCGTGCCAGGTTGAATGACAAAGTCCTACACTGCATTTTCCATCAATGTGGCTGTCCAGTAATAGACTTGTTTGCTACAAATCAAAATAAAAAATATTACCAATTTTGATCTAGGACAGGGATAGGTGCATGATCAAGAGGCTGTGAAGTCTTTCTCAACTGGAGCAAGGGCATACTCTATGCCTTTCCATCTGTTCCAGTGATACCTAGGACTATTCAGAAAATCAGATCTGACAGAGCAAAAGTCGTAATGATAACATCAACGTGTCCCAGACAGACTCAGTTTTCAGATTTGCTCACTCTATTGGCATGTAGCCCAATCTGCCTCACTCTTTCCCTCCCTGGAGGATCTCCTGTCACAACACAATGGGCAAGTTCATCACTCAGAAATATGCAAAGTACATCTAATGGCTTAATACTGAATTGGTTCCAACTAGGCCAGTTAGAATGCTCTGATTGTGTTAGACAGGTTCTCTTAAATAGCCGAAAACCAATAACTACACAGACTTATCTCCAAAAATGGCACATATCTCAATCATGGTGTTCAAACTAACAAATTACAGCAGTTTCCTCTTCTGTACTGAGTGTCCTGGATGAAACAATCAGGGTTATCAATCAGTTCTTTTGAAGATTCACCTTGCAATGCTTTCAGTATTTCTTAACCATATTAAAAAAAAGCGATCTCCACTCACCCAACAGTAGAATGTTTCTTAGTGGTGTTAAAGAGAATCTATCATGTGTTCACCAGTGACACCATGGAACTTAAATTTGTTGTTATGGGTTCTCACAAGCCCTCCTTTTGAACTCCTGGCAACATGCTCTCTATTACATTTCTCTATGAAAGTCTCATTCTTGGTCACTGTCACATCTGCCAGGAGGGTAGGAGAAATCAGTGCTCTCATGGCAAATCCCCCTTACTTGATATTCCATAAAGATAAGGTCATGCGTAGACTTTATCCCAAGTTTCTCCCCAAAATTGTTTAGGAATTTCATATTAATCAGTCTATTCACTTATCTAGATTTTCTCCCAAACCACACATAAATCCTCAGGAAGCAGCATTTCATATATTAGACATCAGGAGGGCACTTTCCTTCTACAAAGAAAGAACAAAAACATTCAGAAAATCAAATAAACTCTTTATTTCCTTCGCCAAACACACCAGGGGTGAAGCCATATCTGGTCAAAGACTATCCAATTAGGTAAAATAGTGTTTTCAAACATGCTATGACCAAATCAGCTGCAAGTTCCATCAGGAGCACGACCTCACTCAATCAGAATTGATTTCCACTTCCATAGCATTCCTTAGTAACAGTTTCCCTCAGGGACATATGCAAAGCAGCTACACAGATGTCAATCCTTTCCTTCACCAGCCATTATGCAATAGACTAAGCATCCACAAGCAATGCCACTATAACAGAGCCTTACGTTCATCTGTATGCTGAAGACCTTCCACCAGTTGAGGGCCAATGCTATACACTCACCTAAAGTGGATCATCCATAGAGACATCACTTGTAAAAGAAGACATGGTTACTCATCTGCAGTAACTGATATTCTTTGAGATGTGTGTCCTTGTAGACAGATGGTCCACTACCCACCCTCCTTTCTTCTACTTCAGAGATCAAATAGAAATAGAAATAGAAAAGGAACTGAGGAGAGGAGGTCATCCACGCATTGAAGCCACACTGAGACCATTGCAAGCTGCATTCTGCATATATGTGGCCCACATGAGTACTGCTAAAAAATCTTTGATAAACGGTGTGAAACGTGATGACACCTGAAGTGGAAAACCCTCAGGAAAACACATCTCAAAGAACATCAGTTACTGCAGGTAGCAACCATGTCTTTCAGGGAAAAAACTCAAATAGAACAACAAGATTTACATAATAAAATTAATAACTTCATACCTTACTTTTGTAGAGCAGTGTTTGTTGGTAATCTACAGAGTGTCCTTAGTTGTATAAGTAAATGTTAAAAAGAGAAAATAGTATAGAGATAGTTCGTCAAATTCCCTAGGTGTTAACCAGTACAGTCCCATGTCATCTATGGACCTGTGCCAGTTTTAACCGACAGAATTTGACAGAATAACTATTGTTTCTTAAACAACTAGCAGTTCTGTAAAAGAGTAATATTTGGTAAAATTAATCAGTTGATAGACAAGTAGCAAGCGAGGGGAGCATGTTTTTCAGCATATCAGTAAAATTTATGTTGCATTATTATTCTTTGAATAGTTCATACATTGTTGCGTTAAAGCTATATTGTTGTTCAGTTGGGAAGTTTATATATATAGATCAAAATTATTGTATGTGTATGAATGTGAATCACTTGTGTCTTATGTGCAACCAATATTGTATATCCTATTAACTGGAGTTATTTTGTTTGGGTATTCTGTTATTTTAATATAGAAATATAACACATTGGCCTGGTATTTTTAGTAAACCTCGGCAAAATAGTACTGGGTCAGTATGAAATAAGAATATTTTATTGTTGAGGATAATGACCAGAGAGAATAGTCTCAGTTTATCTAGAAATTGGTCAAAAATCCACAACTTTACTAACTGATACATGAAGAATAAAATGGATTTAAATAGGTCCTGGTATGAGGTAAGAGCCTCCCTGTTTGTCACTAGTCCACCCTTTGACACTTACTGGACACTGAATTCTTCTTAGATCTATAGAGCCAAAAGAGACCACTTTGATTATCTTCTGTTAATACAGGCTTTCCCTGAATTAATTTGAACTTGAGCCTATCTTTTTTAGTAAAAGCTTCTAATCTTGATTTTAAAATTACCAGTGATAAAGAGTTCATCACAATTGTAGAAAACTGTTGCAATAGCCACAATGAATAGTTGCGTGCACAAACAAGTTTACTTAATCCGTTTGTCCAAATGGATGTGTCAGAATGGCCCTATGACCCAAGCTACTTCCTCAGGAAATTCACAGTTTCACAGCAAGATTTAAGGCACAACAGTGGGATAGAACTTCCTTTGACCCAGGATGTTGGATTAACACTTAAGCCAGGGGTATGCAAACTGCAGCTCCGGATCCAGATGCGGCTCTTTGACTGCCCTCTTGCGACTCTGGGCTTCAGGCACATCCTCTTCCACTGGCAGACACTGCGGGTGGCCAGCTCCTGGCTCTGGAGTTCCCTGCTATTGGGGATCCTGTGGAGGGTCCTGCTCCTGGTTCCAGGCTCTCCCTCTCCACCAGGGATCTCTGCAGCAGGCACCCTGGCCCAGCTCCCTCCACCAGGAATCTGCACGCATTACAACTCTCAAAACACTTGGTTATTGAAGAAAGTTTTGAAAATGGTTCTTATCTTTTGGTTTGCCAGCCCCTGACTTAAACCAAGGGAAAAGAGAAATCTGTTTTCTCTTGATTAAGTAGATTTGACAGACAATCCTCCTCCTCCTTGATTTTTAAGACTATTTGAGATTTTCTATTCTGCTGCCAGGATGTGATGCCCACTGTTCTGATTCAACGTGTGCAATGTGATTGGAACAAATCTTGAAAACTGCACACCTACATGAACTGACCAAAATCACAACTGTAATGCTTACAAAGCATAATATGCCAACCGATTTGAAAAAATAATACACTGAAACCTGGCAGCACTCACAGATGTTTAGCTTACAGGACCCAATGATAGACGTAGGAGGCAAGAAATGGAGGCAAAAAAGAGCTGCTTCTCTCTCTTTGTGATTTCTATAGTCAGAACTTTATGCCAGCCAATCCAAAAACATGACAAAGGTGTATGTTTGGACGAGTGAAGACTCTTTTAAACTGCTATCGCCTTGTCTCTGCTTCTGTCCTACTCACACCATCCATCTAACTGATTTAAATACTTGTCTCCCAGCACTGACTAAAGATATTTTCAGTTGTAGTAAACTGTAATGAATGAATATTTTGAAGGCAGCAATTTTAAATCTGAATTCATTCTCTTTTATAGATTTTAATGTAACTAGGCATTTTTATTATATTAAAAGTAAAGTAAAAAGCCTTTCTGATTTACATAATAACAATAATAAGTAAAGCTTCCTTTCTCTTAGTACAAAAGAAGAAAGCCAGTACAATTGTGATGGATGATAATCGAGGTGCCAGCCTACAAATGGAATCATCCTTGCCCATTAAATCATTCTCTTTGGAAAGAGATTTACTCAGAACATTAGCAGAAATAAGATTCATTAATGCAGAGGTTAGTAAATTGTACAGCTGTCATATTCATTTTTTGTTTCCTCCAGCCTTGGCTTTATCTACAATATTGGTATACATTCATCTTAAGGAGTAATGCACCAGTTATTATAGACTGTAAGCAATAACTAATGTGTTTGCATAGAAATGAAAAAAATAAAATTGGGGTTTCATGAAGCAACTGTTTAAGACAGTTCCATTCAAAGTAAGTGTGCTGATGTTTTCTCTGTCAGTAGAGATAACGTATTTCTCAGTGATTTTATTGCATGTTTGACAAGTGAATATTTAGCCCTGGAGCTTCAAAATTTCACTGGAATAAAGTGGGTTTTACATAGGAATTGTGAGAAATTCATTCTGCAGGATCTAAGGAATTTAAATTCTTCATGTAATGTTTTTTGTGAAAAATTACTGTTCTTACATAATATTTGAGAAAACTCTTACTGCTAATATTTTCTTGTATAACTGAGACTGTGACTTGATTAGAAGCCAGTCTCTCTTTTCAATGCAATAAAATTTGATGAAATTATATATATATTTTTCTATATATGTATTTCTAGGCAACTATTCACTTATTAAGACTAGAGGGTGTTCAGCTGAATGATCGTGCTGTGCCACCTGAAGACACAAGCCAGCATCCCACAGGATACATTTCAAAACTTCCTGAACATGATCCAGAATGGATAACATACAGGTGTTTTTCTTTAATCTGTACCAAATCCTGGGATTCTTGACAAAGTTCTGTGATTATAAAATCATGAAGGTCTTTTCAAAAGTAGTTACTTCTCAAAATAAAATCCATTGTTATCAGAGGATTCATTTTCAAAGTCACAGATTCTAGTAGGAAAAGAGAGAGAAGCTAAAGAAAAAAGTTTTAAATGGCCATTTCTGAGTTGGCTTCCATTGTGGAACAGCTACTGGCATATACTCTTATGCAATTAACATTTTAACTATCAGATCTAAAAACTTATAACCACACAAAAACTCTTTAAAGCTAAGGTTAACTGTGCCTCCCATTTTAAAAAAATAGGATTTTATAATTTAAAAAAAAATGTGCCAAAATTCACATTTTCCGTTAAAATTCCAAAAAGTATTCCATTCTTTTTCTATAGTGTTTATCACTGTAATAATGTCAGAATAACTACCTAAATACATGACAAATTACTTAAATTAAAACAACTTCCTCTCTATTCTCTCCAGCAAATTTGGTTTCAGGTTTCTTTTTTCTACCACCTGCATAATACTCTTTAGTTATTCATTTCTGTGTAAAATCAGGAGAGAACGGGGTCCATGTAACAAGTTATACATTTGGAATTAAAGTCTTTTCAAGGAAATAATAATGCACATGAAGACCACATCTAATAACTACTAAGTTGTCATTCAAACTTCGGGGAAAAAAACAGCAAAAATATGTGTGTTCATACTGATTGAGAATTAATGAAAAAACATATTGAAATTCTTAAAGTAATTTGGTACTCAACTAAGATTAGACATTTTAAAAGGATTAAAATGAAAATGAAAAAAAATCTTTTTAAATTCTTGCCTCAAAAACAGATGTTTGCTTAACCCTATGTTTTCTTAAAGTTCACCTCTGGGCCCAGATTACACAATTGTAAAACTTCCTCTTTTTTTTTTTTTTGATATTTTTAGTTGGGATTGTGTGAGGAAACATGTGTAATCTGTTTAAAAATGGAACTTTGACCATAAAATTACTGTTACACAACTGTCATGATACCATAATGAAGGATTGAGTACTGAGGTATAAACATACTGAAGAACCATTGTCATTTTCTAACAGGGCACAAGTTTACAAACTATATACTCATACCTGTGAAATTCTTGCTGGATGAAAATCAGTATTTTTTACCTGCATGTATAGATCTTTTTGTACATTCAGTTGCAGTAATTTTGTGTGTGCATTTTTGTGTATGTGCAGTTCTGAAAATATTGCCAAATCTATATATGTAGTTTTAAATATGAATTTGAAATCAGTTGAGGATTTAAATGAAAAATTATTTTCCTGCACGCTGACTGAAAAAATTATGAAAATAGGATTCAGTGTAGAGAGGTAATCATCTGGGAGTCTAAAATCCTGGTTCTTCACCTCTTCAAATAAATTACCTTCTGTCCTTGTACAAATCAGTTAGCAACTTTGCCTCAGTTTCCTCATTGATAAACTGAAGTCAAAATATTTATTGTTTTCACAGGGAATGAGAGTTTTAATGTTTGAGGCTCTTTGAGATCCTCAGTTTGAAAGATCTGTAGAAGTTACCATTGTTATTATCTTTCAGTATATATATTATTATGTAATGCTGAAATTTTAGGCTGATGGATAGTCACTTCCACTACAAACTTTATATATAATACTCAGAGTGAAGAGCAACCGTGTCTTAGCAAATATATCCCCTGAGTAAATCCTCCCTATCCTCTATTTTCTTCCCTCTCTTCTGTTTCTGTCCTCTTTTAAAAATAAACTGGGACTGACACATTGACCAGAGAAATGGTGATGATTTGCTGCAGAAATTATGATTTACTGTTGAGTATCTGAAATCACTGTCTTTGATGTGCCGCAAGATCCTTTGTGTTGTCTGTCATTGAACATGAGAAGATGCAGCAGTCAGCCGAAAGGCTATTGAAGTGCATGATAACTCTGAGAATACCAGTGATTGTAGGGGGGGGCACAGTGAATATAATTTATTGGCCCTTTCTAAAAAGCACTGGAGAAAAAATAAAAGAAAAAAGGAGAGGGGGTTTCTAAGGCATGTTTACTGCTGCCATCTTGCTTTTATCTCAAATTCTCTTTGCTGCTCTAGCCCAGGGGATGATTCGATGTGCCGACTGACAGTTATCCCCAGGGGACAGTCCACTTGTGGGGTACTTCACCAGGGATGTAGCCAGGTTGGATTTTCTGGCCAGGCCCACGATATTCTAGGGTGGGCTGGGCAGCGTCTGGTCATGTGACCAGAAGCCGCGAGAAGGCCCACCCACTGCAGCACTTGGCAGCAGTTCAATTTCTCTACCACGGCTGTGAGGACCAGCCAGTAGCTGGGGGCTACAGCTGCAAGCAGAGCAATGCTGGTGCTTCTGTTCCACTTGTGTCTGTGGCCATCGACCATGTCCTGCAGCTGTAGCTGCAAGTAGAGCAGTATTAGTGCCTCTGCTCCACTTGTGGCTGTGGCTGCGGGCTGGGTCCTGCAGCTGTGGCAGAGAAATTCGTGTTGTTGCAGGGTACTGCATTGGGCAGGCCTGATCTTCAAGCAGGTGAGTACTTGTCCACCTGGATCCACCTGTGGCTACACCCCTGGCTTCAGCTTCACTTCTCCTTGGTCACCTCATGCCCATTTTCACCCCCTTTTGTAGTTTTTGGGAGAGAGACATAGGGGCTTTATTGGATGTATGCCTGTTGGGGGCTTGTGGCCAGTCTCTACTAAAGTAGAGCAGAAAATCATTTTGGTACTAGTGAATATTTTGTCTCATGTGCAAATTTGGAAGAGGCCAGTAGTAAGGAATATAGGAAATTTAGGTTCTGTTCCCAGATCTGCCACTAACCTGCAGTGTCACCTTGTAGTTACTGCACCTTTCTGTGCACCGTCCCATCAATTATCTGTCTTCTTGGGTAATTAGATGATTGCAAAAGTGATTGTCTCTTACATTGTCTATGTAGTGCCCAGCACAGTGAAGCCCTGATCTCAGTCAAGGATTATAGGCATTACAGTAATATAAATAATCAACAGTGAAATGATTTGATCACATGAATCAAGCAATCAGATTTCTGTGTAGCTATATAACACTGTATAAAAATGTGCCTGTATTTTGAGTCATGCTGTCTCTAGATTAATAGGTCGAGTGTGCATTCTTAAACTCATTTTATAGTTAAAAAATGTTTATTATTGTATTGCCACTGAAGCACTTAGGGAAAAATGTTCTCTTAATTAAAAAAGAACCAGAGAATAGCGAAACAGCTGGAGTTGTTTTGAAAGGCATGGAGACATTCATTTGTTAAATAAAAATATATTTGATGCATGGAACATAACATTGTGAATCCCTGCAGCTGAAAATACTGCTTGCAGGCTCCTGGGACATGTATCAGGTTTTCAGCAAGAAGGTCAGAGAGGCTCAGCAATCTTCCATGTAGTAGAAGGACTCTAAGTGCAGAAAAATAAGCCTAGACCCTGAAAAAGCTAAAAGATGCAGTAGGAACTGTCCTTACTAAATTAATTGGGACAGCTGGCCTTCTATACTTTAATATGCTCTCAAGAAAAGCATTTGTTAAAGAAGGGCCTAAAGAGAAATTAAAGACACACCAACTGAAGGATACTTCCACCTACATTCAAATTCACCATGATTTGAAGGTTTAAACCCTCTTTATGATTAGATGGTGCTTCCTCTATGATAAGAAGTTCTGCTCTTAGGAGTCTATGCTTCTTGGTGCCACAAGATTGCAGCTATAAAGTAGTGAGAATCTGGCTACACGTACAGCCAGTCATGAATTAGAGTGTTTTGTGAGAGGAATAAGGTCAATTAGTCTTAGTTTCCTTCATGTGTTGTAGGCAATTGGTGTCCAATTCATCTTCTGAACATCAGTTGAATTGACCTTGAATTCGTCTCCTTTTCCTTTTGTTATCTTGAGGATACTTGTGTTTATACTGTAATTTGTAGTCTACTGTGCAAGGAATAGTTTTTAGAAGTATGCTGTTGCAGGTTCTAAACTACTTGCAAAGTGTGCTGCTGTACAGTTCTTGATAGTTATCTTCACATAATCAAGTGATTTGGGACTATTCCCACATGTGGAGTTCTGTGGTTCCCAACTAGTTTTACATCAGTTCCTTTACTCTTTATTTCCAATGAACTCTGGCACAACCATGGAAAAGAGATTTGAGACGCGTGGAATCAAAATGTCATTGACAGTTCCAGACACATGCAAAGCTGTTATAGGAAGCAGCCAAAAAAGAAGGTGTCTTTTGCATTTCTTTACCCACACCCTCCCCCCCCAGACAATAACACTAGAAACCACTGGGAGAAAGCTTTCTTAGGCAGCAAGCACTTAGGTATGTACACTAGTCAGCAGGATGTGGTTCCATGCATGTGCTCGACCTAGAGGGAACTGTAATTATAAACCTGCTGTATAGAAAGAACAGTAGTTACAGGCTTGATGCAGAAATTACTGGGTGGATTCTGTGATTTGTGTAATGCAGGAAGTGAAGATAGATTACCATAATTAACTTCTGGTTGTAAAAATGTGTGCATCCTTGATAGCTGTGAAGCATTGGAGTGCCCTCCTGTGCACTTTAACCTAACTGTGCACAAAACAAGCCAGGAGTGTTCTGTAAAGTTGAATGCACAGTAAAATCTATATTCAATTGTAATTTTAACCTGAATTTTGTGATGAGCTCTGGGATTAAGCCACAGACTCATGTACACTTTAGGGGTAAAACAGTAGGTTTGGATTATGAAACATACTATTTGCATTACTTTGCATGACAGGAGTGTTTCAGCATTCTGGAGAAAGATGTTACTTTTCCTTCTTTCCCATGCTCCAATCCGTTTCTTATTTTAAAAACAAAACAACTAGCAAAATCTATGAAAAATGCTATGTTTAAAAAATGCTTTGCTGGGTCACGCAAGGGCGATGTAACTTCTAGTTCATTTTTGTTTGGTAGCTTTGGAATAATAGCTTCTTGTTAATTTTGTAGTGTCTGGGTAGACCACTTATCCCAATATGCAATGGAAAACTTTCTGTGGGCTGCAGAAATAGGAGAAGAGTTAAATGAGGCCTGGATTGTTCACAACACAGTGGTGTATGTCTTAAATCATAATAAGCATCTTATAGCTTCAGGAAGACAGCGAGAAATTGTTGAGTCGTTGCAGAGTCTTCTCAGTGCAATCAAGAATACTGGACACAGTGGGTAAGTATGACAGTTGACTTTGATTATTACCTTGCTCTTTCCTATTAAGCCTTTTATGAAGCTGAAAATAAATTCTAAAAATATTTTTTCACCATCATCATAAATCACTTTTTCACTGTGCTATATGCCTGTAGCACTGAAAACTGTTGTTAGTATTTTATTTGATTTTGTACATGGATATTTATGATAGTGGATTAGTTGATTTTAAAAATGAAGGCCCTCAGATTAACACTGTGATAATCACTCTAATCATTCTAAACCTTATTAATTTTTAAGAGTTACTGTGCAAAAGCTGATGGCCTTTTTTTGTAAGGAAGGGAATAGCAGCATGGGAGCCTGCAATAGCAGCATTTACTGTGCCTGATCAAAAGGAAATGCTTCCTTAGCTTACTATTTTGTCAAAGCTGGAAGCCCTGAAATGTATTTATTAGATGTCCATCCTTCCTAGTTTTAGTTCATTCTATTCATTAAAAGTGTTTAGTAAGCAAAGCATTATGCAGTATGTGCATTAGTGTTGTTTCCAATAGACCACACAGAAGAACATTTTTTTTCATATTATTAGATTAATGAGTTACCAAAGAAACAGTAATCATCACTTGTTCTGGAGTCAGTTTTATCAGGACTCTCATGTAGTTGTGTAAAATGCACATGAATGAGAAAAGAAAAGTTAACAACATCACAGTTACTAGCAGATATTTCAATCAGATGTTGGTCTGTGCTTTACCAGAAGGGATATCTGCTATAGGTATTGCTAATCTGCAACTTAACATTTTGATTGTTGTGGAAATTAATACAGTGTTACAAATGAAGAAGTATGATTTAAGAGTAGTTGATGGAAGTGAACTGAAAAGGAAATTACTTATTTTTGTATAAATATCTTTATTTACAGAGGAATAATAAAAATCTTCAGTTGATACATAGGTAAGATGTTTCATGTGATAGAATATTTTCCAGGAGGCAATGGCAATAACGAATCTTAACGTAGAACACCTTGGAAAGAATATCCTGAAAAAACATGAAAGCTAAATTTACCTCTTTCTCCAGTGTGAAAATGTTTCTTTAGGGTTATTTGCAAATGTTTCATAAATTTGTTTTCTAAGGGAATTTATAGAAGTGTTAATCATCTTTCTGTGCTATCTTTCTTTTGCTCTAGGGAGATGTTTTTTATGTTTAGTCTTTTTGTTTTGTCTTTCAGAAATACCATTGTTTTGGTGATGTTATGTAATGCTTTGGCTCGAGGCCTAATTCTTTGTTGGATTCCAAAATCAGATCTGAAAACTGATGAGAAGAAAAAGATAGATGCAGCAATGGGCAAAAGTAAAAAGGCCTCAATAAGAGGTGTTGAAAAAACAAACATTGTCCAGCCTATGTCAGTGGATCCTAATGGACTCCCTGATATTAAAGCAGCCTTAGAGGTACAAAGTTCTCATTGCTCTGTTTCCTATCAAACCACTATATTTGCAGGGACTCCCACATTCTGCTCCCCACATACAGGCGCACACTAAAGTTCTGTACTGGGCACAATTCAGCCGGTGTCTTCATCCTCACAGAGTTGTTAGACAGATAGATTGATAAACAATATTCTCAGCGTACCCTCTGAGGATAGCTTTGTCATCATCATAAGTTCTGACCTATGGATTCATGTTCTAAGTTTTTAATTTGGTTCTTGTATTTTAGGTTTGTGAATTTGCCTTGAGTTTGACAAATGGAAACATACCTAGTGAACTGGTACCTATTGCTGAACGACAACAGATCATTGCTACATGGGTGAAAGCAAAACAATTATTGCAGCAACAAATTGGCCATAAACTTGGAACTGATGATGAGGTATAATTCTGTGAAACTGTATGTGAAAAATGAATACATATTTTCAGTAATTATGTTATATGAGAATATGTACACTTTTTGAATCAAATATGGAAAATTGATTTGGTTATTCCCATAAAAGCATTACAAAGGAAAATAAGATTTTTTTTCATGGGACATAGAAATGATGAGTTTATTTTATTTCCACCTTCTGTTTTAGGTGTAAGAAATAATTAGTGGTAGCCCTATATGACACCATAACTGCACCATTGTTTAAAGATGTACAGTTATAGAGTTATTAGGAGGAAAGAGAGCTCATGCATATTTCAGTAGATTTGTAATATCAGATATTCATTATTCATAATTAATATTAATTTGAATTTTTGTTCTTCATTATTTATTTCAAGGAAAATTCATTTTTATGTTTTTATTTAAAAAAACTAATAAGCCACAAATTCACACAATTTTGTAGCATATATATTCATTGTATAGCTGCAGATCTCTTCTTGAAGTTATTAGAATTTTGATTTCACAGTTTTTATTTATTTCATATCAGAACTTCTGTCAAAGTTTAAATTTTAGGGACATGAAGAATAGGTTTTTGTAGTAGGTAAATGACCCTTCAATGCACAGGAGAGCTCTTTCTACATATTCCCAACCATAGTTAAAATATATCTCATTGTCTAAATTACTTTTCAGAATTTTATAAATTTTATACATGCAAAAAGTTTTAAATAAATGTGACATTTCTTGCTTCTCAGAGTGATGAGGGACAAAATCCAGTCACAAAAGTTCTTGTTGCTTTGGAAATATATTCATGTAATGGCTTGGGTCTCATGGACTTCACTGTTCCCAGTTTGTCTCAGGTATTTGGCTTTATTTTAGTAGGCTTTTAGTTTCGATAATGTGTATATCTACATACTGCAAATATTGCTGGTCTTTTTATAACCTCAGTTTCAGATAGCTGGATGCAAAATCCTTTCTATGCCATGTTTTAAAAACTTTTAAAAGTTAATGTAAAGATCATAATAGTTAGTAGATTGACATCCCTGGAGATTGAATTTCTGTGTTTAACTACAAAATGGGTGTGGTTAGAACAGTGGAAGTGGAAGATTCCCCTGCCAGTCTTCAAAGATGCGCTGGTAGCTGTCAGATTCTGGTAAAGATGCATTCAGTATCTGATGACACTTCTGGTTCGTCATCCTTTTCGGAAGCAGGTGCTTTATGCTGAAAATACTATAGAAAAACCCAACTCAACACAAACCTCAAGCATTCTCTTCTCATTTCTGTAAGTCTTGAGAGTGAGAAACAGATAGCCCTTGTAATTTTAGGGGAACATGACGAGGTTTCATTATTTGTGTCTCAGAATGGCTATACTGCATCACTGTCCACAATTTCATTAGTATTTGACTATTGGGGGGGGGCAGATTTTGCCACCATTATTTATATTAATTAGTGGCATTCTCCAAATATATCCCCTTTGATTACTAAGCATGAGTAAGGGTGACAGAATATCCTGAGTTGTCAAGGCTGTCTTTGAGTTCTGTCAGTCTATTTTGTAGTCATAGTTGTGTATCATCCCTAGTACAGAGTATCAGCTATATCTCCCAATTTCAGAGTAACAGAGCATATGTTCCCTGTACATGGTCCACCAATAGGACCAATTTCAGCCTTCTGGCTCTCAGCCATTTCCTTTTTCAGTGAAAACCCGCATCTATTGTCCTCCTGAAGACTACACAGTTCCCTCCTGTCTATTTGGGTATCCCCAGGAAGTCAGAATCCCCAAAAGGCCTGTGCTTTGCTTTTGTTTGGAGGACCATGATTAGTGTATTGCCTGCAGTTACAAGCTCCTTTATAAGCAAGCACATTTATCCTTTAGGTACAGGCATTACAGAGAAAACATACTAAAACTACAAAAGCAAAAATCCTTACAAGCATTCAGAAAAGCTTACCAGAGGTGACCCTCAGTTCCAACCTAGTACTATAGTAGGTTTCAGGCCTTCAAAGCCACATGTGGCTCTTCCCGTGGTTATGAGTGCCTATCCGACTTAGATCCAGAGCCCAGGTTGGGCAGGTAAGCCATTTATTTACTCAGCTTTGGCCTTAATTGTGGGCTTCTGTAACAGGTATGTGGCAGACAGTGACCTTCTCTGGACGTAGCTTCAGGAAGGCTGGGTTTTTGTATAATAAGAGTTGAAGAATTTGCATTATCCTCTTCAAAATGATTACCCAGGAAATCCACTTAACACTTTATTATCTGAAAAATCCATACATATCTGCCACAATGTCCAAGTATGTGATATCATCAGGATTGCCTTGGTCTACATGCTTGTTGACTCTTCAGAGAATTCTAATAGATTGGTGAGCAAGTTGGCAGTGTCCTTTATAAAATATTGTATATCCCTTGTATGTTATATATGAAAAGTGATTGACTGACAATCAAAACGATAGCATAAGAGAACATTTTTCTTTTGCTATTATTTGCAGTTGGTGAAAATGACTTTAGAATGCAGTTGGTCAGATCCACTAGTGGAACTGCAGACATTGACACGACTTACACATTTTGCACATGCATTACATGACCATGAAATAGTGATGTCTTGTTCCCAAAGAACCTTGCAGTTAGGTGACGCAGTTCAGTCTGATGCAGATGTGAAGAAACATGAACTGTGAGTATGCAGGATTTTCTATTGTAACATAAAATAACTTTAAAACATTCAGTAAAATAGGTAAAGTTTTCTGATTTTGTAACCAGCATTGTTAAAGGTAGGGATCTGGTTTAAAGAGGAATAATTACATTGAAGAGTAAAAACTGAAACTTCCCTCTTTCTCTGATTCTATTGTGATTGAGCATTGAGACTAGATTGTAATCCTACTGTGACCAGCCCAAGCCTATGGTAGCCTATCTGAAAATGCCAAGGTCAGAGCAGGTTGCAAAACCAGGTCAGATTCTTCTCAGACTGGTTAGATTCACTAACCAGTGCCGTTCACCAACCAGTGTGATTCACCGACTGCTTACAAATAGTGCCTGTGATTCCCTACACTAGCTGTACCCAGCCCCCTTTATGTCAGTTCAGTCTCTGGCCCCCAATTAGCACTAGGTCCAGGAAAAAGATACATTATTAAAATTCTATTCCCTTTATCAGAAAGGTTCTCCTGAGCCCTAAAGGTCAGCCACATTTCCAAATGATTATAAGTTCTTGGATCTTACCCAAAACACCAGACTGCCAGCCAATTCTTTAGTAACTAAAATTAAGGGTTTATTTTAAAGCAGTAATTCCCAGCCTGTGGTCCATGGAACACTGGTGGTCTGGGAGGGTACGGCAGGTGGTAAGGGGAAGAGATAACTACTGCAGGTAAAGGTACTATGATGAGTGCAATATGTTTGTAACTGAGTATAAAAAATTATTAGAAATAGCTGTATTTTTAATACCCCCTGATATATAAGTTTGACTCCCATCAGCCGTTCTGTGTTAAAATGTTTACAATGATTTGCTTACATGGTGGTCCACAAAAGCTTTTGATGACAATGGAGTGGTTCGCATAAAGGAAAAAGTTGGGAACCACTGTGTTAAAGGATAGAAACATATGAGAAAAGAGATGTTAAATAGTCAAAGCTAACAGATACATGCAGATGACTTAAAACTCCATATATATCAGATTCTCAGCAGAATTGTGGGGTTTGCAGTCTTCCACAGGTCCTCTAGATCAGTGGTTCCCAGCCTGGGGTCTGTGGACCCCCAGGGGTCTGAAGACGTGTTCCAGGGCTCCGCGGTGCTGCTCATCACCAGGGATGGAACTCAACTGCAGCCCCGTTGCCCTCCCCCGCCAGGGCGGCCTGCACTCGCTCCCCTGCAGAGGCAGGCTGAGGGCCTTGGCCACAGCAGCCCTACTCACTGGCATGGGGAGGGTGAGGGGACCACGGCCATGGCAGCCCTGCTCCTTGGCAGCGGAAAGGGCCGTAGCTGCAGCAGTCCCACTCCCTGGGGCCATGGCTGCAGCAGTTCCACTCCCTGACCAGTCCCAGCAGTGCCACCAGAGCAGCACAGGCTGGATTGTGATGGTGTGTGGGCTGGATTCTTCCTGTGGTGGCGCAATCACACCCCACCCACAGCTGGGGGGACACAAAAATTTTTCCATTGAAAAAGGGGTCCCCAACCTTTGAAAGGTTGGGAACCTCTGCTCTAGAGTGCATCCAGTACATGGGTGCATCTCAGTCCTTTATTTCATAGCTTCAGTTGTAGATGAGTTGATCCAGAAATAGGAAGCAGGAATGAAGGCAAGATGGGGATGGTGAAGCTGCCTTTTGTGTTCCATTGTCCCAAACACAGCCACACAACACATGGCATGGGAAAGCCTCAGAGTCTCCTGTTCATAGGCATGATCCCCATGCCCTGCTGACCTGTGAGGTGGAACCCATGGGTTCAGTCACTGGATTAATCATACCTGTAAGCTACTTCTATGGGCCATTAAGCAGTTTTACTTCTGCTGCCATCCTGTTTGGCTTGTCATGGTGAAACACTATACAAGTTGAAATACAAATATGCCATACATATATTGAATTTATCATACAAAATTGGCACATAAATGTATGTACCAGTGTTAGCAAATTATAACCTTTGCAATGTCACCTGAGTTGGCATCTCATATAAATTATTGTAATTTTTCAATATTGATTATAATCCATAATATTATCAATTTTCACCCCTATTCCAGACAGTGTCACACCAACAGTGTTGCCTGAGTAGGGGGGCAGCGCAGGAAGTAGATTGGGCATCCTGGACTCCATTCAGGAAAACATTTACACACATACTAAAGTACCACTGAAGTGGATCCTTTGTGTAAAGTTAAGCACGTACTTAATTTCAGAGGGTAGTCATGTTAGTCTGTTCTAGCAAAACAAACAAGGAGTCCTGTGGCACCTTAAAGACTAACAAATTTATTTGGGCATAAGCTTTCATGGGTTAGAACCCAGTACATGCAGGAACTGGGTTCTAACCCACAAAAGCTTATGCTCAAATAAATTTGTTAATCTGTAAGGTGCCACAAAACTCTTTGTTTGTTTTCATGTCCTTAATGATTATCTAAACTGGGGCCTTGACACAGTCTTGTTTTTGCTTTAACTACATGTGCTGGCCCTTCTGGTGATGCAGGATTGTGTTCCTCACTGCATTGTATTTGATACATGGACTGATTCTGTTTGCATTGCTACCAAGAGTGCCCACATCACTGTTGACCCACTGCGTCCCCACGTCTGTGGAAGGTGGCAATCTGAAAACTGGCATCCTATGTGGGGTTCAGGCAACTTCCACAGTAGGCTGAAAGATCTGCTCCTGTCTTCCAGAAAGGGAGATCTAAATGTGCAGCTGAAAAAGGAAATGTGGTTTGACCAAATATAGATGAAATCTGCTGAATTAATAACATTTTTTTATACTGACAAGAAAAAAATAATTCTGGATGGAAAAATTTGAGCATAAATAAATGCTGACCTTAACTGGAAAAACATGTGCTCTTCATCATCTGCAGCCATTCACTAGGAAACTGACTTTCTACATTTTTTTCAAATCTTTCAGCTAAATGAGATATTAAAATATATAAGGCTCTTGAATATCTTAGAGAGAGAACAGCTCTCTGAAGCCTTTTTAATCCCTGAATCAATGCATAGATAAAATACTTACATTTTTACATATAATTTTAGTCCATGATTCCTCATGCTTTTTTCTTGTATAAATGAATGCAGTACTCATTTTTCATTTTTTGTACGGTAGAGAGTAACATTAGGGAAAAATAAGGCATATAATTTTGCTTTGGTTTGCATTTCTTCAACCTGAAACTGAACTGTGGAACACTGCTGAACTCTGGTGGTCATAACCATTGTTGCAAAATAGTTTTTGCTTTCAATGGTCAACCAGGTGGACCTGGAGATACAGTAAAAATGAGTTACCTTTGAAATTTTTTCTTTTTATTTTCTCCTATACATAGTTTAAGCTTTTGAAAAGTTTGCATAATGTGTATACAACAGAATATTTTCCTGAAAAAAAATACATATATTACCCATTTGCTCTTAAAGCTTTGAAATCCAAATATCTCAGACTGACACATTTTTAACTGATTATTTCTTTCCTGGGATTGACCTCTCCTTCATTTCTCCCCACCCTGAATAAATTCATAGGGGAGAAGGTAAGAAGTTGTTAACTAAGTTAAAACAATCCGTTAATTAATTTCAGTGGTTTATGCATTCATGAAAATACTCTGAAGTGGTTGACTAAAAGGTATAGCCAGGGCACCCCTGTTACAAGTGTGTTTACTCTCTCTGTGTGTGCGTGAGTGAGCATGCTCATACACACCTCCAGAGGGTGCTGCCTTCTTGTTAGGAGGGAGGAGGTCAATCCTAGAAGAAACCAAAAGTATAACAAAATTTTTATGCTGGTTTGTTTTTTAAAAAACACACACACAAATTTTAGACTGCATGTGTCACAAAATCCTGAATTAATATTTTGTTTGACTGCGAGTTTAATTGTGTATAAGCAGGTGATAAACCCCAAAATATTTTCTCTAATTAATGTAAATGTTGTTATGCCTAATATCACTAGAGTATTTTCTAATAAAACCAGAGGTATAAAGTAATATTTGATTGAAGCTAGCAGCATATTATTTTCACAGTTAGATATCTGATTATTAAAACACTTTCAAATTTAGTTTATTCCTTAGTATATAAAATTAGATTCTTTAGTCTGTTCTCAGTCTTTAAGAACAGAACCTGTCTTGAATTATTTGTCTTTATGCAGTCATGATTACACAGCAAGACAAGAAACATTAAGCATTGCTGCTTGTATACAGGGAAGGAGTATAATGGAAAATTTGGCTGGAAACAAACATTTGCGCTTAGCAGCATCAAAAGCCTTTGTTCAAAGTGCAAGGTATGTTGTATTTTGATAGGACACAGCACAATAATTTAATGAAGTTTTAATTTTTGATGTAATTCAAATTTTGGAGCCAGATTTACATATTATTCTTTTAGAAGAAGTGGTTTAAGCGCTAAATGTTGTGGGCTGAAATAATTAACAAAGGATCTGGTAAATCTTCCAGTTAAGTAAAATACTGAATGCTCATGTTTCCCATTTAGCTGGATACTGCAGCTTTCACTGAAGATGAAGTCACAGGTCCAAAGTGAGGGAGAACCTATTTTCCATACCTGTAAGAAAGAGCAATACTGAGAGCAATATATAATATCAGTCTTCCAAACAGAAGAATAAAATAATCTAATCTACTGGCAACCACAAATAGACGCAATTTGAATTTTTAGTAGTTAAGAATCTGAAGGTCTAACCTGAGCTTGCCAATATTTCAACACTTTTCCTTCCATCAGCTATTAAAAAATGCGTGATGGGGTAAGTTAGAGCAATCAATTTAACAGAATAATAAAGGGGATATCCAGTTAAAGCAACAATTCCATGTTCCTTAAGAGCAAATGATGAACAGAGGCATCTTCATAAAAAATAATCTAGTGTTCTGTAGTGAGATGGGTATAGGTAGGCAACTAGACAGAGGTTTTAGAAGGAAGCAAGAAATATTGCTTGTAAAACATTGGCTATAATAATAAATTCAGTCACAAGTTATATGAAGGGGAGTTTGGACCTTGAAAAAAATTAAACAATTGCATAACTTTGCCAGACATCGTGGCCAGTCTGGTAGGCATAGTGAGCAAGCCCTACAGATCAGTCTGTGTGCAAAAGAATAAATGGAAACAAGTTTGACATCAGAAATCACAACATTCAAAAACCCATAGGAGAACAGTTCAGTCTCCCTGCTCACTCCATTGATGCTTTGTTAACAGCTGCTCTCAAACAAGTGGATAACAAATCAAAGCTTCAAAGAGAAACTACAGAACTGAAATTTATACACAGATTTGACACTGTTACCTCAGGGTTAAATAGGACTATGGATTTTTTTCTCGTTACAACAGGTGATTGGACCTCACCTTTCTCTATATGCTGTTTCCCTCTGTTTGAATCTAAACAACTGCTTTGATTTGCTGTAACAGTCTGACCTGAATCTGTGACTTAAACTCACCTGCATTTCTTTTCCTTCCATTCTGTAAATTCCTCAAGTTCAAAGTGTCTGAAGAAGTGGGATTTTCTCCCACAAAAGCTCATGCAATAAATAAATTAGCCTTTAAAAGTGCTGCAGGACTCCTTGCTCGTCATCTGGTAACAGTCTATTAATTTAAAAGATTCCGATTTCCAGCTAAATGCTTTAAGTGGTGTTGAAGCCACTTAGTGAAAAAATGGCATGGTACCACAGCTGGAGAGGATTATTAACTTTCAGAACACCCAAATAGCAATTGTATGGAATATTGTCACAGAAAAGGTTCTTGTATGGAACTAGGGACATTCAGGTTATGTCCTCATAATACTCTGTTACTTCATCTGTAATTTGAGGGTTGTTTTTTTTTTTTTTTTAAATACTGTAATGAGAAATTAACATGGTTGGGAGATCAAACAGATTAGCTTATAAATAGAAATCTTTTTAATGAGTTCTAAGTACAATTTCAAAAATTTTAGTAATAAAGAATCCTCAAATGGTGTTACAATTAAATAAAACAAATATATGTTAATTGTATCATATTAAAGTATATCTTTTTACTTATTGCTGCTGCTTTTAGCAAGTGTGAACATATTTATTGCCCAAATTAAAAAATACATTCTGCAGTGGGTTAATTCAAAGCTTCTCACCTCTCGTGGACATTGAGGAGGGAGCTGAGTTGATTGATTTCATGGTTATGCTTAGAGCATATTAACTACAATATGCAATTTAGCATGAAAGGCCGTCTTTTCTCAGTTCAGTTATGCTTTTCTTCTTCAGATATGCAAGTGAAACAGGAAACTGTGCCCTCGTGATGCTGGCAGCCAGACACTTCTGGAATGCATGTTTACCTTTTATACGTTCTCCACTAGGTAGAGAACAGCTTAAAAAGCCCACAGAAACAGTTCTCAGAAGTATCATTAAAGCAGAATCTAAAATTAAGCAGGTAGGAATATCTAATGAGTAGCATTAATTTATTTTTGTATTGTTTTACTCACCAGTTGTGATGTTGTGAAGTATAGTTTTGCTTCACTTTGAAAGTATGGATGTGTACTCTGGAATTTTATTTCTTTGGGGGGGGCGGGGGGGGAGAAGATTCCAAATCTGTCAATTTAGTACCTTTCACAAGCACTTAAATTCTGTGTCCAAGGCACACACGTCCAACCTCCTCATCCATAGCATCTCAGCTGGAACTGTTTTCATCAAAAAGATTTGCTGCAGCTTGACTTTAAGGTGTCTCTTTCTGAAGCTTACAAAATGAGATTAATAAAAGCATTAGTATAAGAAAATACAGGAGAAATAAGTCAGTTACTTGCAAATTGCTGGTGATGATAAGACATACTGCTCTTGATCTACAGGACATATTCAAACCCAAAATACCTGATTTCACTTCCATCTGCCTGAGTTTAGGTCACATACTTTTTGGGGGAGCGCTAGCATTCAACAAAATATTCAACAGGTTTGAGGGCAAGACTGAAGGATTTTACAAGGAAAGATTTTACAAGATGACAGTGAAATGAAATACTTTTTAAACTTTTTCAGTAATATTTCTTATGCACTGTGGAAATAGATACTTTTCTAAATACCATATAGCAGGTAAGTAGATGGGATATACTTGTTGCATACAGACCATATCACATTAGTTTTCTTCGAATCTTAGAGAGTCATATAGTTTAAGGCCTGAAGGGATCATCTACTGAAATGTGCATGCTGTCATAAACATAATCATGTATTACATAGAATTATAGGATGGGAACGGACTTTGTGATGCCATCTAGTCCAGTCCCTTGCTCTTTACTGAGCACGTGTGTGTGTGTGTGTGTGTGTGTGTGTGAGAGAGAGAGAGAGAGAGAGAGCTAATACATTTTTCCTTGAAATCTTTCCATGTACTTCAACAGCGCCATTAAAATCTTGTTAATATCTTTTTCAGGCTCAGTAATACCAGGGTGTGCCATTTCCCATTCATGCTGCAACTTACATCATGTGGTAAAAGAGTGCATAATAAAGAACAGAAAACTGAATTTTACTTCTTCCCCAAATAATTTATAAACCACCATTAATCAAAAGTGATAATGGTCTGCTTATTCGGTGATTAGGAGACAAATTGATGAATGTTACTCTATACTTAAAGCATAAAGATGTGAACAACTATAAGGTTTAGGTGGTTCATAGAGAAGGTAGTTATTGCCATTAGATGTTGTTTTTTTAAGGCTCTGGTTATTTACAGAGCTCAATAAGACAGTGTATTTAAAAATGATAAAGGAAACACATTTTATATGACACATAATTAACTTACAGAACTCATTGGTGGAGGACATCATTTGAGCTAAAGCCTTAATAGGAATCATAAAAAAGGTTTAGACATTATGTCAATCATGAAAACATCCACAAATCTATATTAGACAGAATAATTTTTTTTAAAGAAAATTTATAAACCCTCATGCTTCAGAGCAAATGCCATCCATTAACTGATAGTGGTTAGTTGCCCTTACAGGAAGGTCAATCCATAGCTGTCCACTTCAGGGCTTCTTTGAAGTATATTGTATTGATTACTGCCAGAGAAAGAAAATAGTGTACATGACCACTTGCATATACAGATTCATTATAGTAATTTCTACGTTCCTAAGATGTATGTCAGGTGGACAGGGCAATACAGTGGTCAAACACTGCAAAGATAGTTCGTAGCTGACCTATGATGTGTACCACCGTGAAAAGGTGGGTTTTATTTGAATCATAATTTAAGGATGGGATAAGGACAAACACTGCTAAGGGCTAAGAGCTTTAAAAAAAAAAATGTCATAGCTTGGTCCACCAATTTACTGTGAGTCATGTTGGAATTCTCAGTTTTCCAGGTAAAATCTAGAGATTCTATAACTTCTAGAAAGATGTGTCAGTCAGTCCAAACCTGATCAGATGTCCTTGACGATAATAATCTAGCCTTGTCCAACAGCTATAACTCAAGTTCAGAGAATTTGCTAGCGTAGTCCCTATGTAATATGTGGTCTGTACACTGCAAAACCATAATTTTTGGATTTATATGTGGAAACATCCATAATCTTAAAGAATATTATCTTTAGAGTTGGCCACATTAGGAAGATAATAAAAATCTATTAAAAATCCCTTCTTTCTATATTAGTAGTGGTCCAGTTAAATAATCAAAGCCATCTAAGTTAAGATGGAACTGACAATATGTAGTTACTTCAAGCAATGTTATAGTATGGGAATATATGGTCTAGCTTATTGTATTATCAGTCCAATTGTATAATATGCCATGTCATTTTACCAGTAAAGAAGACTGATTGATTGATTGATTGATTGATTGATTGGTTGTTTTTTTTTTTTCATTCCTGCTTGTCACATTGTTACTGCAACATTCATATTAGAAACCTTGATTTGGAGGAAGATAGTTGTAGTAGATTTCTATTCCTGTATGCTTATTAACTGACATAATCACCCACCCAATAAACAATTATTACTGTTAGGTATAATTCAGTTACAATATTTAAGCTATTAATACACTATCTGTATGTAAGAAACATAGCAGAGTCTGAAGAATCATGCTAACAAAAATGTGAGGACTACTTATTTACTTTTTCTTTTTAGGAATCAGAAAATATGTTGCAGCTTCATCAGTGGCCTGCAAAGGATTTTCAAAGTAGTGGCTCATCAGAAGGTCATTTTCTCCCAGGCATGTAATTTATTCTTGCCATGCAAAGCCAAATAGTCTAATATTTCTATGAGCTGGAGGTACTAATTGCACAATATTAATATATTATTTGAATGTATTACATAGGTACAGAAGAAGATCTGACATTAAGAACATCCCTGTATGGGTTATTATTCCACATGCATGCTGATAGAAGTGAGTGGGAGACTGGCCTAAAAGTGTTAGATGAAGCTATACAAGTTCTTCCTCGAACTAAACATAGACTGTAAGGATGATCTCTTTTTTATATTTTTCTTTTTATTGAAACATTTTAAGCATTGTGACTTGGGAGAAATAGAAAAATGTAACTTATGTTTGAATATGTATTTTACATTAATAAAATAGTATAAAGGTTGCCCTTTTTGTTGAGATGACAATTTTTATAACAGAAGACTATATTGTAGCTTTTCCCTGCTTTTTGACATTGCTTTAAGTATCAAAAAAAAAGATTGATCTTTGACTGCTTCTTATAATTCATTTTTTTTTGTGTAGGTCATCTTTAAAAAAGCTCATAAGTAAATACTTTTCAACTATTTGATGATGGAGATGGCTCTAACTTTGGAGATGGCTCTAACTTTGGAGATGGCTCTAACTTTTGTTCTGTTTCCTGCTTTTCTAATTGCTATCTGAAGTCCAGGCCTTAAAAATAAGAAGATGTAAGAACTTTTTAGATGTTATCACAGGATAAGTTATGAGTCAAATACCCCATTAAAGTGAAGTTGAGCTAAGGAGAATGGGATCTCAGGTAGCTTAGTCTTCTTCGTCGAGCAGTGTTCTCGACTGCTCCACCGTAGGTCTTTGTGCGGCACCGCACCCCAGCCCGGAGATTTTTGAAGAGCAGTGGCTCCCTCAGCGGGGAGAGACGGAGATGGCAGACATAGGCTAGAGCGCTTCCCGCCTTGCTGACGTCATCTGTGCTCTCTCCCCGTTGCCCTCCTCAGTTCCCTCATACCGCCTCTGACTCCAGACGGAGTCCGCGGTGGCTCCAGTCACTTCACCTATAAAAAAAAAAAAAGGAACAAATACAACAATAACAAAGAAGAAGAGGAAAGACAAATCAAATATGACAGAACAAACTTTGATTCATGCAGCCAAGCTGCAAACCCTGCCGGGGTTTAAACGCTGCGCTTCTTGCAACGAAGCGATGCCAGCATCCGACGGGCACTTAGCTTGTATTAAGTGCCTGGGAGAAGGTCATCTCTCCCAGAGATGCCAGCATTGTAAAAATTTAACAGCTAGGGCTCGCAAGGACCCGGAGCGGAGGCTCAAGCTCCTACTACTGGAAGGGGCTCTCCGCCCCGCGTCGGACCCGGGCGCCTCTCCTCAGTCTCCTGAGGGAGCGTGAAAACGCCCGGCATCAACGTCCTCTCCAGTCCCCTCTAAGCGAGGGAAAACCTCTGATGCCACAGTTAGGGAGCTGTTGAAGGGTCCTCCGCAAGGCATGGCAACCCTCACAGACTCCCAGCCAGCAAATTCAAAACTGGCCAAGTCGAACCGCATGCGCTCTGTAAAAGCCGCGCTGGTTCCAACTGCGCCGACAGCTTCCCTGGCGCAGACCCCAGCTCCGCAAGCGGCAGCACCGCTCTTACAACTGCCAAGCGTGCCGACCACTCTTACAGCACCGGGCACAGCACCTCATTTTCTCCCGGCACCGGCTCCTTTCCCCGTGCTGCTGCCGCTCCTGACAACACAGCCAGATTCCGCAGCCAATATTGGCAGTCAGTCGCAGCCTGGCGAACAAGTACATTCTAAACATAAAAGGAAAGCAAAACATTTTGAGACCAGGGAAGTCCTCAGTATTCATTCTACTCCTGGGTCTCCTCTGTTTGGCTCGGACACTTCCCATTCTAGTCCACCCTCAACTCCGGGCTCCTCCTGTCACTCGCCCTCTCCTGCATCTTCTAGCCCTACTTCACCAGAGCCGGCGGATCCGAAGATTCAACAGCCTCCGGTCCACAATCCTGCACCAGTTCTCACATGGCCATATCCATATTATTTCTATACTCCCGTACCAGGGATGCCTTTTAATAGCTGGCCAAACAGCACTACTCCAGCACCTGGCAATGTACCCTTATCTCCTACCACAAACTACTCCTACCCCGCAACAACATCAACCACAACCTACGGGGTCCACGGCTCCTTCATCCTCGTCTGACTACCCCGAGGATCCAGATGCCCTTACTTCTGACAACAAAACTGATGACTTGAGACAGTTCCGCGAGCTTTTCAAATGAGCCGCAGAAGTTATGGATATTTCACTAGACTCCCATCCTGAGAGTCAACACAAGTTATATAAAATCCTGCAAACATCTGGACATTGTAAACTGGCCCTCCCAATGGACATTGGTATTATGGAGCCCGCATCTACGCTTTCGCAAACACCAGCATCCAACCCCCCTTCTAACAAGAGGGCAGACAAAAAGTACTTTATCTCCTCTGCGACCAACGAATTTCTTTTTTTGCACCCCTCACCAAACTCCTTAGTGGTGGAGGCAGCCAACCAACGAACCAAACAAAACTACTCTAGATCTGCCCCCACAAGCAGGGACGACAAGAAACTTGACATGCTTGGTAAGAAGGCCTATACCTCCGCGGCCCTACAACTTCGAATAGCCAATTATGCGGCACTGCTTTCCAACTATGACTACCACCTATACGAGAAGCTTAAGGACTTCATAGATGGCATCCCACATGACAAACATGATCAGTTTCATTCATTAATTTCAGAAGGTTACCTGGTAGCAAGGACAGCCTTGCAAGCTTCCTTAGACGCAGCAGACGCTACCGCCAGATCGCTTGGTACGGCAGTCATCATGAGGCGGGCTTCCTGGCTTCACTCGGCTGAGTTACCCAGGCAGCTGCAACACACAATTGAGGATCTTCCGTTTGAAAAAGATAATTTATTTGCCAAAAAGCAGACGAGATAATGCACGGCTTAAAGGACTCTCGTGCCACACTGCGCACATTGGGTATTTACACCCATTCTCTTCCAAACAAACGCTCTCACAAAGCCCAAACTTATAACTCCAGGCCTCCTCAATACCAACTTAACCGTCGCTCCGAGACCTATAGATCGAAACCTCGTCAACCTCGCAGGAAATTAAACAACCAACCCATGCACACGTCTCAACCCTCAAAGTCGACACAGCACTTTTGACGTTCCCATCGGGAGAGCTGCCAACCATACTGTAATACATCAAATACAGTCACCACCTCGTCATCTTATTTTTATGCGCAGACTACAACCCTTCGCCCAACAATGGCGCAGAATAACATCGGACAAATGGGTGCTAGAAATTGTTCAGTGGGGCTATTCCATACCGTTCACTACACGCCCCAGATCCCAATACCCCTACCCGTCCCTTTTCAGGGACCCCACCCATGTTCAACTTCTTCAAGAAGAGGTCAGACACCTTCTCTACATCGGAGCGATCGAAGAAGTTCCCAGCCATCAGTGGGGAAAGGGTTGTTACTCCCCATATTTTCTCACAAAGAAAAAAACGGGAGGGTGGAGACCAATCTTGGACCTTCGGCATCTCAACCGTTTTATCCAAGTAAAAAAATTCAAAATGGTGACTCTAAACACTATCCTCCCAGCCCTACACCAGGGGGACTGGTTGGCCTCTCTCGATCTCAAGGATGCATATTTTCATGTCCCCATCATCCAGGCTCATCGACGTTTCTTACGCTTTACCCTTCTTTCCAAACATTACCAATACAATGTTCTTCCCTTTGGCCTCTGCACGGCACCCAGAGTTTTCTCCAAGCTCATGGCACCCATGGCTGCATTCCTTTGGAAACATCATATCAACATCTTTCCATACCTTGACAATTTTCTCCTAGTGGGCCACTCACTTTCTCATGTGCAGCGGGCAATTCATCGTACCCACAACTTGTTCCTCGATCTAGGCCTAACCATAAACTATGCAAAGTCTACGCTGAAACCCACACAAATTCTTCAGTTTATAGGGGCAAGCATACACTCCCCTCTAGGGAGGGCATTTCTTTCTCCCGACAGGTTCCACAAAATAATTCAATTAACTCACATAATTCAAAACTCCAGCTTCATTTCCGCTCGCACTTGCATGGCGCTTCTAGGCCACATGTCAGCAACCACCTACCTGGTCAGGTATGCGCGCCTTCGTATGCGCCGATTTCAGCTCTGGTTTCTGTCCCGGTGTCGCACGTTCAACCGGTCCGTCAACAGAATCCTAACCATACCTCTACCTGTCAAACATACTCTGAACTGGTGGAAGGATCCAAACAACCTTTTGCAGGGCGTCCCCTTTCTGCCGTCACAGCCGTCTCTCACATCACTACCGACGCCTCCCTCATGGGACGGGGAGCCTTTCTCCAACAACACACAATTCAGGGCCGCTGGTCATCCAAGGAAACCCATCTTCACATAAACGTTCTCAAACTCAGGGCAGTCTTACACGCATGCCGGCACTTCTTCCCGTCATCACAAACAAACATGTCAGAATCCGCACAGACAACAGGACGTCCATGTGCTATATCAACCATCAGGGAGGAACCAGGTCTACCTGTCTTTGCATGGAAGCACTGACACTCTGAGACTGGTGCATACAGCACAACATTTATCTTTCAGCAGAATACCTACCTGGCAAGGACAAAGTGTTAGCGGATTCCCTGAGCCGCTCATTCCCATCGCACCATGAATGGGAGATCCGCACTGACATCTTACGGAACATTTTCCAACAATGGGGATTTCCTGAGATGGACCTCCTTGCCTCCAAAAACAACAGGAAATGCAAATACTATTGCTCCCGCGATGGCATCGGTCAAGGATCCAGCGGCGATGCCTTCCTTCTACATTGGGGGAAGAACTTACTCTATGCCTTCCCACCGATTCCAATGATTCCCAGAGCCCTCCGGAAAATCCAGGAGGACAAGGCAAGAGTACTAGTCATAGCACCGGCATGGCCTCGCCAAACATGGTTCACTCTCCTACAAACCATGTCTACGGTACCACTGATCTCCTTACCTCTCCTCCCGAACCTGTTGTCTCAGAACGACGGAACACTCCTCCACAAACATCTGGACAGGCTCCACCTGACAGCTTGGAACCTAGATGGTTCATGGGCATAGAATTAGACTGTTCACAGGACGTTCAACACATCCTACTAAATAGCAGAAAACCCACAACCAGAACCACTTACCTGCACAAATGGCGTCAGTTTTCCTCTTGGTGTGCGCAGCATTCACTGGATCCCGTCACAGCTCCGGTACCTCGAATCCTCGAATACCTGGCTAACCTGAAACAAAACAATTTGTCAGTAAATTCCATATGGGTTCACCTTGCAGCAATCTCCACCTTCCACGAGCCAGTTCATGCAAGTTCCATTTTTGCTCACCCGACGGTCAAACGTTTCATGCAGGGCTTGCAGAATCTTTTTCCATACGTTCGTCCTCCAACTACCCTATGGGACTTCATAAGAGTCTTAAGGGCCCCAACAAGACCCCCCTTCGAACCAATTGCTTCCTCAACTCTCTTGCATCTATCACTCAAAGTATCATTTCTAGTGGCAATCACATCGGCCCGTCATGTAGGGGAAATTGCGGCGCTTATGGCCCACCCACCCTACACCATCTTTTGTAAGGATAAAGTTTCTTTACGACTCCACCCCAAATTTATCCCTAAAATCTCTTCCGCCTTTCACCTTAACCAAGCGATCCACCTTCTGGTCTTCTGCCCGAAACCCCATGCCACCCCCCAGGACCGTTTACTACATACCCTCGATGTCCGTCGAGCTTTGGCCTTCTACTTAGAACGAACCAAAACATTCCGGAAAACGCCTCAACTCTTCGTGTCAATCGCTGAACACTCAAAGGGCCAGGCAATTTCTAAACAACGAATCTCTCGTTGGATCACTACATGTATACAGACTGCATACACAGCTTCACAGTTAGCTCTCCCACATAACATTTGATCTCACTCCACCAGATCCATGTCATCTTCCATCGCTTTCCTCACCCGTGTACCTCTTCACGAGATATGTCAAGCCGCCACCTGGGCCTCATCTGATACTTTTGCAAAACACTATGCACTAGACCGCCTCTCGGCAATGTATACGGCACTGGGACAAGCAGTTCTGAATGCCTCACGGGACTTATAGATCGAAGTACCCACCTCCAAGCACAACAACTGCTACACATTCACCTACGGTGGAGCAGTCAAGAACACTGCTCGACGAAGAAATGGAGGTTACTCACCTTTCGTGCAGTAGCCGAGGTTCTTCGAGATGCATGTTCTTGACATGCTTCACGACCCACCCTCCTCCCCTCTATTTCGGAACGGACCATACCAGGTCTCCACGGTACGAGGGAACTGAGGAGGGCAACAGGGAGAGAGCACAGATGATGTCAGCAAGGCGGGAAGCGCTGCAGCCTATGTCTGCCGTCTCCGTCCCTCCCCGCTGAGGGAGCCACTGCTCTTCAAAAATCTCCGGGCTGGGGTGCAGTGCTGCACAAAGACCTACGGTGGAGCATGTCAAGAACACGCATCTCGAAGAACCTCGGCTACTGTACTAAAGGTGAGTAACCTCCATTTCCCTTGACTGGGTATGATGATAAGCTCTAGAGGGGTAGCCATGTTAGTCTATTTTAGCAAAACAAACAAGGAATCCTGTGGCACTTTTAAAGACTAACACATTAATTTAATGCATAAACTTTTGTGGGCATGATCCTACTTCATCAGACGCATGGAATGTAAAATGCAGAGCTGGAATTTGCATGCAAACTTGACACCATCATGCAGGATCTGAACCTGGGATTTAGAATGGCTAACTGAATACAAGAGATAATTTCCCCTCTTAACGTTTTCACCTTCTCATCTATTGTTATTTAAAGTCCCACATCCACAGTGTTTGAATTAAAAGAAACCTTACCTTGTTTGCTGAAATACTAACACACTACCCCTCTGGGATTGTTTGAATTGACCTTAGGACTCACCCTTCTCTGCTTGTGAATATATACCTACCATACTTCAGTTTCCTTTTCATGCATCTGATGAAGTGGGTTTATGCCCCCAGAAGCTTATGCATTAGGTAAATCTGTTAATCTTTAAAGGTGCCACAGGACTCAGTGTTTGTTTTTCTTGATATGTCTATACCTCTAATTTAGACATTGTGCTCCTTTTAAACACTACTGTAGTAAAACTGTGATATAAAATATTATGATCCCAGTTATTTTCCCAAAATGTTATCCTACATTTTTTGTTAAGAATTCCATACATAGATCATGTAAAATATAGAGTCATGTTTAACTTCTCCAGATCACCTTTTTATTATTTCTTTATTCGAGTGGTATTCATGACATCAGTCTATTCAATATCATCGGCCAAGGTAGGATTTTGCTAATGCTATGTTACTGTAAGTAAACCCACCAGATAATATTGACAAGCAACTTAACCAGCTCAGATAGTATCCCGTCAGAGGTACATTTCATATCTCTCCATTAAGTCCTTATCTCCTGTGTTCCTTATTTTGAGTTCAGGTCTCTTATGCACAGTGGAAGCAGCTGAAGCTGTTTTGCAGGGGGTGGGGTCTGACTCCTTACATACAGTATTTCATTATTTAAATCAAAATACTATATTTAAAATATTATATTGAACCCTTTTTTACATTAATGACCAGGCTCGCTGAAAGTCAAGGCACATGTTGTCTAATTGAAGACTTTTCTTTGGCTAATTCATTAATAAAAAGGTGTTTGAATGGGTAGCAATTAATCAGTTTGTTTTGCATAAAAATCCATGGTAATATTTATGTCTAAATGTGGTGCTTGGAGTGGGATTACAGTTTCACATATATGTACATCTAGTTCGTGTTTGAGAGGAAAGTAGAGGAGGGAGCACTACTACTTTTTAAAATAAAATAACAGAAGTTTGGACTTTCCCAGCTGTAAATCCAGTTATGGTGAAACTCTAAAACTAGACTGCAAGCAAGGTGAGGCGCTGGTCCTACAGAGACTTACACATGGGCAGAGGCTTAAGTACAGAGCCATGACAATTAATACTGTTTGAATAACACTAATCTCTATGGGTATGTCTATATTATGATCTTAAGTCAACTTAAGCAAACCTCTGGCCACATTTGGAGTTCATTAAGTTGACTTAAGAGCTTCCTTAAGTCAACTTAATAACTCCTTCCCTTAAAATTGACTTTAATGGTTAAGTTGACTTTATAAAGTTGACTTAACATAATGTGGCCATTAAAGTCAACTTTGTAAAGTTGACTTAATGCAATGTGGCCTCACTAAGTCGATTTAATATGGTCTACTTAAAGTTGACTTTTAGTGTAGAGAGAACCTGTGTGTAGTCGCAGTGATGTCAAAGGAACAGGTCACAATGCATATGGTTAAATTTGTGTCTCTGCAGAATCAGGGTCTAACTTATTTTTTCAACTTAAGGTTTGTAAATGTCAGGAGGAGGAGGCAATTGGACTTCACTGTAAAGAAAGATGAGTATTGAAGTGCAGTTACCTTCACAACTGTAGTATAAAATACATGAATTTACAGATAAGATATTGATTAAATTCTGAACTTTTTTTTAGCCTAATTTTCAAGCATATGGTCATAGTGAAAGCAAGACTTGGACATAACTTTATGATGGACATTCAGAAATTCAAGGATGAGAGTGAGGACTATTTGTCATATATGTGGTATCGTCTGGCACCAGTCTCCAAAGACATTGTTGGGCAGTTAACATGTTATCAGAATGCCATTGAAGCTTTGCAGGTCTCTGTTGTTAATTTTAATATATTCTAATTAAAATATAATTTTAAGTGCATAGTTTGAAGGCATGAGGTTATATATGCCTATATCTTTAAAGGTGGGTCGTGAGTTAATATTCCAAGAAGTTCAGAGGCATCCTTTCCTAAAGCAAGTAATGCAGTATTTATTATCATTAGGATTTTCTTTATTTAATCTGAAATTTTCTCATCCTAAAAAGCTAAATAGTCTAAGGCAAAGTGGATCAAATGTTTATTAGAAAAGTGTCCGTATATGCTGCCAACATTGTGGCCAAAGACACCGAGGCGCCTTCCACAGTGCCCATGGAAATATCCTGATGAGAACCAGATCTAACCTGAGTCAAGGAGATTTTTAATTCAACACCTGTTCATTAATAGCTTTAGCTTCCCTTTTTAGTCTTCTCTCAGTCCTCCATTCTACTGTCTCTCTGCTTTGCTCATTCCCATTGGTAATGGACTGATAATGAGTAAAAGGGAAGATTTTCTTTTTACATGATTTAATTTCTTTGATTAATGTCTCCATCAATCTTGAATTGCATATAAGGTTAAACCATTAACTACATGTTCATTTAGCATTATTTTCCATCGTAGTTTAAAATAGTTTAATTTAATAGAAGGGCTAAGTGTTTGCAGATGATTTTGTCAGTTAATTTGGTGTGGGTTATTTTTCACAGCTTTGAAATTACTTTTCTGATGGAAAACCGAATGGGTGTAGTTTAAGTCCTAGGACTGTCTGTCAACGCATTTGAACTACTGCTACTGAGACTGACTGATCTCTCTCGCAAGGAGGAAAGAACTGCAGAATAACTAACTGATGTAGGCTTTTATAAAAGAAAAGAAATGATCTAATACTGATTTTTATTGCATTCAATTAGATGTTTTCCCTGAATAAGCAATGTCAGCAAATTGCTTTCTGTCTATTTAAAATTAAATTTTTGCTTCTTAAAAACCTGACAAATCTATATGGATCTTAGTATTAACAACTTGATGTTACAGACTACAATATAAGAGCTAATTCATAGTCTGTTTTCTGCAGAAACAAGAAAATGAATGGCAGAAAGTTGATTATCTAATGGAATTTGCAGAATGGTTATACTGCAATCAGTTTCCTCTTAATGATGCTATTAAACATCTGGACTGGGCAATAGATATCTTGGTACATATGAAACTTGCCACAGGACCTCTTGAGGAGGAAGGTGAGTAAATGATGTACTTTTCCTTCAGAATTTCAGTGTACAAATGCACTGTATGCTTCTGGTCTTACTACCTTTTACAGGATAAAAGCACATGATCTTTTTCAGTATATCAAAAGACTTTATAGAGTACATATGTCTTCATCTATAAAAGAGTTGGAGAGAAGGTTAAAATGAAAACGTGAGCTCCTTCCCTTAAGGCCTAATTCAAAATTCACTGAAGTCAGTAACTTCAGTGGACTTTGTACCAGACCATTGAAGAAATGGAACACATTGATACAAACATAGGTGCCAGAGGTGCTCAAAGAACCTTTGTTGATATGGTGAGTAATTGGTTTGTACTAACTTTACAGATGCCAAAGTGAAGGCTTAGAGAGACTGTTACTTGCCAGTGAAGTGTCTAGACTCCCAGTCCTTTACTGTAACCATGAAACCAAACTCCTTTTCTTTATCCCCCATCCCATCTCCCTTACTTTATTAAATCTCTTAGTAAAAAATTTATAATTCTGAAGTTCCATTTTAAAACATGATTGTCAATAGGACTTCAGCCACTACAATAACAGCATAATTAAAAAAAGACGACAACAACAACAACAACTTAGGCTCCTAAATCTTTAAGGCTTTTTGAAAAGTATACCCTTTGTAACATTCACTTCACTAATGCTGTGATCAGTTTTAATAGAATGTTTGTCTAATTGAAGGAAGCAACTAATTTCTGAATGAATAATATGTGGCATTCTGACATCTCCTCCACTTGTGTCTTCTTCTGTGTAGCGAGATGAGATGGGTCAGAAAAGAACAAGTAGTGTGATGCAGATGTGAAAAATGCATGATCCCTCTGCTAACACTGCCATGGCACTGATAATGTTCTGTTCATGTTTTTTTCTTAAAATTTTACTTACTATTGTTTATATAATGGAAGTTTGAAATTAAAACTCTATTCTTTCATAGAATTTCCCTCCCATTCCACATAATCCTGTTGATTATTGGTATATTTTAGGCTCATTTCATCAGTTCTCTTTTTAAAAGAAAACCATGAACCCATGTCTGTGTGTGTGTTTCATGGATTTTGGAAACCACTGAACAAGAAAAAATTGATCAAATTATGAACTTATTTGAGCAGTATCTCTGCTGCTCCACTATAGGTGTGTGGTTGCACCAGCACCTGACATTCGAGATCTTTTCAGCAGAGTTGAGTGGGGGGCGCATGCAGCTCAGGAGCTTGCCACTGATTTTCCTGCCATTTGGAATGCACGCCCCCCCCCATCAGTGCCTTCTCAACCGCCTCTGGCTTAGCACGGAGCTTCAATAGCTCGAACAGCTCAAGCTCTTACTTACCTTAGCATACTTTTGGTGGTCTCTTTTTTGTTATTTTCCTCAGCCTATTTAGTTAGTTACAGTAGTTTTACTTCTTATCTTAAAAAAAAAAAAAAAAAAAAAGAGCATGAGCGGCAGCTGGCATAATGCTGAGCACCTTAGGCTTTAAGCTCTGTTGCGCTTGCAATGATCGCATGCCTGCCTCAGATGGACACAACAAATGTATAAAGTGTCTGGGTGAAGGGCATGTGTCTCACTCTTGCCCACACTATGCCAGCCTCAAATCAAGGGCAAGAAAGGACAGGAGCATGAAATTAAAACCGTTGATGGAGGGAGCTCTCCGACCAGCCTTAGATCTCGGCAAGTCTCCCAACGAAGATAAACCTCTGAAGAGAAGCTCATCTTCATCTTCCATTGTGGCGGCAAAAGAAACTTAAGCCTAGCCACAGACATATGGGTTCAAAGGAGGCTAGAGGTTCCTCCAAAACCCTTGTTCTAAAGAGCAAAGTATACCCCATGAGCTCAATGGCAGAGCAGTTGTTAAGAACTGTGCCGACAGCCTCCGTGTCAGCACTGCAGCTGTTATCCCTGGAGCCAGCTCCACAAACAGGCAGACCAGCTCCACCATTGCTGCCTCTCAGATTCTCTCTTCTGGCCCTGAACATCCCACTCTCAGTGCTAACAATACCAGCTCTGCTGATCCCGGCGCAGAGCGCATCACTGATGGCGCCTGCAACACCTTTGCCGGTTCCTTCTCTGCTGGCACCGCTGTTTGCAGCAATGCTCCATCCTCAAGTGCCTTCATCTTTATTCCAGTTATCGGCACCTCAGCGTCCACAACTCCTCCCCTCGACACCACCAAAGCCAGTGCCGCAGGATGACAGTGCAGACCCCCAGGCTCCACACAATTTACAGTCTCCTCCTCAGAAGCACAGGAGGAAGACTAAAAACATTGCCACAGAGAGGAAGTTCCTTCACGCTCCTCCTTACCTATGTTGCCTTTGTATGGCATACAGTCTTCCTCGGAGCACTGCATCTCAATGCCTTCCTCTGATACTGACACAAATTCTGGCTCAGACATTGATCCCACTGTCAAATCAAATGTAGAGCCTTTGCAGCCACCTACTCCTGCCCCGCAACAAGCTCAGGTGTGGCCCTGGACAAATACTCCCTAGTATCTCTTCACTCCATATGGGTTACCCTCGGTAACATGGGCAAACTGGATGAATTATGGATCTCCACAAACTGCACTGTTACCAGATCAGATGCAAGTCCCACAATACTCTGTAGTTACTGGAATCCCAGGACAAAACCAACAGCGAAACCCACAGAGCAATGTCACAGCTCCTGACATCGTCATTGGGGACGACCCACAACCGAAGGGTGATGATAATAAACAGTTCCAGGATCTCTTCAAAAGAATTGCTGGAACCATGGACATGCCAGAGCAGAACACTTCTACAGCTAAGCACAAGCTCTACAGAATTTTACAGTCCAGCACCTTGTCTAAAGTCTCTCTGCCTATGGATGAGGGAATCATGAAGCCAGCTGACAGTATGTGGCAGAATCCAGCCTTGGCAGCACCCACTAATAACAAAAAATGAACAAAAACTACTTCATCACACCAAACACTAATAAATTCTTCTTCACCCACCCTCAGGTGAATTCACTGGTCATCGATGCAGCAAACCAATGGGCCAAACCAGACCCATAATAGATCGACTTCATCTGACAAAGAAGATAAGGGTAGAAAGGTCTATATGTCGGCCACATCACAATTAAGGATAGCCAATTACACCGCGCTTTTGTCCAATTATGATCACAACAACTATTCAAAATTCACAGATTTTATTAGTTTTATTCCTGAGGACAGAAAGGAACAATTTAACTCTATTATGAAAGAAGATTTATTAATATCAACAACTGCCCTACAGGCTTTATTGGACATCATGAACACCGCAGCCCGGATCATTGGAACAGCAGTGGTCATTCGATGATCTTCATGGCTGCATTCAGCAGCATTACCTCGACAGCGCCAAACCATCATCGAGGATCTTCTCTTTCATAAGAAGAAGCTGTTTGGGGAACAAACAAATGAGATCATGTATTCGTTAAGAGACTCAAGGGCTATACTTTGGACTCCACACATCTCTGCCCCTACGCCTAGAATGAGAAACAGCAGGTATCAATATAATACCAACAGGTACCCGTACCATCACCAATGCAGAAGATTTGATAACCCACCTTCAAGACCTAGACAATCAGCCGAGATGCAAGCAGAACAACCAACCCTCTTCCAATACTCAACGTCCAGCATCCAAACAACAATTTTGAACGTTTGGTTGAGGGTTTGTCTGACCACCTCACCTCACCTTGCAACGTTATTGCCAAAGTGCCTCTCCTCTTCAGCAACAAGTTATTACCATATCTTCACTGGTGGAGTTCCATCACATTGGACAGATACATTTTGGAGATAATCAGCAGTCGATACTTAATCCTATTTGCTTCCAAACCCACTTCCCAGTTCCTTTCCCTATCCCTTTTCAGGGACCCCTCTCATGTACACCTCTTACAAGAGGAAATACACAACCTCGTGAACATCAGGGCAATAGAGGAGGTTGCCCTTCAGTTCAGGGGGAAGGGATTTTATTCCCAATATTTTCTAACCCAAAAAAAGATGGGAGGTAGGAGGCCAGTTTTAGACCTCAGAGGTGTCAACAAGTTTATTCAGGTACAGAAGTTCAAAATGGTAACACTATCAGCTATACTTCCATCTCTAGAACACGAGGACCGATTGGCTTCCCTCAGCCTCAAACACCTGTACTTCCATATTACCATCCACCCTGCACACAGGAAGTTTCTCTGCTTTATTTTCCAGGACAAGCATTATCAATTCACTGTACTCCCTTTTGGTCTCTGTATGGCCCCAAGGGTTTTTTTTGAAGCTTATGGCAGCAGTTGTTGCACACTTACACAAACAGGGGATAACAATATTCCTCTATTTGGACAACTTCCTCCTGAAAGCATATACACTTCCAGCTGCCCAAAAAGCAGTGAAGTTCATGGAACATCTGTCCCACTCTTTGGGACTGGCAATAAATTACAAGAAGTCCCTAATGTGTCCTTCCCAAGAGATACAGTTAACAGGGGCAAGGATTCACACCTCTTCCAGCAGGGCCTATCTCACTAACGACTGTGTCGATGCTATAAATATCTAGTAAGAGTTATTCATTCTTCCCCCATGATCACAGCCCTTACATGCATGCAACTCTTGGGTCACATGGCTGTGGCAACCTACCTGGTGTGCAGATCCAGGTTACATATGAGACACCTGCAAATGTAGTTCCTGAGAAATTTCAAGCCTCACAAACATTCAAAACATCAGATACTATCTGTACCACAACCTGTAAAAGACACTCTCATCTGCTGGACACACCCAGAGAACCTTCTGCAGGGTGTCCCATTTGTCGACCATCGTCCTTTCCTGATGACCACCGATGCCTCCCTCACAGGCTGAGGAGCCCACCTAGGGGAGTTAATTGTGTAGGGCAAGTGGTCTGTCGGGAGACACACTTACATATAAAGCTCCTGGAGCTTTGAGCAGTGAGAAACACGTGCTGCCATTTTGCGCAACACATAGCAGGCAAAACCATAAATGTACAGGTGGACAATGTTGTGTTGATATATTAATCAACCATCAAGGGGGTGCCCATTTCCAGTCACTGTGTGCAGAGGCTATGAGATTATGGGAGTGGTGCACATCACGATATACAAATATCGACAATTTACTTACCTGAGAAGTACAGTGCAACTGTGAACAAGCTGAGCAGGAATTCGCAGATCCCCATGAATGGGAGATGAACACCACCATCCTCGCCGCCATATTTCAACGATGGGGACATCCGACAATGGACCTCTTTGCAACACCTGCCAACAAAAAATGCAGGTTTTTCTCGAGAACAAGAAAGGGTCATGGGTCCTTGGGGGATGCATTCCTAATCAACTGGCATTGTCATCTCCTGCATGCCTTTCCCCGAAATCCCATGATTCCCAAAACACTTCAGAAATTAAAACGGGACAAAGCCAGACTTGTACTGATCGCACCAGCTTGGCCAAGGCAGACGGGGTACTCCTCTCTTCTGCAAATGGCCACAGGCATGCCATTCATCCTCCCATTAATTACAGACCTTCTGACACAGGACAAGGGGAAATCACGACATGCCTACCTCGACAGACTCCACCTCATGGCGTGTCTTCTCAATGGCTTGATGACCTAGAAGAGCAATGCTCAGAAAGGGTGAAACAAGTGTTAATAAACAGTAGAAAACCTACAACAGGAGCTACTTACTTACAAAAATGGAAGAGATTCTCAATCTGGTGCCATGAATGATGCTTTAATCTGCAGTTGTTTCTGATCCCAAATATCCTTGAGCATCTACTGGATCTGAAAGAGAAAAATCTAGCAACAAATACCATCAAAGTCCACTTGGTAGTGATCTTGACTTTCCATGACTCGGTAGATAAGTCATCCTTATTCCCTCCCTGTACCCTCAAATGGTTCATGGATGGCATCCAGAACACATACCCAAAAGTTAGACCTCCTTTGCCTCCATGGAACTTATCCTTGGTTTCGAGATCACTTACTCGACCACTGTTCGCAGCACTGGCAATGTACTTATTACTTCATATGTCGTTAAAGGTATCATTCTTGGTGGCTACAACATCAGCCAGATGTGTTGGCAGAACTGCAGCACTGATGGCATGCCCTCCATTTACTGTTTTCTTGAAGGACAAGGTCTCTCTTAAACCTCATCCTAAATTCCTGCCAAAAGTCTCCTCGGCCTTTCGCGTCAACCAAACACTTCACCTACTGGTTTTCTGCCCGAAGCCTCATGCAGTGCCTCTAGACATCAAATGGGCACTAGCATATTATAGAGACAGAACAAACTTTTCCAGGAAACACCTAGACTATTTGTCTCCATTGTGGAAAGTTCCAAGGGGAACCCAGTCTCTAATCAAAGACTTTCCAAGTGGATCTCCATGTGCATTTGTATGGCCTTCAAAAAACATGGATCTGGTCCACCACATTCAATCAGAGCTCACTCTACCAGATTGATTTCTACTTCTACAGTGTTTCTTCATAATGTTCTGATAATAGACATTTGTGAGGCAGCCACTTGGGCATCTTCTGATACTTTTATAAAGCATTATGCGATTGATACCAACACCTCTTTGGATGCATCCATAGGGCTGGCAGTACTTAACACAGTAAACAAAGAAAACTCTGAACTTCCCTCCGCCACTTGTGGTACTGCTTGTTAATCACCTATAGTTGAGCAGTGGGGACACTGCTTGAAGAAGAAATGAAGGTTACTCACCATTGTGCAGTAGCTAAGGTTCTTTGAGATGCATGTCCCTGCACTGCTTCACTTCCCACCCACCTCCCCTCTACGCCACAATATTTCTAATTCGTACTCCACGGTAGAGAAGAAACAGACAGGTGGGGCAGGGAAGCACATGCATTCCAAACGGTGGGAAAATCAGCTGCGAGCTCCTGAGCCACATGTGCACCCCATTTGTCTCTGCTGATGAGATCTTCAGTGCTCGGTGCAGGTGTGACCACACACCTATAGTGGAGTAGTACAGGGACACGCATCTCAAAGAACCTTGGCTACTGCACAATGGTGAGTAACCTTCGTTTATCAAAATGTAGCTATTTTGGTAAAATCTCAGACCTTCCAATATTCCACATTGTGCAACAGCCAAAATATAATAGATATGCATGCCGATTTTGCCACTTCACCAGTGACTGGCATGGAACTCCTTTCTGGCTCAGTGTAATGTCATTGCATTGAGACACTGCATTGTGTTTTGCAATATTATGCTGCAGTAGAGTTCTATAAGAGTTCACTCTGCTTTAAGCTGAAAGCCCTCTAAACCCCTTGCATTTGAGCAGAGACAAAGAGGATTAGAGAGGTATTTGAAAAGTATTTTCTAAAAGTATTTGGGCTTTTTAGGGCACCTTTAACATGATTAAAATTGCACAATAAAGGGAAAGAGAATGCCAAGTAGGTTGAGTAACAGTTAGAGCAACAGTGTATTGCCCTCTGAAAGGGAAAAACATAAGCATATCTACCCTGCAGGCTGCTTTAACAAGCTGCAATTGGACATGGGTAACTTTACCCTAAATTCCTTTGCTTTGTCATTGCTTAGAGTTTGTTTAAATACATTTTTATTAATATTTGAAAATATGGTACAAATAACATTACGCTGTTGTAGTACGGTCATCTTTGGTAAGTTGGATCTCATTTTTCTAACAATTTCATTTTGCTGTTGATGGATTTTTCTTTGTTTACACTGCAGAAATACAACTTTAAAGAAGACTTTAAATACCATAGAAGTCAGACCATTGACATTGATTTTGTTGTTTGTTTTTTTTACTAGAGAAAACCATCAAACAAGAAATACCTTCTCCAGCAAAGCTGAAGGTAGACTTTGGGGTAAATGTTATTCCCCAAATTGCTAATGCAGATTTAAGAAACATAAGGCAACTGGAAACTTTGTTTAGAGCACATACTCTAATGACTATAATTTTGGGCCGTAGTTCACCTTATCATCAAGAACACTGTTTAATGGCTTATGCTTACATCATTCGTATCTGGCAGGTGAGAAGATAAATATATACCAACCACATTTAATTTATCGAATACATGAATACATGGTAAGATAATATTTTGTTATTTAAAATGTCTTTATGATAGTACATTTAATTTTACGCTATCATTAGGGTGTAGTTTTACTATTTCCAAGCATTAAACTAGAAAATTATCACAGGACAACTAGAGAGAACCTCTGTGTTGTTCACAACAGACAATGGGTCAGGACTGCCCCTGACCCAGAAGAAGATCCGGGGTTTGGGTGCGGACATCCGGGGCTCATGCACTTTAAGCACACCACTGCTACAACTATCAGCGTGGCAGACCCGGAGCTCTGGCACCAATATTTGGGGCTCAAGCCCCGTAAACCTGGTGCCATGACCCCCCTGCAATGGGTAGAAAGATGTTCAGTTAAAGGTCATTTCTCTATTGGTATGTATTAACTTTGGAGCTTGGACTTACATTTTTTCTGCCAATGGTTTCTAAACTTTTCTATATAAATAATCAGGGTAGAATAAATCCATGAAAAGATTTTGTTGGGGAAGTTTACCAAATTCACAATGTTATTGATGATGAACAATAATAACAGATAGTTAGTATTGTAGACTTAAAGTAATTCATCTGACTTAACTCAATTCATGTAGTCTATTTAGTATCAATTATATTCTGTAATGAAAGCATACCACTCTAATGCTCACTGAGAGTTGTTAATTCTCTAAGGTAATCACTTCTGGCTGTTCTGCAGCATTTCAAATCAAATTGAATGCACCTTATTAAATGTATTCTCTCATTGATGTGGATGCCTAATTTCCAGTGACACATAGTGAACATCAAAAGGGCTGTACAGTATATTAAACTTTTAAACTTATTTAAATCTTTTGAAATGGTGAAAGCTGCATGAGCTCACTATTTGTCACCTGCTATCATAAGTACATGCATAGTATGAGTGAAAGATTTGCATAATGAAGCTGGTATCCACAGCAGGATGTTCCAGTTGTCTCTCAATTGTTTTCCCCGTGATTACAAATGCTGGTAATTGCTCAATATAAAAGTTTGCAGCTGAATTCTGCTGCATAGCTGTGCTACTAATTATTAGATCTTCACTGTGAAATTAGCTTGGACTGTAGAATATGTAAAAATTTGGTAAACAGGAATTTTAGAAAACAAAATTCTGACTAACATTTCCAAATTTCACATCATCAGAATTTTTAATATTCTGTACCTGACTAAGAGAAATGGCATTATTTCAAGATAGTACTGGAAGTTAAATAAAATATCAAGTTAGCTAGTGTAGCTGTCAACTACACGGCAGTGGCGATAGCTGTCAGTGGGTTGATGCTTCTAGATTAGTGATACTTAGATCTCAGTGACTCAGGAGCCAAATTAGCAATCAGTACTACCCAAAAAAGCCACAGTAGTGCGAATACATTATTTCATCTACTATGGTACTATATATTCATACTTAAACACTATGACAGGTGAAATACTTTGCACGTGTGTGTATATGTTTAGAAGTGGATAAAATAATACTGTTTATGTTAGAGCAAAATAACAGATGAGGTATTATTATTTTATCAGTTGCTATTGGTTAATAACATAGTTAAAGCATCCTGACTGGGAAATAGCTTGGTTAAAAGGTAAATCACACAGTATTTTAGTATCATGTGCTGCAAAGAGGCACAGGGGACATGACATATTAAAGAGCCGCTTGCAGCTTACAAGCGTTTGTCTGAGTAACACAGTTATAGATAACATTACTGTGAGTTTCAAATTTTCCATATAATACACTTTAGAATTAAAAGTAGGTTGTTTATAGAGAGGTACAGGAAAGATTGTTAGACTATGTGTGATGTGAGGCTTGTACGGGATAAAAAGCAGCATTTTTGATTGAAGATGAATGAAAAGGACATGGAAAATCTCTTGAACTCTTTGGGGATCCTAATGTTTGTTTTCATTTCTGGGTGAGACTCTCTGGAAGGCTGAGACTCTTTAGTAACTGCTAGGCAATGGAGTAATTTCTAAAAGCTTCAGTAAAGCCATGACACATTAGAGGCCTTAAAGCACACCATGTCATATGGTGTAGAACTAGTGTGAAATCTTCATAGGTTGTGAAACATGGTAGCTAGTGTTGCACTATAATCCAAAACATGTCGCGGACTTTGATCAGCTGTAACAGAAATTACTGATCAAAGATCCTACTAAATTGCTATTCTAATTGTACTTTAGTCAAGATCAGTAACAAGAAGAGCTTTTGTAAGAGCTTCTCTCTTTCCCAGAGAATCCGACTATCACAGCTTTGTTGCCGTAAGACAGAGAAACAGAGCTTTTCTCCAAGTATGCTTCAGTTAATGCACCATACACTATGCTACATTATATGTTTGCAAGAGGGTAGACTGTGAGGACATTATACTTGTCTTTCATCTGTGCACAGGCTTCCAGTTGATGTTGGTGTGAAAATAAAGTGATGATTTTAAAGTCCCAAATGACATAGTTATCTGTGGCCCCTGGATAGACTAACAGATTTCTTCGGGCATAAGATTTTGTGGGCTCCAACCCCAGATGCATCTGATGATGTGGGTTGGAGCCCATGAAAGCTTATGCCCAAAGAAATCTGTTAGTCTGTAAGGTGCTACAGGACGCTCGCTGTTTTTGCTGTACACAGACTAGCATGGCCACCCCTCTGGAAATTTCAGAGACTGTGTTTAGTAATAGCACTTGGGTAATGCCTCCATAAATGTTTGTAAAGATAATAATAATGTGAGGGTTCTTAGGAGACTTTCAAACTTTCTGTGGGAGTATAGTCTTTGGTAAACATAAGCAAGTGTGATTCTGTTTCTAATAGCTAAGAACAGTACTTTTAACGTAAATAATTGTAATTATGTTTGTCTAGGTTTCATTGTCTACAGCAGGATCTGTTATAAAAGCATTACCAAAATCCTCACCATCTAGTGCTTCCCAGAATGCACAGTCAGTCACCCTGAAGAAAGATAAAGGCAAAAATGATACAAAACAAGTAAGACACCCCTTTTTATGAAGAAATCTAATTTTTTTACTATAGTAAATGGAGTTCTTGAGATCAGTTCTTTAAGTACAAAATTATGCAGATTGGCTTTACAGTACTCTCAAGTGAGGGTCATACATATCTTTGAATTTTTGTTTCCGGGAAAGTAATTCTAAGTCTATGCACTAGATATATAAAATTAGGCATGTGCATCTGTGGGAGGTTTCAGTTTAGAAATCCTTTTTCTTCTGGTTTTTATCTTCTGTTTATGTTTCTTTGGCCAAAACCCATCACCTGCTGTTTTCCAGAGCTCACAAGCAACAACTCCTAAAAAAGAGAAAGCCGAAAAGGATGCCAAACGGGTATCTTTTTTTTTCCCCTCTTTAAAACAGCTATGTTTAAAATATTTATTACCTATAGAAAAATAAACTTTTCTCTAAATAGTTTCTTTAATTAAAGGTACAAGCTTCAATTGTGAAAGAGAAGCCTAAACGAAAAGGACCAGTTGAAGCATTGCCAGCAAGCGTGGAGGAATGGGCTAGCTATGACTGCCCTGATGAAGTTAGAGATGCTTTTAAACAGGAAACAAGCTGTTATGTTATTAATCAGGATAGTATTCTGGTACCTGTAAGTAAACTTTTTAAAATAATTGCTCTATTGGGGCACGGGGCGGGGAGCTGATGGGAGGAAGATTTATATGTTGTATACCTCTACTGTTTTTTTGAACAAAAGTTGACTTTTGTTGACAAAACTTTCTAGTGTAGATCAGCCCTCAAACTAACAGGTGCGGGCAAACTATGGCCCATGGGCCAGATCCAGCCTGTGAGTTCCTGTGCTCAGGCCTGTGCTAGGAGAGAGGAGGAGTGGTGACTTCTGCTGCAGTCAGCTGGAGCTGGGAGGAAGAAGGAGCAGCACCTTTCTGCCCCTTCCCCACCAACTCTGCACCTCCCAGCCAGTGCTCCCCTTCCCTCTTCTGCTTCCCAGCTGGCTCTCTGGCTGTCCCTCAATCAATTCTGTGCCCCTAAACTGTCTTTTTCCCACCCTCTTTTTCTCCTCCCCTCCAGCTCTGGCCCCTACACCTGCTCACCTTCCCTTCTGCCCAGCCAGCTTCCTCCTGCCCCTACTGGCCCACCTGTGAATATTATTGCCCACCACTGCCTCAGAGTGTCACAGTTAAATCCAATGTGGATCTGATTACTTAGCTTAAGCAAAACAAGCAAGAAGTCCTGTGGCACTTAAAGACTAACTTATTTATTTAGTCTTTAAGTGACACAGGATTGCATGTTTGTTTTACTGAACTAGACTAACACAGCTGTCCTTTTGGATCTTAACTTAGGTAGTTAACACCTATTGCAAGGGACCATTCAAAGTGAGGTAATCAGTTAACCCCTCCAGTCAAAACAGAGAAAAGAAGGGAGCAGGAAAGGCTGCTGAGGTGGTTATTAGTGGATTAGATTGTTTTTAATAAACTATAAATCCAGTGTCTTTATTCAGTCTATGACTCTTTGGCAAAAAGTTTTATCATCCTAGACTTATATTTGGAAACTATTGTGCAGGTTTCCTTAGAGGATGAAGATTGATAGGCAGATATAAAGAATGACTACTTTGTGAAAAATGCCAGTCTCATGTTCTTTTGTTAAAATGTATCCTTAAAACAAATGTGCGACTCGTCACATATTGGTAGAGGTGAATCTTGAGTGGATATGGTATACTGGCAAGATTTTTTTTAAAAAATGTCTGCTGTTATTCATTATGATTGAAAATGTATGTGCAACAAATAGTCAGTGCATAAGATTTTCTTCACTGGGTACAAATCTCCATGAGCTTCATTTTTGGCAGATTTTATCCTACAACAGAGAAGATGTGAATGCAAAACATAGTGAATCAGATTGAGAGCCCTCTTTCCACTGGCTTCACCGATAAGATTGCCCATGTGAATAACAACTCAGCAGTAGGAGTAAGAAGTTCACAAGCTAATCCATGGGACTTTATGCAAATGTATAAATGTTTTATAGTAATTACGAAAATGTTAATAAGTCATTTTGACCTGAGAATCTTTTAATTCTTATTGGAGTATAATCCATATGGGTGCCTGACTTCAGGTGTGCCTGCACACGGACCCTTAGATCAGAGAGTTTCAGTAATAATGCCTGTTTGGTCTGTGTGTACACTCTTCATATCATCATGCTTCACACTGAGGCTATATAATGCCACTTGGGCATGCCACTTCAGTTCTTTCTTATCCACCTTTGGCCTAAAATGGCGTCTACAACTGTGCCTATTCTCTAATAGTACTTGGAATTTAGTTTTTTAATATATAGTGTTTGTAGCTGTTGAACAGCTAATCTCAGGAACTGATGAAGTGAATTGCTGATGCACTGCAGATTCCCGCAGAGGAGGTTCAGGAGTCTGTGACAGGCTGCTCCCCCAGTCCAGTCCAATGTGCTGCTGTGACCTCAAGATTTCTACCCCTGAACCCTGATTCACTCCACTTTACCAAGTGACCACTCACTCCTGAATCAGTCCACTCCAGCCTCTGGCATGCAACCAGTTCCAAGCAGTGGGTGTATGCCGTCTGGCTACTTGAGGGCGGTCCCCCAGCAAACACCTCTGGCTCTAGACACCACCGTGGGAGCCGTTGTCTACAGAGATCGGGAGCCACTCCCAATCACCATAAACTCAAGTCCGTCCATTTAACAAAGAAATGGATTGTGCCAGCCTTCTTCACTTACAAGATCTAAAGATCACACAGCTTTAGATAAAACTACTACTAGGTTATTGATCAGATTATAATTCTAAGTGAGAATATGGCCAATCATGGCAGAACCACTGTATAAATTAGCCAGGAGAGATCACAAGGAAATAAAAGGTAAAACATGCATGCTACCCTAATATCGCTACTTAAACTGACCACATAGTCCAAGTTTATGTTTAAGGTGTGCAGCTGACAGGTGTTTTCAACTGGTTTCTCTGTTCTTTGATTTCTGATATCAGCTCTAACAGTTGCTGAGCACTTCCATCTTCCTAATCACTCGATGATGGATTTGTTAACGACTGTTGTTAGAGCTGTACCTGGGACATCAAGGCTTCAAAGAGAGACAGCTGAACTCGAATTAATATGCAAGCTAAATTCTGTGAAAGCAGGACTTAATCGAGACTATGGATTCTTTTCCCATTACAAAGGGTCATTTGACTTCAGGCTTCCCATGGTTTGAGCCCGTAAACTGCTCTGATTTGCTGTTACTTTATGACCTGATCCTATGTTTTACACCCCCTTGCATTTAGTTTCATTCCTTTCTGCAAGTTCACCCAACTTCGAAGCATCTGAGGAAGTGGGATCTTCTCCCACGAAAGCTCATGCAAAAAATAAATCTGTTAGTCTTGAAGTGCCACGCAACTCCTTGTGGTTTTATTAAGTCAATTTCTGGATTGACTGGGAGTGTCTTAACTGATTTCTCAGTCAATCCAGAAAAATCAACCTGATGATAGCAACTTTGCCTTGGCCTAACAGTAGACAACAAAATTCACCATCCAAGAGGCTATGGTACTCTAGAAAGAAACCACCTTCAAGTGCAGCCACATCTTCCCAACCATGTGTGTCTTCTAAGCACGGTGTTGACAGTTGGTCAAAAGTTTTGACTACACAATCAGCATGGGTCATAGTGCTTACACCAGTCTGGTCAAGACAAGTTCGGTATCCCTACCTAATCAGACTAGCCTCTTGACCTCAGTGGAGACTTCCAATCAGTCTTCCCCTCCTGACTGAGGATCCAGTTGACTATTTTGCTATAGTGTGCAGATTCTGAGTCTCAAAGCATGATTCCTCAATAGTTCTCAGCAATAGAAATGAGGTTATGTTAATCAGAGATACAACACATCTTATCAAACAGTAAAAAAGAACCTAAAGGAAATATTTTTACCCAGAAATGGAAGCATTATTTCCCTCAGTGTAGCTGCCATCAGATTTCACTTATTTATTTTCCCCTTCTCAGAGTATTGGATTACCTGATGGAATTGGAAATATCACATATTTCTGTGGACTCCTTTGGGTTACCTTTAGAGCTAGTGACAGCCCTTCGTGTACAGTTTTTTTTCTCTCTTCTGTCACTGAGTCATCATAAGATTCTTAAGGAATTGTCAAGACAATCCCTAACTCCTAAAGAGGTTTCTCAAATCACTTCCCACAATTCAGAGACCCTGCTCCTAGCTGAGTCCTGATCCTAGCTTTTCGTCACCTTATGAAGCATCCCTTTGAACCACTAGCTAGATATTCTTTATTTGATCTGTCTCCATTTGCATAAAGTGTTGCTACAGGCACATTTGACCCAAGGTGTTTTTGGAATTTATTAATCAAACCATTCATCTCCCAGGATTTTCCACAACCACATCAGACTGGTCAAGAAATAATATTCCATACCCTAGCTATTAGGAGAGCATACTTTTTTTTCTTAGCTAGGACCATATCTTTTAAAAGATCTCTGAGATTATTTATCTCCATTGTAGACAAAAAATAAAATTTTGGTTATTTCAGCACAGATGGGATCAAAGTGGGCCTTTGGCTGTATTAAGATCTACCACGACCAAACTCAGCTTCAGTGCCCTTCAAGAGTGATTACCACATTCCACTAGAGGTCTTTCTACTTTTGTTACCTGACATAGGATGTATCAGTTGCAGACAATTGTATGGTGGCATTGTGGTCCTTGGTGCATACTCCTTCTAGTCATTATGGTTTGGTGCCTGCTGCAAGATCAGATGGGACTGAAAGCAGTGCGGTTCTGTATTGGAATCTGCTCTGAACCTTTCACCTCCCTAGGTGGGTATTGCTTGGTAAACACTTGAAGTAGCACATCCACAGGGACTCCACTAGAAGAAAGAACTGCAATAACTGGAGTTCTTTGAGATGCATCTGCTCTCTGATATGCTATCTCCTTTCCCACTGTTTCAGAGTCTCCATTGTGGGACTTTGCATTGGAGAAGGAACTGAGAATGGCTCACACACACAGCCCCATTTAACCTCAGTGGAGGTCATGAGGCTGTGTGGGGTGCTTGTGTGGGTCAAACGGGCACTATTTGCCAAAAACGTCTGATCAGGCATACACATTCCACTGAAGTGGAGAATGCACAGGAACGTGCATCGTGAAGAGCTCCGGTTACTGCATGTGAATAATGTTTCCATTATTATACTTCATGAAAATACTAAGTTAAGAGGTGGCCTGTTCCCTGAATCTCATAGGTCTGGTTCAGTATAGGTCAGAACATTAAAGGTCATCTTCCGTACCAAAAAGAGGCATATGTTTGCTCTCTCATGCAATCCATCACCAAGTAACTCTCATACCTCAGTCCTTCTTTGCAGACGGGTTCAGAGTTCCATTCAGTTACTGTTCCCTACGAATATTTCTGACATCAGTTTTTTGTGGGAGAGAGAGAAGAGTTAGGGGTTGTCTTGACAATTCATTAGCTTAAGTGCTAATTAATTTCTTTAATACTTTTTTTTTTTTTTGTCTTTTAAAGTCCTACCCAGTGATTCACACAGAGAGCTATAGGTGAGGAACTTCAGGGGCTCTAAATTTAGAATTGTAAAATTATCACTTGTTGGGCATCAAAGACTGAAGAGACAATGAAGCATATCTTAATACAGTCATCTATCTATCTATCTATCTATTTATGTCCAGTGGATAAGATTTGTGTCAGGTATTTTTGTTTAGTTTGTACATTTGAAGAAAGAGGAATTAATAATTTGAAGGAAAAATACCATCAGTTTGTACAAAAATTTATTTGATTTTTGGTTTTAGACTTACAGTTTACATTTTATGGATCTTTTGGCTAAGGAGCTCCAGAAAATGTGTTGCATCCATTTGACTCTTCCCATCTTACAGCTGGCAGAGGTTATTGCTCATGAGGTTGTGGAAAGTAAAAGTCTGTCTGATCTCTACCATCTTCGGTTTGTATAAATTGCATGCTTTGGCTAAACAGGAGATGTTTATGAAAAACCATACCAGCCCCCTTCCTTTTGTGCACTGACTTTCATTTACACTATATAGACCATTCCTTTTGTGATTTACATTGTTATGCATTATTCATCTGATGTGTCCTTTTTGTTAAAATATTTGTATATTAATATTCATGATTGATTTTTTTCCCCTTTTCTGGCATGAAAGCCAACAAGGCTGCCTATGGTATTAAGTCCTGTGCCCCAAACTATGTGGATGCAAGATTAGGCAAATCTGCTCCAAATGGAAAGTGTTTATAATTCCTTTAGCTCAAAGGAATTAGGAAACAACATCATTCTTTTGAAAAAGATACATACTGGTTAAATATATTTTAACCATAGTTTAAGGCCGAGCATCCCTGCTTTTATCTACAAGGTATATTGAGTATTTGTGTCTTTCTCTGTAATGGCTGTTGTCAGATTTGCATGCACAGTTGAAGCTACCATTATCTTTAAGGTACATTTTCAAAGGCCAAAAATTCTCAGCTCCCCACTTATTTCTGTGCCTCTGTTTAAGAGCACATCATCTGTTAGGGACCTAGAATGCTATATTTAAAAACTTCCTACAAAATCTATTTTTTTTTCACTATGCAAGCTAATCTTTCTTTATTTTCACAGAATATCTCTGGTATGTTCAGATTTAAAATTAAGCCAGGCATACTCATATCATGAGAAAGCTGTTGGAGAAGTGTACATTAATGAGCTGGAACAGGCAAAGTATGTGTTCTTATTGCAATGCACTTTGTGTAGTTTTTTTGTTTTTTCCAGTTAATAAATTGGTAATTGGAAACTGCATAGCAATTATAAAGTAGTAGTAAGTAGTAGTAGTAGTAGCAATAATTAATTTTATTTTTAAAAAATCATCTCCTACCACCAATTTTGATATATTTGTGACTGAATCCAACATTGTGCATGAAACATTTCCTACAAATTTACAGAATTACTGTCATAAATCTTTGTTGTATAATAATGCTTCTAGCTAACAATATTTTAACAATATTTTTATTTCCCCCACTATAATTTAGTTATAAACAAGAGATTGCATTAAAAAATGGGAAAAATGTGCAACCAAAGGAGGAAGAAAAACATGGATTATCTGAATATACCAAGTCACATAATAGTAGACATAAGAACTCACCCACTGCAAAGGAAAAGGTTATTTAATTCAACATACTATATTGAACAAAGTTTTTGTTTTCACTATGGTTTTCTAGACAGATTCTGATACATACTATTGGTTTTAACCAGTTATCTTCATTTAAAATCAGTTTTAGACTATAGGAACCATATTTCTTGAATCTTAAATGTTCTATAAAGTGTATACTACTTAAGTTCCTCTGATCTGTGCTACCGGTATGTTAGTTAAGACTGCTCTGCATCAAGGATTGATGCGGAACAAAAAGAACAGGAGCTGTATTTAAAGCCACTCACTGCTGCTTTTTCCGGTAGTTTGAAGTGACATGGCTTCTCTAGGGCTAGCTCAGATCAACTAAGATGAAGGAGCAGAAAAAAGAGCTCCAGCCTCTAATATCACTTCTGTTTACCTTCCCACCAACCCCTGGTGACATCACTGAACAGTTTTCTTCTCCCCCTGAAAGCAGCTCTAAAGATACACATTTCAACTCGAGTTCTCCTCTTCTGCAATTTACAAGATAACTCCCATGTCATCTTGTTGCATTTCTCCACTCTCTTCCTTTGCATTTCATTCCTTTTTTCCCCGAAATAGCTCATTGTTTTCTTCTACTGTTGCCCTTTCTTTCTTCCCAAATACTTCTATCTTATGACTTCCTCCTCAACCCCTCATTTAGCTCTCACAGTCTTCCTGTTGATCATGGACAAAATAAGTCGACTCCTACCATCTTTTTTTCCCCAGGCAATAGTCAGTTATAAAAAATCCAAACAAGCAGGGAGTCCTGTGTCACTTAAACACTAAAAAATGTATTTATTGCATAAATTTTTTAGTCTTTAAGTGCCACAGGACTCCTTGTTTGTTTTACTGAGCTAAACTAACACAGCTGCCCCTTTGGAACTTAAAAAAACAAAAGTATAGTTTTGTATTTAGCTTGCATAGTTGTACGCAAAATCTTTTTTGCGTTTTGTGAAGTCCAAATGTTTTGTCCTATAGTTTAACTTCTAATTTCAAGGTTGTAAAATAGTCAGAAACGAACTCCGAGAGATGTAACATTAAGTAGGATTTTCAGTTTTAATTTGGATTCAGCCTAGTTTTCTGGAGGAAAGTAGTCATTTAAAGTTCTATTATTTTTCAGATTTTAGAGTTAAATGCAGTAACTGGAAAAGGGCTGAGTGGACTTTCTTTTCCATACTTGTGGATTGATAAAGCTGAAGTGCTAATTCAGCTGGGATTGTATCAACCAGCAAGGCTGCTACTTTCAGAGGCACACAGAGCAACACAGGTAGAGCAGAATCAAGTAAACAGACAAAATTAATGAAATGTTTAGGCAACAATGTTTAGCATAATTGAAATGTTACTGATGTTAATGGTAATCAAGTGGCAAAAACTCTGTACAAAAGGCTGGAAGATTAAACGTATAAACTGAGTACATATTGTATTCATAAAGATACAGATTCCTTTAAAAGAAAACTGAAGTTATTTAAAAAAAAAAAACCACTACATCCATTAGAAATTTAGGTCTAATAGGCTGAACTGAAAAGAAACCCAAACATTTGAAAGCATGGAAGTTCACAGTTATGGCACCAAAGCAGCTTTACCCCCTACCCTCTAGAGTTAAAGTGGGATTTTCTCCCACGAAGGTCATACAATAAATCAATTTGTTAGTCTTCAAGTGCCACAGGACTCCTTGTTTGTTTTCCTCTAGAGACTGTTCTCACAGCTGAGCTAGCATGAGATGGAGCATGGAATGCACCCTGTGAAATAGTGAGTGGTAGCAGCTGTCTGTGCTCTCCAGCATTACTGGAAGCAGTGTACCAGTCCAGGGTCTCTTTTTTTTTTTTTGTATTTCATGGGAGTTCAGTATTTGTTCCTGAGAGCTGTGACCTGCCCTTACTCAGCTCAATGTGTGATAACTCTTGAAACCTAGTTAAAGCAATAGGAAGTTAATGTTGCTAATTGTTCCACTGCTGATGTGTTTTTAAGAAACATCCAGTTATGTAGGAATTATAGGGCGAGAGGGGAAAGGACGGGGAGATTGATTCATAAATCTTGGCAGAGTTTAATTGCAGGGCTACCATGCTTCCCTCCAGTCTCAGCTCTGCCAAGCCAGTGTGTAAAGGATCTGCATAGCAGATACCTTCATGGCCTACCGATATCTTGTTATATCCTGCAGCTCTCCAGCATGCATTGTGGCTCTTTCTTCATGAAGATCATGTTCATTTGTCATAATTATTTCTGCCCTTGAGCATCATTTCCAATAAACCTTTGTATTTTAGAGAATTTTAAATAACTAATCATTTTAATGATATTTAAACACAAATTTTTTTCTTTAATATACAGTGTAAATTTAGTATTGGGCAGTGAACAAAATTCAATGAAATGAAATATGTTTTGTAATACCATGAAAGGTGCTAGGCCAGGTTCACAGCTGCTATAAACCATCATGGCTTTATTGAAGTCAATGGAGCAGTGCTGACTGAACCCAGCTGAGGATCTGGCCAAGTGAAATTCATCTATATGATCATATTTCTTCTGCCTCAGATATTGACAAGAGAATGCATAAGATATAATAAAAGGAAAAAAGAGGATTTATCTTACTTGTAATATGGAGGAGTTCACTTGGAGAGATAAAGGAGAACAGGAAGTAGTTTGGAAATAGAAGATTTGCTTGACATGAACTGGCAAATTTTTGAAAAAGTGGTAGAAGCAATATGAATGCTAAAGAGCAATAATGCTTCAGTTCCTATGCCAGTATTTGTCTTGAAATGTTGAAAGGAAAAGGTAGGATTTCTGCTTTTAAATATATCTGAGATATCTATTTTTACCCCCAGGAAATGAATGATACTCATGCTGTGTCAAGATGCTTGTACCTTCTTGCTGTACTGGGTAACTTGGAAAAGAACCATGGGCAAGCTAAGGCTCTTCTTGAGAAGGCTCAACTGATAGGAGGAAATGAACAGTTTTGGTACAATAGCACTTTGAGTTTCATACAAGCAATTCTAGAGGAAAATAAGGAAGGAAAAGAGAAAGTGGTAAGAAAATAATGTGGATTTTGTTCCTTTCCTTGGTATAGTATATGGCTCTAAATTGTATTTAAAAATTGAATTATTGACTTCTGTAATCAGTTTAACAATAATAGTACTGATATATGCTGTTCTCGGGTACCTCTGCATTGCAGTTTAACACATGTAGCTGGCCTGTGTCAGCTGACTCAGAGTTGGGCTACAGGGCTGTTTAATTACTTTGTACATGTTTAGGCTTGCCTCCATTCTGAGCCCAAATGTCTACACCGCAGTTAACCACATCCATATCCCAGACTCAGCTGATACAGTCCAGCTGTGGGTGTTAGATTTCAGTGTAGACAACAGCGATATGCACTATACGCATTTCTGATAATACCATTCACTCATTTCCTAGCAAAAGGAGATAGGTGATGTTTAGTGGTTCTGAAATGGTGCATCTTCCAAGCTACATAAGAGATCTCTAGATTGTTCAATAATAGTTTCTGTCTAGCTGCAAGTGCTGCATTTTTGCACTTCTCATCATATTAAGATATGTTTTTAGGATTTCCCTACACAGGAAGCTATTTCAGAAGTATTCGTCTTGATTAACGACATATGTGGAAGCTCTTATTCTGTAATGCTAGAGTGTTTATTCTGGTGTAAGTGTGTCCACATGTGAAATTAATCAGCAATAGTAAATCAGCTTTAAATTCACATCCTGTTTAATTCAGTCATGTGTAGACAAGCCTTCAATCTGCAACTAGTCTCATTTAAAATGATGTTCATAGTGGTACTGTAATGTGCTAGTCAGCAAGCGTAAGGATATTGGTATAGTTCATTAAACTTAGGCCAAGTCTACACTGACAATGGTAAATTTGCCACTGTAAATTCAGTCTTTCTGGTTCAATTGAGCGGTGAGGGGAGACCCGGTCAATCAATCTGGAAGTTGATGCAATAAGTCCACCCCCTCAAGAATAGCAGCACTGAGTTGAAGAGAGGGCATTTCCCTTTGACTCAGCTCAGTGGAGGCACCATGATAAGTAGGTGCTCGGAAGCTGAAGGGAGATAAGTGAGTTATTTTACACAGCTTGAATATCTCCCTTCAACTTCCATTGAATTCTGTGGCCAGTGTAGAACTGGCCTTAGTCCTGTCTAAACTGTTACTTTTTAAAATTCTAAGCGACTTGCTCAAAATAAACTTGATAATCTTGGAGAACATTAGGAAAAATAACTAAGATTTTCTTCATAATTGTTTGTATTAAAATAATAGTTTATATAGAGAAATATAAAAAGACAACTATATTAATTATGATGTTATCTGCAGGCATGTAAAATTTTGCAAAACACTGTAAATTTGTTCAGATCTACATTAGCGGAGAGACCTAACAGGAAGTCTGAACTGGGTTTTATAATTGCATCCCTTGAAGCCAGGTAACATTTTATAAAGTAAAATATCTATACATTTTGTCTGCAGTATTTGCTTTTTTAAGGATGTGATAATAGCTATATATATTATGTTTAATAAAGAATCTATTGACTTTAGATGTAAATTTTAAAATACAGAGTTATTTACCTCTGTTAGGAAATTCCATTATTAGAGTTTTTTATACAATTTACTGTTCCCTGAGTGTCTCATATTTTATTCGTCAGGCACTATTTTGTACCTCTATAATGCTTTTCCTCCAAGATCCTAACACACCTTGAAGATATTGTCTCGGTACATTGTGTTTCATTTTTTTTATACAGTTTGGTAATATTCCTAGTAGAATCAAGATTCCTGACACCCAATGTCCAGATCTAATCAGCAGGCCTTGTGTCTTGTTTTCTGCTAGTTTTGGCATTTATATTATTATATGAGTTGCAGTATTTTGTGGGGATTTTTTTTAATAAAGGTCTATGCGCTGTTTAACAAACGTGCCACAAAGTGTTATAATAACCATCATCCGTGAGGTAATGATATTCACAAGACTTACATTCTGGAACTTTTCCTTTGGAGAAAGTTGTTAATTAGAGAGAACTTTTTTTTAAATAAGGGCAAATTTCTAAACTCATCCTCTGATTGAAATGAAGGTCTGAGTTCTGAGCTCAATGGTGCTATTTTCCTCATTGGGAAGCAAATAACAGCTTACACTGATCATTTGACTTCTGTCCCTTGTCAAATTCTCAATGATGATGCTGATTTGTACTAGTTGAGCATCTGGCCTGGAACATTTGAATAAGAAATAACCTATTTTATTACTTTTTGATAGGGGTATGGGTGTCATTTATCATTCAACTCAACTCTACTTTGAAACTTGCTTTCTGTGCTGAAGCGTGTTTTCTTTAGTTAATTTCTGATGGTGTTAATCTTTAGTGTCTAGTTCTGCTTTCCTATTTTTGTATGTTGCAGATAGCCCTGATGAGTGTTAAACTCCAAGCCCTGGTCTACACTTACTGTGAAATCTGACAGCAATTGGCAAAGAGATACACAAGCTAAATAGAGTACCTTGCTTATCTCCCATCACCTTCCTAAACCATACACAATGGAAAATGCTCTCCCATAAACCATAATCTTTCTCTGGGGAGGGATTTATTCAATCAGCTTCTGGATCCATTGAGCAGATATCCACTTCCGCTCAGTTGATCCTGATCTATCAATCTGGTAACGCCAAATTTGCTGCTGTAAGTGAAGCTTGCTGCCCAGTGCTGGTAGACAGATATTTGCTAGCTCTGCTTGAGCTGATGGATAAAGTAGTGGTTTGGCTAAAGCAATATGGGCAGTGGCTCAGGCTGACAACCCAAGTACTAGCCTGCCTGCTTATGTACCCAAGTGGCTAGACATTAAGGGTTTGTCCACACGTAGGTTTTAAAGTGAAACAACCATGGTTGTTTCGCTTAAAAAAAAAATTAGGTCCACACAATGTTTTGCTGTTTCAATATGACAAGCTCTGTCTTATCGAAACAACAAAACTAAAATCAAAATACCAAAGCCTGGTAAGGAATCGAAATAGCCGTTGAAGTGAAACGGTTGTTTTGAAACAACCCCATTGGGGCATCTTGTTTCAAAACATCAATGTTTCGCATCAATGGCTTGACCTTTCTTCCAAGGTGCATGGCACCCTGGAAGGAAGGCCCGCCCCATCAGCACCCTGGCCGGGGCAGAAGGATACAGGGGCAGGACGGGAGGGATCTGGTGCCCTGCTTCCCTGGCAGCTGGCCTAGCAGTGGGGAATGGAGCTCTGGGCACCCCTCTTCCCCACTGCTTCCCAGCCATGGGGCAAGGGATCCGGGGTGCCCCTCTTCTCTGCTGCTTTCCTGGCAGCAGGGGAAGGATTGGGGTGCTCCTCTTCCCCACTGCTAGCCAGGTGGCAGAGGGGGGATTGGGGTGCCCCTCTTCCCCGCCAGGTGGTGGGGCAGAGATTGGGGTGCCCTGCATCCCTGGCGCTGGTCAGGTGGTGAGGGGGGAGATCAGGGGTGTCCTCCATCCTCACCACTGGCCGGGTGGCAGGGCAGAGATCAGGGCATCCTGCATCCCTGGGACTGGCCAGGCAGTGGGGGGGGGGAGAATCAGGGGCACCCTGCATCCCTGGCACTAGCTGGGTAGCAGGAAGCAGATCGGGGACACCCTGCATCCCCACCGCTGGCCGGGAGGTGGGGCAGGGATTGGGGCACCACTCTTCCCCGCCACTGGCCGGGCTGTGGGAGCAGGAATCAGAGCACCCTGCATCCCCGCTGCTGGCTGGGCAGTGGGAGCAGGAATCAGAGCACCCTGCATCCCCGCCACTGGCCAGGCAGCGGGGCAGGGATCAGGGGGCCCCCCTCTTCCCTGCCGCTGGCTGGGCAGAGATCAGAGCACCCTGCACCCCACCGCTGTCCAGGCAGTGGGGCAGAAATCAGGGTGCTCCTCTTGCTTGCCACTGGCCAGGCTGCAGGGCAGGGATTGGGTGTGCCCTGCATCCCCGCTGATGGCTAGGCGCTGGGGCAGGGATCGGGGGCACCTCTCTTCCCCACCGCTTCCCTGCCACTGGGGCTAAATCAATTTAACTCCCTGCGTGTGGACATAGCCTAAGTTTTACTGCTATTTTGTGAGCTAGCTTGGGCAGAGCGAGCACATGTCTGTCTGTGAGCACCAGGGTGCATCCTCCCATGGGCTGCATAGACATGCCCATATTTGTTTTAGCCTCTGTTATGTATTTTAAGTCTTGTTACAAGAAAATTGTTACTTTGGAGATTTTAGAGTATGTATTTGGGTAGCTGGGAAGAGGAGGGATACATGCAATATTCAAATTAATAACATTTTTTTTGAAAGTCCAATAGCTTTTGCATTAATAGGCAAGACTAATGGATCTATTAACTGGGTCCTTTTTTTACTTGGATTTTTTCAAATAAGAAGAATTGATAAATCCATCATACTAAGGGCTATCTCTTTTCCATTTACTGTTCATATGTAGTTTCCTCCTTTTTCCTACAAACACAGTATCAGCCTAGTAGTATTTATTATAGCTGAATTTGGACTTATCAGTTTAGCTCTTTTTTAAATGACTATTTAGCCCTAAGTAAAATTCTGAAATGAATATGCTTTCAGCAACAATCTTGCACACTGTCTGAGTGACATCATGCTGTCAGTTATTGGATGCACATTCTATTTTAAAACTACATCTAATTTTTAGAACTTATTAATATTGTATAAAGAATTAAAAGGAATCCTCCTTTAGATACCCTACAAACAGAAAAATGGAAAAGAGAGGGACAGAAAGAAAAATCATTCAGAACTTTTTGAATGCAGACATTGGAGTTAATAATAGACCTGCTTCCCAGAATTCTTACTCCCATGCTAGTGTGTATTCTATGACTCTCCATAGGAGAATACTTATTCAGTTAAAATATGCCCAAGATTTCATGAGGATTAATGCTGAGTCTTCTCAGTTATCAAGTATGCTACAGGAGCCATATAAAGAATTAATTCAAATTGAGGAGGACTTCCTTTGCCATGGATATAAAGATCACAGTGCTGAGATCCTACTGGAACGTGCAAATATTCACAGGTAAACTTACAAATATGCTGGAAATTTTTATTACACCTTTAGTTAAAATTTAAAAAAAAACCTCATTAGGTGTCTGATTTAGAGTTAGATTTTAGCTGTCTGGAGAAAAGTATATGGGGTTAATAATATCACCTGCTTTTTATATCCTGCTTTTGGATTTACTTTGTCATTTTTGATTGACTATAACAACAAGTATTTTGTAAAATCAAGGAGTTACTGGTATGCATGTAGCAGCTGGTCTCATAAGATTTAGGATTATCTGCACTACCTTTGAGGTCAGAATCAAACACCAGGGATGGTAAGCCATCTTTTCATCTCCACTCTTAGGGCCATTTGGTTGCTGAATCAGCCCTTGGCACAAGTTACAGTAGCCCACTGGAGTCCTTTAATTTATGTCTCTTGAACAGTTCCCTAGGGACTGTTGTTATGGCTAGAGATTGCCAGAGCACAGTGTGTTCCAACTTTGTCTTCCCCAGGACAACAATATTCAGCGGCTAGGAGGGTGCTTAGTGTGAAGTGAGCTCTGTCAGCCTCGTGCCACTTGGGCATGTTTTCTGGTAGAAGAATCTCCAGTTATCCATTTAGGGCAGCTTTAATTTCTCTCTCTATTCCTATACATTTTAGAGGGAACTTGACCTGTTCCAAGAATAAGGACTTAAAAATGGATGCTTAAATATTTACTTTTTCTGTTGCAGTCTTGAACGATACAAACAAACAATTCAAATTAGTAACTTGAATATTTATAGCACTTGAATATTTATAACACTGTCGAATTAGATGGCACACGCACCTACTCTGAGGAGCACACAGGGCTCCTGTCCCTGCGACGCCGCTAAGTGCCACAGCTGCTCAACCCCACTAGACCCACCCCTAGTGGGGGCTGGGGCCACAAGAGCCACCTGTACTGGCCCTGCCCCAGGCACCTGCCAGTGGTGGGGGGGCAGGGCTGGCATGGGAGCTGGCAAAGGTTGCCGACCCCTGAGATAATCTTTTAAACAAATACTCCTGTGAAACGTTGTTTTTACAGGACAATTGCAGCACATACAGAAGATGAAGAACAAAAACATAGGCACCATCTAGATGCATACAAGTTAGCTCAGAGAGCAGTATATGAAGAAGAAGAAGTATTTCACAATATCTGGGGTTTGCTTGCAGTTCACGAGGTAAATAGAATACTTTTACTGTATGCAAAATCTGTTCTATTAGGATTATTATTAATTGTTTTGCAGAAGTCCCTGCAATCTCCAACGGAGATTGGTGCACTGTTGTGACAGGCAGGGTACAGAATGAGAGACAATCTCTGCTCAACATAGTTTAAATTCTAGATAGACAGGACATGAAAAAGATGGAAGAGGAAATAGAGACCCAGAGAAAAGAGGTGATGGATTACGTAGCAAATTAGTGGCAGAGCAGGTAATTGAATCTAAATCTCCATAGTCTCAGTCCAGTGCCCTCTCCACTAAGCCCTACTGCCAGTCCTGTTCATGAGATTCCTGCTGTAAACACTTTTTACACCAGTAGCTTTCTTAGTAAAATTAGACAAGAAGTTGGATATTCACATTGGAAATACATTCTTTCTTTTGAGGTAAGTTAATTTCCCACTTATTGTTCAGTGTTTGTTTAATTCCAAAATTTATTCAAATATTAAAGAAATCAATCAAAAACCAGAACTTTCTGAATATGACATTATTCTCACAAACTTTTAATATATATACACCATATATATGAAATAATGCATAATATATTGCTGCAGATTTGAGAAAGAAAAAGTAAATTAGGAAAGCCAAGTAATAGAAGTTCTAAAAGATAAACCATGGTTTCAGCCAAACCTTTCAAAAAGTTACAATAAAAATTATCATAACTCATATTCAAATAATTGTGACAAATTTGTATTGACAGTTTTTGATCAGGCTGTAAAGCAGTTCACCAGAGTTCAGTAAATGCTTTGTCAAATTAAACAAAAAGTCGAAATGAAAATAAAAAAAATCAGCACAGGATAGATGTGTCACAAAATTAAAAATACTTTATTTTATGATTCATATAAAGTAGAAAAGAAAAAATTCTGCATATGAAATTGAATTTCCCATGTATCCCAAATGGTTAGTTTTACCCACATGCTCAAAGTTTAACTGGTCACCATAGTCGGAGCTGGGAAGGAATTTTCCCGTAGGGTGGATTATCAGTGGCTGGGGGGTGGGTGGGAATTGTATTCCTCAGTAGCATGGGGTACAGCTCACTTGCTGGTGGATTCTCTATATCTTAAAGTCTTTAAACTGTGATTTCAGGACTTTAATAACTTTAATAGGTTGGAGTTTTTTTACAGTTTTATTACAGGAGTGTGTGGGTGTGGTTCTGTGGCCTGGATTGTGCAACAGGTCTGACTAGTTGATCATATTGGTTCCTTCTGACCCTGAAGTCTAGAAGTTCTAAATACTACGGGCCAGATTCTCCAGCCCACTCTGCTCCCCTTGCATCACTTGAGCAGCACAATGTGAGCAGGATCTAGCCCTAAATACCAAGAAGGGATACATGCTAAAAGGCATTTAGCAGTCTTTGGTAGTTTCTACACCTTCTGCCCCATAGCCCCTAGTACAGCTAAGATCTCCACTAGGAGATCTTTGGGAATAACTTACACCTGGCAAATATTAGAGTAGTACCCAGGCTGTTTAACCTGTACTGGACGGGGGGGAAAAAAGCAGGGAGGCCTAACTAGCCCCAGCTCCCTCCATTGTAGATCATCTACCTTCTCCTTTTCTCCCCCTCTCCCATGCCCCTTCTAATCTGTGAGGTAAAAAGGATGTTTAGGTAGTCTGAAGATGATTTTTTTTTTAATTTTTGCTTAATTTTCTGTTATGCCTAATTTTATTTGAGACTCAGAAGTCTTTTACTAGCAGGACACAGGAAACCAAGTTTTCCTGTTAAATAACTTCAATTTGTCATTATTTTCCTTTGTTTTGAAAAAAGAAGCCAACTTCTATCCTTAATTTACTTCTGTACAACTCTAATGAAGGGTCCACAGAGAAATTAGGTATGTGGTACTCTAGTGTGAGGTGCACTCACACCCCGTTGTGCTGCACACTTGATTGTTCAGACAGCACATAATGTTGCACGTGTGGCGTTGGGGAGGGATCCATCCTTGCCTTTTGCCCAGGGCCCCAGATTCCCTAAGATCCTTGAATATGCCTCTGCTTTTTGAACGAGCATACGTTAAGTTATTAGGTAAGAAATAAACCCTTCTGCATGCTCTGTCATGATATAGAGATGATATCTAGGTCTATCAGAAATATATGGTTAAAGAAAGACAGAATGATCCAGTTACCTAATTAGGGCCACATCTAAAATGGCAGTGGCAAACGGGTGTTGCTGGTGCCTAGCACACGGGGCACATGCCCCAAGTCCCAGCGCCAGTGCCCCCAGTGTTGGGCTGTCAGCCTGGCCCCAGATCCCTGGCCGGGAATGGGGTTGGGAGTGGCGGCGCTGCCATTTCTGGACAGGGATCCAGGGCCTGGCCGCCCACATCAGCGCTGCCACTCCCAGCACATTCCTGGGAGGGGATCTGGGGCTGGGCCACCCTTGGCAACAGGAGCCGGAGGCAGGATCGACCCGAGCCCTGAATCTGGGCAGGTGGGTGGGGCCCTTGGCCAATGGGTAGGGCCAATGCCTGTGCCCCAGGCCTTGCCCCGAAGCAGCGATGCTCCTGGTGGCAAAGCCACCACTATTAGGTTGATATTTCTGGATCAACCTAGCGGTCAGTTAACACACATTAAATGAATCTGGAAATCAACTTATTAAGCCTCTCCCTCTCAAATGGTGCAGCTCAGTGAAGATGCTGCATTGAAGGAGAGTTAGGAAGTTGATGGGAGTTACTCTGTGTAGCTTGCATGACTCCTATCAACTGCTGCCAAATTTTCATAATCCCATTGTACAAAAGACACTCAGAAACTACTGTGAAACGTACAATGCAAAAATCTATATTGAATAGTGCAGAACACTTAAATCCATTGCCTTCAGAGATCTGAACTGAAAAGGCATGCACATTTGTCAGTCAGTTCTGTCTACTTGGGCAATGATGCAGCACTCGTTAGTCTCTTGTCATCCAGCTAACCCATAAATTTCTCCATGCTTTTTTGCTTGTGACCACTTACATGTGAAAATCTTTTGTGTGCTGATCTGAAAGGCCACTAGCCTCTGCCCTTGCTTGAAACCCACTTTTACTGTGATGCAAATGATTTTGGCAAGGATGTCAAGAAGTTAGGCTAGTCTGTATATTTTTGTGCATAAAATAAAGTAGGTTGCATTATAAGGATGAGGCCGGTTGCCACATGACCAATTTATATGTCTATTGTACCTTTACTCTTACCCTACTCGATTATTTTCATAGAAATATCATAGTGTGCCATAGTGTAGCAATCTCATTATTTATTTAAAACATGGTCCTCTGTAATTAAAGAAGCGCTGAAATTCCAAATTTAATTCAATAAAATAACAAAAATATTAATACTATATATTTGAAGATGGACTGCCCCTTGCACTCTTTTTTTTTTATATTTCAGATTAGAAATATTAGTATTCCATTAATGAGACAGCTTGCTAACATGAAGCTAAGCTTTGTGGAAGTTAATTTGGATATTCTTCATCTTGTTAATGCTGAAAAAAAGGCAAAAGAATTGAGAGGGGGATCACTTGATCAAATTGTTGAAGAATTTGTCAGGTTAACACCTGATAGTGCTTCTGTGGAACAGGTAATTACACATGATCCATCCATGATTTGACTATAAATGTTATATTAAAGAAAACATCCCGGAATTAGGATAGAGAGATCTTCTTATCAGACCTTCCTCTTCTGGTTTATAAATATTAATAGCAGAGAGAGTAAGGAAATCTTTCATTTGAATGTTGCAGCACAGAACAATCAGGTAGTGGTTTTCACTAGCTTCTTACGACCTTGGCTGTTCTTTGTACTAAAAAGGCTCTTGTCTCTCCAAGATAAAGACTTATGTATGATTGTCAGAAGCAAAAGTTAAGGGAAAGTGAGTTTTATCTTCATAGTGGACTACATTTTCCTCTCAAATCACATTTGTTCACCTCCCATAAACATACCATGACTGCAGGCTCGTACCTCATCTTTAAAGCCCTTTGTTTTCCTAATTTACTGAGAAATTTCCAGGTTTTATAAAAGCAAGTGGGGGGGGTCACCTGAATTTGAAGACAGAATTTTGAAAATACTGATTATTTTTAAAAAATCTGATGTAACATTAGGTATTTATGTATATTCATAATAATTAGTCTAAGTTTAAATCTGAGGCTGTCTGTTAAAGTAAGGCAGTGTAATGGAAGTTAAACACATGCATGTATCTGTATATGTGTGTATTCTGCTAATATACAGTTCATAAAATAAATCATAATTAGCTACTTTCAGAGTTCTTACTTTTTTCTAATTGTTGCTTTTTTCTGTCCTCTCATTTCCTAATATTAACCCCAAAATTCATCCAGATAACTGAAGTAAACTTTATGAACCTATTTCACACATTTTTCAATATTTGTAATAATCACTGATAATTTCCCAGGAAATTTTAAACAAATAAAACCTGAAACAAAGGGCTATGTTCATCTTCCATTTAATAATCCCTGCAAATTCTCCTGTAATAAACTGTGCCCTGTGAATTCTCATAAACATCTCATCACAGAGCACCAGTAACTCCAGGCACATTGCTTACCGCGTTGAGTTCAGAGGATCAGTCTGGTAGAAGGGTCTTCTGACTAGATTTTCTGATGGTGTGAAGCCATTTAAGTAGATCTACCCTAGTCCACTATGGTTGAGAATCTTGGTTCTCTGACACTTTCTACTCTTACTAGCCCAGTTAGTGAGTGTATGAAATTAACTTTGCTCATTCCACAAAGGCATGTAGCTGTTTTAGAAAAAACTCAACAGTTCCTTATGTAACAAGAACAGGATTGTTCTAGGAAACTAATGGCTGAATGTTGAAAGTAGACAATTTCATATCAGAAATAAGGTGCAAAAGTTTTAATAATGTTGGTAATTCATCAGTAAAACAAATTACCAGAGGATGTGATAGATTGGTGAAGTGTGTCTTTCTAAAAGAGACACTATATGTTGTCCAGAAGTTAGGGTGTGATGTATGAATTGCTTGGTGAAATTCTATACTTTGCATTATGCAGGTGAGCTCAGATGATCCAAAGGTCCCTTTTGACCTAGAAAATTAACAAATCCTTTGATGTGCTTTTGAAAAGGAAATACAGGAAATTAGTTTCCAATACTGATAATTTTGGAAATAGTTGTAGATTTAGGATATGGGATTTAAGCATTCAAAGTAAAACATATTTGTTTTCTGTTTTCATTTTCTATTATTGCTTCAGAGTTCAAAAACATGGCAGAATAGAGCTGAAATTATTTTTTCAAAGAACAGAAAGTGAAATGAAGTTGAAGAATTACTGGATTTCATGTGCAACCCCAATCTTTCCAGCAGAAGTGCAATATAAATTTCTAAATCATTGATTAGGTAAACATTTACTTTATATGTGAAAATGTGACTCATTTTAACATACTTTTTTTTTTTTAACCAGGAATGGATAAAAATTGGACGGACTGTGGGTCACATTGCACTGGCTCAGTTAACAAGTCTACAGAGTCTTTATACAGGCTGCCCTGATATCAAATCCAAGTACCTATATCTCACTGGGAAAACTCTGCGTTTACTTGCATTTAATATGGACCCTTTAAATTCAGATATTTACTGGAGTGAAAATGTTCTGGTAAGAATTTTGTTCTAAATTAAGATTATTTGATAGTACATAGATGTTAAGAATTTACTATCTATATGTACTGTTAATGCTTCCTTAATTGAAGGGTTTCAAATGGGCAGCCGTGTTAGTCTAATAAAGCAAAAAAAGCAAGGAGTCTTGTGGTACTTAAAGACTAACAGATTTATTTATCTCATAAGCTTTTGTGGGAGAAAATCCCACTTCATCAGATAATTTTGAAGAGGGGGGAATTTACAGAATGGGATGAAAATAAATGCAGGAGAGTGTAAGACATGGGATCAGGTCACACTGCAACAGCAAATCAGAGCAGGTGTAAGGATTCAAACTCTAGGAAACAGCACACGGAGGGTGAAGTCAAATTACCTGTTATAATGTGAAAAGAATCCATAGTCATGACTGAGTCCTGCTTTCACTCAATCTAATTTGCATATTAGTTGGATTTCGGCTGTTTCTCTTTGAAGTCTTGATGTCCCATTGATTTTCTTGATGACCATCATTAACATATCATTAATGGGGTAATTAGGAAGATGGAAATGCTCAGCATATATGCTGCCATGGCTACCTGTAAGGCCCTACAATATGCCAACATTTTTATGGGCGACTTAATATAACATTTCCTCAAGTCTCATCCCAAAGCACCTCTCCTCTATTTACGCTACATTGATGACATCTTCATCATTTGGACCCATGGCAGAGATGTGCTTGAAGATTTACACAGAGATTTCAACAATTTCCACTTCACAGTCAAATTGAGCCTGGAACACTCCACACAGGAGATCCACTTTCTGGACACTACAGTACAAATTAGGGATGGACACGTCAACACCACCCGATACTGAAAAGATCGGTATAGTTATCTACGCCCCTCCAGCTTCCATCCTAAACACACCACACGATCCATTGTTTACAACCAAGCCCTAAGATATAACTGCATATGCTCAGATCCCTCAAACAGAGACAGACATCTTGAGTATCTCTATCAAGCTTTCTTAAAACTACAGTACCCACCTGGAGAAGTAAAGAAACTGATTGATGGAGCCAGACGGGTACCCTGCAGTCAACTACTACAGGAAAGGCCCAAAAAAGAAAACAATAGAACACCACTGGTCACCACATACAACCCTCAAGTCAGACCTCTACAGCCTATTTTAAAAGATGACTCCTCTCTCTCTCTAGCCTTGGGAAACAGACCTCTCCTTGCCTACAGACAAGCTCCAAACCTTAAACAGATACTCACCAGCAACTAGAGACCTAACAACAGAAACATTAAAGCAGGCACATATCCCTGCAACAAACCACGCTGCCAACTTTGTCCACATATCTGCACAAAAGACACCATCACAGGACCTAATCAAGCCAGCTACTCCATCAAAGGGTCCTTCATCTGCTCATCCACTAATATGATTTATGCTGTTACATGCCAGAAATGCCCCCACGCCTTATGCATTGGACAAACAGGACAGTCCCTATGCAGAAGAATAAATGGGCACAAAACTAACATCAGAAATCACTACACAAAAAAAAAAAAAAAAAACAGTTGCTGAGCACTTGCCTCTTCCAAATTACTCCATTAATGAAATGTTAATGATGGTTCTCAAGAAAATCAATGGGACATCAAGACTGCAAAGAGAAACAGCTGAAATCCAACTAATATGCAAATTAGATTGAGTGAAAGTGAGACTCAGTCGTGACTTTGGATTCTGTTCACCTTATAACAGGTAATTTGACTTCACCCTCCTTCTGTGTGCTCTTTCCTGGAGTTTGAATCCTTACACATGCTCTGATTTGCTGTTGCAGTGTGACCTGATCCCATGTCTTACACTCCCCTGCATTTATTTTCATCCCATTCTGTAAATTCCCCTTCTTCAAAATCATCTGATGAAGTGGGATTTTCTCCCATAAAAGCTCATGTGATAAATAAATCTGTTAATCTTTAAGTGCCACAGGACTCCTTGCTTTTTTTTTTTTTTTTTTGCTTTATTGAAGCGTAGATAATGCAAATTGCTCATAGCCCATAGTAAAAGGTCATGTTGAGCCATGCCTTCTCCAAGGCTCCAAAGTGCACACCTTGACTATATTCCACAACCCTATGTGGCTGGCCATCTCTGCTATAGCCCTGCTTCCTCACTCCCTTTGATATGTGTTCCTGAGGGTTTGTCTAGACAAATGGTTAGTGCAGAGCAGGCTGAAGTGTAAATCTACAGCACAGAAGCATGCCATGCATTGACTGTGCATGTGAACCATGCTACCACAGGCTAACAGCCCCTGTGAGTAGTGTAATGGCTAGCACCTTTGCTTAATGTGCAGCAGGTCCTGGGTTTGAGCCCCAGGGAGTTGGACTTGAGGATCTCACAAGGTCCCTTCCAACCCTATGATTCTATTCTACAATCTGAAAGTTTCCTAGTGCATTTTGATCTACTATACATTAAACTGGAATAGGTCATTGCACACTAGTGAACTTTTAGTGCAATGAAGCAGGGTCCATGTGGACAGTATGTGCATAGCACCTTAGTGGCTGTAAGCTTTGCACCTCAGCCTGGCATGAATTGTTTGTGTAGGAAAAACAAACAAGAAGTCCCGTGGCACTTAAAAACTAACATTTATCCTGAGAGGTACTTAGCAGTCTGGGAACTCCCAGAGCACAAGGCTTTAAAATTTTGCGTGGCTTTTGTATAAGTTGTGCACTGGGAGGGAGACTTCTGTATGTGTTTGGAAGGGCCAGGTAGACTCTGACTCTGAATGAACTCATAAAATGCAGTGAATGTTATTTGATAAGCTCAAGTTTACATCTTTTTGACCATGAGGTGGGGGGGGTTTGAGCCCCTTCAAATCCTGAATAAAAATATTCGTAAGAGCTGAATTGAGCAAGACATTTACCTTGAATGTTAAAACAATGATATTAGGGACTGGAGAAAGGAGAGGGGATTTTCTTTAACTCTTTCACCACTGGTTTCCTACTACATTGCTATACAGTACAGTGTTGCTTATTCTTTGTGATTGTTATCATAAATTTCATGATATTTGGTACTTTGCTTAAAGCCTTAGCTCCTAGAATCAAGGGAATGTATGCAGATCTCAATTTTCATTAAAAATATAAAAATAGATTTCTCTTTCATAATTGCAGAATTAAGCTTGAAAATGTGTACCATACCTATCACAACTCATAAAACAAGTATAATCCCCTCCAGTTATTTTTAGTTGCCTTGTAATTAAGGCAATATCATGATTTGTGGGAACCTAACTCAGGATTTTTGAATGCTTGAGGATAGAAATACTGTTGGCATTCCACTGAAACCAATGAAGTGACTCCCTCCACAGCATCCTTTCATTCCTCCTTGTGGGAGGACAGTGAGAGGATTTAGTGATGGGCTGGATTCTAAGGATTAGTCAAGGAGACAAACCTTGAATATTAATTGTTTAACATAAGTCCTGTTAACACTGCGGTGTATCCAGGTAAATGCCTTGTGTTCTGGTAGGCACCTTGGGCCCACCAATAGGATTAATAAAGTTATGGGCTCCTGCTTCAAATCCATTCCCATGTCTGTGTTTCATTCTTCTGCATGTTATAATCGATGTTAGTCCTAGTCTACACTTAGGGCTTTTCTCAGCGGCAGTCAACCAGCATTTACGCGAGGCACATAAAATGCCTTGTGTAAACTCCGGCAATTTCCTAAGCTGCTGGGACACACTTGGGAAAGTCGACCGCAAATCCCTTGCAGTCGGCTTTCCCCTACATCTGCTGGCGGCCAGGACTTCTGGCACCAACTTCAGGGAGCGCAGCAGCGAGTTCAAACTTGCTGCTAAGTGCTCCTGGAATGTCGAGCTGATGGTGGCGATTTTGCTGCTGTCAGTATAGACATACCCTGAGGTACTTAGAAGATGTATCAGTATATATATTAAGCAGAGTTAATAAATAAATGTTAAATGTGTCAATGCACCTCTCTCCATTTTAAAGCTGAAACTAGCTTCCTATCTATCCAGCTGAATTTCATCCCCTTCTTAACTTTAAGAAAAATAACTAATCCGCTTACATTTTTGTGCAATAGATGCATTAATGAATTGTCTCTGTTACTGGTGGATAGGAAGAAGCTACACAGACCACGATGAAGCTTCCCACAAACAGAGCAGAATCCAATGAATGTAGAATGACAACTAGCAGTTCTCCATTTAGTAAAAAACAACATGATGAGCACAGGAAGAAAACAAATGAATTAAAGGTATTTTGTATAGGTATTTATATCAGTACCTTGAGGTCTTCCTTCTTTGAAGTAATTGCTGTGCCCGGGGCTCTTTAGCTTGCACTAAATGAAGTCTGAGGCTGAACAGGGAAAGCTGTAAAAGAAATCACTTTTATAGACAATTAACATTTTAATCCTGAAACTTGTAGTTAGTTAAATAGCCAAAGTAAAGAAACAAACAGACAGTGATGTTGGCAAGGTGCCAAAGCTAGTTACAAAACCTGCCAGACTCTTCTTTCTCATCATCACCCCTTCTCTCCCTTTACATTTTCTTCTCCCTTCCCTCTTTATCTCTTTTCCCCATGTCCCTGATTGCTGTCTCTTCCCAGAATATCTGTCATTTAATTCAATTTGTATTCAGTACTGGGTTGGGACAGAATATCTTGGATTTGAGCAACATACAGTAAATGAACAAGGAAAGGTAAAGGTACTTGTTTTTGCCAGAACTTTGAATTGTAGGAGAGGAAAGGTTTGGGGCTGAGAATTGAGGCTAAAGGGTTTTAAACTTGCCTCTGTGTGTAAAAATAACATATTTTTTACTTTTGGCTTATTTTTGGTATATTCTTGATATTGAACATTTTGAAGTTTTCTGCTTTAGGTGACTGGATCAAGGAGTTGAGTGTCTGTCTTTGTACCTGGAAAACAGGTTGAAAATTATACAAGCCAGTCAGAGCAGGAAGTTATGCTTCTTCACAAATTTTTAGTGGGAGACAACTATAGTGATTGGCTAATATTACAGGCATTCTGATGTAATGCTAGCTAGTTCATATGTTTAATTGTAGGAGTTTTATTGTAGACAAAATTTCTCTTTAAAAGACAAATATAAATTAGTCGTGTAAGAAGAGATGCTTTTAAAAAGAATATTTTAATTGGTATATAGCGCTCCACTAACTGTCCATTCTGTTTAGTTTCTTGACTGCACACCCTTAACACTCACTGGTGTTAATAGATAGTAAATGCATGCCTTTAAAGAAGATTAAAGTCATGATTTTTCATCAAATGTTAAAAACCACCATTATACAAGAATAAAACCAGATATTTCTGCTAAGATTGTACTGATCAAAATTGTGTCAATAATTTGTTTATGTAATTTAACACACATTTGAAAATAAAACCATTATTTTTTATTTAGAGAAAGCAGATTTTGGCCCGAAGATATCTCTCACAGTCCAGTGAGGTTTTGCTTCAGTGCATGCATGTTGGATTCAATAACGACATCATCGATATATTGGCTGCTGCTAGCCTTGAAATCATTGAATGCATTGGACAATTTGATCCAGTTTCAAGTAGCCAGTTTCTGGCCCTACATCAGGTAACACAACTGCTGCTTAATACCCTCTACAATATGAAAAAAGAAGTTTGAGTAATTTAAGAACATTTGTCTGTTTAGATAATATGACAACTGACCACTAAAACGCTATATAACAGCTAAGTTTCAAAGGGGTTGCCATATTAGTATAGTTCAGCTCAACAAGGAAGGAATCCTGTGGAACTTAAGGACTGACAAATTAATTTATCGCATGAGCTTTTGTGGGAGGAAAATCCCACGTCGTCAGATGTCTGATAAAGTGGGATTTTCTCCCATCAAAGCTCATGTGATAAATAAATTTGTTAGTCTTTAAGTGGCTCAGGGCTCCTTGCTTATATAAGAGCTAGGCACTGATATTAATAATAATAATTAATTGTACAATATGTTAGCTGATTTTAGTGGCTTTTGTCAGTATATATTGACATATGACCATTGTAAAACCTTGATAAGTTTGCATACCATGGAATTTCAGGGTTTCTCTAGTGGATTGTATTATGTTATCATTTTACTGTGTATAAAATATCATAATAAAACTACATGAAAAGAAACAGTACTGCAATAAAAAGTGCAATTCTTCCCTCTAAACCCAGGGTCTTAAACACGCAGCCTGTGGGCCGCACACGGCCCCTAAAGCTATTTCCTGCAGCCTGCAACGACACTATCTTTACCAGTGTTTGCAATATTGTTGTATGAAAAGGTTTCGGTGGTGCAGCCCTCAGGCTAACATACTAATCCTTGTGTAGCCCTGCATTAGGCCTCATGCAGCCCTTGTGGTGATATGAGTTTGAGGCCCCTGCTCTAAAGTGAGTGTAAAAATGGTTCAGTTTCTGGGATTGTGAAAATGATGTTCTGGTTTTCTGCATTCAATGTGTTAAAGCAGGTTGGAAATTTTAACTGTACATTGAAAATGGCAGATTGATATGTACGTCAATAAGTTGCATCTTTTCTGCTGTTGGCCGTTTTCCTGTGACTGATTTTCAGGCTTCCTCACATTGGTTGAGAGTTGTCCTCTTCTAGTCACTTTATTTTTATAATTACTAGGTACTGAATTGCTGAAATAAATTTCAGCACTCCTTTGGAAATACTCTTCTGATATAGTACCAGTGGGCCTGATTTGGAGACTGAGGATCCTACATGTTTATTAGGACTCTCCCCAACTCAGTACAAAGACAAGATTTCAAACAATCATGACCAATGGAGAGATCACTTTCAGAAAAGAAATTAATAGCTAAGAAATCTTCCAGTTCTCATAACTGATCACCAGAGCTTTTTATACTGTATCGTAATTGTAGATGCTGGTAGCGTGTTTGCCTTTTCATTTCACCTTTATTTAACAAGCTTTATTTATGAGAACTTTATTTATGAACTCTATTTATGAGATATGTTGGAAAATAAACTAATATGAAAACATTACAGAGCTGTTCAGCATCTGTGACAATGAGGGATATCCTGCTATCAGCCACTTCGAACACTAGCAGCTCTCAGCTGGCAGCTCTACTGCATCTTCAGCATCACTTAAAACAAAAGGGAGAAGTAAACAGTAATATTCTCAGAAATGTGGAGCAGAGGCTAACTGCTATCTCAAAGGTAGCTTCTTGAACTATGCAATATGTTCATGGAACCCGATTGTTCTGAAGCGAAATAATGTCTCTTCCTTTTAATTGATGGGACCCCAATCCCTTAAACTCTTCTATACATACTTGTTTTGAGCATCTGAAAATTCCCATTAACTTAAATTAAACTAAAGTTAATCACATGTGTTTAATTGTATAAGATTAGAGCTGTGGCCTGCTCCTTTGTTTAACAGGCATAATGTTTGCCCTGGAAGATGGGCTCTCTGGTTTTAGGCATCTCTTTTGTTCTTTCTTACAAATAACACATTATTATGCATAACACCTGTCTGTATGTATATTTTATAAAGTTCCTTTTTAAAGAAGAGTATAAATGATCCACATCTATAGTCCTATAGAAGTGCTTGAATTTCTTTTAGAAAATATAAATATTGAATTGCAGTATTTTGCTAGTACTTTCTACGGATAATAATAGATTTAATAATTTGGTAGATTTTTAGCTTTATGTGTAGGGTAGTAGGCAAATTACTCATTTTAATATTAACCATGAATTATTGTTTTAACTTCATTATTGTGCACTAAACTAAAGTATTTTTTCTAAATATGCCTTTTGGAAATAATGGAGCTTTATTTTTTGGAACTATTATAGATCAGTCTCTTAAAGAGGCACTGAAAGTGTTGTTCATAAAAAGATAGGAAAAGTAATATCTATTTTAAATTATTGTACAGGCATGGGGAAATCTCTCTGTTCTTCCACAACATTTTAACATCATAAATGAATTGCCACCAAACTTCCATATAATTATTCTCCAGCATTCAAACGACAGGTATAAAACTTTATCATTCTGTTTTGTACAAACCTTTGCCTGGTTATTTTGGCTGTTATTACCTTTTACTTCTAATTATTTTGGTTTTGTAATTTAGGGTAAGTGAACAAGTTCAGAACAAATAAGAAATGACCAAAATGCAAACGTGAATCTAAAATCTTTAAGTTTCCAGTTTTCACAAGTGTCTGTCTTTCTGTTCCTCATGCTGAACAGAACTGAGCCAAAATCTTTTGAGTGGTCCACAAAATTTCATAGTCCCCATGTTTTACTATGCATGCCTCTAGAAATGGTGGAAAGACTGTGACTCTGACTGGGGGACAAAATCTGAATTAGTAAGTGTCTTAACAAGTGTAGCAGCAGAAGATCCTTCTTCTCCCCCCAGCCTCCACCCTGACCCTTGTGTGATGTTTATGGCAACTCTGCAGGCTGTCATCTTTCCTTCCTTATTCTCCCTGAAAATAGAGGTTTTCTCTCCTCTCTCCCCTGAGGCACTTTTTGAAGCATGTATATACAGCATGAGGGAAAGTGGTTTTCAATGCCAGTAGACAGTCTTTTAAAGGTACTGCACTAAAAATAGTAGAGCAGTCAGCTTCCATTAGCTGTCCAAATACAATCTCATCAAACCTTCTGGGTACATTCTTATGCATCTTGCCTAAGTTACTGCCCTGCCCCTACACTGTGGTCCCACTGCTTCTAGCACGTCAACTTAAGTAGAGCTAGTGCATCTATCTACCCAGTTTGGGACCCATCCTTCCAGCTGCTTTATAGACATACCCTGAGAGATGAGGAGGGGGGACAAGAAAATTAGTTCACCAGTCTAAAGACCACTAGGGTAATGAGTAGATTAAACCAGGCTCATTGATTTGGACTGTCTTAACAATTTTTAGGTAAGTGTGGTTCATTTGCGCTTTGTCTCATCAGTTTGCCTGCTCTGACAAGATCACATGGAGTGAACTAGGTGGCAGTCAGCCACTTCTATGAGGCCTTTGCAAATGGTCATAGGAGAAACAATAACAGGTAGCCACCTTTCCACTCTAGTTGAGAGAGCAGCCCACCAGCCATCCACTCCATTTTTCAGTTGAATCCTATTTTTTTTTCTGTCTATTAGATCCCCTACTATTTGAAGGATATCTGTTTGTCTGACAGTCTGATTTGCCAGCTTTGGTCTTGGTCTTGGACTGCAATACTTAGGCACTTGTCTGAGTTCAGGAATACATAATATACCTCTGGGCAGAGATTTCCCTAACACACACCTACACACCCCCAAAAAAAATTCCCAACACCCCCCCAGTTGTCAGCTAATAGTGTTATACCAATTTAGTGAGCACCCTACACCTCCCCCTACACCCCCGCTAATTTCAAATCCTGGGGAGAATACTGCCTCTGGGCATCTGTTAACATGTAAGATTAGAGGGCAATGACTATTTGAAAGGCTGTTCTCTACAAACCAGGTTGAAATGTCTGAATATGTGTATAAGCAAATATTCTAGTCTGTCTTTTATTGCTTTCCATAGATCAGTCTTGTATAGTGCAATGATTAATAAGCAAAAACTCAGTAGCGGACAACAGAAAGGAAAACCACTTCAACCAATGGGTGAGTGTGTCTGTATAGAAATAAAAGTGATCAAAATGGTGGAGTTAGCAGATCCATAGGTCTCACTGTCTCATTCAGAACACAAAATGTCAACTCACATAGTCAATCTATTAAACTGATGTAATTATAGAGTGGTTATAGTCATAACCTGTATCTGGAAATTTATGCACATAAATCCAGTTAAGTTATATACATGACTGATCTGCTGTTTCTCTGCTTATCATTAGTCCAAATGTACAAAGAATCTCACTTTTGAGGGCCAAAAATCTGATCTTAGCTAAAAAAAAAAATGTTTATTGTAATGTTTTGATTGTTGGACCCTTTATATGGGTCAGACATGATTTGTATGTTTTAAAGTACTATATGTCATAATAATAAAATGTGAACACATCTTTAATAGCTGGAATGGAAAATTCCTTGGAGCAATGTGGAATGTGCTTTAAATCCTTGGTATTCCTTAAGCTACTGTTTCTCCAGGTTCAAGATATTACTGTTTTTTTCCGTGATAGTGACACAAAGTCCAAATAATATAGCACTATCTAATACTGTATTTTATCTCTTTACATCCTGGAATTATTCAAAGTAGAATATAAAACATATGTGGCTATATGAAAATGATTTTTTTTAGAAAGAAAATGTTCTTCATTACTTTTTTCTTTTATTAGTGCGGGCTAAAGTTTCTCGTTTTCCTGTGAATCCCAATGCAATCTTGACTTTGTTGGGAAAAGTGCATCTTTTCAAACAGGAAAGGATAAACTATCTCCTTAAACAGGAGTCTCAAAAAAAATTCCATATGGAGAAGAGTGATTTTGAAAAATGGAAAGAAACTACACCCAAAATAGATATGGTAATACATTTGATTCAAGATTTTTATTTTTATTTTTATTTTTAAAATAAGCATTAAAATATATACTGAAGGTAAAACAGAAACCTGTGCAAAATAGCTCTCATCTAGAATTCCTAGCTGAATTTATTCCAAATCCAACTTATTATAGACTCTGTAGTTGCTGTTTATGCTGTACTTTGAAACTTACTGTTTTCTTTGTTCTAAATAATAATTTGTTGTTCTATTGTTATTACTGAGGTTTTTTTTCCAGTAACTCAGAACTTCTTCATCAATTTGGACTTATGGAATTTTGGTGTGAAATGAGATGAAAATTTTCCCCAAATGGAATATTGTATATCTTAACGGCTTTTTGTTTAAACTTACATATAAAAATTAGGGACAAGATTTTCAAAAGCACCTACAAGAGTTAGGCATCCAGCTCTCCATTGGCTTTAATTCCTCCATGCATTTTCATTATGTCACCATTAGACCCCAATCCTGTAAATATTTATACAGTGCTTAAATTTATAGTCAGTGGAACTATTAACAGTGCATAAAGTTAAAGTTCTTACATAAGAAATTGCAAGCTAGGGTCCGTAGTATGCATTCACTCTGTTTTGATTACAAGATCATGGGAAATTGATGTCAACTTGAGATCTCTGGCTTCATTAGATTAGAAAATGCTTTTACACACAGTAATTAGTTTTCTCACAGTCACTTACGTTCAAATTACTGCCTTCTTGGTACCTCTTCCTGAAACTAGCACTTCTCCAAGTTTCGTGTAGGTGGTTACATTCCCTGCTAGTAAAAGAGTCCCATGGTCATTTGGTGATGATTCACATTTACCTGGGAGCTAAAAAATATAACTGAGGATGGAGTCTTTGAGCACTGCCAATTATTAGAAGGAATTTTAAAATTAAAAAGAGAACCTTACCTTGTTCATCTTAGGTTCCCTCAGCAAAAACCATGATTAAAGCTAGTGGTCAAAATATTGATGATTTTGTTTGTAGCCATGGCCACCCTTCTTTTTGGCCAATACAGAATAGGGTAATAACATAGCTTAAATGAACAAGGCCTGAGTTTTAAAACACTGGCTTCCATGTGTGCACATGAACCATACGTATTCAGATACCTGTAACACTTTCCTGTTCAGTTTATAAGACTGTCACTTGCCTGCAAAAGATAGAATTTACATTCACAGAAACAGTCTGCTGCAGATGGATACCGTAGCATTTATACATATAGACGTTTAGTACTTCACAGTTTCATGTGTGTTTGCATGCATACACAGTTACACTCACGCAAATGGAGACTGGGGTAAGAGCTATACAAATGGACCTTTCAGTATAAAATTAAAATTGTGTGAGTTTTTAACTTTTCCTTTCTTCGCTATTAAGTTATTCTTTTATTACTAATATACTTTCTCCTTCTTCTCTGTCCATTTCTTCCTTGACATCTCTTCCATCTTAACTTGTCTCTTTCTGTTTTCTCACTATCTTTTCTTCAACCCATTTGAGATCCTTACCAATCTTTCACCCTCTGGGACCATATCTTTTCCCTACCAGTCCCATCTACTAACTGTCATTTCCCCTTTTTTACATTTCCTCCCTTGATTTGCACTGTCACTTTACTGCTCTCTTTTTCTCCTCCTCTTTCTCCTCGTCCTTCCACTTCACTCCTTTACAGCAAATCATCTGCTACTCAGTATAAAATATTGTAGCTAAAATACTCCATCTATAATGCCACACATTATTGCACTGATTATTGAGTTAGAAAAGAGATTGTCAATAAAATGATGACATTAATAGAGCATTCACAAGTAGTAATTGTGGAACTTAATTCAGAAGGGGAAGTTGTGTTAGTCTAGGTCAGCAAACCATACGAGGAGTCCTGTGGCACCTTTAAAAACTAACAAAGTTATTTATCTCATGCACTTTCCTGGGAGAAAATCCCACTTTGTCAGATGCTTTGAAGATGTATTCTGTAAGTTACCCATCTTCAAAGCATCTGACAAAGTGGGATTTTCTCCCAGGAAAGTTCCTGCAATAAAAAAAAAAAGTTGTTTTTTTTTTAAATAATTCAGTAATTTAAGGATCATTGTTAATTTAATTTTATGATGTTTCAAATAATTACAAACCATGATGATTCAATTTAGCCTTAATTAATCTACTGTAATTCTGATCTCAGTTGTCATTTAACTTTGTAAACATTCTAATAATTTTTTTATTTGTATGATAGCATCTCAAGGAAAACATAACTGAAAATGAAGAAAATTTTACCTCAGATTTTTCTGACATTTTAAAAGCCATGGAAGAGTATCTGGAACCAGTTATGTCACTATTTGATTTTACAGAATTTAGGTAAGATACTTTTTACAAATGTTTCGCCATTATCTCCTTTCCTAAATCATGTTAAAATTAACATTAAAATATTGATGAAGTTAGGCCCTGATCTTGCAAAAACTTACTCACAAGCTTTGTTTTAAGCAAAAATAGCCCCTTGAAAGGGACTACTCATGTTCTTAAAGGTAACACCCAAGGTAACATCCTTTGCAGAATTAGGTCTTAAATAGGACTAATGACTGTCATTCTTAAATGTTACAGTATAACAAAAGGCATATAGTGTTTAAAATCAAGTTGAACAGTTATCATTTAACTGTTTAAGGCTGGCAATTTTAAGGAATCTAAGGGAGTTAGGCCTTCAAATGTCCATTAAATTTCAATGAGTTCTAGACACCTATTTCCCTTAGGATGCTTTGAAAATCCCAGATTGCTGTGTTCTGTGTAGTATTTTGAGCTATAATTCTTATTTTCAGACAGCATAGTCCACCAGTTTCAACAGCAGAATCAGGAAAAACAAAAGCCAAAGATAAGGAGACAAAACATACCGGATTACAAGGTACGTCCTATGTAGAAAAGAAGATACAGGGATAGATTTTGAAATACTGTTGTCTCCACCCCGTCTCTCCTGCAAGAGTTTCTAAGTACAAATAGCTGTAAATGCAATGTAGGCAATTTACATGCATGTTCAGGCACTTACTTATGTCTGAAAAATAGCTGCTTAGATTAGCCACAGGTTTTGAAGCTGCACCAATTCCAGGCAGCCAAGAATTATGATTCCATAGCAAGCCAATCTGTTCAGGAGAAAGGATGACCCATTGCAAAACGTCAGAAGGAGAAAACTTCTTGGGGTCCATCAGTGTCCTTATCATTCATCTTCCCTCTCCTAGGTTTGGGAGCAGGAGTCTTACAGTCTAAATGACTCAGTACTGTCTTAGGCTTGGTCTACATTGAAAAGGTACATTGAGATAGATATCTCTTGTCAGAGTGTGAAAAAACCCATACTCCTAACCAACATAGTTCTGTGACCAAAAAAAAAAAAAAAGACGACGGTGTGGATGCAGCTATGCTGATAGAAGACTGCTTCCACCTACTTAGTTATTATCTTTTAGAGAGATGCCGTTTTTGCAGTGACAGAGAAATTCCTCCTGTTGAGGCAGGCTAGGCAACCATATTGATATACCCATTCCTATACTATCTCTGTAGTGTAGACACAACCCTAATACTGAAGTGTCTCTCCTAAGAAGCTCCAGGAAGAGAGGGAGAGAGGATCAGGTCCAGGACTCAGTTTATGGACTGTTTATTTTTTCTGTGACAGGGAATGGAAAAGTTAGTCAGTTAAAGAGAGAACAAAATTATGACTATATGGCCACTTTCAGCCTTTTTCGTGGCTGTTATGGCAGAGTTTCTTTCCACAGGTGAAGATTGGCAATAATGATATTCCATCATTAGAGATTTCTTGGGATGTCATCCCCAGCCCTTGCTATGTCCTGATAAAGAGAGAGAAAAATCTTTGCACAATGAGATTCAGTGATTCTTTCTGAGTTACCGGGACAAAGTTGCTTTTCCAGTGATTTCCTGTGTCCATTCTGCTGCAGCTGTGAGCATTTCTCATGCATTGGTATAGGAGAGATTTCTTTAGCAGCACCCATAAAGACAGCTGTGCATGCACCCTGACTTCCCTCATCCTGGCTGTGTCTCCCTTACAAAAGCTAAGTCAACGTAGTGTGGCCACATTCCATTAAGTCGACTTAAGCCAGGGGACCCATTTAAAGAAGACTTAATATAGTTGACTAAAATGGCCCCACTGCACTAAGTCAACTATTAAGTCGACTTTAATGGCCACATTGTGTTAAGTCAACTTAATAAAGTCGACCTAATGCTGCAAGTTGACTTTAAGGAAAGGAGTTATTAGGTCGACTTAAGGAACTCCAGATGTGACCAGGACTTTGCTTAAGATGCCTTAAGCCTCCTTAAGTCAACTTAAGACCATAGTGTAGACATATCCCCTTAGAGCCAACATATAAAAGGTGGAGCCACCACATCACTCTCATTCTCAACATAAGCATTTGTATATAGTTACAGTTTATAGTAGCTATTAGTGCTGCTCATTGTTTGTACATTCATGCATTTATTTTATTCTAATTTTCTAATTGTGCTAGCTTACCTGAGCATTGCTTGGTACTGTGAGTGCTTATTCCAAGTTCTCCTGGCTTTGAGTATTGCTCCAGAGGCCACAAACCAATGACCCTTAGTGATCCTCACTCTCACTGTTGGAGGTGCTTGGTTGAGGGCTGTGCTTGATGTAGGTGTCTGATTTGTCACTGGTTTAAATCAAAGATGAGGAAGCAAAGAAAAGTGCACCATAGACACCATCCCTTAGAGCCTGCTTTTTATTCATTATCAGAGCCCACTCAGTCTGTGCAGGAAAACTCATCCACCATTCTTTCAAGACATGCTTTCCTTGTCTTGCCATCTGGCAGAGAAAGAAGATCTTTACCAGAGCTATCCTCAAAGAAGCACTGTCATTAACTAGGATGTGGATGGTCATGCCTGCAAGTTGAAGCAGGAGTTATGCCGAATGGTCAAAGCAGAAGTCAGGCCTAGTAATTAGAACAGCAGTTGGTAGGCAGGAATTAGAGCCCAGGATCACAATTGAAATCAAGCCTGGTGCCAGAGCCCAGGGTCAGAGCCCATGTCAGAGGTCAGGAATCCCAGCTGAGGATCAAAACCAAGTTACCTAGAGTGAGGCAAAACATGAGAAGCAGGGCTAGAACAAGGTAGGAGAAAGGCTGGAACAAGCAGGACCAAGAGCATCGCAGCTATGAGCAAATACTTGAAGCAGGCACTGAACTGCTACTGCTTGTCTTAAGAGCCAGTCTTCCAACTCTTGCGATCTTTCAGATAAGAAAACCAGTCAGGCACTGTACTGCATGCCAGCTGCTTATCTGGTTGTGCCCTGGAGACTGGCTTCTGCTGGAGGCCCAGATTTCTTACACTTTATACATAGGTGACCCAATATGCCAGGTTCCATTTCCAGGGCATACAGACATGGCTAAAATTGGTCTGCTGCCCTCAGATAAAACATCTGGACAAGTCAATATGCATCTCAGACAAGAGTACTGTCATCCCTGGATTGGTGGATGAAAAGGACAATGTGTGCTGGGAGCCCCATTACCATCAGCTCTCCCTGATAATGAATATGGTAACAGAAGCTTCCACCCTGAGGTAAGGGAAGCTCATTTGGGGAATATGCAAGCTCAGGGCATGGCCCATTCACAAGGACCAAATGGGGTGGAAGCAAGTAACTGAGCACCAAAATACTCAGTGTAAAAATTACCAAAAAACCCAAAACAAATTTTTAAAAATGGATAACTGGGAGATGGAACAATAACTGGGAAATGGAATTATTGATGCAGGCTATTCATGAGTCTGTCTCAGGAAGCGTGACTCCCACTAGTTTAGTCACAGTGTTCTCTTAATGTACGACCTGATGGCTCAAAATCAGCAACTGAATTCAATGTTGAAATAAAGAGAATGTTTATTGAGGTAACTAAAAACAAGGAAAAATGCACAAAATCAACAGTTAATACACAAATGATTTAAGTATAGCAAATAAATGGTATATGAGTAATATGAGGTATTAATAGTTAAATTAAACTTATAATTAAGTATTTTCAAAAGGGCAGCTGTGTTAGTCTAGCTCAGTAAATTTCTAGGGGGGTAGCCATGTTAGTCTGTGTACAGCAAAAACAAAAGTCCTGTGGCACCTTAATGACTGACAGATTTCTTCAGACATAAGCTTCCGTGGGCTCCCACCCACTTTGTCAGATGCATGAAGTGGAAACTACAGTTGAGAGGTCTATATACACATAGCAGGATGGAGGAGGGCAAGTGTTAGCGAAGTGAGTTCGGAGGGTGGATGGGGCCTGTTCACATCAGTTGATCAAAGGGAGAGAATGTGAGAATAAGGACAGTCATTTTTTGTAATGTGCTAACCATTCCAAGTCCCTATTCAGACCCAGTCTGATTGTGTCAAGTCTGCAAATCAGTTCCAGCTTACCAGCAACCAAACACCAAACAGCAAGAATGCTAACCCAGGAACCTATCCCTGCAACAAACCCCATTGCCAACTCTGCCCGCACATCGACTCCAGTGACACCATCACAGGTCCCAACCTCATCAGCCACACCATCAGGGGCTCATTCATCTGCATATCCGCTAATGTATTATATGCTTTCATGTGCCAGCAATGCCCCTCTGCCGTGTACATTGGCCAAACTGGACTGTCCTTGCACAAAAGGATAAAGCAACACAAATTAGACATCAAAAATGGCAACATCCATAAACCAATAGGAGAATACTTTGATCTCTCTGGGCACTCAGTAGCAGGCTTGAAAGTTGCCATACTTCAACAAAAAACTTCAAAAACAGACTTCAGCGTAAAACTGCAGTGTCAGATTAGGTTGCACAAAAGTATATCCTAGGGTATTTTCAGAGACTGCCTTTAGATGAAAGGAGTTATCAAGAATATTTTTCTGATTATGATTCCCTTCCTTCATTCAAAATAAAAAGATAATTTTGTACAGTGTGATAAAAAAAGAAATTCCATATTCCCAGGTGATTTTAATTATTAAAATATGTGTGATGAATTATTAAATATCTCGTTTGTTCTCACAGGTGGATATACAGTTTTAGGTGAATGTGTGATATTACTGGCAGACAAACTACTTATGGAGTTGCCTTTGGAAGCTCTGAGCGTCTTTCAAGAGGAGACAATAAGTTCTGTGTCAAGAGATTTTTCTCTCCAGATTCTCTACAATCGAATACATATAGAAGAACCAGGTATAATTACATGAATATTCCTTATATGAATAAGTTATTGTATAATAAAACCAATTAATTATGTTGTTCATTTTTTTAAATGAAAACAGACAGGTTTTCATACTGAAAAGTTTTCCCTGTAATACTGGTGGGAATATCTATAAAGAAAAGTCCATGAAAACATACTATAGTTTTTGAATAATGTACAGACTTGTAATATCATTACAGGATCAACTGTCCTTTGTCTTAAAAAAAGAAAAAAAAAAACCATCAGGATTGAATCCACATTTGGAGTGTACTACCTTTCTATAATCTACTTTTTCACCATACAGTTGAATGACTTATCCAAGTTCTAGGTACAGCCACTTCTACCTGCGTTTCCTGCATTACTGACTTCGCAACATCTTTTGCAGCTGCTGTTCATGCTTTCATGTCCAGCACCACCAGCCCAGTGCCATTCTCTGATGAACAGCAGCATATCAGCGTCAACAGCTATGTCCTCCCAAAATGGCAGCAACTGAGGGATGAAAATAGGCATGCTGACTAGCTTCAGAAGCCTTAACTTACATCTACGTGTTTGCAATGTAAGATGTGCTCCTGGGCTAGGTTAACAGGTTACTGACTATAACAGCCAGAGTGGCTGCCACAATGGAAAAATTTAACTTAGCCCAAACTTCACAGTGTGAGTGTGGTGTGGTAATACAGATAGTAAAACACAAGGTGGAGGAGTGCATGATTAGATTGGAGTGTGGACTGAAACACTTTTCTGCCCTCGATATTCTGCCATCTAACTGCTTTACCAAGCTAGGTATTGACTAATGACATATGAAAGAAGAAAAAGTGTCGGCTATAGTACAAAATCTGTCTCCAAGTCCTCCAGTTTAATATATCTAGACGTCCCTAAAGCACCAGTAAATTTTTTTGAACTTTAAAAAGTCTTGCAAAATTTAGATTACACAGATAAGTCTTAGAACCCTGACATTTGAAGCTGCTATCAAAAAAGAGAAGCTAAATTGAAAAAATTAGATTTAGCAAAGGGATCTAAGGGCTTGTGAACACAGAGAGTTAGTGCAAATATAACTTTGAGGTGGGCTAGAGTTTACCTCAATTGCCGGTCTCCAGTGCCAACAGAAATAAACTCCAACTCCCACAGAGAAGTAGCTGGAAACTCAGGACTCTGTCCTAAAGAGATTCACACCAAAGACTGTTCTGAGTTAATGAAAACAAAACAATGAACTGTATTAAATATTAACTTTATAAACTTTGTGATAAAAGAAAACAAAATTATTACTATACAGATCTATAACATGATGTGGCTATTTTAGGGGTCGGCAACCCCTGGCACCCATGCCAGTGCTGCTCAGGGCCTCCTGCTCCCCTTGGCCCCCACTGGCTGTGCTTCCCTGCTGGGGAGCGTGGCCAGCAGAGGCAAGGAAGCTGTTGTGCACAGCTCCTGCCCCCTGCTCACCCCGCCCCCTGCTGGCCAGGGCTAGAGGGGAGTGGGGTGGGTTGGCCAGCTGGAAGCTGCAGCTGCCAGGCATGGGTGCTGGCCCCAACCCCGACCCCTGGAGAGGGCTGTCCCTAGGAGAGTGTAGGGCCTGAGAAAATTGCTCTTTGCGGGGCCCCTGCACAGCCCCCCCCCTGCAGCGGGGGGTGGGGCCAACCACCCCAGGGGAGGGGCAGGTCTCTTCGCCGGTGGTCCCATGCCAGGACCCGGCTCACTGTTCCCAGTCTCACACACCCCCAACACGTGCTGCTTTTGGCTCTGTGCTGGAGCAGCGAAGAGGGGGCAACAGGCAGTGTGGCTGGAGGGAAGCAGTAAGGGCCCCGTGCTGCCTTCCACCACCTGCCTGCTCCTCTGGCACAGAGCTGAAAGCAGCACATGTGGTGGGGACATAGAGGCTGGGAACACCGAGCCAGGCATCGCTTTTGGCCAGCTCACCCCATCCCTCATGGGGGTGGGCAGTGGTGCAGGCCCTGTGCTGTCCTGCTTGGCTGGACAGCATGGGACCCTCAGAACTGCAAGGCCCAGGGCAGTCGCTCATCTCACCCCCCCCCCCCAGGGATGGCCTTGCCCCCAGAGGCTGCCGCTGCTGCCAGGGACAAGTGGCCCTGAACTGGAAGGCTTGCCCCGCCCCCTTTTGGCCCCTCCCCTGGCACCCACTGAGATTGCAGTGGGCAGGGCTGACACATGGGTAAGCAAAAGTTGCCGACCCCTGGGTATTTAATAAATCCACATGAGTCTGTTATAATTTTTATTCACCAGGTCCAAAGGCTTATGTTGAAAAAAGCAGCTCCCTCCTCTCTGGCAGGAGAATTCTAGTACAAATCCATGGAGACTTTCCTTCCTCTGCTGCAAGCACTGCTGTCCAGTCAGCTTACTTAATCAGCACTCAATTACACATGCACACACATATATAAAAACCTTGTTACAAAAAAGAAATACAACTCTGAGAATAACAAAAAATATAATTGACTCTTTCACCATGTTACATTAAAGAATTAAGGGGCAACCATGTTAGTCTAGTTCAGTAAAACAAACAAGGAGTCCTGTGGCATGAAAGCTCATGCCATACATGAATTTGTTATTCTTTTAAGTGCCACAGGTCTCCTTCATTGTTCGTCACAGTAGTTAAGACCACAACACAAAGCAGACAGTTAAAAGAAACCACTCTCCTCTCCAAGTGGTCCCTTCTCTGCAATCAGGACCCCCAGACTTCCCTGCTGGAGGGTTAACAATGCCACTAACCTAAAGTAAAATGCCTCAGAACTGGTGAAAGGAGCCTGCTGTCTGGTCCTGCCTCAGCTTCTCCCCTTACACAGACCACATGGGCTCTTCTCTGTGCAACTGCCCGGACTGCTTGCTCTTGGGCAACTGACCGTAGCACAAGCAGGGAACCTTGTCAGGACCCGCTCTATCAATGAGCTAGTGTGATGCTGGCTCAGGGTGCTGTGGTTTAGGGGTGCTGCCACAGTGGGGGGCAGGGCAGCTCAGCCCAGAAGTCGGATCTCATGCTCTCACCCCTCCCGAAGCTAGCCACCCTGCCCCCAGGGACAGAGCGAGTCAGCCCAAGAGGCAGACTCCACTCTCTCGCCCCGCCTCTGGGCCGGCCCGCTATGCCCCCTAGGGTGGAACAGCTGGCCCAGGAGAGGGGCAGGAGAGTGGAACCCATCGTCTGGGCTGGCCCACTCTGCCCCTTGGCCATCTGTTCCCCAGCCTGAGGGTGGGGCAAGCCGACCCAGAGTGGATGGCTGGTTCCGTTCACCCCCCCAACCCAGGGGCACAAAAGCAAAAGCCAGCGTGGGGCACCACAACCCCCTGAGCTGCCCTGAACCTTGTGTAGTATGCTCAAAACTACTACGCCACATACTAGAAACTTCTGGCTCTGGGCAGCTATGTAGCTAAGTCTGCCCAGCAACACTGATCCAGCCCCGACAGATCTTTTAAATTGACACTCCTCTTGTAGGCATATGGGTTACACACAGAAGCTGGGTTGTCAGTCTAGTGGCCACTAGCTTGCCATGTAGTATCTCACCTTGGAGACTCTACTGCATTGCGCTAACAGTCTGTGTCAAAGAATACTATGGTACTTCAGTCTGCAGCAGCAAGATCAATGCAGCCAGTTGTGCTACAGCTGAGCTCCTTAAGATGTTTCTATGAAAAGCACTTTTCAGTCAAAACAGTATTGTATAGCACAAACTTGCTTCGTCAACATCTCTCATTCTGCTACCCAAATATAGTTCTGGATGTTGTGAAAATAAATCATAACATTCCCTGAAAACAGTAACTTGTTTTTATTAGTGAACAAGAAGAATCATAAGCCTTTTCAGACTTGTAAATAAAAGTTCCATATGGAACTTTAAAATAAAGACTGTGTGAATCCAGAATGATCTCAAAAATAATATTTCTAAACCTTAGAACCCATTCCGTATCCCCGTGTCTCCCACAATTTGCTACCTGAGGCAAAACCTACAGTTTCCGGAGAGAGTTCAAATGTGTAGTAGAGCCGATGCTAGCCAATACCCCCTTCTGTGGCCTGCTGTGAGATCATCTGCTTCTGTAGCAGTGGACAGTAGTGGTTTTCATTGCTCTCAACCTTTCCTATGCCCTTTTTAAAAAAAATTTTTTTAGGAAGTTGGAAACAGCCTTCTTTGTTCTTTCCTCTGCCTTAAGGGGTACATAGCAGCTGAAATGGCTATTCTATAGTCCCCATTGCAGCGTCTCTCTGATGAGCAACTCCCCATTTCAGCTAAGCCTAAAAGAGGCTCCATTTGCAAAGCAGCTTTAAGAGGGCAAATTGTGCTTCCTGTTCTCAGCCAGCTGACCCTCTCTCTACTAGGACACAGAACTTTGAGCTGGACAGGAATGTTGGGACTCATGCTACTTCAAGCAGCTGCAACTCTACCACATAATAGCCCTAACAGGAGAGACAGAACAGAACAAGGAGAGGCTCCATTCCTTCAACATTTAAATGTTTTTCCCATTATTAAGTGCTAGTGATGTACAAGACATAAAATGCACAACTACCTATTCAGATACAAATATTCTACATATTGTCTTTCTTTTAAAATCATTACATAATTTTTTTCAATGAAGAAGAATTTGCCCAACAGTTTAGCAAATACCACCTATATTTTAAAGTTTTTATTCTTTGACCTTTCACAGAGAATGAAATAAAAAAAGAACCTAAAAGTCCAAGGGAGCCAAAACCAATAGTGGATCGAAAAAAGAACGTCAGAATGGTAAGCAGGATGAATTCATACTGCTTGACATAAAAGGGTAGGAAGACCTTCATCCGTATATCGGGACCATCATTTCAAGCTATTTCAGAAACAAATGGAGAGTAGTTACAGTTCAATTTTATATACATATTTTTATTTCCTTGAATTTTTCCTAAGACACATGGGTGAAGAGACATAATAAGGTAATTTGTTGTTCTTGCCAGTATCTTACAAACATCTTAAGTGTGAGATGCAGTAAAAGCCACAGAATTTGTTATAAGAGTCCTTTAATTAATCTTTGTCCAAAAAGTGCTGAACTCACAGTTCTTCTTTGAGTGGTGTTCCCTATATGGGCCCATACCAGGGCATTCATGCATTTCATGTGCCTGAGTCCAGAAATTCTAACATACAGTGTCTACTGGCCCACATGTGTGCAGCAGATCTCTTTCTGCTCCCTGCTGAGGGCATATGGTGTAATTTAGGCCAGCCCCTCTTCAGTTTGGTTTTTGTACATGTGTGGCCTGACTCAGAATCCACAGAATTCTGCAGTTTTTTCTCTTGATAGAACCTGTAAATAGATAAGTAATAATTTCTATATTTCATAACTTTTGTATTAGTCTAGTGTGAATATTATAATACAGTTAGTATAGCTTGTTTTTCTCTCTATTGGGAACTACTTCCCTGTGGCATGCCACTTATTCCCAAAGTCCTGGGGTTCATCCTAAGTCCCTCCCCAAGGTTATTTCTGAATTCCTTGTCAACCAAAATATCTACTTACCTGTTCTTCAAAAACTCCAGACTAGTGCTGAAGAGAAAAGACTTCATTCCCTTGATGTCAGACATGACCTGGCATTCTAACATGCAAAGGAACAAGCCTATCAGGACTTGTTCTCATAGCAGAAAGATTGCTAGGTCAAGCAATATCCTCTCAGAGACCCCCTAAGTGGTTTCTCAGTGCATCACCAAGGGCTACAGGTTAGCACCCATATCTCCTTTTAATGGAGTCAGGGAACACTTTGATAGGGCACAAGCTTCCTTGATAGCATCTCTGAAGGACATTCCAATGCTAGAGGTATGCAGAGTAGCCACCCAGAGCTCCACCCATATGTTTGCTAGACATAATGAGCTACTTTAGGCGTTTGCTGTGGGTGCTGCTATGGAAACTGTAGTACTTGCAAGCATCTTTTCTGCCAGCTTCTTCACACATTCTTCTAATCTAAGAACTGTTTGTCAGTCATCCACATATGGAGTACATATACAAACCAGCCCTTGAAGAAGAAATGGAGATTACTTACCTGTCACTGGAAGTTCTCTGAGATAGTGTCCCTACCTGTATTACACTTCCTGCCTTCCATCTCCTCTACTTCAGATCCATTTGTAGGCCAAGGGATGCAGCTTATTAAAATTTTTGCACTCTGGCTCATGACACATGTATGTTCATGTGTGGAATACTCACAAGGACTACACATTTGAAAGAACTTCCAGTTATAGATAACTAACCCCCATTTTTTTAAAATTCATATTCTGTGTGTTAGCGAATTATCCAGCATTAGATCAAGATAAACTCCTTTAAATATACTTGAAATGCTTCTTCCCAACAAAATATGTTTATATTTTTTATTTTGGTTGGCATTGGCATATTGTACCATGTTTGAAGTAAGCCTGCAGACTTCAGCAAAGCATTTTAATGGTTGTACAGTATTGATAAAACTAGAAGATTTTTGTGTGTCAAAAAGTAACTTTATAATTTAATTTGTAGGCACCCATTAATCGTGTTCTACCTCCTAACTGCCTGTCTGTTGACACACACAGTTTTAAATGTATCCTTTAAATAGTAACAATTAACCAGAACATGTTGTTTAAGATGATAGATTTCATTGTTTATACCTCCTTAGCTACAGGTCAGATGTTGTAGATCCATATAATGAAGCAAGAGAAGCAGGTAATGTATTTAGAAAATTATATGCTCTTCAAACTAGATGTTTTCTGGATTTGGTATATTTTTATGGTAAATTATGAACTTAAGACACTAGGTAGTAAACATAGCAGCTCTTTCTTATTCATGTTGCTTAATCATCAGTGAGGTTTAATTATTTTTTCTGAGCTTCTTATAAAATAAAAATTTACTTCAGGCTCAGTTGAATTATGCTACTTTTTTCCTTTTTCATATAAGTAATAAAATATGGAACTATTTTTTTCCCCAGAAAATGATTATTGAACTAATCTTTCTCATTATTTTCCCCACAAAGTGGACAAGTCTTTATCAAGAATTTGGTTTACCATTTTTTTTTTTATTAAAATGGTAAGCTAAGGCCCTCAGCACTAGTGCAGTATGCTTTGCAGGTTCATGAGCCACCGGAGTGAGTACTGTGTGATAGTCTTGTGCACTGCAGAAGAGAGCTGCATGTAGACCCTGCATCCACTAAAATGAGCTGAGGCTCATGAGCCCCCAATGAGTTTTTAATGCCTCTCTTGTGGTTCTTGGCAGTACATGATATTAAACCACTGTGTGATTTAATTGTTAACCAATCTTTTGCTGGTTTTACTATGTTATTAACCAATTGTAGAATACTTGCTGAGTCATTTTGCTGTGAGAATATCTTTATATAAAAGTTGTAAATGAAACAGTAAATCCTCACTACTGTGGCTCTTTTAAGTAATGTTGATTCTTAATTTGTCACCTGAAACACTGAAATTTGAATATCACTGGGCTAGAGCAAAGGAGGGATGGGTAGAAGAGGAGCAAAGGGTTCTACACTGGGGGATCCAGTAATTTTTACACAACGTGAAACTGATACAAAAAAACTGTAGCTGCTGCTTTAGCTTGGATGCCACCGTAGGTCTCTGCTGGAACTCCATACCCAGGTGTAAAGTTGTAAGGGCAAACTTCAGCTTCCAAACCCACTGTTCCTTGGTTTTTCACCTGCACAGAGCCCCATCACTCTGACTTCATGCTGGAGAGGGGAATTGCACTCCAGGTGAATAAGCTGGACCTTTTTCTATCTTAAGTACTTAATGTAAAACTAAAATTCTTAGAGTATTTAGTATGTGGCTCTTTTCCTTCTTTAACAGCTGGTGTTAAGTTTCATCTTTTCTAAATTTATAGACAAACAGCATTTCATAAGTATTGAACTGTTACCTAAAAGTGGCACCAAACACATTTGTAAAAATCTGTGTTCATTTTGTGTTCTTTGAACTGTAATTCATACATCATTTCTGTGAACCCAACTTTCCATTCAAATTGCCTGAGATGTCAGATATAGTAAAGTAACTCTATCATTTAAATCCAGCCTGGAGCTTTGACACTGAAAGCCAGTGTTACTAGAAGACAAAAAAAATTAAATTGTGTAGCCAAATTCTATAATTACTTTGGCATTTAGCATAGCCAATATGGATTATAACAAGGCCGTTTGAAGGGTAAGGGTTCTGGTTCGAATCTGATCACAGATGAATCAAAACTGAAACCAATTTACTATGGGCTACTCCCAGAGACAAGCAGAGGGTACTCAGATGTTTAGATTTTATAACAATTCTTTCATTTGCTAACAGCATAAAGCATATAATTGGTAAGAGCACATAATACATAATAATGGAATTATTTTGTTAGGTTAAGCTTATAATGGAATAAGAAAATATACATCAATGCAAATACAGACACATCTCATACAGTTAATAAAGCAAATCTATACAATTAATAGCAAAATATAACATATTACACAGGTTACAGCTGCAGGTACAGCTTATAATTACACTCCCCTGAAGTAAGATGTAAAGGCTTCAACTGGAGTGCAGAGAGCCTAGTAACCTTGATATCTTTAACAAAGATAAAACAATAAAACCTATCTAAAAGAGAGTAAGCTGGTGGATCTGCGAGGATCTTTTCACAAGAACGTTGAATTCAGGCCTAATAAAATGGAAAATTCAAATTCTTTACCAAATTCTAAGGTCTTAAATACCTTTTCTTACTTTTCTAAAAATAAAACTAAATTATCTCATTCTTTTTATTCACCCAAATGTAGGTCTTAATCTTAAACTTTTTAGATAATTGGTTCAAGGGGTTCATGCATATGATTGACATATTTTACCTGCTAGAAAATTCCCCTTCACCTGTTTACAAATTTTGTGGATTTTGTGCTGTCAAGGGTCACACCTTTGAGTTGTTTTTCAGCCCACCCTACCTAATATGACCCAGACTGCCTCACCTTTCATTGATATATTTATTAAAACAAATTTTTAACAAAGAGAACAATTTTGTTCCAGCAGCAATATATATAAAAATGTTATGACTTTGAACTCCGTTACTCTCCCTAGTTTCTCCTTGACAGCAAATTAGAAATAACTGATTTTGCAGTTTTGGAGGAGCTTAACAGAGGAGGAAGTTATAAGAACATGGTCATAAAAAATCAAGTCAGATAGAAAAAGTAATTAAACTGTAATTAAAACTGAAATGTGGTTTGTTTTTGAGTTTACTCTTGTGAAATATATTAAACTGAGAGCTCTGTAAACTGAATTCCAGTTTCCAAAGGAGCAGCTGTGTTAGTCTAGTTCAGTAAAATAAACAAGGAGTCCTGTGACACTTAAAGGCTAACTTATTTATTTATTGTGTGAGCTTTCGTGGGAGAAAATCCCATTTCATCAGTTGTTTATGATGTATAAAGGCGTTATGGTCTCTATCACTACAGTACATGAACTCCTAAAACAGGAACAGTATGTACATTAACTCTTGATAATGATGCAATTCTTATGTTACAGAAGCAGTAAGTCCTTCCCAAAAAATAAAGGAAATCCTAGAAAAATACCATGACCAGTTTACACCTCGGTGGGAAGGAGTTATTGGTAGCATGCATGTTCCAAGGTTTGTAATGACTCTTCTGTATTTCTCTTCTTTTCTTAAAGAGGCACTTGCCTAAAAGACTAGTCATGATAAGGACCCCGTTGTGTCAGGTGCCATGCAAACACATAGGAAGATGTAGCTCTTACTCTAAGCATATCTGTACATTTACAGATGGAAAGCTTTAAGGGAAGAATCTAGAGGACGAACCTGTTATATATTTTGCCATATTGATCACAAGAAAAGCAATAATATAGGGGACTATTCTGTTGATAGCAAGATTGCACTGTCCTCCTTGACTATGATAAGCCTATATACCTGACACTTCAGAAAAAAACTTACAAATGTAAAATAAAGGAAAGCTAGAGAAGACATATGCAAGGAGTTGGAGAAAATCACAAAGCATATACATAGACAGATCCATAACGCAGGTACTCTAGCAATATTCCATTGACAAATAACAGGAGGTGACAAGATCTAGTAACTCAAGTCACCTCCTGTGCGTCTTACAAGTATTCATCTTCACAGAGTTTATAAAAAGCAATTTTGTAATCAAATATTTGAAAACTATAGCATTTTCATGTTTGTTATGGGTTATAATATTGTAGCACAAAATTCTGAAATAAAGCAGTGAAGATTTGTCCTTTAATTTACAGTTTCAAGAAGAGCTGATGATGAAATTAATATTTTTCTATACAGTTGATTCACTTAGCTTCATTTATAATTACTTCAGTTTTGGGATCATCTCTTTCCAAGTTGCAATTTCTTAGCTCCCTAATGGATGTATCTCTGCTAGAACTTGTACAGGGCCTTTGAACATTAAAATAAATATTCTGTGTCAAAGAAATGGAGATAGCACAATATATACTTGTTTTGTTTCTCTGTAGGCAAATTCCTCTAATCTCAGAAGCACAGTCAGTGTCTTGTTTATTATGAGGTATTATATTACAATGCTAAAGTGTACATTTTAGTGAAGTAAATTATAGTGTAACAGTTCACAAACTTTGCTGTTCAAATTCTGTACCATAACTGCAGTCTTCTCTAAACAATTGATCACTTTTTTAATTAACATTGAAATATGTTGTATAGATGAATCCTGAAAAATGTTGCTGTAAAACAGGCTGGTCTAAATAGCTTGCCTTTCTTGCAGTCAAGCTGAATGGGAGCAGTTACTTAATAATTGCAGTGCGTTTCTGTTCTATGGAATGGAGAGCTTCTTGTCTCATATTTTACTTAACAGATTCATTGCTATGAACATCCCAGGTGAGATAAGCAAGTTGTAAAACAATTTATTGTGTTCTCTTTCCTTGCAAATCCTCATAAAATTCTGTTCCATATCTAACAAATATGAGAACATTGAAGTTATGCAGTGAAAAGTACGGTTTAATACACAGCTAAGGGACAATGCTCTTTAATCAATAAGTTCTGCATTCACAACAGGGAACAAATAGCAATTTAAATTCTTATTGTTTGCTACCTGTTAGAATAGTATTACATTTTATGGAGGGAGAGTCTACTACTACTTTCTGGGGGTGGGAGATTACTATCAAAGTTACCTGATGATTTTTATTCTTTGACATATTTTTCTTTCTGCTGAAGTTTTGTTTCTTCCCATTGGGTCCAAATTTCTTTAAAAGACACACATTAAAAGATTAGGAGCCAAATTTTCAAAAGTTGCCTCAGATTTTGTGGGCCCAAGATCAGATTTTTGGCTATGTCCACACGTAGATAGTTATTTCAAAATAAGTTATTTTGAAATAACTTATTTCAAAATGAAATAAAAAAAAATTAATTCAAAATAAGGGAACCCCTGAAAGCGAAATAGCATGCCATGCGTGTGGACATGCTATTTCTCTTCCGGAGGGGCAGCATGGGAGGTGTGGCAGCATGGCCCCCTGACAGGGCCATGTTGCCAACCAATCCCCTGCCTGGCTCTCCCCTGGAGAGCCAGGCAGGGGAACACTGCCCCCAGGGCAGGAATCCTCTTGCCCTGACTCCCCCGCTGCTCTTGCAGCAGCAGGGGAGGGACTGTGGGGCACCTGCACCCGCAGCCCCAGAGCCAGGCGGCTGCTGCCAGGCCAGGAGCCGGGGTGCAGGCTCTGCCCCCTGCCCAGGCAGGGCGTATGCCGCCCAGGCCGGCAGGAGCTGCGGGTGCTGGCTCTGCTCGCCGCCCAGGCAGGGTGCATGCCACTGGGGCCGGTAGGGGCTGTGGGCACCACCTTTGCCCCCCGCCTAGGAGTCCAATTTCACCTTTGTGAAAGTGACAGAAGGCTACAGAGCCTGTGAAGGGCTGGGGGAACTCGCACGCCCCCTCCTGACACTTACAAGCAGCCAGGGGCCCACCAGGGGGCATCTTCCCTGGCCGCTTCCCCTTGCCAGGGACAGGGGGGCGAAGCGGGCTGGGGCACCCGCTGCCCCCCCGCCCGTCACCCCCGGAAGTGGGAACTGCAGGCAAAGCCGGCTCCGGCGCCCGCTGCCCCCTGCACCACCCCTCAGCAGCCTGGCCAGGGTGCTGGCGGGGGAGACTTCCTCCCAGGGTTCATGGCACCCTGGGAGGTAGGTCCAGTGTTAGATCGATATGTGTTCCATATCGATATAACACAGCCAAATGCTTATTTCAAAACCACAGTTAAAAAGTTACATATTATTTATATTCATTTTGTAAATGCTGTTAAAATTACTGTTTTGCTTTTCAGAATGTCGTTTGATGATACTTTTAGATCTGGTACGGTCGAATCAAAGTTTCCAACGACTGGCAAAACTTGATACATCCAAAAGGTAGAATAAGTATTATTTTAGCCCTCAGAAATTAGTGAAATCTCCACAATGCCACATTTTCTGTCTTTCAAAGCAAATTTAAAATGGTCTCTTCTGCTTTTGCAAGTGAACAAGAATCGGATCTGAGTCAGGAAGGGAGTTTGGACTGCCCTCCATGATCCTTCAGAATCCTTTTCTTAGGTGCTGCATTGTATCAGGGCTCTACAGATGTGGAGAGAACAGATTAAGACTGAGGACAGAAAGATGGGGGTGAAAAGAGCAGAAGCCTTTTCCCATCATCTTTTGAACTCAGGATCCAAAAGGAGCACGATGTTTACATCAGTCTAGATACAACTTTTCTAACATAGAAGGACACTCCAGACTACTTTCAAATGTTTAAAAAATTAATGATTTGACACTCAGCCAAGTGTTTGCCATTTGCTGGAATAAACTTTTTTGGGATTCTAATTAAAATCCTTCTGGATGTTTACTATTTTTGACTAAAGGTGTTAATCTTTAAGGCAACTCAGTGTTTGCTTTGCATCTAACTTTTAAGAGACAGATCTCATATAATTCTTTTATATATCCCATACAAATTCTTGACATTAAGTCCATTTCTCCTTGATTCAAATACCATTCCAATATTTGTAGCATTTTGCCATGTGTCCTGGTTTAGTCATAAATAGTTAATTTTTCCTTGAAATAGTGATATTAGCCCAAAATAATTTGGGAGGAGGTAGATAAAAGCATGTGGTCATCAACTATCCAAATCTTCTACTCAGTTGTGTTCCCAATACTTCCCATTTTTCTGACTTCATCTGATAAATGTCCTATTAATAGAAGATAAATAGGAAAATGTCCTCCTAAAATATAAAGAGTCATCAATTAGGATCCCCTTTTTTGCTTCAAGTATCTGTACACCTTGCAAATAAAAATGTTCTTGATGTAAGCTATCTAATACATTTATACACATGCACACAGAATAACTCTGAATATTTAAACCAATAACTAAACATGAGTAAAATAGCCCCTCTCATTTACAGAACTACAATTAAACATGGTGCCTTTATTTCTCAAAGCTTTTTTCCCCTTACATAGTCATTCCCTAAATTAAGTCAAAAGACAATTCCTTAATGCAGTTTTTCCAACTGTGTACATTCGCAGTGTCATCCTCATAGATTATTGTATTTACCAGCCTGTTGCTGTCATCCTGCATCTCTTAAGTGGGTGATTTATGTCTCTGACTGTGAGAGTTTCCTAAAAGTTTAGAGTAACTTCAATTAAAGGCTAAATCACAAAAGTTTGTGTTCCCCCAAGATATAGATAGCATCCTCCAAATATATTATAGAAAACCCTAATTGTTGTTTTACACGGAGATTATCATGAAATGCAGACTGTCAAAAAGTCAACTTCCATTTTTAAATTACTACAATTCTAATACTGTAAAATTTCACCTAAAAGAATTGTATCAAAACGCCAAGTCTCTAATGTTCAGCAGCAGCAATTTCATTTAAACCAGTTCTAGGGAGGAAAACTTGTTTCCTTGTATATCCTTTTGAGCCCTTAAATTTTGCAGCACTCACTCTAGGCTTGTTTCTACTGTTAAAGGCCTGCATTTTTTACCTTGGGTAATTAATGCATGTGAGTTATGATGAGATTAAAAAAAAAAAAAAAAGACCAGGCACTCTAACTGCAAGGGCAGCCTGAAGTGCCTTGTCTCTGCTGTATTTTTACCATTGGGTAGGTAACACATGTTAGCTACCACAGGAGAAACAAAACACAACTTTTTTAGCAGTATAGACAAACCTTATAGGTGACAAATGACAGACATGCACCTCATATGAGGAAAAATTACTTCTCTATTTCTTTGTCATCCTTCTGAAGGTAAGCATTACCAATGACTCAGTTTATGTGTTTCCAAACATCTCACATGGATCCTAACACCTACTCGACAGCCACACTTAATGTGCATATCTGTTATTCTTTCCTCTAATTTATTTAATTATGCTTCCTTAAACAGTAACAGTAATTTAATTATGCTTCCTTAAACAGTGGTCCACAGTTCACTATGTGGGAGTTCACACACAGTACATATGAAGTAGAACTTAAAATAGTAGTTTATATAGCATCCCATATGTAATATAAAACATTACAACACACTTTCACTAAGAATTAAAAATATAGGAGAAAAATGCAAGCCACTGCTTTGTTTTGTGTGGTGAAAGTTGAATAATGTGACACCAATTTCTAAAATGGGCTCCAGAAGCAATCTCAGCAATTACAGGATAGTAAGTCTAATTGCAATACTTGGCAAATTGGTTGAAACTATAGTAAAAAATAGAATTATCACACTGATGAATACAATTTGTTGAGTAAGAGTCAATTTGGTTTTTATAAAGGGAAGTCAGATCTCTCCAGTCTGCTAAAATTCTTTGAGGGGATCAGCAACCATGTAGACAAGGGTAATACAGTAGCTATAATTTACTTAGATTTTCAGAAAGCCTTTGACAAGGTCTCTCACCAATGCTTCTTAAGCAAAGTAAGCTGTCATGGGATGAGGTAGAGGGTCCTCTTCTGGATCAGTAACTGGTTAAAGATAGGAAACAAAGAATAGGAATAAATAATCGGTTTTTTAAATAGAGAAAGAGGGATAGTGGTGTCCTACAGCAAGCTGAACTGGGATCACTGCAGTTCAACATATTCATAAATGATGTGGAAAAAGGGATAAACAGTGCAGCAGCTGATACAAAAACCACTCAAGATAGTTAAATCCAGAACAGTTACAAAGGGGTCTCATAAAAATGGCAAATGAAATTCAAAGTTGATAAACGTAAAGCAATGCACATTTGAAAGCATAATCCTAACTCAAATATAAAATGATGGAATCTAAATTAGATGTTACCACTCAAGAAAGAGGTCTCATAGTCATTGTGGATAGTTCTCTGAAAGCATCTACTCAAGAGTGCAGTTCCAAAGGGGCAGCTGTGTTAGTCTAGTAAAGCAAAAAAACCAAGGAGTCTTGTGGCACTTAAAGACTAACAGATTTATTTGTCATATGAGCTTACATGGGAGAATACCCCACTTCATCAGACACTTCTTGAAGAGGGAGAACTTACAGAATTGCATGAAAATAAATGCACGGGAGTGTAAGACATGGGATCAGGTCACGCTGCAACAACAAATCAGAGCATTTGTAAGGATTCAAACTCTAGAAAACAGCACACAGATGGAGGATGAAGTCAGATTACCTGTTATAATGTGAAAAGAATCCATAGTCACGATTCAGCCCTTCTTTCACACAATTTAATTCGCATATTAGTTTGATTTTGGCTGTTTCTCTTTGAAATCTTGATGTCCCATTGATTTTCTTGATGACCATCGTTAACAAATCATCAGTGGAGTGATTAGGAAGAGGCAAGTGCTCAGCAACTCTGTGTGTGTGTGTGTGTGTGTGTGTGTGTGTTGTGATTTCTGATGTCAGTTTTGTGTGCATTTATTGTTCTGCGTAGGGATTGTCCTGTTTGTCCAATGTATAAGGCTTGGGGACATTTCCAGCACATGGTGGCATAAATCACATTAGTGGATGAGTAGGTGAAGGACCCTTTAATGGAGTAGCTGTCTTGATTAGGTCCTATGATTGTGTCTTTTGTGCAGATATGTGGACAGAGTTGACAGCGTGGTTTGTTGCAGGGATATGTGCCTGCTTTAATGTTTCTGTTGTTAGGTCTCAGTTGCTGGTGAGTATCTGTTTAAGGTTTGGGCTAGCCTTGTGAGACAGACCTCTCCTCACCTACAGACAACCCCCAATCTGGCTCATCTAGAAAATCTATAAATGGTCTGTAAAATTATGACTGATCTATAAAATCTAACTGCTTTGGAGAAAGTAAAAAGGAAGTATTACTTCTCATAACACAAAAATGAGGGATCACCAAATGAAGTTAATAGGCAGCAGGTTTAAAATGAGCAAAAGGAAGTATTTCTTCACACAGTGTACAGTCAACCTGTAGTACGCGTTGCCACAGGATGTTGTGAAGCCAAGAGTGTAATAGGGTTTAAACAAAAAAATCTAGGTAAGTCCATAAAGGAAAGGTCTATCAGTGGCTATTAGCCAGGGTAGGCAGGGAATCTTGTTTGCCAAAGGCTGGGAATGGCAGATGGGATGGATCTCTCAATTACTTGTACTGTTTATTCCCTCTGAAACACCTGGCATTGGTCACCTTTAGAAGACAGGATAAAGGGCTAGAGATGAACCACTTGTCTGACCCTGTACAATAAAAAGACATTTTTTCCCTTCTGCACAGCACACATCATAATATTTAAGGAAACTTTGAACTCATATTTTAAGGATTAAATTTATTGATTCTATTATTTTTATAATGTTGGTTTCCTTTAGTTGTCTACATACATTTGTAGAAAGACCACCAGAGACAGCAATCCTTCTAAGCCTTACTGGTGTCCGTTCTATCATGGCCAACCAGTGGTATACTACTCTACAAGCAAACGCAAAAAAACTGGAAGTCTTGTCTGAAAGTATGTACGTCTTCCCTTAATACATTAGTCATTAAGATTTCTGGTGCTTTTGGGTTTTTTTTTAGAATAGCACAGTTCATATGGTATCCTCTCTGGAGAGCAAGGGCTGAGAGAGAAGCTGCAAACACCTGAATGCTAGAGTAGTGCAGGTTGCCTGGATATGCAGGCCTTCTCGTCCCATCCCCAATTCTAAAAGCCCTTCTCAGAGCCCTACCCATTCCCTGTGAATGGAAAGAGAACTGTCCAGGAGTTGCCAGACACTACCAGCAATTTACTGTTTTAAGAAAATGTTTTTGATGCCTTCAAAGATGGCATTAACCTTGTCTTCCTGATTTAAAAATGTAAAGTGAATGTGAATGAAGGACTAGTTGCTGGTTGTAAAGTAAGAGCAAGACATTTATAATAAAGATCAAGGTCTTGAATCATAAAGGCCACAGAGCAATTTCTAGGTATTCTATAGCCACTAACGGTAAATTATCTGAAAGTTACTTGCACATTCACAGAAATATAACTGACTCCTAGAACAGCAATCTATATCATTTTCATTTTTTCAGATTTTAAAAACTTGAGGCACCTGTCCAAAAAAAAAAAATAATCCCATGCCTTATATCTACTTTTTCAGAATTCTCATTAAATGTTCTTAACAAACGACTGTATTCCTTTTTAGATTTGTTACAAACTGGAAAAACAACTGGGCAGACAATTCGTATTCTTCAAAAGAGTATGATTGGAGTGGAAGAGTCACCGGCTAGAGGTAAGAAATAGACACCTTTGTGTAATGTACAGAAACTTTCTACTATTAACAAAATTAGATGCTTGTAATTTCATCACTGTTAAAATTCTTTAAGAGAAGAAAATAATTGCCACCTGAAGAGGCTCCTGAATTCAGTAACACTTCTCCCTCAGCTGATTTGTTGCAAAGCTAAAACTAATATTGGAAATGGATAGATTTTTAACAAAGGAAATTCAACATAATATTGTGATTTTGAAAAAAAAGTTTGATGTTTAAAAAGCCTCCAAGAACTATCTCATGACAATAGCTACATGTAATTACAACAATTTTAAAAACTTTTTGCAGCTGATATGTACATCCACAGTTCATGGAAAGAGTAGGGGAAAGAGAAGAGCTTGAAAAATCAGACTTTGTAGAAAAATACAAACGCAAGATAGTCGAAGTGAGCTACTATCTAAACAGTCTAATTTGTACCAAATCATAAAGTATTTTCATCACCATAAAGTCATAATATATATTAAAAACATATTAATTCAACATGTATTAAGACAAATCTTAATCTCATTTTTGTTTAACTATCCAGGACAAGATGTTGATTTTGCTTCATAATCTGAGTCCTGATAAATCACTGAATTAGTCTAATTTTTTATGTTGATAAATTTTATTCTCTGTAGTCTAATAGGGTATATTTATTTGTTTTTTTACTTAATGACCTGATTTTCAGAAGTGCTGAGCACCTGTAGTTCTCATAGGTTGCAGTGGGAGCTGAAGGTGCCCAGAACCTCAGAAAATCAGACTTTAATTAGTGTGTATGTAGTGGGGAATGAATATTCGGAGGATTCCTGTTATTTAGTAAGGTACTTTTAAAATTTAGTTTCTGTGGAAAGCTCAATTAATCCCCATTTTGTGAAAATTTCTTCACTTGATTCCAGAAACTTCTGATCTAATGTAATTTGACATCTGCATTATTTATTTGTGTTAAAGTAAACTGAGCTGTCTCTGGATGATGTAAATCCATTTTATATAAAATTACATCCATAAACATGTAAATCATCAGTAGGAAGTAATGAATTTGACTCATAATTTATAGTATCTCTACAGTTTCCAGTTTATATTTAACAACAGCATACTGTGTGTGCAGTCAAACTGCCTTGCTCACATACACTGACTAGAGTCAGAGCAGATCAATACTTCAGTGACACCTCCCTGGACAATGCAGTATTGTAAAAAGTATTGTTGGTGATTTAAGTTGGTGGCAGTCTTCCTTCTCTGGCCCCAATCCTGCAAGTAATTACTCATGTGTTTATCAGTGAATACATTAACAGTTCCATTAGTCAGGGGGACTACTAACAAACTTAAAATTAAACCTGTACCTAAGTGTTTGCAGGCAGAGGGCCTTAGTTAATATTGAATTAATACCCTATTGTGTTTCTAAGGGTGATCTGCTGGTGTAAGTGTGGTCTAACAGAGGAGAACTAAAGCTAAAGTCCTGAGTACATGTGCCAACACTCAGTGGCAATTTTTGCAAAAGTTCAAGATACTGAGTCCAGTAATACGACCAAATTCTAATTTGGGTAATTGCATTCTGCATCTGTAAAATTCACTGTTTGGTAGTTTTACAATGATCAGCCAAAATCTTCACTGACGTAGTATGAATACTTGGTATAAAATTTAATTTATGTGATTGGCAGGTAGTGGTATGAGCACGACAAGAATAAAACACATAGTACTCATAAATTTTACATTTTACAGCATGCAGTAAATTACAATGATATTGCTGCAGATCATGGCAAAAATCTCTACAAACACAAAAATAAGTTAAGCCTGCTTAGTAGAAGGCAGCCACTAAAAAAAATCTGATCCGTAGAGGGTAATTTATAGAGAAGATTCTACCTGATAAGTTTGCAGGGGTGAGGGGTGGGGTGGTGTGGTGTGGTGTGGGAGGAGGCACAGAGGTAAGGGTGCAGAAGCGGTTCTTGACTTTCTTGTCTATTGGTTGTTACTAGCGTAACATCATAAATGGTATTCCATTTACAAAGCCGTGTAAATGTTGCCAGGGTTAAGGCCTCTGCCAGTAAAATAAGTTCTTGGTGAAAAGTTGTAGAAGTTGTTCTTAGTAAGATAAGCTCTTGATGGAAAGGAGCAAAATCCCCACTTTGCTGAGTTAATGCAATAATGGTTTGGGAGAGTGGGAGGAGGACTAAAACCATAAGTGTTGTTTGAGCTCTCTATCCTCAAATGTCCCTTGTTGTATAGCTACTGCTACTTGAATGTAAAATAGAGGAATGCAAAAGATATTTGAATATTTAAGCAAGAAGAAAGATAAATACTATATTGTAAAATATTCTAATAGGTATAATTATAAATAACAAATTTTTTTTAATATTTTCTAGTGGAAGAGAATTCTAAGAATTCTTCTAGTGATGAAATGGAAAAGCAAATCATTGCCAGTCAGTCAGACCTTCCTGCAATTCAGCCATCATCCTTCAATTATGTATTATATGGGCTACCCAACATAATTGTTATGTAATCCATGTCAGGTCTCTTTATGTAAATAACAATCCAACTACAGCAAACATGATATTGGCTTTGTCTTGTAGGCTAGCATTTTAGCCAATCATCTCAAGTACTTTTTGCATAGACTAATAAGAATTAAGTTCAAGAATGTGAAGTGTGTTAGCTACTTTATTTCTCTAGATTTATCTATAGGTATTAAAATAAGGTCATAAAATATCAAAGAAGGTTTTCATCAGAGCTTTCTGTTCTTAAATGTGTCTATTCCTCTGTGTTCTGAGCTGTCATTTATTAAAGTCTTTAACAATAAATTTTAGATTTCTGTTTCTGATGACCCCATTCTTTACCATCTGCTTAAAGAAAAGTAAACATACGGGTTTTCCTATCACAAACTTGTGTAATGAGGCTCAAAAGTACTTTGTAATGCTGTTATTCAAAGGAAAATTAATCAACTGACAAAGTTCTCAGTTTTCTCCTGTGATTTGCAAAATTCCAAAAACTTATTTGCAATCAACTTAGTTGTGTTAAACAAAAATAATTTATTTTTCCCTCTTTTTTTTGACACTGCTTGTTGTGCATTCATGTGCAGTAGTATAAATAGCGATTATTTTCAGAGCTACCCCTAGATGTAGGAAAGGAGCTCAGCTTCCTCTACAGAATCATTCTTCTCGTCCCCTGACCTCACAAAGGATTCTGTGCAGGTCCAGGAATTTCTGAGCTAAGGAAGGAGTACATGGACCACTCGAATGACCACAAGGTGCTTGTGATGTTTACCCACAAAGTCATGGAGAATAAAGAATAAAGTTGAGATAGCAATAGGCTATATGAACTTGACCTGTGATTCCCATGCCAACAATGGGGAAGCCCTCCTTCAGTCTCTCACCAGCGCTCTTGATGTCGTCACACCTTTATTATATTGCTGATAATTCTTTCTCTGATAGTTGAGAGCATAAAGAACAAGCTTTTTGCACATTCTGAAGTCAGTGACGTGATGGCAGTTGTAGAAAGTATTGCTGTTAATAGACTGGAATTTTGTAGCAATACAGGTCACTAAACTTCCTTTCCTCTGTCCCACTTAGTGATTGTGCCAAATTTTAGGGAATCATCTATCTTACTTAACCTTTTTTTGGTGGGTCTGATATTACTTTAACAATAAACATCAAAGAAAAAAAGCTTGAGTCCCAGAGAGACCAAGTAATCTTCGTGCAATCTGACTGAAAACTTTACTGGAGTGCCTTGTTCTGATGTAATTGATATTTTCCCTAGTGTATACAGCAAACAGGGATAACATGCTCTGGCCTCCAGATTAAATAAATGAATATCAAGGGAATTTAAATTGTATGTTTTCCACTACTTAAAATAATGATGTGATATTTAATTGGTGCTGCTCTCAAAATCTGTCTGTAGGTTTTTTACTGATAATATAAAACCATCTGTTATGGAGAACTATTAAATTAATCAATTTCTGAAATAATTGTAAAGAAGCAGATTTATGCTTAGTTAGCACCCAGTGGAAATTTTAAACTGTTTTATAACTTTTTTATCAATGGCAATAAATGCAAAATAATTTAGAACTTAGTGAAAATGTGTAGCTTTGATCACCATTTCAAACAAAACCATTTTAAATGTTCTTTTTTTTCCCAGCAAGGCAGCTATGCCTGTTCTCTGTGATAACTTGTTTGTAATCAGTTTAAGGCATTAAATTGTCACTAAAATGATGTTGTTCCTGACTCCCATGCTGCGCTGAAGTTAATTAGAGCCTGATAGAGCTTTAAGGATTTGCAGCAAATTATTATAAAATCATGCTATGCAAAATATTTCTGGGTTCACACAAAAATGTAAACAAATTCTTCTGCATTATCAGAGATTTATTAAGTAACTTTCTATGACCTGTAACTTCTACATCAAATTATTTGTTATAAAACACAATGCTTTTTAAAAAAAATTATTCTCTGTAAATTGAATTTTCTTTTCTAGTTAATATTTGACTCAGTTATATTTTGTAAATGTGTTATCTGTTTTTCGTTGAAGCTGTTGGGAACATGCCAAAATGAAACCAGGCAATGTTGTCATATTACACTGGTTTTAAATTATCAATGCTAAAAACACAGAACTGATTCAGCAAAAGAAGTTTTGTCTTCAGTCTTCCATATTTTTTAAGATCCAGACACCCGTTGTAATGGCTGTATTTAACATGGAATCCCATTAAAATATTTTCTAACTTCCCATAGCCTTGCACACACAGATAATATACTTCCTGTTGGCAAGTGTAGCTGTCCAGGAGACAGCAAGCTCCAAATTTCATACACTCCTCACTTCCTGATTCTCAGAAACTAGTTGTCTCTCCTCCAGGTGAGCATGTATATCATAGGAGATAATCCTGGTGTATAACTGCAGCGAACTTGCCCTATCACAGCTGAATATGTTTATGGCTGTTTTCTCTTTGAGGGTATGGATTGTTTTTGTTTTGTTTTATGTTTTAAATAATATTTATGCAGTTTAAAGGTGAAGGACTCATACTTCACTACAGGATGTATAGGGGTCCTGTACGCTTCTAATTATTGTTGTGGTTCACTGGATGTCTTCTACCCCAGCTTACTGTAACATTGAAGGATATTTCTTCCCCCTTTTTAATTGCTAATTTTTGGTGTTCCAGGAGGGTGAAGGTGGGGAGACCTTGTAAGGAGGAAATAATTGTTGGGAAATATAGTCCCTGTATTGCTTCTCATGGATGATGTACATAATGAATCTGTTTTCCAGAGAAGTGGCCATTGATTTGGTTATTCCTTCTTTACTGACAGCCATTGAGTTAAAAAAAACAAAAACAAAAACAAAAAAAAACCTTGTAACACCCTGCACTTCTAATATGACCTCAGAAAACACCTCAGGCTTGCATGAGTCCCCCAATAGCTTTCCTTAGTTGTTTGCATGATAATCAGAATGGTAAATCTATCTTCCAGAGTTGGGGTGTGGGAGGAACAGAAAGACTGAAATTTGCAAAGCCATGTGACTAAATCTCCTGTGCTCCTTCAAAAATATCAACCAAATGTCTCATCTAGTAGCAGCCTGCAGGAGAATGAGAGGCCTATAGTATAAGTGTCTCAGTAATTACAGAAACTAATTTCCTTTGGATTTTTGCCCTTTGAAAGATGCTCTTGTAAGGATTCATTTATACTTTAAAATTGTTGAAACTAATAGTAAAGCTCTGTTAGCAGAAAGAGAATTACAGGTAAGAATTTTCTCAAACTCTCCAAGTCTCTTTAAAATCCTCATTCAAGCCCTGTATATAGTAGAGGAATCATTACAGTATTCATCTTTGCTGTTGGTGGAAGCCCAACCAGAAATGCAAAGGTCAACTCTGCAATTTGTTTCCTCTTCCAGATCATTAGTGAAAGTATTAAATAAAACCAAACTTCATACCAATCCCTGTGATATCCTAATAGATGCTGCCCTTCACAGCCATATGAATGATTGTATCCAAGACCATTTGAATTGCTGCTTCACAAAATCTTGCGTGAAAATTTATTAAACATTTTACAAAAATATAATCTGCACCATTTCCTTTACCCACCAGTTTTGTAATTCAGTTTTGAAAATGCCAAGGTTTTTCTATAAACTCTCTTCCTAAAATCCATCCTGCTTGTAGTATGTGGTTTCATGATCCTATGTGTTCAGCAATGTTCTCATCATGAATTATTTCACTATTCAATCTGTATACAAATTGGAGTTACAGGAATGTAATCATCAGGGTTGTACTTTTCTTTTTTGTACTTTTGGATTACATTCACCTTGTTCCAGTCTTTCAGTATTTCCTCAATGATCAATGATTTTTCAAAAACAGTCATACACTCAGTTCATTAGCTAATTCTCTTTTACCCTGTGATGCATATCATCCAAACCATTTTAATTTTATATGATTAAATTTTCCAAGTAATTCTTTATCTATGCTTTCTCTACAGTTACTTATAGAGTCTTCTTTCCTTACTAATTCTTCAATCTTCTTTCTTTACCTTTTCATGTAGTCCTTTAGAAATGTATTCAATTTCAGTCATTTTTACTTACCATTAATTTCATTGTTTTCCTTTGTTCATGACTATATTTATCCCTGTTTCTGCTTATTCTGTCATATATTTGTTACAACTCTTCATGTTCCCCTTGATTCCGTTAAACAGCAGTATCATTTTTCCTGCCCTTGTATTTTCCCTCTAGTCTTTAACTAAGTACTCTTGCAACTTTCTTTTCCCCCAGAGCAAAGATGGCTTTTAGAGCCTCAATCTTAGTGAATTTTGAAACCACATTAGCTACTTCTTAATTTTGCATTTTTCTTTTCAAAAGGAACTTGACTTTATTATGCCTGAAGTATGGTATGTTTTAGGCTTTTCCAGCTCTTTTCCACACTAATTAGTTTTAATAATACCTATTATTTTAATTTCACAAAATTTGTTTTTCTGAACTCTAATATTCTTGTTCATTCTGGGAATCCATAAACCCAGATACTGAATTTAAATAACTCTTGTTCATTGCTTGCATGTTTCTTTGTATACTCATCTTCTCAGCCACTTCTTCCCAATCTTATGAAATAACAGTATCTCCTCTCCATTTGAAGTTTGTGCTTTCAGAACCAAGTTTATTTTGCCTTTATTTATGTTCAATTTGTCCTAACAGGAGCCTTTTCAATACAAGTTTATCAGCACTTACTTAAATTTGCTAGCACTCATGTACACAATTTAAATTCCCCATCATTACAGTGTTCAGTAACCTGGAGTACGTAAAAAAAAAAAACAAAAAGCAAAGGGGGCCTGTGGTACTTAAAGACTAACATTTATTTATTGCATGAGCTTTCATGGGAGAAAATCCCATGCAATAAATTTGTTAGTCTTTAATTGCCACAGGGTTCTGTTTTACTGAACTAGACTAACATGGCTGTCCCTTTAGAATATGGGGTACTTAAATGACCTGTAGCACATATTCACAGGTATTTATCTTGAATCCTCATTTACCCGCACCTTTCTCCATCACATTGTTTATTCTCAAATTGTAGTTAATGGGCATTGTAACTATTTTTGGCCTATTGTGCCACTTGTTCACTTTTCCCCATATCTTTATAACATATAATAACAGGCCTTGAAAAGAGAGGGCTCCTTTTTCATTGTAAATCAGCAACCCTTTCCTACTTCACTATGTGTGTCTTAATGAATTTATTGAATTAACTTAAATATTTCTGAAGTAACAGCTCCCAGACTTATGGCAGGCCAGAAAAGTTTCTTCACTTATTCAGAAAAATACAAAGGATGCCCTTTGATAATAACCCAAGATAAAAGCTACAAGGCTTGAAAAGTTTAAAAAAAAAAAGTTGAGCTGTGTCTAATATCAAGGTATAATGAGCTTATTCAGTAGTTTACAATTGTGAATTTTATTTCCAAAGCTCATGCAAATATTTAATCTTCCAAAGTGATTTTTTCCAAAAAATGCTTCCATTTATATTGAATGTTTTGGCTCTAACTGCCATGCAGCAACCTCTGTCAGAAAGATGAATGAGTATGTTTGAAAATTTCTCTTCAGTCTGACAGCACTACTTTATCATAAAACTTTGATAAAGAATAATGTCTAGATCCAGAACTACAAACCTGTAAGCATGACTTCTTTGGAGGAAGATACTAGAAACACTAATGAAAGATACAACCAGGGAACACCTAGAAATGTATGATTTATTAATTAAGGATAGTCAAAGTGGAGGGCATGCATAACATTTGATCAAATTGCTTAAGAAAGTAACAAAATTAGTTGGCATGGTACCATGATTTGCAGTCATAAACATGGGTTGCTGGAACCCTAAAAAAAAAAATTTATATAGTACTACACAAAACTAAAGACTATTCTGTAAGATAAGTAAATATAGTACGACTGCTTGAATGGATAATGAACTACTTTGAATATCAATGAAAGTTGGTACTCATGCAGTGATACAAGATGATTACTAGTCAATGCCTCAATGATTAGTACCTGGAGGGTTATTTTTCTTCTCTATTAGTAAAAGCAAAGTTCTGTAACACAATTAAATTTCCTGATAGTACAAAACCAGAGGGTCGCCAAAGCATAAGCTGGTAGAATTCAGAATGATTTCGAGGAACAGACAGCACAGGCAAATGAATAGCTTTTACAGTTCACTTTACAAAATGTAAGGGCTTGCGGAAGATAAGAAGGAAAACCGATATACATTGTGTATGCAAGGTCTGAGTGTTTGAGGGCATTCCCCCTGTTCAGTCAGCTGAAAGGGGGCACCTTGTATATGCATGAGTACAGTTAAGTACTTAGTATAATTTCACTGCATATGAATTAACCCACCCAGCTGCTGGGCATGATGGGGAAATGGTTTGGATGGCTGGTTTGTGTTACAAATCCCTTTTATTTTAACTTAAAGGTCTCAAACACACAGCCCATGGGCCGCATGCAGCCCCTAAAGCTATTTCCTGTGGCCCGCAATGACACTGTTGTTACCAATATTTGTGATATCATTGTATGAAAAGGTTTCAGTGGTGTAGCCCTCAGGCTAACATTCTAGTCCTCATGTGGCCCTGTGCTAGTCCTCATGCAACCCTTGTGGTGATTTGAGTTTGAGACCCTGGTTTTAACTGAAGGGGCAATGAAATGTCCTTTAATTGTGTGTTGTCCTTTGTATGAACTGTGTTTAGCCTTTTCTGATGAAAAATCCTCTCTCACCTAAAGAGAACTCAAAAAAGGCGGTAGATGGATCTTTCATTATTATAGAACTAAGGGGGGGTGTTGCGGGGCTTATTCCTGAGCTTGCACAAACTCTGACAAAGTTATGCTTCAGGCAGTGCTTAATCCCTCTCCCGTTGTTAAAATATAGAGTAAATGATTTCTTCTTCAATTTGAAGCAGAGACGTTGCTTCTATGTCAACAGAAATTTTTCCCAAGATCTGAGATTCTCTAAGAGCTGAAATCAGTAGAGAACTGGGAAATCTTGATTGACAAATATAAGACAACAGGAGCCACGGTTGGTCAGTGCCAGCATGAAGCAGAAGTCATGAGTGGTTGGTGACTACAGACAGTGGGAGCCAGCAGACATGGGATCCATGTGTAGTTGGTGCTACTGGATGGCAGGAGCCACACAGTTGGCAGGGACTCTCTGAGGCACAGAGCTGGCAGGAGGCAACAGCAGAGTGGACCTGGTCAAGTCCATATCAGCAGGAGCTTGCAGGAGGAGACTAGCTGAGCCCCTCTCCCACTCAAGAGGTAGATGCATCAACTACAAAGATCAGAGGAAAGCAAGAAGAGAGAGATCAAGAAGATGTGTCACTCCAGGTGTACTCTATTGTGTTTATGAGTTCTGCATTACACTGTTTGCTCAAAACAGTGCTGTCTGGATATTTTCTTCCTTTTATTAACAGGTTTACTTTTCTGCAATCAGACTGTGTGCTTGCCAGGAGGGGAAGTATTACGCTTTAGTATTACAGCAAATGATTTCCCAGGAGCTGAGTGGGGGTGTTCGAGCCAGCTGATGTGCAATATCTTTGAGGGGAACCCCTAGATACAGAAACCAGCCCTTTGCTGCTGCCTGGTAGAACGGTTACAATTATATGAGGAAAGAATTCAGCAGTACTGCTGATAAAATTCTAGAGTGCTGAATGTTTAAGTAGTAAATCCTATTCATAAAAATTTGGGCAGGCAAATTAGGGGTGAGCAAACAGTTGAAATAAATGATGGAGAAAAGCTTAGGTTCAAAGGCTTGATTGCATCTGAAAAGCACTGAAAGCATGAAGTTGCATTCTACATAAATAGTCCATGGAGCTGATTCTCATTTAGGCTAAGGTCTCCTTAAACTGCCAGAGTGATGTAACAGGTCCTTCATGTAAATGAGAATCAGACTTGTTGTGCCCACTTGTGAGCTAGGAGAATAGAAAGGCTTTATGGTATCACAGAGCTCACTGCATGATAGAGGGAATTTGGGAATGCACTTCCTCAGAAGGGTTAAGGAAGCTAAGTATACATTCTTTGCTATACAGAGGATCCTTATTTGCAAGCCCTTTCCTGAAAGAATAATAAAGCTACTGTTGGTCAAGACCAATTTACTTATTATTTAATATGGGACCAGCGACGTAAACTACAGCTAAAAAAAACAATGACTTTTTTTTTTAAGTTTATTAAATGTCGAGTAGTGCCTCAAGGTAAATTAGTAGACTAAAGTAAGGACTTAAGGACTGTAGTGACAAGTTAGAAAAACAGTACTCCAATTACTAACTATGCAAAACTGAGTTTTTGCCCCAAGTATACTAATCACTGGAATGTTATTCTTTGTGTTTAAGCAAAGAGCCTATGAGGATGGCCCACTGCTGTGCACTGCTCCTCAGCTATCTTCCCTAGTTGCTGCAGAAGAAATGCTCTAAGGGTCTGTTCACACAGCAGTCTTATTTCGAAACAACAGAGGTTGTTTTGAAATAAGAAAGGCTATGTTCACACAACGCACCGTTGTTTCAAAACAATGGGTTCCGTTGTTTTGAAACAACAGCGTTGTTTCAAAACAAACCCACGTGAGGACAAAACAATGTTGTTTTGAAACAATTGTTTCGAAACAATGCCATCTGAACATGTTGTTTCGAAACAACAGTGACTCATTTCGAAATAACTGTTGTCTGAACTTGCTATTTCCATTCCTGCTTTTTTCCTTAAATCGAATTAACAAACTGTTAATTTGAATTAACTTATTTCGAAATAAGGTGTTATTTCGATACAACTTGTATCAAAACAACCCCCTGTATGTGAACATAGTAGAATGGTGCTAGCAATAACTGTGTAAGATGGGCAAAGCCTAGCTGCATTTAACGTGGCTGTACAATAGATAGGCCCAGAGAATCTTAACTTGGAGCAAGCCAAATAAATCTTGACATCACTTCTCTATCTGATCAATCTTAAGAATTTTCACATATTTAGCACCTACCATTCTACAGAAAGGTCTGCTGAAGTCTAAGAGGGTGAGCTTTCCCCAGTAGGGGGTCGGGGCCAACCCCTTCTGTTCCAAGTCATAGCTCGTTTTAAGTTCAAGGAAGGATCATCAAGCAAAGTTGAAAATGGGCGTGTGGCACCTAAGTCATGTGACCATGTGGTGAGAATTAAAAATGAATGTTCTTTATTCATGACATTCTAGAGTCAGGAGAGACCTACAGGGAGGGGAATCACCATCAGGATAATGGGGGGCTAGGGAAACCTGCAGGGTTTGGGCATATCCAAAGCAAAGATAGCTAGGGAGACCTTGCCTCAAGCGAAGAAAGAGTTTGAGCCAGCCCATTGATCAGGGCTAGGAAGAAAAGACCCAAAGAGGAACAAGAAGTCAGAATGGGACTGGCAGAGTATACCTGCATGAAAGGAACTGGGGAGCCACAAGAAAATCAGAGCCTGAAGCCTGAAACAAGGAAGCTTTGAGGCAGGGGCATTGCTTCCCTAAAAAAAAAAAAAAACCAAAAAAAACTAGGCTCCACCGTCTGCCCTGCCCCAGAGTCCAATCCAGCTGCAACTGCTGCTGGCGAGTGGCAGGCATCCCAGAGCTGGATCCAGCCCCCGCCACTGCAGGCAAGAGGCAGGCAGCCCCAACCCAGAGCCAGTTACGCCTCCAGTCACTGCCAGCCAGTGGCCCCCCTGCTGACTGAGCATGGCCAGCCAGCCCAGGTGCAGGCCATGAGCCCTGGGGGTCCAGTGGCAGCAACGCCCCTGCCCTGAGGGGAAGAAGGTTTGAACTTGCAAGAGCTGAAGGAATTGGATGCTTATTTTGAGGGGACTTAATGTATTACACCCCCAGAGGGGAAAGGTGATTTTTAAAGCTCCTGGTGGCAAGTGGATTGATTGGAGAACTATGAGGGGAACTGAAGTGGGGTCCCATTTTTAGGGACTACATCCTTCAACATAAAGAGTGAATTTAATCTTTTCCACCAAACTGTTCAAGTGCAAGTATAGAAACTGAGTTAGCCCTGAGCTCCATTATCACATTGTATAGAAAAAAGTACTGGACAGGGATATCTACAATGGAAACAGTCACACGTAATGATATTCTGATAAGATTATACTACACCTATTATTAGGTGTATGCAAATATAGCATTTTCATCAGTGCACCTTCCCATGCTTATAACTGTGTTATAAATAATCTTAACCAAAAGCATTTCTTGATGGCCCTGTTTTGTTTGAAGGCTTGTTCACAGGATTACTGGAAAACATACTTTAATATTTGGTTGCAAGCTCTTAATTTTTTCAAATTATTTTTTTCAGCCACCAAAGGGAAAAGAAAAGGCTAACTAATGACCGAGGAATAAATTTGAGGAGAAGCCTCTTAGAAATATGAGCTTTCCGCTAGAAAGACATTGGCACAAGCCCAAACAACAAGAATAAAAGCTTCTGGAAATATTTCATCTGCATGCCACCACATTTTTTACCTTAAGCTGTGTCCATTCATACAAGAAATATTAAACAGTTAGTGCTATTCCATGTATCAAAGGCTTTAAAATAACTTTCTGAATTATGTCTGAGCAACATAACAAATCACATTATCAATTAGCTTTTATAACAGAAATGACATTCCATAATATATTTGAGCATGAAAAAAATTGCTCTGCTGAAATTTATGTAACCCTAAAGAATGTGAGGAGAAAAAAAATTCATGTTGAATTTATTTATAATATTACAGCACAAGAACATAATTTGAGTGGTAGGTAGCTGTCCAAGAGTAGTGTGACAAAACTACATAGCTCTAAATGAATCATAATGAAGAAATGCATCCAGTTAGCTATGGAAGGATATAACAAAAACAAGGCACTTAATTGCAGTCCTTGATCTTGCTGCTTTGTACTGTCATTAGAAAACTGCCATAATATAGCAGCCAAATATTTACCTGAGGTAGGGTATCTTCCTACTCCAGTGTACTCTCCACTTTTAGGAGGTGGGACACAGCATACCCACAAATCCTCAGCTGACTCCAAGAGTCATTGCAGCCCATATAATTTAGAGCATCCTTAAGACTGCTCTGTTATGCCAGTTCAAGAGCAGGAGAGCTTCTTTCTGGAGCTGCACCAAGACTAACCTTTTGAAGACTGAACCCTAAGCACCTAAGAAGCATGGAAAGCAGTAGTTTCCAACATTTGTAAACAAAACATTGAATCAACCATTGTAATCTACCAAATGCACTAACGAATTGTATTGGACTAATAATCCATATTACACTTTCATTTGAAAATTTGCACAGTGTCCACAGTACGTGCCCCATGAGGTGAATGATTTATAGACATAAAAGTGTCAACTTCAGTCATGCAACCTACTCCCAGCTCACCATTCAAAATGAAATGTGAAAAACTGTTTACATTTTTGCAGGTATTTAGACAGTGAAAAATGATGTTCGCCAAAAATGTCTTCTGAAACACCTCATGTTCAAAGAAATGTCATGAACTCAGAAAGTGGCAGCTTGAATGCTCTATATTTTTCATCAAATATTTAATCCTGGTGTTTCATAGGAATCAGATGGGTTTGGCATGGGTCTCCCAGAACCAGTTTCAAGAAACACGCTTAGTTAGCCAAAGACTTGCCCAGGTGGCTATGTACATCAGCATCACTAAATGTATTCCCAATTTTCTGTACCCTGAAAGCCAACCTATTGCAAAGACAAGTTGAGCTGGTGTGAAAGTCTTCCTCATTGCCACCTAAAATGTTAATAATAACAATTTTCAGTGAAGATTGAACCCTGTAGAGCTCACTGGGGAGAAAGGAAAGGGTGAATGCATACAAATGATCTTAATCCTTCACCCAGATGCAACAATGTTGACTTTTGATAGACTGTGAGGGATGTAAAATCTATGTTTGCTATGTAAGTAACACACCTTAAAAATAAACATCAGTACTATGAGAGCATTGATACAGCTGGTCTGGAATGTATTCTCCCATTGCATGCACACCAGGTATATGTACACTGTAAGAAAAATATACATGTGAGAGGGCTGTGATACGTTTTGGTTTTATACTGATAGCTAACAAAATAAAAATTCTTTTTAGAAGTAAAAGTCCTTCATAAGTAATTTCATAAGAGAAAATGGAAGAAGATTAAAACAGCAAATAGTTTTAAAGCCTTAAAATGTCTGGGTGGCCACCTCAATAGAATAAATATCATTGATAACTAGATTTTACAGCATTTTTATTTTGTTAGCTTTTTGAAATGTTTGAAAAGATAAGCTCCTCTTTTTAGGCATGTTTTCCATTTGGTGGCAGTGTTCATTGATAAGTAAAACATTCAGGAATCTAGCTATTTATCATTGAATTTTTAACATGAGTTATTTTTCCTATATTTCATATATTGCTTGGGCCTGACACGCGATGGCAGAAGAGGGCAGAAAACTGCAAGGTGAAACTGAAAATGAGATCACTGCTTAACTACAAGAATATATTCTTTTTTCAAATTGGAAGGTCATGTCCTATCATTTTGTTTAATGTTCTTGAGCTTGGCGTTTACCATTTCAAATTATTAGGAAAGGCCAGAAGTCAGCATGGATGAAAAGCCTTTCCAGAAATCTTCAGTAATGCAGTGCTAATTAGAACTTTGTGTTTGCTTTCTTTTGGGAATAAATACCTCTATAATTGGCCTTTAAAGTGGGGCTTATTTAATACATTAATCAGTGTCCTGCAACCGAAACACCTTTCTACTGAGGTGTGTATTTTTATTTAATTTTTTTGTTTTGTTTTGTGTTTTCCTTTGCTTGGATTATTTTAAGGACACACCAAAAAAAAAAAACCCACTACTGTCTAAAGGAAAAGTTTCAAAGATATATTTTATAGAACTGCTTAACCCATTGTATGTTTTTAGCTCTTAGGTGATGACCCAGGAGCATTCTGAGATCTCTGGCTTAAGTGAGAGGTAAGTCCACTGAAGTCATTAGCCACTATGAATTTTGAACCAGGCCCATTATCGTGTAAGAAATATATGCCTTTTTCTTTAACGGTGTGTGAGTTTGTGTGAATTTATTGCTTGTGAATGCGGTCAGATTTATAGTACTGTACAATGAAGTCCTCTATTTATCAAACATGCATAATACAAAATCCTCCCATCTGTTCCTGCTGATAACTCTCTATTCTGACTTGGAGGGATAGCTTCTAAAGTAGAATGGGAGTTGTTATCCTGACCATAGCCCTTTTGATAGAGCCATCACCATGGTTGTCTCTGTGCATTGTCCAGTATTGCATTAAGCAATATAACAAGTATCTATCATATAGGGTTCATGCTTTCTCTCCTTCTCTACAAATGGGAAGTTTGTGTGCAGTGGAGTTTCGTATTTGAGTATGGGTTTTGGCTTTGTTTTAAAATACGTATAACATCTTATATGCTTCTATCTGAGAAGGCGATTCAAAGAAATTCACCTTACACTTGAAGCAGAAGGGGGGTCAGGTTAACAATCATTCCTGTTATGATGGTTCTCTTATGTGTCTGTCTTGTGTAGAGCTTTGGGGGCATGAACTCTCTGAATTTTGTGTCCTGACTGACTGTACCGAGTGCTTTGTCAGCTCCTAAATAAGTCACTGAAATGACAGTTTCTTCAATAACTTTATTCCTTGAGGAATCAAACCATGTTCTGTGTGCAAATAGAACGGTTATGTGCACAAGCATTCCATGTGGATGCTCATATAGATATCTGTATGTGATACCCAATTTCCATAGGAACTAGGGTACACACTCATTTTGAGCATGCAGAAAAGGGAGGCATTCTGAAAATGTCATTCTTTCTTCTCTTGCAGTAAAAACACATTATCCAGCTTTATGGTTCATAACTAAATATCCACATCAATTATCTATAAGCTGTGTATAGTAATGGCTAGAATGTATATGTGCCACTTACTCTGGTAACTGAGTGAGAGGGGATATAAGTGCTAATAGGCCTACAGCTAACAGAGTTTCTTCTTTAGCTCAGGTGCTAAAGATCAAATGTGTGCAATGTATGTATTATCTGTAAATTTGTAGCTGTGAGCTATTTACTGCTTGCTTAACTTGACCTATCATGTCATAATCTGTTGTGGTTTGGCAGGTTTTTCCTCCTGCCGCAATCAGTTTTGTTTGCCTTGAATGACATTGAGTTTTATTCAGCCTGAGAACACCTATTTAGCATATTTTAGTTATCAGTGTTACTGATAGTAGAAACCTAAATAGTGTAGCATATTGAATAAATTTACAGTGGAGTTCTTCCAGCCCTTCTCCTCTCCATCAGGATGATTCAAGGGACATGGCCTACATCTATACTCAATCAAACAGGGCTATGTTGGCCAATATAATCTAATTGTTTGACATTTTTATCGCAATTCATTGAGACTAAAGAGAGATGACTACATTAATATCTTGATGCAGCTAGGTAATAGCCAGGATAAAGCTGATGTGCCAAATTACTAAAAAAGCTCTTAAATTCTCTTATAGCTTTTAACTCTTTGTGACAAGCAAAGGAAAGGGAGAGACTTCAATATAAATATAATAAAGAAAAAGAATGATACAAACTATAAACAGGAAAAATACAATGAACACAATATTATAAATTCTCCTACAGAATCTTACCTGCACTAATGATTTAAAAAACTTTGTTCCTGAACATTTGTGATGAGCAATATTGCTGATCTTGATGTTAGGAGGACAGAATAATTTAAAATACTTTTAATGAAGCATTTTCTTAGATAATCATTTTCACTAAGGCCAAAATATACAGAAAATACTTTTACTGCCATTTTCACTGATCAGCTATCAGAATGTTTTACTCTAGTAGCTAGACTATGTACAAACTTCCTAGTGATATATGGACTTCAAGGAGTATTCACAGTAATGCCAAGGGACCAAAACCCTCATCCAGGTGTGGTGCTCTGGGATCTTTTCTGCCTCAGTGGGTCCCATGCTTCTACTTTGCGGCTTGCTATGGTATGGCTTCTTCCTCCCAGTTCCTCAAGATGGGGGGCCCTTTTCTGGTGCTCGTCCATTCTGGCCTCCTCATTGGGATTTCTCTCCTATTTGGCTGGGTGGGGGAAATGGGGAGGCCACAACCCAGGGACCCTACAAGTAGCACCCTCTGCCTGCCGAGTCCAGGAATGCTACTACCTTCCCAGGATCACCTCTTCTTGGCCCCACTGCTCATGGTCTGCTCCCTGGAACCAGGGATGGTTTTTGTGGCCTCCTGACTTGAGTCTTTTAATCTCTGTGGTCCCCCTGCTTGGGTGGGGTCACCCCACCTGAACCCCCTTGCCCAGTTGTTCAAGTGGCAGGGGCCCTTGGCTTTGCCTGGGTACACTTTTCCATAACACCCACACTTCTCTGGTGTTGTGGCACACAGATGTAAATCGGCTGAATTCACTTCCAATTCCTCTCCCAACTCCCTTTCAGCTGCCCCTGTCTGCCTAAAGGAATGCTTTTAACTGGTATGGTAAGCTCCTTTTTTGACCTCATGTGACTTAATGAACCTGGAGAGCCCTGGCAGAATTACCTATAAAACAAGAACTTGCTGATCCTGGAACTAATATACATGCCTTCCACCACTCTTCTAGAGCCATTGGGTCTGATGCTGTCAACCATCACAAACTCTAAACTATGCCTCCTCTTAACACCAATAGAGTTTCCATCTAAAGCCATCTGCTGCAGCAGCAAATGTGTAAATAAGTGGATTGTGAGGGATAGTCTCTCAAGACTGGCGCTGAGTATCCCCAGACTAATAGTGGGCCGAAGGGAAAAAGAAAAGCATAGCAGTTTTAGTCTTATTAGCTAACCTAAGCACTAGGTTGAGCCTGGAGAAGCAGTGGAATAAGAGAAGAAAATGAAGCAGCAGGACATCCATCAAAACTGGAGCTGGAAACATAAGAAAAAGGGAATCGGCAGACTTGGTTTGATCACTAGTGACTCTTCCTTTCTTCACTCCATGTTCAATTAGTCTCTCTCTCTGCCTTTTCCACAATGTATTAGTTCATCTCTCCCACTTCACAAAACTCCCACAGTGTCTCTTCTTTATGGAACAGTATTCTTCCCATCACTGCAATGGCTTCTATTAGATTTCTTCAAGTTGCTCAGGAACAGCCTATATTCTACAATGTAGCTAACATTGTTGTCTGACAGGACAAATATTCAACTGTTTGTAATGGATAACAGAAGAGTAAATGGCCATATTTTCAAAAATCAAAATTAGACCACAAATGTATTGAATATCATAAGAGCAGTGGCAGCAACAGCTGACTGGACCCGATTTCCATCATGCTGTGGAAGGACTTGCTCGAAACTCCCTTTACTCAGCAAATTCTGCTTTTCAGCCTATTAATTCTCTTGTCCTTTCTTATCTGAAAAACTTCCAAGGAATAATGAAAAAGATAAAGATAACGTGATTAGTAGCATTGATTCTGTCATACCACAAGACAGACTAACAACAGCACCTTGCTGACCAACAAACTCTGCCAGTGGCTAATCTGCAAGACGTCAACCAAGATTTTCTGTAAAGGACTTTCCATTAGAAGAACACTGTTCCTAAAGGATGAAACAATAGAAAGAGCTGTTTTAATAGCCAACAAAATATATTTTACTAATAAAACAAATCTATTCAATTTGGACAATGCCAGTGAATGTGTTGCCAGCTTTTCTGGTCTGACCAAGCCATGCTAGACAGGAGACTGGAGGAGTAGGCAAAAGTGGCTCATCTAGGTTCTGGCACAAGTTAAAGTGGCCTGAAGACTGCATTAATTTATGCCTGAATGCCCAGGGTCACTTTGCCAGCTATGGATAACCATGGCACAAGGAAGCCCTGTCCATTCCCCTGGCATCCAGACATTTGCCTTGGACCCGAAGGCAGATGTGGGATGCTGGCATATGGATTGTTATCATGGACAAAGACCAATCCTCCAGAGAGTCTCCTGGACAGGAGCTTTGTTCATTGAAATCATTGTCTTGTTCTATAATTCAATTCCTTGCATACACATCATAATGTTTTGGGGTTCAACCAGGCCAGTAAGAGGGCTACTCAATATCTCCCTGGTAAACCTCAGTGTTTTCTCAGCAGCTCACCAGACTGCCTAGCTTTGCTCATCTTGCTTATTCCTTGCAAGCTGAGCTGAAAACCCTTCCAGCCCCACACTCATCCCAAAATTGTCCTATGGCAGCAACCAGTCCCTCTTACTCTATTCTTGCAAAAGAAGTGATTAAGTTATTGTAAGTAATAAGAAGCCCCACAGTGGCAGTATAATATTTCTAACTTGTCAGCTTAAGAAGCACACACTTCTCTGAACTTACTAGGCACTCATAATATATATAATTTATAATGAAAGCAAAACAAGTTTAGGAATGAAAGAGTATGGCTTAAATGATACCAAATAGAAGAGCTAAAGTGAGAGAGAGCTACAAGCAACTAAAAGGCTAAAACTTAATTTAGCAAGCTACAGTCTTTCTTCAAGATAGTTTTTAACCTCCCAGTCTTCTTTCTCGCTATTCACTGGCCAATTTGGCCAGGAGTCCTCACAGGAAGCAAATATGCTTCATTTCTTTGTCTCCTTAAAGTGAAACATAGCTGAGTGGTTGCTGCTCCTTTCTTGATAATTTGTGAACCACTGAAATGCATTCTACTGAAAGGTACCCCCAGATGAAGTTAATTAGTTCATGCTGAGGAAAGGGGCCCTAAGGTCTGAAAGATGAGCTCCTCCTACTACTGCTAGTTACTACTGTATACATTATTTCTTCCTGCTGCAAGCTCTTATACAATGAATGGCCTTTTGAATTTGGCCACACCTGGTTTGAGATGTCAGCCTTTCTCCTGGGGTGGCCGGGGGGGGCGGACGACAGAGAACTGGTTATCCACTCCTCTGACAAGCCTGACTTAAATATCTTTTAGTCACAGACTTTCAAGCATCATATTAGTGAATATCCATAATTTCCCAAGCAGCATTGTTACACATATTTTACTATGATGTTATTGACCAGTGTGTTATTAGTTTTCAAATGATACCCCATGTGACATATTTTGTACAAAAATCATTGCAGTAGTGTGTCAGGCACCTAGAGGCCTATACATCAGCTACAAAAGCTACCTATTATTTTCATTCCCCAGAAAATCAAGATAACAAATGTGAGCCAAGAGTGCAAGATGTTTTTTATTTATAACAAAAATTAGATCATTTACCGGTGCCAAGGGTTTTTTTTCACAAAGGTCTAGTGAGTACGTTGTTCATCTTCCAAAAGTGTGCCTATGCAGGTTATTTGACTGAAAGGAAAGAGGTGGATTTGAAAGCACTTGGGATTCTGTCTGACTCGTTTGTGTGCATGCAAGATTGTGGCCATGCTGAAATTACTCAGAGGGGTGAAGGTATCAGTTAATAGGAAATGTCTGAAGGACATATTTTTGCTATAGCACTTTGGGAAGGTTAGATATGCATTTCTGTTGGGTCAAGGTCCACAAGTGATAAAAGCATGTTGACCATAAAGCACTGTCCCTTAGGCAGCAGTAGTGGCCACCTCATTATTGCATATGCCAGAGTGGAGTGCTTTCAGGTCTGCTGAGCTCTGCCTGCGACTACTTCTGGAATGAGGACTGAATACAGTTTAATTTAAGTAGTGCATGTCTTTACTGAACGCACAAGATGATATTCTCCAGGCACTCACACTTTGTGTAAGTCATTTGCACCTGTGAAAGTGATTTGTAAAATGGTAGCATTTTGCTCCAGCAACATTGTACATCCATCTACTCTGTGCAGGAGTCAGGCATATAGCATTATATAAACTGAACAATATGAGTGAGCATAGTTAATATTTCTACCACTCAGAAGGGTTTTAGCAAAGTCCTCTACACAGAGCTCTATATCATCTACTATAAGAATGGGCTGTGGCAGCTGTCTGACAACATACAGAAACATTACATGACAAACCAAGGATTCCTACCTCACCTAGAAGTTTTTCCCCATGTAGGGGATGATTTGGCTCTTGCTCATATTTTCCCCCTTGAAACACCCATAGGCATTAGTCTAGATTATGGAAAAAGAGCCTGCAAAAATTAATTTTAAAATGCAGTGCTGTGTTTGAGAGAGAGAGTTCTAAAAACCAAAAAGGTAAAAGTGCTGCATGCTAATTTATAATTGATCAATTCAAATTAGAGTTGTTTTGCTGAAATGCCTACCATCTAAAAGAACATTATCTAGCCCAGTTTTCTGTCAGGAACACATTTTTATTACCTAGGTACATAAACCCTTTAAAATTGAGTTTTCAAAAGAGAATGCTGGCACAACTTTAAGCAAGGAGTGAGGCTCATGGCAAGAATCATTTATGTATTGGATTCTGCAAAACAAAACTAGTATTTCCACTGTAAACAAGTAAAGTGATAGATGACCGCTGACACATTCTTTAAGGAAAAACACAAAGCAATTATCTTCTGATGTCATGGAAGATTTATAAGAAGGTCAGTTAGTTTGTCTAGGCCGCATCATTAAAATGTAATAAATGATCACAAGACAAAGGGAGGTTGTTGCTTTAGGATGCTAATTTTCCAAATCTTAGTTAAATCTGTACAAGAGTTTTTAGGAAAGCTATCTGATTTCTGGTCACAATTTCTGACAATAAAAGATGCATTCAGTGACATGATGAGTTATTTAATAACTGAATATTGTTTGGTAATATTCAGAAGTTATGCTCCAGTCATTAACTCTTGGAACGTCTGTCCCCCATTCCTTAGTCTTTAAGTGCTGCATGAGTCCTTGCTTGTTTTGATGAACTAGACTAACATGACTACCCATCAGTATTTACCACAATAAAGCAGAAGTGGGGGACATAAAGGAGTGTCTGAACCAGCCTTATCCGATTATCAGGGTCACCCAGACCATAAAACCCAATTGCAGGTTAGTACATTTTAATTTGGGCCCACCCATTACCCTTCTTTCTGCAGTCCTGTAAAGAGATTTGGCAGAGAAAATTGGGACTTTGTGGTTACATAGCAAAAATTGAAATGAGTGGAACTTGAATTACCTCTGCACATTCCACACTGCTGCCAGAAGGGATATTTGTTTTCCTTGTCCTTGCATAATGAACAACCATCCCAGGAAATGGGAACTACCTGCCCCAGAAGGCCATGTCTCTCCTGTCAGAGTATCACCCTAAAAATATTGCAGGTAGTTGGACCGGTATTGGCCAGTGAAACTACAGACTTCCTAATCCTAACTATAATTTTCAGACTGTTGAGAAATAAGTAACCTTATTCTAAACAGACTAATTGCAAATGTCAGACCTTCTAATGTATTGATTTAAAAAAAATTATAGATACAGTAATATAAAGAACTTTTCTTTTTGTTTGACTGAATATAATAGTTTGAGTTCTTTATGTGTGGGTTTACAGGCTGTTCTGATTAATTTATCACATAAAACTGAGAGAGATGCAACTAGTGGATCAAATAGACACCTATGCATCATCACAAAGGCTGCACAGCTGTCACTGAGGAAAGAGTCTGGCCTAGGACCAATGACAATTTTAACAATAATTAAGACACACACGCACACACGAGTAGTAAGGTTAAAAAATATAGCAAGCTTATGTAACCTGCTAGGGTGGGCTCAAATTCATTCAATTGCCCCTCTCCAGTGCCTCACAGAGAAAACCCCTGATGAAAGCAACTGGAGAGCCAGGATCCAGTTGTTAAAAGGACTCACAGCAAAGACTGCTCAGAGTTTCCATCCCACATTAAACTATTACTCAACAGAAAAGTAACAATGAACTTTATTATTAACTAAACACACCTTATCCTAAAGAACCATAATACTTTTAAACAAAACAGTAAGAAACCCAAGCGTCCCAAAGTTCAGGTGGAGTCACCCTTATCTCAGTTGCAGTCTTTTAAGTCCTTGGGGCTTGAATGCAGAATGAAAGCAATCCTCATCCTCTCTAGCTGCAGGAATCTTCAGGCAGATGCCATGCAGTCCTTTCTTCCTCCTGTGCAGCCAGCACCATGCAATCAAGTCACTGGCCATCCAGCTCTCAGTTCCACCGCAGACAACTCCCCTGCAAAGCAGTCCAAAGCTGAGAGAAAACATCCTGCAGTCCACTCCTGCTCAGCTCCTTTCACTGAGTCCCTTAGCCAATGTCCTCTGCAGCTCTCCGTTTGCTCCTCTCCAGGCTTCTCTTCTCAGGCTTCTCCCTGGGTATGCAACTCCAGCTCAACAATAAAACTTGTGGGGCATGCTCAGTGTGCTTCCTCACCCTCTTACCAGAAGTTTCTGGTTTCTGGGGTGCAAAATCTGCCCAGCAACGTAACCCAGCCATAAGGGTCCCTAAAAGAGATTGCACCTATTTAGGCACATGGGTTACACTTACAGTAGATAGTTCGTCCAGCAAGATATGTGTAATATATTCCTTTTAAGTTCCCCATCTTCAAAGTGCCTGATGAAGTGGGATTTTTCTCCCATGAAAGCTCATGTTATAAATAAATCTTAGTCTCTAAAAGTGCCACAGGGACTCCTCAAAACAAACAAGAAGTGCTGTAGAACTTAAAGACTAACAAATTTATTGCATGAGCTTTCGTGGGAGAAAATCCCACCTCAAAGCATCTGATAAAGCAGGATTTTTCTCCCATGAAAGCTCATGCAATAAACAAATTTGTTAGTCTTCAAGTGCCACAGGACTCCTTGCTTGTTTTACTGAACTAGACTAACACTGCTGCCCCTTTGGAACTTAGCAACAGGACTCCTGGTTTGTTATACTCTTTTTAAACAGTCGTGTGTTAAATCAACCACTAGAGGACACCCAAGCATCCCATTGGTTCTGTAGTGCAGAGGCTGCATTCTGAGAATATACGCTGTAAATTCAACATGAAGTTTGACAAGACAAAGGTGGTGAAAAGAGAGACAGAAGAGGAGGAGATCATCATATATTTTTCCTCCTTTGAACTATGTATTTCTTTATTAACTTACACATGTCAGCAGCCTTTGGGAGTGATAAATTGTTCTATAAAGATGTAGATGTTTAAACTGTGAAAGAAAAAAGATGCATCGGTAGCCCACAGGTCAGCATGTGTGTTGTGTTGCCCTTAGTGTCCAGTCCACAGAAGATGCCAGTGCTAGAGCCTCTGACTCACTCACTCAGACTGTGGAAACTCAAACTTTTGGCTCTGTGGTTCAGCCCCTGATATGGTGATCCTATCATTGAACATGAAGGAATGAACAGTGAGATGCACTTTGGGTTACAGCTGCGTTATATCGCTGTTCTGCCAAACATACAGGTCTTTTACAGAAACAGCCTTTAACTCAAGCTGAGGACACTCATGCTTTTGTTTCTGGAGGTTCCCCAAATCAATTCCAAATATGCCAGCCATGCTGGCGTCAGCCACACATCCATTCACTTGCAGGCTTTTATCATACAATATTCCTTATTATTTGATTGTCTATGGGGGAAGAAAAAAGAGGAAAACGCTTCAAGAAACAACACTGATTAATTTACAAGAAGGAATTTTATTCTTGTTTCACTAAAAGCAGAACAAAACTTAAATGCAAACTCTGGGGTTTGGTGACTGACTTTATTGCTATGGCAAGTCTACGGCAGGCACAGAATATGCCTAGTGTAGATACAGTGGTCCAGCATGGAAATAGTTTCGCTCTTCTAATAATGTTTCATAAACACTTAACTCAAAAAAGTAATGATTTTTCACATGAAGGACTTTTTGTCTCACAACACCTTACTGCCTTCATCACCACGCCAGCTGTTGCCTCTTGATTTGACATCTAGTTTCAATCAGTTAAGAAAGAAGAAATACAGGATTTCAAATCTATAGTGGCTGATCCTCAGCAATATTTCATACAGTGTACACCAAAGATTGGATTAAAACTAAATTACTTATTGCACCCAAATTCTAGCCTGGGAGTGTGTGTGTGTACTGTTCAGGGGAAGCAGATTTTATTGCTGTGTTATTAGTAAATAGTGTAAAGAATTTTACATGTAAAAAACACAAGCAAAGCTGGGAAGTTTTGTTCTCACTCTGTATGAAAATTGTAGTTACATTGCACTCGCTGCTTCTGACATCCCAGCTTGGATAAGAGAATGGTTTGAACTGTTTTGCCCAAGAACACAATGCTACAGTGAAACAATGAGGTTTGATGAGGGCAGAGTCCCGAAGATCTGGAAATCCAAGGTCACAGGAGATGGAGACTTGACTGCTCAGTCTCTGATCAGCTGCTAAGACGGTGCAACTCATAGCCAATTGATCCCATCTGCTTGTTAGCATGGGCTGCGCTGCCTTGTTTGAGAGCCACATCATGACTCAAGTATGGGATAAGGACAAGAATTCATTTTGTCCATGGGGACACACAGAGTCTGCCTAAAGTTTTGTTGGAGCTGAGCCTATTTTAACCATAGTCTCCTCCTAGGCTGTCTTACAAATGACAATTTCCAAAGAGATAGCCATGTTAGTCTAGTCCAGCAAAAGAAACAAGGAGTTGTGTGGCACTTTTAAGACTAACAGATTTATTTTTCGCATGAGCTTTCGTGGGAGAAAATCCCACTTCGTCAGATGCTTCGAAGATGGGTCTTTGAAGCATCTGACGAAGTGGGATTTTCTCCCACAAAAGCTCATGTGAAAAATAAATCTGTTAGTCTTAAAGTGCCACATGACTGCTTGGTTTTTTTTATAAATGACATTCACTAAAAGAACCCAAAGTGCGCCAAATAGCAGCACCCTCCTGAGCCATGAGATCATTGGAAGATAATGAGGCCTAGCTTTGCATCAGGCAGACTTTCATGGAAAAAGGTCAGTCAGCTACAGACAGTGGTGTCGCTAGCATTGGGCACGCCGGGGCACGTGCCCCGAGTCCCAGTGTTGGTGCCCTGGCTCTCCAGCCCAATTGAGCCGGGGATCTGGGGCCCAATCCCCAGCCAGCCACAGCGGCAGCGGCGCCGTCCACAGCCAGGGATCCGGGGCCTGGCTGGCTGCCCAGCAGGCCCCGCCCCTGGCCAGGGATAGGGCCAAGGGGATGCCACGCCACCGCGAGTGGCTCGGCCGCAGCGCGGCCAGAAGTGGCTGCTGGAAGCCAGGCCCATGCCCAGACCTACAGCGGCGGGTGGCCAGGCCCATGATCCCTGGCGGGGACAGGGCCGCCGCGGCCGCCAGCGGCCAGGCCCTGGATCTCCAGCGGGGGATCTGGGGCCCGGCTGGCTGCCCGCAGCCACCGCAGCCACGGCAGCCCGGCCCGGCCAGTTGGCTGCCCGCGGCGGCAGCGGTCCCGTCCCCCACTGGGAATCCGGGGCCTGGCCACCTGCTGCCACCTGTGGCAGTACCGTGCCATGGCCTAGCCACTCGCGGCCACATGGCCTCCCCCGGCCCTATCCCTGGCCAGGGGGCAGGGCCTCTCCCCAGGGGGCGGGGCCTGCCTCTGGGGGCAGGGGCTGGGCCCGTGCCTCGGGTCCATTCCCCCCCCCCCCCAGCGACGCCTCTGGCTACAGAGCTTTCCTTTCCCTCGAAGGTCACTTGCACACTACTGGGATGTGACACTGTCTTTGTTGCACAACATCCTCGCCCTATTCTCTTCCCCCCCCACACCCTCCTTGTATGGCAAGTGTAGTGGTGGGAAGGAAGGACTTGAAGGGGTCTAGGTTAAGTCTCCTTGGCCGGGCTTGTATTAATGAAACAATGTCTGGGAATCTAGAGATGTCTTTTGATTGCTATAGTCTTGTGGCTTGGGAAAGAAAACCTACCACAGATTCTCTTCTTTTTTAAGGTCATTAGAGCTCATAATCCCTCCTGCGCTCTACCTGGCTGATTGTGAGTTAGCCACATGCTGTCACTTATTTCTCATTATTAATTTGGAGTCATGGGATCCTTTACATTTTCCTTCAGTTCACCGATGTTCAATTAGCTGAATAAGAACCTGCATCCCTGTTATGTCAAGTCCCAGTATTTGCTTACTGAAGTCATTCCCAGGAGCAAAGAGAGTGGATGGACTGGGAAAGGGGTAGGGTGGAATCAGGTAATAGTGGGGCATTCCCCAGTCACGTAGAATGCTGGTCCTTCACCCTCAGAATAAAGTAGCCCAGTACAGCTACAAAGCAGAGCCAACGGCAGCCTCAGGGGCAAATTTCTATTTGACTGTGGGTCCTACCACTCAAGGTTCTGCTGTATGAACAGCTGATAAAATAACAAGGCAGCATTGTATAGTGCTGAGTAAGTATCTTGAAACTTGTTCTGTTTACATTGGGCAGACTTTGTTTTCTGAAGCTGTCAACTGAGCAAAAGAACGGCAGCTCCTCTGTTCATCCTCATGTCTCCTGTTTGAAATGGTGATGTTTGCTGCTATTGTGGACATCTCACCGCCACCTTTGTCCTGGGTTAGCACCACTCTCTCCAAAGTTGGGTTCACGTTGGACTCTGGTATCTCTCTGTCACTGCATCTGAACAGTTGGATGAGACATCTCCTGAACTATAATTTTAAAATAAAAGAGATCAGATTTTTTTAAAAAACAAACAAAAAAAACTTACTATGAAGCCTGAAATATCTCTGTGAGGCTGTTTGTACTTTGTTTGAAAACACTTGGAAATTGTTACATGAATCAACAGTTCAAGACTTGGAATAGGTGGAAATAACTGTCATCTCCATAACATATTTAGGTTTGCATGTGACACAACAAATGGCTGTCACGTAAAGAAATAATAAGGCTCTAAAGGGATACAGTTGACTAGAAAATTATATTTTTAAAAATCAGTTATCCCTGAGTTAAGCTAACAGCTCCTTAGAAACCTCAGCATGAAACCGGTTATTTACACTTAAAATATCTGCAATTTTTCCAGTTTTGCATCTTCCTTCCATAGGATAATAACTAGACAGATTATAAGGGCTTGTTTACATATATGCAGCTACTGCCCATTCACAAGCACAGGTGTGGTGACATCATCATACCCCTGCCCAATCAAGGAGCCAGCGTACTCATCTATAGGATGTGAAGGGAGTGACTGCTCTACTCTATGCAGTAGAGTCATGAGTGCTGGAAAGTGCATCGGTTGCTCTTTCATTATCTCAACTAAATAAAACTTTCATTTCAAATATTGTTGTCCTTTTTATTTTATTACAATAATATACACTGCAATCTGATTTTCATACTACAACCAGCCACTGTTCATCCTATAAACCATTCCATTCCACTGAGTTTCTTATTACGCTGTCTCTTACCACCATAAGAATCAACCAGTTAGATATCTTCCCCAATTAGTCCTCCTTCAGTCCCTGATACTTGCCTGCAGCCAGTTCCCCCCTGAGAATCAACACACAACAGTTTCTTCCTCCTCCATAACCATACACATGCATTGTCTCCTTCTCACAAATTCGTCAAGCACACCACAACATCGCCCTTCCATGTCCGCACCTTTCAACATCACCAATGTAGACATGGCCATAAAATGACAAAAATTGAATGGGACAGTGTTGAAAACTGAACTTTCAGAGAGGAACCACAATAACTCAGTCAGGTGTTTTTTCCATACTAACTTCTGGAGTTCCTACTACTAATCGTTTAACATTTATGTTGCAGTAGCGCCTAGAGACCAGGGAGCTCAGGGTCTCTGCCCTACAATTTGAGTTTACGATACATAATATACAGTAGATGGATATAAACAGTGTGTTACCATTTTAATTCTGAATTATACATAATGTAAAGTGAAGTAGCATTTAGCAAAATTAATTAACATGTAGGTGGATAGCATTAATTATTGAAACACCATCATTCACTCAGGAGTCAGTCAAAAACTATCAGAATATGAGTATTGCAAGCATACTGTACCTGTTTGTTCATAAAGACGTAAATAATCGGATTATAAACTGTAGCTGTTTTGGAAAAGAAAGCTGGGATTGCGGCCAGACGGGGATCCAACTCAATGGAAGGACATGCAGTGACAAGAATGGAAAAGGCTGCATATGGAGACCAGCAGATTAGAAATGCAAGGATCATAATAATAACCATTCGAGTGACTTGTTTTTCAGGTTTCCTTGTAGTCCCCAATCTGCCTTGAGTATCTGACACCTTTAAAGAAAACCATATAAGATTCCATTGAATGTGGTAGAAAATAATGGTGATGAAGTTAGTAGTCACTCGTTATTTTGTTATGACATAGCCTCAACAGACCAAATAACCAATGACAGTCAGATTTATTAATATAGCATAGGAAAAAGATTCTACAGTGTCCAACATGGCTGCCACTCACCACATGTGGCAAAACGGCTATTGAGCTCTGGCGAATTGATGCTTTACTTCTGCCACCTATTTTTTTTAAATAAAATTTTTAATAAAATTCATTTATACATCTTGCAGTTCAAAAAAGTGTCAACTTTTTTGTGCCTACCGTGTATTTGCATACGTGTGTTTGTATGACACAAAATAATGACATTGTCTTAATTTAGCACCTCTCCCTTAACAATCAGAGATTCGTCCTGGGGTCCTATACAGCATATAGTATGTGCATGTGCTGCAAAATGCAATTGTGCTGTGGGCAAAATCTGCACATGGCCTCACACACTTTTCCAATTTTGAAAAGTACAGAATTGTTTTTGAATTCATGCAAGATCCATTTCACTTTGAGATCTACAATTTTCAACTATCTCAAGAGCTTGTAAGGCTTCTTTCTTTGGAGAGGCACCTTTTTGAGATAGATGTGATTTTACTTCAAAGCACTCAACATTTGAAAGATGATTCAATTGTTACTATGTGGACTCATATTTTAAATAGAAATGAGTTTGCAGTTCCAAATACAATTATTCCAAAACTGTTTTCAATTTTTGGTTCAATTTAGCTCTGTAAATCAACTTTTCTGTAGTAAAAATGGTGACATCAAAACATTGGTTGCAGATATTGGATGAAAATTTGGAGGCGGAGTTAAGATGTAGTTTAACTGATTTTATGCCTGACTTCCCTGCTCTACTTAATGAACAGATGTCTCAGATTTCTCATTAATTCTATCAATAAATAATTCAAAACATTATTGTGTATTTTTCTACCCCTCTGTATTCTATAAAAACACAGTTAATTTTTTTTGGTCATGTGGCGAAAATGTTAACACATTCACCACAATTTTGGCAAGTATGAAAAAACTGTTGGATACTGCTGTTATGATACTAGTTTCCAAAGAGTGGTGTTACATTCACAGAAGATGTGCTCCCTAAAGTAATATTTCTAAAGCCATCTTCCTATATCCTATGGGTATGTCCACACACAGTCTTTGAATCAAAATAATGTTAATTATTTCGATTTAAAGCAGGGCAGGTCCACACTACATTTCCTTGTATCGAGATAAGGAGCTCCCTTATCGAAATGACAGTTAAATCGAAATTGTTATTTCAAAATAACGCTGTGTGGACATGTTATTTCGATTTAACACTTTTTGTGCTTCTCCTTCCCAGGGTGCTTTCCTTTTTCTACATATTGGGTAGGGGCATAGCCCTTCTAGGGGGCCATCTTGCCAACCCCCCCATGGTATCCCTCTCCTAAATCAAACTAGCAAGTCCTGTCCATGGACATGCTAGTTTGATTTGGTCTTCTAGTGGGGACCTGTTAAATCGATTGAACTTAAATTGATTTAATGATTTTATATCAATTTTATTAGATCAGTGTAACTTAAATCAATTAGACCATGTGTGTGGGCATAGCCTATTTGTTTACTAGTAAAAGGTACTATATAAGTCATCTGAAACAGGATTCAATTAATCTGCTTCTTATCTTTTTTGTTTCTGATTCCATGATGAACCCCTTTTTCCTTTGGTCTAAACATATATATTGCAGGTCATATTGTGCCCTTATCTTTCTCATGAGCATGTGCATTCCAGGTAGCAAGGGATATGAAAACACCTCATCATTTTATGTGGGTGACTCTTTTCCTGTTGCCATCAGGAAATAATAGTATTTCCTGGTCCTGATTGTTGTCCTATTTACTCAAGTCAAGGCTTGCTTCAGCTAATGCAAGGTGTTCTGGGATACTTGGCCTAAATGTACAAGCCAGTCTGGACTAAACCACTGCTATACTCCTGCTTAATAATGTGTAGATTTAAATGCTTGAACTATATATTACAGACTGTATTATTATTATTATTTTATTGATATAATATATGTGTGTGCTAGCCAGCTTACAGTATATTAGTTAACAATAAAACAAGGATGTGGATCAGCAAATCTAGTAAAATGATTTGTTACCATCACAAGAAATAGCTGCTTGCTTTGTAGACAGGTTGTAAAGTTGCTTTTCCTAACTCGTTCAGAATGTGCAGTTCACTCAAGACTGATATGAATTAGAAGTCTTATCACTGTTAAAGTTTTGGGTTTCTAAAGGTCAATATCTCTGATTACACAGTAGTAGCATTAACCATTGCATTTTAGAATCTCTGGGCCAAATTTTACTTGCTTTCCTCAAACACAGTCCTAGCAGAACACTTAATCCCATTGACTTTAGTCATGTGCAAAGTGAAAAGGATTTGGCCCTGTATTCCGAATGCAAGGCCATATACTTATGAAGCTAAATTGAAAGCTGGTAGCATAAATTCAAGTGGCTAAATGTGTCCTGTAGAGTTTATAAAACTGATTAATCTAAATGTATGAACTAAAAAGGAGGAGCACATCCTCAACTCATATAAATCAGCATAGCTCCCTTGACTTCTGCAGAGATGCATCAATTTACTTTATTTGAAAATCCGGCACAACATCTCTTAATTGTGCAAACACAATTTACTTTGTATTTACTATACTCTTATCAACGTTACTGGAAGCTGTGATCTCTAGTCTTTTAAGCAGCACTCTTTTTTAAACAATAAACAGTAAACTACACATCCAAACCCAATGCAATGACAAATAAAGGTAAATTCAATACCCTCCACCCCCTTACCCCAGAATTTAGTCAGTCTTAAAGCTATCATCTCCTCTACAGAATCATCTCTTTGGCCTATCAGTCCAACCAAGCACCTCTCCTTCTGAGTTCCTTTACCAACTTCATCCATTTCAAACTTCTTTGTCCTCACTTTTATGATCCTGACCCTTTACATCTAAACACAGAAGTTGTTCCAGTTTACCCAAAGGGTGATGTTGAACTAAATTTGTTAAACCAGTGCAACTTTGCACATGGAAACATACACCAGTTTAAATTTGACTTGCACCCGGTTTAGTTTACATCTGGAAAAATGGAGATTGTGGTAGTCAAATAGCAAATATGCAGTCCATGAATATGAACTAATTTTTCAGAGTGCTACAGAGATAGCATTACTATTGCACTTCTGTTTAACAGGAATTACCCTTATTTTAGTTGCACATGTACCTACCTACTCATCATGGGTAAGCTGCAGTAGATGTGAGGTTCTCTGCCGCTGTGTGCATTTCACCACCAGAGGGTAGGAAAGAAACAGTATGATCTGAGTACAGCAGGATTAAGCCAGCATATGTGATATGTAGGTGGAAGTTGTCTTCCTGCAAAGAGCACTTGGGCCACTTAGATTTATTTATTTGAGATAGCATGTTGAGGGACATTTACAGTCTGAATAAAAAGACCTTGAGTGGATAACATTACAGACACATTCCCTAAGCTGTTTCATTGCTTTTGCTAGAGCATGGTAATGTACCTGTGAGTTGTTAAATAATTAATATGTGAAGTGTGCTAACACTGAGTAATATTACAAACACTGGAGCCTAGTGAATAATAAATGAAAGAACTTCTCCTTTATTAGGGGCTTATATCTTTTCTTACCCAGCCTCATTCAAGGCAGCCAGAGGAAAGGAAAATGACGGCATGTGACAAAGCCAGTTCATCTGAATTTTTATGGCACTACATTGTCCACTGTTCCTTGGGTGTTTAGGGCCAGAATTTTAAAGATATTTAGGCTCCAAAAGATTCAGATGGCACTTAACAGGATTTTTAAAAGTACCGTAGCACCTAATTCGCAATAGGAAATGCTTTAAGTTTTACAGTATCTATCTTTTTCCACTTTGTTTGACTTTTGCCTTAACAGGGATGATTTTGATGTTTTAATTGAAATACAAATAAAAATCCCAATACAATGTAGTCTGCTTTCTATAAATCTTAGATGAAATATTATGATGGTGCTACCTTGTTAATGCAATGGAGGCTATGTCTACATCTCCAATTTTAGTTCTGACTTGCTAGTCCTCAGGCTAGTTCAAACTAACCGCAGACTTTTTAGTTCAAACTAGCCATACATTCTAGTTCAAACTAACGCTTAGTTCGAACTAGAATGCACAGTTAGTTCAAACTTAGTAAGTTTGAACTAACTCTTAATTTGGGTCTTGCCTGCACTTAGTTAAGCTGAGAAGTCCAAACTAAAATTGGTACTAACTAGTTCAGACTAGGCTTTGCCTAGTTCGAACTAAGAAATTTCTTAGTTCGAACTAGGCAAAGGCTAGTGTAGCCAAGGGCTAAATTAGTCTGGCCTAAGCTTCCTTAGTCTGGGCTAATTTGACAATGTAGACATAGCCAGAGTTAATAATATTGTCCCCCTAGCTGGAAAACATAGTGAGTAGCTTATTAACATATCTAAGCAAATTTGTGAGCATTCATTCTTTTGCTTAGTGTACTATTTTGGGGAGGTTGGAATAGTTCTTAGGTTGAAAAATGTTTTTTGTCTGTGACTTATTGTCCTTTTCGGGTCTGTGTCCCTGAAAAGCCTTCCAGATTCAGTTTAATATCTTCTGCTTTACATGCTGCACAGTATTATTTAATAACAGTATCTACAAGCTAATGTAAATCTCTGGTGTGGGTGAGTGTTAAGTAGTGCTGGTTTTAGTACTAGTGTCATATTCTACAACACAGCACTTAACATTTCCTAACACAGAAATTTTCAGCCAGTCTGATTTGCCCTTTTTAAATCTGAAGAAACTTGACTCATTTGAAGTAAAACTGTAAATACAGCTATATCGGCTTATTCCATTTCTTTGTTTGTTTTTATAGTGCAACGTGTTCTTTCACTCCTCTGATATTTAACTTACAGGATGTACTGATAAATGATTCACACACCAGACTTTTGAAGAGTGATTGCTAATCAGTGTATGAATTTCTCTGTGGAAGAATAGTTATTTAACAAGTCATGATAAATCTGCTGCTGACTACATGCTTATGTCTGGAAATTAGATCTGCTCACAGTTTGGTGATCTTACAATTCTATTTCTGTGTGGAAAATTCCAAATAAGTGTGCAATTATGCCTTTTTCTTGGTTTGCGACTTTGTAGCCTTTGTACCTACCTTTCTTAGTTTCCGCATCAATTTTCCATAGGATACTAAAATCACAAGTAATGGCAGTATGAAACAAGTGGTGAAGAATGTGATAATGTAGGTATGATCATTATAGGCTCCTGAATACCTGCATAGAACACAAAATGTATGATATCTTTAATATTACATAATTACTTGTTCAGCTTGTTTTGTGTAGAGGGAAAGGATCTTTTCATATTGTTCAGTGATATCACTAGTGGTTTGTTTTTTGGCTTTTTTTGTTTTTGTTTTGTAAACAGAAAACAATCCTTATATGTTAACGCTGTATAAAGGCTGATGCTTTGGGAGGTCAATATTGCCTAACAAGAAGAAATTTCATGGCAGTAAAAGGATCGAGAGATACAGTTTTATTTTATTAACAGTTTAATTATAAAACATTCCTTGACCCTTTGAGATGTAGGGGTCTGTAGAAATGTGGGATCATTTTATTTCAGGTGGTTCAAACCACTCACCTGTTAGATATTTTGATCCAAATTTTCCAGGAGTACACATTACAGATCATGTTCTGTTGCAGGGGGATACAAGTTTCAGTAAATATTGTGGGCAAATAACTGTGTGAAGGCACAAATCAAGGCATGTGCACAGATTAGAGTTTTTGTCTCAGGAGACACATAAAAGTGCAAGAGAAATGCAATCTAGTGTTAAGTTCCAAAAGGGGAGCTGCGTTAGTCTAGTTCAGCAAAACAAGCAAGGAGTCTTGTAGCACTTTAACAAATTTATTTATCATATGAGCTTTCATGGGAGACTGACAAAGCAGGATTTTCTCCCACGAAATCTCATACAATAAATAAATTTGTTAGTCTTTAAGTGTCACAGGGCTCCTTGCTTGTTTTACAGTCTAGTGTGTGCACCTTCAGACTCTACGTTAGTGTAGCCTCTGTTTTAGTTTTTCACTGAGGTGGCATGTGAGTTACCTTACCAGTTGGGTTCACAGGTAGTTCCAATCTTGCTGGTGGTGTAACTGCTCCAGCCCATGGTAGGAGGAATGGTCCAAATAAAAGAGAAGATCCACACAAAGACAATGCCCATGGTTGCATGCTTCCCCCTCAGGCGTATATTTCCCAGTGGGCGACAGATCACAACATACCGCTCAAAAGCCAGCAGAGCAAGAGACCAGAGGCCAACTATTCCTGTAATGAAAATGCACAACTTGGTCAAAAAGAGGACCGTACAACACCATCGTAGCAGTAGATCAAAAGGCAAACTACAGGCTACATCTGAAGCCTTTGCTATTAGTTCAAGGTGAGGTTGGATGTCTAAAAAGCATTACCACATATCTCAGGGTTGGTTTATCTGTGCCATTTTTTTATATGTGTTCTTAGCCTGAACTACAGCTTTGACACATTGTACAGTGATTTAGAACCCAACCCACAGTCTGGACCATTTTAATTGCATCTGATTTTGACTCTTGTTCCTTCGTGCAACAGAAAGATTTTCTCATCAAAGTGCAAGGGCAGCCCTGTGTAGCTTGTAAGGATTATTAGATAAGATCTGTCTTAAAAAGCCGAGTTTCTGAAACTGAAACAGATTTAGGCTATGTGTAACTGAAACTGTAATGTAACTCTTATCTTACAAGCCGCTGTTGCACTGTTTCAAGGAACCATTCTGCCAGCCACACTAGCTACCCCCAGTCTTTTATACACCCCACTCTTCTTCCACCAGACATACCTCATTCATGAAGGACCCAGAGGAGTGAGGGTAGGAGCTGTCCTGCAGGACCTAAAACACTCAGAGCTTTCCCTCTCCCACCCAAACTTGTCAGTTAAGCCAGTCATGATAGGGCTGATGGTCTTGTGGTGATCCTGGGATTCGTTAAATCACAAACCAGTGAATGTGAAAGGGGAAAAAAGTTTCATTAATGAAACTAGAGAGTATCTGTGCTATACACGGCTCCACTGTGTTCCCAAAACTCCTGCTTCAGAATTCCTGTATTCATAATATTGTCTTTTATATGGCAAAACCATATTCCTACATTTTCCCTCCTAAAATAATTTGCTTGTATACATATGAGAACTAATAAAATATACATGGCATTTTCACCCCAACTCGTACATTTCCATAAACTTAAATCCATATATCCAATGTATCAACCACGCACAGAAGAGGAATTAGCTACATATTGATGTGAGTCTTTACCATTCACTTTCCTCAAATACCTATGTGACATTACCTAGGTACAGTCTGGATTGCTGAACAGTTGTGTCTTCTTAAAGCTCCAGTCTATGGTGCCTTTTTAACTGCTTTGCTGTGAGAGCAACCCACTCCTGGTCCTGCTCACACACCGCTTCTACTATGTGAAATCACGCCAACTAATTATATAAATGCTCTGGCCAGTCACTCATGAATTACATACAGGGTGACAAAAGCAAGCTCCCTGTCCCAGCCTTGTCCCCAGAAACGTGTACTTCTTACTCTCCAGCTCTCTCCTTCTAGACAATACAAGCTCAGCAACTGAAAATAATATGCGCCAGCCTTGTGATCTGAAGCGGAGGTTCCCAAACACTTCAGTGCAGACACATATTGGTTAAATAAGTTTTTTAACTACAGAAAGACAGATGTTAAGTAACTACAAATAATGAGACATAAAGTCAGAATTGGTTACAAAGAAATTAAAATATAATATATAAATTAATACCTAACTTAGCAATCTAAATTGAGTCATAGCAAAAGTTTTTGTCTCACCATATGCTTACAGCAGTATGTATTCACTGAAAAGCTTCACAGCTATGAACTCTCCCCCTAGTTCAATGATGCTTTACATACAATATTGCCACACCCTTTTTTTAACCAGGAGAATAATAATCAGCAGATTATGAGTCTTCAGATGATAAATCACAATGCATATCTTGTACAAAATGTAACATAATCTTGTAAAATGTATGATTACAACAGTACAGACTGTCACAATGTATTTTCCAGGCAGGTTACCAAGTCTCTATGGCTATGTCTACACTTGGAGGCTCGTTGAAGATAACTTAACAAGGTCAACTTTAGGTTGACCTTGTTAAGTCAATTTCAGGGTATGTTTACACTGGAGATAATGTAGACATACCATGCGCCCAGGCCCCGCCCCCTTCCCCATCCCCAGCCCCAATCCAGCTCCAGGGGTCCAGTCCAGCTCCTGCTGCTGCTGGCAAGCAGCATGGAGCTGAATCCGGCCCCAAACCCCTTGCTGCAGGTGGCAGGAGGCTTGGACCTGGCTCTTGCTGCAGGCAGCAGGTGGCTCGGAGCCTGATCCAGCCCCAATCCACCTGCCACAGCAGCAGGGGGCTTGGAGCTGGCTCCTGCCATCACCAGCACGCAGTGTGGAGCCTGAAATGGCCCCAAGCCATCTGCGACTTGCAATCTGCCTGTTGCCTGCCACTTGCTTGTGGCAGGTGGCTTGGGGCTGGATCAGGTGCCTGGGGCCAGATTAGGGCCTAGGGCAGGGCAGGAGGCAGGGTCCAGGCCCAAGCCCAGGCCCCAGCACCTAGGTCTACTTAAGGCTTAATTCGACCTTAGGAGCAGGTGTTATTAAGCTGCTCTTGCTTACGTCAATTTAATACAAGCCCAGTTAGGACCTGGAGTTCATTAGATCAACTTGAGAGGTTAAATCAGCCTAAGGCTCCAGTGTAGACATACCCTATGAGCCCTTCAGGACATTTGATTTCCCTCTTTGATTATTTCAGTATTAGCCTTTCATTAGAATCTACATTCTTTTATTGCCTGCCAGTTTCTCTTTTGTTCATTGATGATAAAAGATCCGTCTCTTGGTAAACACCATAGTCCACATCCACTGTTTTCAAAAATTCTGTGCTTAGTCTTAGGTCTTTTCAATTAGGTCAAAATGTGTTGCCTTGGTCTATGTGGAGCACATAAGATCTTGGACACAGCTGTTTTTTAATATTATCCCTTTGACTCCAAGTATTAGAAGTGTAATTGGTCAGACATACTTTAGCTTCTCTGTAAAGAGATGTGAAATTGTGCACCATTTAGTCAAAACAATATTTCTGCTTCCACTGCTGGTTTTCATTTATCTTCTTTATGGTTTCATTGTCATCAGATTTCAGCAAATTAGCAGTGCCTGGTAAATTAGATCGGATCATTCCTATTAACAATTGAGCTGAAGAAGAGCCTTTCTCAAGAGGTGCAGTTTAATAAACCAATAATTCTTTATGTAAATCCTTCCACTGTCAAAAGGCCTTTCTTTGTAAATAGACCTTTCTACACGTCCATTTAATTTGGAGTAATTTGGACTTAATGTTGTGGTGAAAAATATCTGCAGTAAATTAACCAAAATCTGCACTGGAAAATTGCAGCCCCTTATTGCTAAAGATGTCATGTGAACTTCTCAATCTGGGCATACCTGGTTTCCACATCAATCAGTGATTTGGATGTGTATGCCACTGGTTGCCAAGAATCACGAAGTTTCCATGCAATCTCTGCACCTTACCCATACTGTGAAGCATCGGTGGAAACTTATGGATTTATGGTATATTCTGATACTGAAGCTATGCAGAGGATAGACATGAAAATCTGTATCTTCCAAATAGGATATTAAATGTGCATAATTTTGAGCTTTCTTCCATTAATCATTGCTGCCAAAATCCCGAGGTGGCCTCCAATTTACTGAAATATTGTGCATTTGCAAATTGAGCAATAATCTCTTGTCTGGTTGGCAGTTTGATATGTTCTCTTTTTATAGCCTTTCTGAGGTCGCCTGGATCTAAGCCTATGTGTAGCTGACCATTGTTCTTCTCTTCAGGGACTAGGTAGCTCATCCATTTTTGTACTGTTTTTGTTACTTCCATTCTTGCGAACTCAGCCTCAAGTTTATCAAGAAGAGCAAATGACGTCTTGTTACATGGATGGGTAAGTGGAGCACCTGCTTCTTTGTATTTTTCCACTGCAAGAACACCAACCCTTAAAACAGATCATGGTATTCCGGACTGACTGCTTCATATGCAGAATCAGTATCACCCATTTTACCAGACTGAGTTTTTCGTAAGCAGACAGACCTAAAATTGGTGACATTGCCTTAGATACCACAAGGAAAGGGAGCCTGTATGTGTTTGTTTTATATTTGATGCTAGCAGTACACCTCTTCACTGGTATATTTATTCTGGAATAACCAATCACTTTTATTTTTATTGGGCCCAGGTTTGGTCTTATTTTCAATTTCTCATAATCTTGTTCAGATACAATATTAACCTGAGTTCCCATGTCCAGTATTGTTTTGTTCACTTTCATTGGCAGTATCCAGTCCAGTTTTGCTTGAGGCCAACTCATCTGTTCGAATCTTCCCAATGAGGTTCTTCAACTGCAGGTACTAGACTATTCTGGAATTTGCAGTATTTGCAAACTTATTATTTTTTTCACACTTCTGCCAGAGTTTTCCAAATGCAAAACATTTTTAGGGCCATGCTAAGATCCAAATCTTCCATATAATAAGTGTTTGTAACCAGTCTGCCTGCCTGCTAGCGATGGTTTTCATAGCAGGAAGTTTTAATTTTTAATTTGACCTTTTCTGTCTATATTCTTTTATACTTAGTATGTATAACCCCTTCTTATTATTGAGCTCTTTGTTTTGTGCTTTCGGTTTCTGTGCCCTGCATAGACGGAAAGCTGAAGACCACCCTGGCAAGTAGCATGGTATTGAGTTGACTGGAGGACATTTCTCATCAACTCAGTGCACTGAGGACACTGCAGTAAGTAGGCATTAGGCAGCTGAGGGGAGATACACAAGGTATTTTAAGTAACTTGCATATCTTCCTTCAGCTGCCACCAAAATCCCCCTGTGGTGTAGACCAGGGCTTTATGAACTAACCAAAGTCAGAAGTTCTACTGAGTTTCCCTAATTCTGTGACATATTGCTCTATGTAGTGCCAGGTTTGTGCATGCATGTAAAAAAATTTTCTCTCTAAAGTCTCATTCCTTTTTGGTATGCAATGTTCCTCAAATTTAGTCAATGTCTCATAAGGTTCAACAAAGACAAGTGTAAGGTCCTGCACTTAGGGTGGAAAAATCCCATGTACTGCTACAAGCTGGAGACCGACCAGCTAAATAATAGCTCTGTAGAAAAGGACCTGAGAGATATGGTGGACAGGAAGCTGGATACGAGTCAACAGTGTGCCTTGTTGCCAAACAGGGTAACAGCATATTGGGCTGCATCAGTAGAAGCGTTGCCAGTAGATCAAGGGATGTGATTATTCTCCTCTAGTGAGGCCGCATCTGAAATATTGTGTTCGGTTTTGGGTTCCACACTACAGAAAGGATGTGGACAAATTAGAAAGAGTGCAGCAAAGGGCAATTCAGATTATTAGGGGGATGGTGCACATGACTTAGAAGGAACTAGGTTTATTTAGACTGTAGAAGAGAAGACTGAGGAGGGATGTAATAGCAATCTTCAACTACTTGAAGGGATGCTCCAAAGAGGAGGGAGCTAGGCTATTCTCAGTGGTGACAGAGGACAGAACAAGGAGTAGTGGGTTTCAAGTTTCAGCTGAGAGGTCTAGGTGGGATATTAGGAAAAATATTTTCACTATGAGGGTGATGAAGCACTGGAATGGGTTGCCTACAGCAATGATAGAATCTCCATCTTTGGAAACTTTTAAGACAGGGTTGGACAAAACACTGACTGGAATAATTTAATGGGAGTAGTCCTGCTTCTAGCAGAGGGTTGGACTAGATGACCTCATAAGGTCCCTTCCTGATTTACTTAACTTCACACTTTCATTTTCTTCAAACTTAAAGCTGTTATTAAATATCCAGTACTTCTTCATTAACAACATGCAAAAAGATTGATTTCACTCCATCATTTTTTTTCATCTTCTCCTATGGAAGTGATACACAATTCAGGATTATTTTCCAATTCTCTTTAGTACTGCCTGACAGTTGCAGACTGGGTGGAGGTTGCAACACATCCGTATTTGGTTTTCTTCCCTTCCTAAGCTAGTCAAGATATTATTGTGTTCATAAAATACTTCCAAAGGCCTTTGCTCTTCCCTGTATGCTACTCAGTGTGCTCCCCTTTCCCTGCTTCACCCTTTGATCACAGGAGTTAAGCTCAAAATTACTGCAGTCTCCTTCTAATTCAGCTGTTCTAAGATTCATTAAACAACAAATCAGTGCATGAGAAGGTATAAAACTTTTCTTTAAAAAAACTAGTGTCTGTGGTGAACTGCAATATGCAGCTACACTGGGTTCTCAACTCCCCTTCCAGGGCACATCTCAAAATTCCTATATATCTATAATATGGCGTCTTAAAAAGAGCCTATCTTGCACAAAAATATCGCTGCAAGTCTGGCCCTATATAGTCACAGAGGTCCTTCCCAAAAGCTTTCTACTACCTCACCTTCAGACTATATTTGCAGAACGCTGGGTTTAAGAGGTAGGGATACATTTTTTTAAACTCCTAATGCAGACCTTAGTACTTTGATATCTTTCCATCTGAGCTCAAGATTGGTAGTCAGCAACGCCTAAGTTAGTGACGTTGACTCCTCCATGATATTCCTTGTCCATTATCCCATTTGGGATAATACCTCATAGAGAAGTATGCAGAAGGGTTTAATTAGTCAATTTTGGTATAGCATTTTGAGGGTGATGAAAAAAATCTTATAGCAGTGCTAAATAATAGAATTAATTATTTAGTAAGGGCATGTGGGTGATTTGGTTTATTTGGACTTGTTCTATTTGGCAAAATACAGTTAAATAAATGCAAAATACAGTCAAATAAAACCCCAGACTACATAATTTTCATACTTTGAGGTACTTAACATTTCTGAATAATCCAAAAAAGTTGGCAGGTTCAGCTATTCCCAGCCACCTCAATGCTATCTGCCAACTTCTAGAATGGACGAGCTGTCAGTGGAGGGCAAGGGACCTTCCTCATGGGTCACTTGCTGCGAGCTGCTCTCATCCATCAGTAAGGATGGTTACGACTACCCTCCAATATTTCTGACTTCACTCTCTAGCACTGTCCTTGAGTAAGAGAGCTGACCTGATTAGGACATTACCACTGCTATGTGACTTCAGAAAAATGATACCCAGTTATAAGACAGCAAAGAAAATAAAGCCACTTGGAATGCAGAAATCGATTTCTTTTTTGAGTTAGATGCCTCAGTTTAAAATTCTGTCTGGGAGCTGAGGGAGTATATTTAGGTAAATGAGCACTAGCTTGGTATGTTCACTATTCTTTTTTTAGTTTTTAGTATACCACTTATCTTTTGTAAAATAATATCAGAAGAAACGGTCATGAAAAATGACTGATATGACAAGAAATCCTGTCAAAACTAGTTTCCAATCTTTGTTTACAACAGTACATAGTATGTCAGACATTACTGCAGAAGTATCATAGCCCTGCCCAAACTATAAGGAGCTACTCATAAAATGAGTTTCCCTACAAAGTATTATATACTTTGCAAACAGCAGGTGTGTGTTTTGCTCTCACTCTCTCTCTCTCATATACACATACCATGAAAACTGTTAAATATGGCAATAAATATTTTACCACCATTACTCTACTGAAGAACATAAGTGAACATATCTTAGATACTGATCTTAAATATAGACATTCAATGAGCAACACATACGCAACATGCCATAAGCAACTACAGAACATAAGTGACTGGAACTAGCCAGTGAAATTGTTTGCATGCAAACTCAGCAACTTTATAAACCTCCAAGACGTATGACAACTTCTGTATTCCTGTAACCTACAAAACACAGCTATAAGCCTGAAGGAAACATCTTCTCAAGGCCTTTTTTAAGACAAATGAACATGCAAATATAAACAAAGTTAAGCTTACCAAAGAACGTGATGGCAAATCCTTCTAGCACACAAGCCCAACGTCCCATATAAAAATAGCCTTTCATATTGGTAAAAAAGCTGATAGTGCCACCGATTAATGAGACCAGAAAATCAGCTATAGCCAGGTTTACTATGGCATAATTGACAGGTTGTCTCAACTGTTTGAACTTAAAAGTTACCAGTATGACAGTGAAATTCTCAGAAAGTGACAGAGATGTCACCAAGAACATTAATGCAGCCAGAAGCTGGAAGTTCCAAGGCTGGATGAATTGCAGTGGGTGGTGGAAAGGGTCCCAAGGAGTGGAGCTTGTAGTGGGACCAGAGAGCAAAGATTCATTTTCAGGTACTCTGAACACATCCATTTTTCCCTCTCTCATCAGAGAAGGAAAGGATCCAGATTTTTTTATAAGGGGCAGCTATTCAGGTTAAAAGGAGGAATTTGCCATCCCCAACCTAAATTTAAACAAAACCTTCATGGATCTCATTTTCCAAATGAAGCCTAGGAATTAAAAGTTTTGGCTAAAGGAAAGTTTTGTGCTATGCAAAGAAAGTGGGAACCAGTCCAAGCAGGACGATCTCTGACTCGTAATGTAGTCTTCCTCTCACTGCAGCTGTTACTGTAAACACGTCTGCAATAAAGCTAAAATACAGGAGCAGCAGGATTTCTCCTTCTGTGACAGGCAGCAGCAATACAGAAACACACCTCTGATCATCCTTGTTCTTTCGAGGAGGATGAAGCTGTGGCTGGAATCCCTGACTGCCAACAAGCATTGTAAAAATGAAAAAAAATCCCTCTGTTAACAAGGGAGGGGTGATCTTATGTCTTCCAGAGCTGGAAACACAACAGAGTGAAATCTCCTTTTTTACTTCTCACTGCTTGAGAGAGGGCTGATCTGCCAACATTACTGGGGGGGGATACTAGAGCAGGTGTAAAATCTGACAGGAGTAATACAGTGTAAAATTGTCCAAATCTGAGCTATTCTGATTGCTAACTTACATTCCCTAAAACTGCAGCTATGTATGACCGTTTGCTTATTATAGTATTCATCATAGTTTCATTAGTTGTTTTCCACCGTACTGTACACACATTTTTTCTTCAGTAAGTATTTTACTTCAGTAAGTATTTTGTAACAAAAACATAAAGAGTTATATTGTCAACAACAAAAAAGCATAAACCAATTAAGGGACAAGCTCAGCTACCTTAATTACACTGAATTGCATCTTACTCCTTGAGTAGATATGCCTGCACCCATCAAGGCTACTTGGATAGCAAGTTACTACTCGGAAGGAACAAGAGTAGCAGACTCTAGTCCTAAAGGAGACTATATCTTTTTCCCAGATTTTTAATGAGTGGTAGCAGGATGTCTTATGTGAGCACACACTCATGATTTAATTGTTTAAAAGCATTAATTATGAAAAATATGGGTAAAAATAACAATATAATCACCAAATTTTAAGGGCCAGAGCCTCAGCTGTTGTCAACCAGCATAGCTGCTTTGAAGCACTGCAGTTATGTCCGTTTCTACCTGTTCAAGATCTGACAAAATACATAAAAAGAGTTAGAGTTAATGAAAGTCAAAACTACATCTTTTATATGCAAATCAGAAAGACACCAAGCAGTAACTGAGAAAATAAACTGGGTATGTCATGACCACTAACTAGTCATTTATAGAGCAAGGATGAGAAAAATATGGCCAATGGGCCAGATTTGGCCCAGCTAACATTTCTGTTTGTTCCTCCATGTGCAGGGGCAAAAACGACCCACCCAACCCATTGCTTCTGCAGCTGATGCTCTGCTTAAGCTGTCCTAGAATGTCAAGGAGCTTTCAGCCCGACATTACGCAAACTTCCAGCTTCTGGTCATGTGACTGGAAGTGGCCCAGGCCTAGAATGACTTATTAAAATCATGGACTCACCCCTCTGCAAAAATTATTGACACCCCCCCCCAGTGTAGGAGTACATTAATAATCAGTTGTATACCTCTAAGAAAAAAGACGATCAGATGCTTAATTTCTGTCATCTTTATTCATCATCCTTATGATTATTTATTAGTTATAATTTTCCTCTTTCCAAGCTGGCCAGTTCATTCTTCCTCATTAAACCTGTGCTCTAATACCATGTCGAAGGGTACTCTGAGGATGCTCTAAATGATATCACACATTGAGAGACTCCTGCCAGCCTGAGAACACTTATTTATTTATGTATGTATGTATTTATTTATTAGTGTTTCTACTGAGATAGTACGAAGGGACCCCACTCAGGTATCAGAGCATCAATGTACTTGGCTCTATACAAACCCTAAAGCAAAGAGTCCTTCTTAAACAGCATACAATCAAGGATTTTGACATAACAAATAATAACAATGAATAAACAGAGAAAGTGTAGGGGTGTATTAGACAATGTAATATAAAAATATTTAAAAATACAGTGTAATATAAAAATGTAATTATATATTAGAAAATGTAATATAAAACATCTGCATAAATTGGTGGTGTCAATAGCCACAAGAATGCAAGGGCTTAAGTTGTAAGAGCCAGCCATCTCTCCTGGCAAGTGTTGAAAACTGTCTTCCCTGTAGATTATGCAGGGGAATGCGCTCTCAATTCCTTTGTCTCAGAAGATGCCACAGAAGATAGGATGTGTCATTTCATTTTTCTGTTCACTTTTTTATATGTGGCATTACTGGTCCCTGTAGGATTTTTGTAGACTATTAGCTAAAACAAATTGAACAGATTTTTTTTTAAGAGGCAGCCAATTATAAGAATTTCTGGACATGATGCTGGAAAAACTTTCAGGATGGAGAAGATACAGAATTTCTTTTACCTCAAAAGTACCAAACCTATCCCCCACCTTTTACTTTAAAATAATACTTTTGTTTATAAAGCTTCAACATTCACTCGGTTGCAGTGATTGGGCAATTCACAAACAGCTCAAATCTAAAACCACAAACATTATAAATAATTTAAAGCTAACTGAAATATTAAAAAGCAAAAAGTGGCATCATTAGAAATCAAAATACACTGCTGTTAAAAAGGATGAGCCAGATCCTCAGCAGGTATAAATCATTAACTGTCGTTTCATGATACCTGATGAACTAGCCTGGGAATTTATAATTAGTTTGCAATATTAGCCTCTTATCTAAAATGATGTAACACAATGTTTCACAATCTTATTAGCTCAAGGGCCATGGATGTCATTTTTACAGTTCTGAAGGGACACCAGTTTCTGCCAGCAGCCTCACTGCAGCCAAAGAGAAGGAGTTTAGTGAGGTGGCTGCCTCATCACTGATCTCCCATATCTCTGGCTGTAGCTGGGAAACAACATGTGTCCACCTGGGTCCCTAGGCATTGGCACCCTTTTCAGCCTGGGTGTTGGAAGATCAGTGCTCCCCTCCCTCTGGCTCCAGCAGGGACCCCAGCACCTAGGGACCCATGTGGGACACTTTGCCATGCTCCCTGCCAAAAGTGGGAGAGGAGAGCTGCAGGCCATTTTGAAAGTCCATGCAGGCCACTTTTGGGCCCCAAGCCACAAATTGGGAACCACTGATGTAACATCACTTTAAATGCTATTAGTTGGGAGAATGAAAACAAACGATGTTGCTGTACTTGTAGTTTTTGTTCACCCAGTGCATGCTGTTCCTCATGCTAAGTGAGTTGTTATCCTTAAACGTACTTTCTTGTAAATGGGATTTAGTTCAGATTGGAGGAGATTAGTTCATATCTCGATCTGTCTGACAGTTACAAATCCATTGATTGCATGTTGTTTCTTGGGTATTTTTATGCTGCTGCTATATTGTTCAGCTAATTTGTATCAGTGGTACAATTAATTTGTAATTGTTCAGCTAATTTGTATCAGTGGTACAATTTTAGTACAATTAAATCTATTCCCTTCTGTCTTAATATTGTGCTACCCTTTTTCTTTTCTGTTTAACATTCTCAGAAATATGGTTTCACATGTGCTGTTCTCTTGGTGAGCTATGTTTTGTTTGTCTTGTTCTTCTTTGGTAGGTTTATTTTATGACTGAAAATGATTCTCCATGGTGTATATTTTTATTGCATTTTTACTGTATACACTTGTTGTTTCATGGCCTAGTTCTCCTATCTTGATGTATTACAGGTAGAGGTGAGCAAATGCTGGATTTATTTATTTATTGTTCACTGAAAATGTCACAATGGAAAAATAGTTTTATATAGAACTGAAATGATTTTTTGGAAATTTTTCAGCAAAATGTTTTGTTTCATCTAAAATGAAATACTTCATTTCAGTTTTGAGCACTTCTGAGCATTTTAAATTTTAAAAAATTAAAGGAAGCTGCAAAACAAAAAGATTTGAATTGAAAAAGCAAAGCATTCTGTTTAGAAAATGTCAGAATATGACATTTTGAATTTTAGGTTTTTATTTTTTAGATGATTTTGGTTTTGTGTTGGTTAGCTTGTACCAAAACAGTTCAGCAAAATCAACAGAAATTCAAAGAACTGCTTTGTGTTGCCAAATCTGCATTTTTCACTGAAAGAAAGTTTTCGTAATTTTTGTTTTATTCTGCTCTAGTTACAATTATTTTTTAGATCATTCTTCCATTCAGATAAAAGAGCCACAGGTTTGTTCCTTGCTTTGTATTGTTGTTGTTGTGAAACTGTTTTCATTGAAAATTAATAATGATTAAATTTAACACGCCAAAGCAATGCTTAAAGCTCACTGGCCAGTGGGGCATCTATTTCATTGTTAAACAAACAAACAATGCTATGACAGTTTTAAAGACTAACAAATGTAGGTATCACCTGAGCTTTCAGAGGAGAAAATCCTACTTCTTCAGGTGCTTTGAAGAGTAAAACAGCTACCCCTTTGGAACTACCTCATTGTCGTCATTTAAAGAGACAGTTAGCTCTGTGGTGGTTTTTTTATGTTTACAGAACCAGGAAGCATACAGAATTTTTAGTTTCTTTTGTAAAACAAGCACCCTTAATCCCTTTCCCTGATGTTTTTTCCAGTTTCATTAATGGTCAGTCTCATCCTCCTGGCCTTTCATGTGTCTTTTTTTGTGAACATAAACTGTTAACATTTCCACATTAATGAGAACTGTCCTATCATGTAAGAATTTGTCATGTCGCAGATTTTTGGTCCATTCCTGCAGTTTTGTCTTCACCTGGAATAAGCAGTAGGGGACTAACTTGTCTCTTTATCAAAGACCCTGGTGACTGACACTAGTTACATATAATAAACGAAAAGGGAAGATGGCAGGCAGGTAGGGGTGGCCCAAACACATAGGTGAACTAGGTGGTCACCTAGGGTGCCAGGCTTTAAGGGGCACCAAATTAGAAGGATTCAAATTTTTTCCCTATTCAAAAAAATGTTAATATATTATAAAATGTTGATGGGGGGCACCAAAGTCAGTTTGTCTAGGATTTCAAAACCCCTTGGACCAGCCCTGCAGGCAGGATAAGACCTTTCACTCTGTGGCTAAATTGCTACTGGTTAGAGCAGATTGCATAAGGCCAGAGGTAAGGAGAGCAGATGTAAATAACATTTGTGTAAAAGACCCTTAGTATTTCCAATTGCAGGGCAAATTCAGGGTGACAAGAACTATGCTTACTGAGATCAAGTTTGTTGTATATGTACAAGGCAGTTTGTGAACTTGGGCTGAATTTGTCAATCCCATGAGACTGAGGGAAGAAAATGGAGTATTCAGTGACTGTGATAACTTGTAATGGCATCCTGGAATTTCTTCAGTAAGCTAAAATTGAGTTTGTGAAAGTCAGTCCCACAGCATGCTACTCTGTAAACAGCCATGTCTTTCGCCTGCAGAAGTGGGATGAAGCACTTGACTTGTCCCCAGAGATGCATTTAGTCCAACTGAGTGCTTGTGAAAGCAAAGTGGCTCTGAATTCTAGTGAGGTTAGGTGTTAGCCTGGAAAAAATGGAGGAATTTATTTCTGGTGGTGCCAAACTACTTACAGTGTTGATGATGCTTGCCCATGCCAGTAAATGCTTTCGCCACTGCCTTCATTTTTTTTTTAAAAGGGGCTATAGTGGGGTAGCTTCCCCATTCCACTAGGAAAGGGGTTAAAAGCCCTGCAAATGGGAGCAGCCGATGGAAGCAGATGGCTGCGTAGCCAGTCAGGGCCCAGGAGCCCTGTATATGAGAAGGCTGCAGCCCCAGCTCTGGGCAATCGCCCCTTGGCATGTGGGGTAGAAGGATGTGCTGGTTGCATGAAGCAGGACCAGGGACAAGTTCATGCAGATTGCCAGGGCTCATCTGGAGCCCAAACCCTGATGCAAGGGTAAGAGGTATCTGTGGTGGTTTGGAGGTGGCCCAGAGAGCATGATGAATTGTGTTGGGGGTTGAAGTGGCACCAAGTGTGGTGCACAGGGTCCCTGGACTGAAGCAAAGAGAAGTGGGCAGGCCTGGGTCCCTCCCTGCCTCTCTGTGATGGAGCAGTTGCCCTGCACCTGTAGAAAAGGGGTTAAGCAAAGCCCTGGAGAAGCAGCCAATCAGGAGGAAGGATGGCTGCACCAATCAGAACCTAGGATAGGTACAAAAGCAGGCTGCAGAGACAGAGAAGGAAGCAGTCTCCCTCAGACATTGAAGGGAGAAGGTCCTGCTTGAGAAGGGATAGAAAAACAGTATTTGGGACAGTTCCCTGTGGAGGGCTTTGAGGAGCTTCTGGCCTGTAACCTGGAGGAAGTGGCCTGTGGAGAACCCTGCAGAGGGGGCCAGGGCTGAAGCTGCCAGGACTTGGGAGGAGTCAAGTTGGAGGACAGGACTGGGACTGCTGGGGCTTAGGAGGAGCCTGAAGGGTGCCTTCAGAAGGCAGATGGCACAGAAGGTATGGGGACTGCAGAGAAGTGACTCAGGGGGCCTTTTTTCAACTGGGGGGTCAAGGTGATGCCTGAGGAGAGGCATGTGGGGTTCCTGAGTCAGGGCCTGGAGCAGTAGACATGCCTGGGTCCCACCCTGCCTCCCTCGTCCACTGTTGAGTAATGAAGAACCAAGAGCAGTCACTGCAACCAGGTGGGCTGCAGGAACTGGACTCTTCCCCAGAAGGGGGTTTACCTTGAACTGGGACTTGACCAGAGGGCTGAGTCACTCTGCAAAGAGCTTGACACGCATGGACAGCACCGGACACTGTGGGGAGGGGTTGGGAGGACTTGAGTTGAATTCCCCAAGTCAACATTACCAAGGGAGCAGGGCTGAGGGGTCCATGACATTCCCCCAAACTGTCAGTGGGTGGCAATGGGATTAGTGGTGACCACAGACTCAGAGTGGGCCTACCTGGACTAGATCCTACCCTGAAGGGGGAACTGAGGAAGGTGCTTGTCCAGAGAGCTGAGGCACAAAACAGATCAGGAGACACAGAGCACAGATCACTGTCTGGACAAGTGTATGTTTGAGCAAGTCCCTGGAACTATCACCAAGAGGCAACCATCTGGCAAGGCACATGCTCGCAAATGTCTACAGTGGCTAATTCACTGGGCATCTCTATGGATGTGGAGGGCCTATGGCCCAACCAGTGCTATTCCACTGTTGGTGTACAATCTTCCCCTCCCATGCTCCCCAGTGCACACAGGGAGCATAAGGGCAGCACCATCCCTCTGTGTGATCCAGCCTCCTGTCCTGTACACCTAGTCAGTCACTTGGACCTGTGCAGAGCTAGTGGGCAGAGCCCTGCCTCTTCTCCTATCCACACCCATTGAGTGAATTGTGGCTATAGGAAAGCCAAGAGAGAGCAGCCTCTGTACTCCCATACCCAGTACCAGGATTGTGATGTCCCAGGCTTTGTGCAGGAAACAAGCTGAGCATGGCTACTTGCATCCTCCCTCAGCTAAACAAACCTGAAGCAGTCCCATGAGAAATCTGACCATAAGGACAAGGAGAACTTGTCCTAATTAGCTTATGAATGCTTTTGGGATCCAATTACAGTGGTGTTTGTCAATAAATGTATTATTTATAACAGCACAGATAGAGCAGTCATAATTGGCTGTGTACAGTTGGGTCTCAGAGCATTTTTGGTGGTGGGGATGGTTATCTCAGATATTTTATATTTAGTTTTTGCAACCAAGAATTAACGCAGCTCTGAAGAAAGACATTTGCATTGCTATAGTGTTATTTCACTGTTAAACAAGCTGACTGTAAGTTCTTATGTCATTTCAACAGCCTGCAGGAAAAGACCATTATAGGATAGGTACACTTAGGGTGACCAGATGTCTCTATTTCAGTAGTTCCCAACCAGTGTGCCACAGCAACACCCAAAGTGTGCTGCGAGCATCCCCAAGAGCTGGCATTAAAGTTCCCTCCCTGCTTAGCCCAGCCTCACAGGCTGTGCAGGGCTGGGAAAAGGCAGGGGTTAAAGTAAGGGGAAAGGAACCAGAACACAGTTCCAGGGCCCCCTATTTTTAGGTAGGCAGCGTTCTAGCCCCCCTAAAAATAGAAGAAGGCACCAGAATGTGGACTTCCAGGGGTCCCCCTAAAAATAGCACGAGCAGCTGGAAAGTAGTGTTTTGGTGGCTCCACCTTAAACCCCGGTCCACCTTTAGCCCAGCCAGCAGATTGCTGCAGGAGGCCAGGAGTGTGTGAATCTCCCCCTGCAGGGCAGAGCGGCTTGTGTCAGGCAGCCTGCAAACAGCCCAGGTAAGGACTTTTGAGGGGAGGGCTGCTGGGGGTTGTGCGGGGCAGGTGTGTGTGTAGCGAGGTGGGTGGGAGTGGATGTGTAGCAGAGGGTGTGTAGCTGGGGTTGTGGGGTGGCTGTTTGATTGGGGGTTTGTAGCTGGGGAGTGGGGTGGTTGTGGGGGGGTGTAGCTGGGGGCTGGAGGCCTAGTTCTGGCCCCTGCAGTGATGGGAGGGTCCATCACAGGCAGCATGGGGCTGGGGGTGGGAGGATGGGACCCACTGGGGTGTGAGGGAGCAGCAGTGGGGTGAGGATTTGCCCTGGGTGGCAGGGAGCCACTGTGGAGAAGGGGGAAGTAGGTGCTGCGCCATGTTCCCCTGCCCGACCTTCCCGTTCCCCAGGTTCCCCCTGCCCCCTGACAAAGCCACTCTTGTTCTCCCTTCCTCTCCCCTCTCTTGTCGCCCTTGTGCTGTTCCCCACATGGCTGCCCTTGTCCTCTTCTGCCACCCCTGCCCTGCTGCACTCCCCGCACTCACTCCTGCCACTGCACATGACTTCTGACCTCCCCTGTTTTGCCACCCTTGCTCTGCTACCCCTACTACTCCACATAGCAGCATTTCCAAAACACTGTGCCATGGTTCATGAATATTCATAAGTGATTTGAGTTAATTTGAATATTCATGAGTTTTTTAATGGTAGTGTGCCTCAAAAATTTTGAACGTATCAAGGTGTGCCATGGCAGAGAAAAGGCTGGGAACTGCTGCTCTATTTTATAAGGACAGTTGTGATACTTGGGGCTATTTCTTATATAGGTGCCTACTAGTGCCAACTATCTGTCCTGATTTTTCCCACTTGCTATCTGGCCACCCTAGGAACACTGCTAATGTCTACAAACCCCTCTATTAAAACTGGGGAAATGTTTGTTTCTCTCTGATTGTCATGTTGAACAACACTGGGATGTTTGTGCACAGCATGATCATAAGCTTTGCACCATTAATGCCTCTGGATTACTTCATTGTCCTTCCTTGACAATTAGCAGTGTACCCAGGTTCTAAAACCTATCATTTGAAGTCTTTAAATAACAGCCATAAGTAGGTGAAATATGAAAAGAAGTATTCAATTTCACTATGGGTATGTCTCCACTGTGGGCTCTACAGTGATTGATAGAGTGGGATCACTTAAAGAGGTCTTGCAGACCAGCTCAGTCAATGGGAAAAGTGCTCTTTAGTTGATACCATTACTCCATCTCTGTGAAAGACTTAAGGCTGCATCAGCAGAAAACCAGCTGCAATTGACACAAAACCATGAAGACGTTAAAGAGCATCAATGAAAGTATGTCAATGAGGTATGTTAGCTCTGTTAAGTAGCTTGCATATCTCTTGATAACCACTCACACCAGTGTAGATCAGCCCTTACAGTGGGAAAATGTAAATCAAAAGGGAACAATTGTGAGGAATGTGACCAAAAGGTTAAAGGAAAAAACTGCACTTTTGTGACTAGTACACACCCTACTGTAGAAAGTCTAAAAATACAGTCTAAAGTGATAAGAATATCATATGTTCTCTCAAAACACCAAACTAAGAATGAAAACAAACTGTATTTACTAGTTCCAAAGGGGCAGTGATGTTAGTCTTGTTCAGTAAAACAAACAAGGAGTCCTGTGGCACTTAAAGACTAACAAATCTATTTATTGCCTGAGCTTTTGTGGGAGAAAATCCCACTTCGTCAGATGCTTTGAAGAAGGGGGAAATAAATGCAGGTGAGTGTATGTCATGGGATCAGCTCACACTGCAACAGCAAATCAAAGCAGTTGTTAAAATTCAAACACTGGGGAACAGTGGGATTTTCTCCCATGAAAGCTTATGCAATAAATAAAATCACTAGTCTTTAACTGCCACAGGATTTCTTGTTTGTATTTACTTGCAGATGTCACAAAAAACTGACGATGCATTGGAATAAACTCGTTTTCAAAAACTTAGATATCTCTAACTTTATAACTAGGAACTTGGTCAGCTTTTCAGATATCTGTAGTAAAAACTTATTCCTTCATCCTTGCATGTCAAATTAAAAGTCACATTAAAGCTTGAATGGGCATATTATTTATCTAATCGACATTGAAAAAATTGGTGTGGAGAAAGTCTGGAAGGTTTAATTAATTTCAAACCATAAAATATCCAGTGAGAGTAAACGGTATGAACCCTGTGCTAAGGTAAAATATTTATGGAAACAGAATATCATCAATCTGCCTCTGTTTATCAGAATCTCTTATTTCAAAGAGAATCATTTTAACTTTTGACATTAGCTGCTCCACAGTCCGTGTGTGCTTCACCTGGGCTTTTTGTGGGGGGTCCAGAAAATTCTTTTATTGGTATAAAAACATTACAAATAAAGTTCTGTGTAAAATGGGTGACCACATATACCCCATGCACCCTAGAAAACAGCTGCCATCAAATTTTTTGCCATTTGTCATATTTTTGAAAGTCTGATGTGACAAATCCTGTGTTGAGGAGAAAAAGGTAGCTGGCCCATATTCAGGATACTGTGGAATAGCTGTAGAATGTTTTTATTCATTTCAAATTTCATTGACCTTCTGTTCTTTAGGGCTAATAATCTCAACAAGACAGTCTTGGGGATATGTCAATGCACAGCCTGGAGTCACAGAAACTGGAAGGGACCATGAGAGATCATAAAGATCATCCCTCCTCCTCGTGCAAGCCTTTTAGGTACTTGAAAACTGTTAACAAATCCCCTCTCAGTCTCCTCTTTTCCAGTCTAAACAAACCCAACTCTTTCAATCTTACCCCATAAGTCAAGTGTCCCAGACCTCTAATCATTCAGGTTGCTCTTTTTTGGACTTCCTTCAATTTGTCCATTTCTTTCCTGAAACGAGGCAACTAAAATTGAACAAAATACTCCAGCTGAGGCCCAATCAGGGCTGAGTGGAGTGAAAGAATTACTTATCATGTCAGTCTTACAATACTACTGTTGATACGTCCCAGAACAATGTTTGCTGCTTTTTACTTATTTATTTATTTATTTATTTATTTTGCAACAGTATTACACTGACTCATATTTAGGTTGTGGTCCACTAAGACACCCAGATCCCTTTCCACAGTATTCCTTCCTAGGCAGTCACTGCCCATTTTGTATATATGCAGTGGATTGGTCTTTCCTAACTGGAGTACTTTGCACTTGTCTTTACTGAATTTTATTCTGTTTACCTTAGACCATTTTACAGTTTGTCCAAATTATTTTGAATTGTGATCCTATCCTTCAAAGCACTTGCAACCCCTCCCAGCTTGCTGTCATCAGCAAATTTTATAAGTGTACTCTTTATGCCATCATCTAAATCATTGCTGAAAATATTGAACAGAACTGGACTGATAACTGATCCCAGAAGTCAGGGCCATAAGTAGGGCAAGGCAAGCAGGGCTTTGACCTGGGTGCCATATCGAGTGGCTCCATTTGACTGCTCAGTTGTGGGGCACATGTTCTGTGCTGTTTGCTATGGTGCACCCCAGGTGCCAAAATACCTAGTTCCAGTGCTGCCTGCAGTACCATGCTCATTATGCCCTTCTAGCATGACTGTGAACCATTCATAACTACTCTTTCTGAGTGGTTATCCAACCAATTTTTTCATCCATTTTCTAGTAGCTCCATCCCAGCTAATTTGTTAATGAGAAGGTGATGCCAGACTGTATCAAAAGCCTTGCTAAAGTCTAGATATGCCACATTTATCACTTCGCCTCTAGCCACAAGACTTGTTACCCGGTCATAGAAAGCTATCAGGTTGGTCTGACATGATTTGTTCTTGAAAAATCCACACTGACTGTCACTTAGAACCTTATTCTCTTCTAGATGTTGGCTAATAGATTCCTTAATTATTTGCACCTTTATTTTTCCTGGTACAGCTGTTAAACTGACTGGTCTATAATTTCCTGGGTTGTCCTTATTTCCCTTTTTATAGATGGATACTATGTTTGCTCTCTTCCAGTCCTCTGGGACCTCTCCAGTCTCCCATGAGTTTTCAATGGTAATAGCCAATGACTCAGATAGCTTCTGGGGTAGTGCCTTGGGTATTCTAGGGTGCATATCATCAGGCCCTGGTGGGCACAAACATCAAATATGATACAACTGAATTTCTACTCAGGTGCTATACTTGCCAAGTAAGTATACATTGTATTGTGCATCACTATAATAAAAGCAATATCCTTCTGGGTGGTCATAGGAATACTTTTTCCACAGAGGAAGGATGTGTCATGAACCAATTCAAAACCTGTGATCAATCTACCTCTCTCAAAAGTGTGTTTGATTTTTCAGCTTGAGTGATGAAAAGGCATGTGGATTTCTTTTCATCTCATCACTTTGTTTACTCCATGCTGCTTGTCTGAACAAGAGAGTCATTAGCAAAGCAATAGGCGGTGACAAGTGGACTTTTATGGTCCTTCCCTCATTCCTTTCATTTTGTTAGGTGGAAACAGAGGGAAATTTTTTTATTTATCAGTTGCTATGAAGCAGTAATAAAACATCTCAAATCAGTATGCAGGAAGTGTATCAGAACTGTAATGGAAACACTTTGGTCTGCTACTGTTTCCAGTTGACTTCAACAGGAGCAGGACGGGGCCCTCTTCAAGAGTTAGTGATTGATGTGCCAAATATTTGCAGCTGATATTGTTTCAGTCTCATGGTCCTCTCTTCTAAGCATTTATAGTTGTAATTGATATTGTATTTGTCCCATGAAGAAGTTTTTAATAGGATTTGATGAGGTCTGCTTTACGGCCCAAGCCCTTGAGATGACTTTCACTCTCATCTCTCTTTGAAGTCAGGAGTGCCTCAGCCCTTTACAGGATTGTGTCCTAAACTCTAAATCTTGCTCATGTCAGTTCTCTTAAAGAGCATGAATCTGCCAGATACATCTTCATCAACTCCTCAAATTGTGATGACTAAGGTAGGATTTCATGGAGTGGGGATTTGTTGGTGGTAGAGGGAAATAGGTGAATTCTGCTGTTCCTCTGATGAGAGAAAAAATGCTTCCCTAGTGAAAATATTTGATCTGCTGTATGTGTACCAGCAAGCTGAGGCATTCACTGTATCCGTCAAAGATGGCTAATCACAGCCTTACGGGAAAAGATGCCTCAGCCAGCAGGGAACTAGGTGTCATTCCTAATTTTGTCTTGAGTGATGGGAGGGATCTTGTCTTTTGCTTATTTAGAGGTGGAGTGGAAGCTTCTTGTGTATAAAGACTAGTGGTTTAGTGCCTGCTTTGGTAAAGGGTAGAGGGTGATATACCAATAAGGGGGGGCTCTTCATTCAATAAATATGGGTGTGATTACAGTAGTCTTAACCACAGATACAAGAAAACTGCAAATTAAACAAAAAATCATCTCAATCACATAAAGTCAGAAAAGGGAACTTTCTGCTAGCACCTTCAGTCTGATTTCTTAAGATAAGTGGCTTGCAGTTTTGGGTTAACGCTGAGTAGCTAAAGCGGCTTTATTTATATTTTGTTGTAGTTTTCAAAGAATGGTCTGCCCCACTGTACCTTGGTCAATGAAAGTTAAGTAAAAAGTGCTACTTTTAGAGTCCTGCAGATTCTGATGAAACTTAAGCCAGCGTGGCTCTGAATATCTGTCTCAAAGTTTTAGTAGCTCTCCACCAGCTTGTTTCTTCACACTGTGCAGTAAGGGCAATGCAGCTGTTCTCACAGCTGAATAGCATAGATGCAGCCTGCACAGACAGTGCTGAAAATGTTCATTATAGGGAATAGGTGAAGAGGCAGTCTGCAGCTGAGTGTGTTTTTGTTCTTTGTGTTCAGTGGTTTGTTTTCTCTGCTCTTGTAGCTTTCCAGTCCTCAGGTGTGGTTCGGGAGTGAATAGCAGCTCTTCTGCTTTTATTTGTGGATTTGGAATCTTTGTTTCTTTCCCCTCCAGAATCCTCAAAGAGAGCATTCAAAGACAGGTTCTGATGTCCTGGAAAATTTTTATAAACTACAAATATATAAAGAGCCTGTGTGAAGGCTAATGGGGCAGATGCCTGTGATGCGATTAAAATAATAATGCTAATGCTTTATGTGTCTAAAAAGCCATCTGCTGCTATTAAAATATAATCTGATATTCTGTGCATTAAATTCATCCCCAAGCAATGCACACTAAACTTACACAGGGTCAGATCATCTCCTTTGCTTTAATGCAACTAGGGGGACTTAATAGAGGTAGCACTTCTTGGTGTAGGGAAGCAGGGTGTGCTTTCTCTAGAGCACTGCCTCTCTCCTTGGGTGCTCTCCAGTTTTTGAGGAGGAGCATGTAAATGGTCACTCTGTTATCACTGTTTCTTCACAAGTTGTGCTGCTGAGGAGAGAAGGACATCTGTAGGAAGGTATAGACTTTCTTTATTTGATCTGAATTGATGGTTCTGTGTTAACAATGCAGTCAGCTCCTCTTGCTACAGTTTCCAAATCAACAAGATGAAAGTTATCCTTTACAATTCTCTTAGACTGGGAGACTCTTAGGATCATACTCTGATGCTGGCAGGCTGAGTGCCAGCTCTTGCCAAACCCCAGACATTAGCTAAGAACTGACAAACTCATAGCTCTGTACCACACTATTTTACTTGTATGTCAGTGTTGCTCAAAATAGGTATTAGCCTTATAAAAATGTATTTAGTGTTTTGACTCTGTGTAATGTTTGTAAACTGTTGCATGCATTAATCTCATTTGTAACGTCTGTTCCATGATATACTGAAATAAGTTGTGCTTTATGACTTTGAAAATATTTGCTTTAGACTTGTGAACTCAGATGGGAGTGTTAGTTCTCCTACAGGGGCAGGGGGATCAATCAAATTCAGATGGGCCAGCAAGGAACACTGAAGTATCTATTGCGTGTTGGCAAAGCTATGTGCCAGGAAGTATGTCCTATGGATGTGGAGACTAAATAAAGGAATTAGAACAGAGACACAGGAAAATTTTTCTATCTCTTTGCTGTTTGAATGCTCACAGGAACAGAGACACTAAACTGAAATGAGAGCTCCCCAGGGCCAGGAGTTGCATCCTAGGTCCATCTGCGAAGACACTTTGAATGGACAGATCACTACAACTCTGTCACTCAGGATTTACACTGCAACTCATTTGTGTATATGTTTACTTAATTTAACTTTTAAGTAAAGCTCATTTCTTTTTCTAGTTAATAAATTTTTAAATGATTCATTACAGAATTGGCTACTGGCATTGTCTTTGATGTAAGCTATAGCATATCAATTGATTCGGGGGTAAGTGACTGGTCTCTTGGGACTGGAAGCAACCTGAACAGTGTATGATATTTGGCCTAAGTAATCATTTATTACCAAGTCCATCTTGCCTGGATGGCAAAGTAGACTGAAGAATCTAAGGAGACTGTCTGTGATTCCATGGTGAGACTGATATAATAATCCAGGAGTTCACAACTGTCACTGACTTGGTGAAATCTAACTATAAAAATTGCCATCAGCTTGAGGTGTCTGCCCCTGTTTTGACAGCTTGCCCTGAGGAAGGCATTCACAGTCATGCGCCACTCCAGTCAGTAGGACACACACATGGACAAAGAATGAATATAGTGACCACAAATTCAGTTAGAAGTAAACAGTCTTGCTTGGATTTTAAATTTTACTTTACACTCATATACATGTCTATCCAATCTGAAAGAGCCCAAGCAATAGCCAATGTTGTATTCATAGTCACATCCCCTAGAATAACATAAAGTCTGGTGCATCTCTCAACAGGTGTTCATCGATAAAGTGTGGTTCCTGCTGGGGTCTTTCCTTGGGTCTTCCCGCTTTAATCCAAACAAGGACTCTGTTTCATATTGACCATACCTAACACCTTGCACATAAGCATGAGTGTTTAAACTTCTTTTCCCTTAGCTGTACTTCACACCCTATTACTTTGGGGTGCCCCATTTTCTATAGATGGTTTTCATCATTCTCTTTTTCCTTATTAGTGTGTTATTAACATTTACATCAACCTGTTTCTAGGGTAACCTGCTATTAGAATAGAACATTCTGTGATGCTACAATCAGGTGTTTTGAAATCTATTGCCGTCTATTTTTCCATCATATCACCTATTGGCACAAGATCTTGTACAGTAATCTTGTGGTCTTATTGACATAAGGTCAGTCTAAGGTCATGCATTTATATCAAGTCTCTTTAAGCCTGTAGCTATTATTCTGGAATAGGCCTGAATACAGCTTAAGTCCTAAGAATCCTCCACAACGGTCATTGCTCTACAACCCAGTGTGAGACAGAAGCTGCCACACTTGTAAGTTAAGTGATTTCTTCTCATCTGAGTCTTGTTTTCTTTCTTCATCCTCCCTGACTTCTGTGCTGCTTTTAACCATGTCAACCCTGACATCCTTTCCAATTGTTTGGGCTTCTTCACTGGAGTCTCAGAGAAGTAGTTGTCTTGGTTTTGCTCCCATCTGTCAAAGTCCTCTTTTTCTACAACCTGCAGCAAAGAGAGAGGGTTGTCCAGAGAGTAGGAGTTAGCCCGAAGAGACCTGGGTTCCAGAGCTGTAAGTAGGGTGGGGTGAATGGGACTTTGCTCCAGGCGTGCCAAAGCAGCTCCATTGAACTGCTCCACTAAATTGCATGCTCCATGCCACTCGCCTCAGGCACTAGCTATTGTAAGGTGCACGTTCCAGTCGAAACATGCCCTAAGTGCAACATTCTTTGGTTATGCATCTTTGGGTCCTACTTCACCGGTAGACTGCTTATCTGACCTCAGGCCAGTGCATGAGGGACAAAGTTGCCAAGATTTTTAGGCACCCATAGATGCAACTAAACATCAAGTGGGGTTTACAAAGCACTGCATATTTTAAACACTTTTGAAAATCCTATTAGCTGTCTAAATTCCTTTGAAAACCTGGTCCTTAATTTCTAGGTGCCTCAGTGTCACATCTGTACAATTGGATAACAACACTGCTCTATTTCACAGAAGGGCTGTGTGGAAAAGTAAGTTAGATACTATAGGGATGCAGCCATGTAAGTAACATAGGAGTATAGCTGGGATTTATTCTGTTGCTATCCCTTCTATTGTTTTTAGCCCCATCATTTCATCTGTCCCCGTCACATATCCCTCTTTTCCAAATGTAGCCTTAGCTAAGAGGGTTTGGCTGTAGTACTTCTGACTCCTTTGTATTCTCTCTCCAACACTCCTTGCCCCTCTCCTTTTCAAGGCTCATATAACATCTTCCTGATAATTAATTTAATCACCAGCCTTTTCTCTTCTTAATCCCCCTGCCTCTATTTGTAAGCCAATGAACTCGCTTTCCACACTCAGGCTGCACTGCAGTTAAGGGCCCCACCTGGAGCTAGAAGGTGGACCACAATCAGACCTTCTATACAAAACTCAAGGGGAGGGACAAGCAAGAGCCTCGCCACCCCTCTAAATGGCACCCCTCAACCTAATGTGACTATACGGGAATTTTACAGACCTACACATGCCAAAAAATTGCAGTGAGTTCATATCAATTACTTCATTAATGGTTGAACTGTAAATAAATGTACCTTCTCTTATGTAATCATTTTTATTTAAGATCAAATTCCAAAACTTATACCATGTTCTTTTGTAAGGCCTGATTCTGGAACCTCACTAGATAGTTCTTACTCACTCAAGAAGCTCCACTGGCTTCATTGAGATCAAGTATCTGAGTTCAGAACAATTCTGTAAGCATATGGTCTGTCAAATCTAATTGTTAGCCAGGTTAGTCACTGTGTTTAAAAAGAAAAAGGCCGTCTTTGTTTAATTTGACTTTAGATATCTGCGGTCTTTGCAAATAATTCAAACATGCTTTATATTTCACAGTCTCCAAGGACTACCTATGGTATTTGCACTAAACTTTGGCATTATATTGAGATCACAGCTATGAAGAAGTAATACTTAGAATACAAATCAGTGTTTCATTTTTCATCATATTTGCTTATAATAGAAATACAGATGAAGAAATTTATCTCTCAACCAAAGTCATCTTGATCACAGCGTAAAAGTCAAAGGTTAAACAAGACTGTCTTTATTACCTTCAAAGCGCAAATATGCAGGTAGGCAGGAGTTACTGTCTTTAATGCAGTAGCTACCAGCTAGGCATCAATTTCTGTGACTAAAACTTTGCAAAGGAAGAGTCAGTAGGCAGTGATTAATCTGCCATCAGGCACTGGAACAAAACATGAAGAAAACCAATAATTCCACTCTTTCTCCTGTAATTATCACAAGCTTTTTCTACACTATACAACTGTAAATTTAATTGACTTTTGTAACAGTCAGATATTTTTCATGATTAGACACTCTTTGGAACAGCAGCATCTCACAAAGCAGATGTTGCTTTCTTAGCACAGTAGACACAATGCTGTTTTCTTATTTTACAGCCGCAAGCTTCTGCGAATAGGCACATTCATCTCAGTTTATTATTTCTTGTTCAAAGCGAAACAATCAAAGATACTTGTTTTTAAAATTGGAATTGTGAAGATTTATATATGAGATCTAGAGACTTCTTTATATCACACCGGCCAAGACCTAGCAAACAAGTCCCTGTGGGTTCACAAGCTTTTAGTTCACAAACTTTATTGTTCTGTGAGGCTCAATCTCATTATCAAGGACCAATGAAATTCAAGCTGCTCAATTCATCAGGACAAGTACTGCCACATGGACTCCATACAGAATGGTACCAATAATTGAATAGTAATGTGTTAGTAGTAGAGATGGCAGAAGCAAATGTGAAGCTTAAAGCAGCAAAAGTACACAGGACTATATTGTATTTTGGACTACCTGCCAGCACAGGAGAGTCAACTTGTGGCTAGTTCATTCAAAAATGAGACTGAGTCATGAAGGTCAGCTCCAGATCCAAATATCCTTGAAGTTCAGGGCTGTTTGCATTAATGGTTTTAGTTCAGGGCCCCTCTCTCATGTCACTATTTTAAAAGTATCTCCTAATAAAAATGAAAGGTAGCCAGGACCTCTGATCCAAATACAAATGAACTGTGGGAAATTTTGGCTCCAGATCTGAATTTCATGGATTGAACTTAAAATGATGGGTGCAGTATGATAGATTTGATTGTTATGAACTATTGCATTTATTTATCATGTATATAAGTGGCGTCACTGGGGGGGAGGCTCTAGGGGACCTCAGCCCCCCCCCAAAACTTGTGGCCAGCCCCTGAGTATCCCCTCTAAACTCCAGGGGGGTGCACTGTGACACCCCCATGCAGGGAACACTGCCAGGTAGCGGGCAGCCTTGGCCTCTATCTGGCCGGAAGACAGAGTCTTCTGGCTGGGAGGGAGCTGTCCCAGGCTGGACCTGGGAGTTTCTAATACTCCCACCCTGGCCTGAGCCTGCTCAGAGCAGAGTCAAGCAGGGAGCCTAAGCCTGTGCTGTGGCCCCACTCTCCCTCTGGTAGCCAGGTAAGGGAGACGGGGGAGAGGGGGCCAGAGGCATGCACGCTGGTCTGGCAGGGAAGGGCATGGTGGAGGGAGTTGGCCAGGGGCAGCGGGGACCAGCGGAGGGACCAGGGAGCTAGGGAAGGGCTCAGGGGGCTGCTGGGTGCAAGGTGTTGGGAAGGGCTTGGGGAACCAGTGGGGGGGGGGGGGGGGAGGGGAAGGGGGGCCCGGGGGGGGGGGGGGGGGCAGGAGCCCCCCCCCCTAATATTTGTGTAGTGATGCCCCTGATGTATATTGTATTTGTATTTTGGGGCCTAAATTATGATCAGGGCCCTATTATTCCAGGCACTGGAAAAACACAAAAGTAGAAATAGATGATGTCTGAAATTGGATATGTCTACACTGAAAAGTTTTTTTCAAAATAAGGAGGCTTATTTCAAAAAAGCTTTTTACCTGTCCATGCAGGCATTTGTTATTTCAACATAAGCACTTTATTTCAAAAAAAAAACAAAACCCCAAAGTGTTATTTTGAAATAACTAAACCTGCTTTTATTTCAAAAGAGCAATTCTTTCAAAATAGTTGTTTCGAAAAAAGCCATTTCAAGCCACAGAATTGGCTCTTTTTGAAATAATGGCCCTATAATTTCCCCGCCTTCCCCTATTTCAAAATAGAGAGTTTAGTGAGGACTCTCTATTTTGAAATAATAATTCCTATCTTATTTTGAAATAGTCTTCACTAGACTCTTATTTTGGAACAATAAATTCAAAATAATGCTATTTTGAAATAATTATTTCAAAATAAACTTGAAATAGTTATTTTTAAAATAACTATTTCACAATATCTTTGGCAGTGTAGACATAGCCAAAGATCCCACAATGTAATTTAAGAATATATTAAACAGGTGTGACAAACAGTAAATGAGTCATAGCAAGGGAAGACAAGGATGATAATAATAAACAGTTCCCAACAGAAATGTGCACAGTTTCAGTGCATAACTCATCAGTAAAAAGCATGGGAGTGTTTTAATAGAAATACATACCGGTTATGTTTTTAGGCACAAGCCTGTACAAGAACATCACTTGTAGCTGGCCCAAGAGGTACCCAGAGGGGCACAATCTTTTTTCCCTGTACTCTCCTGACCACATGGAAGTGTTAACCCTGACCAGTACCAGACCACTAACCCTTGCACTGATTCACTTGTGCTGGCCAGTCCAGTGGATGTGGTGAATCTAATGTTGTATCCATTTCCTAGCCCACTTTAGCAATCCCTGTCTGTCTGCACTGGAGGAAAAGGAGTCCACAAATTACCTTTCTGTGCCTGCACTGGAGGTGAAGGCGTCCACAAAGGGTCTTAAACCTCTTTGCACCCCTGCCTGACCATTCTCTTCTTATTGTGTACTTTCTAAAATGAACATGTGTTGAACCAATTTGCAAAAACCAAGAAATCAGCCAAGTCAGGAGTATTTATTCCCTCTGCCAGGGTCTGACTAGGAAAAACATGATGTCATGCTTCTTTCCATTTCATGAGTTGTCATCTGGCCTCTCAGTTCCTTCCCACACCCACCCATTTGGGAATATAGCATGAACACCTCAGTCCCTCCGTTTCAATCACTGCGTGACATGAGGTAGCATAAGCTCATCAAGTGACAATTTCAGTTTTAAGGTGGCCTCACCTTTTGAGTTCAGGTGTTCTCATCTGTGTTTGTAGTCTTTGGCCAGAAAGTTTGCCTACTGGAGAGGCAGAGTTCCCCCTAGGTTAGTCTCTTGTCTACATGTGAAACTGGGTTACCAAACAGGACTACAGCAAACTAGCTGAGATCTTTGATCAAACTTTCCTAGGCATATATGAGTTGTAGCAGATTTTTATTGCCTATTCCATTAAACATCAGGTGTTAACATCTATTTTATTCATTCAATTTCTTTCTGAAAGTCAGATATGAATAACAAGAGCCTACAACTAAACATCACTGAGAATGAATGGCTAATTAGACTATGATGTCCCCTCTTTTTGGTTCCATGTAAAGGAATCCTGTACAACAGAGAAGCTTTTAATAGAGGCTGCATTACCTTAGCTGTGACATACAGGAAATAGTTAAATATCAGATTTTCATTTTTGTACCATGGGGTTTGATATGTAATGATATTTTCACAGAGCATTCAAGAATCACTGGAATGGATGACTAGTCTGAACCTTTTGATCCACCTATTGTTTGGCAATCTTTCTGCTTTATTATCTAAAAAAAAATTGATGTCACTTTGAGTACTGGAGTTCAGATGTGAATGTTTTCAGACGTCTACATTGTCTAGTGTCTTATTTTTAAATACATAAGAATATACCTTTTGATATTTATTCTGGCTGGAGTTTTGAACTGTATATTTGCCAGTGAACTTATTTTACCCATCATTTCTATATAAGATTTACCTATTTACCAGCTGTTATAGAAGAAGAGTGTCTTTGTTTCTGAAAGCTACCTTTATGAGCACATTGGCTGACTGTGACTTGCATGACTTTTTAAGAGCTCTGCAATATTCTGAGGAAAACCTGCAAGTTAAAATATTAACAAGTTTGGCTCTCCTCTCACCTCTTAAACTTTTATTAAATGTTTACATTCAAGAAGACATACTAAGACATACGAAATCAACTTCTTTAAGAAACTGCATGATAACTAAATAACCAAATAATCACTTAGATTTACAAATTTTGCCCAAAGATATCCAAGTGTTACCAAAACATTAAGTTTTCATAACATCACTGTCAGGTAAGTATTTTTACTAGAGGTGATCAAATTGCTAATTTCTTTTCATGGCAATATTTTTAAACAATTGTTTTCAAACTTTCCCATGGTTTGGTTTTCAACCACAGGGGGGAAAAACAGAAAAAAATATGTTTTTGAAAATATATTTCAGTAATATATGTTCATTTTGATCAAAAATAAACTTTTTTTTGAAAACCAAAAATCAAAATTTTGACATTAAAACTAAATCAGAAATTATTTTACTTCTCTCATGGTTAGAAACCAGCATCTAATATCAAGTCTAAACTTTCTGATAGACAGTTTATACCCATTAGTTCTTGTGTCTACATTGGCACTGAACTTAATTCCTCTCCCTCCCTGATATTTGCCCCTCTAAGGTATTTGCAGAGCAATCATATCTCCCCTCAGCCTTCTTTTGGTTAAGCTTACAAAACCAAGCTCTTTGAGTCTCACCTCATAAGGTTTTCCATTCCTTGGATTATCCTAGTAACCCTTCTCTGTACCTGTTCCAGTTTGAATTTATCTCTTTTAAAGATGGGGGATCAGAGTTTGCACACAGTATTCCAGATGAGTCTCACCAACTTCTTGTATAAAAGTACTAACACCACTCTGTTTCTACGAGAAATACCTCATCTGATGCAGCCTACGATTGTATTAGCCTTTTTTATGGACACATCACATTGGCGGCTCATTGTCCTCGTGTAATCAAGCAATACCTCCAGGGCCTTCTCCTCCTCTGTCACTTCCAACTGATATAGTTCCTGCATGTAGGAAAAGTTCTTGTTATTACTTCCTAAATGCATGACCTTGCAGTTACCACTATTAAATTTTATTCTATTGCTAGTACTCCATTTTACAAGGTCAGCCAGCTCTTGAATGATATCCATCTCTTTGTTGGCAATACCTCCCAACTTCATGTTATCCACAAACTTTATTAATGCATTACCACTTTTTGTGCCAAGGCCTGCAATGAAAAGGTTAAATAAGATTGATCCCAAGACTGATTCCTGAGGAGCTCCACTAGTAAGTTCCCTCCAGTCTGACAGCTGACCTGACCTATGTGAGTGAGTCTTTGCCTGGTCAGATCTTTAGATAGGTAGGGTTTGCATTGTTCCTTAATTCTTATACTATATTTCATTTTTAATATAGAAAGGGGATAATTGATTCATCATTTAATTTGAGTGTTTATAAATATAATTTTTTTTAATTTGTAAGCATTAGTTTATTTCTAAATGTGAAAAAACCAGCCCTGAAGATGTTATGGTTATTCCAGTGATAACAATAGCAGATCACAGAAGTGTATAAACAAATTCCAGAGAAAATTCCGAAGTCTTAACTATTTCAAATTATGGTAGAGATTTTCTGTGCAAAGCAAACATTTTTTGTAAACCCAAGTGAATGAGGATCATAATACCTTTTGCAAAAAAATGAGTATCTAAAATAAATCATGTATTGATTTGACTGAAAAGATGTGTTCTGCTGATCTAGCAGTTTTTGTTGTGCTAGAAATAGTTTTTTAAAATATTGGCTTTAGCATAATGAAATCACTTTATATGAAGCAAAACATGCACCTGACATTATTAAGAGATGAGCACAGTCTAGAGTGTTTAAAGCTGATTCAACACCCACTGAACTCAACCAGACACGAGTATGTTGAGTAACTTGCAAAAGCATAGTAAGCCCCTTATAGTGCCATGGAAGAGTAAGGTTATATTTAAGGTGTTGGTCTTAATCTATTTACATTGTACTAATATTCATATCCTAAATCAACATTCAGAACCATTAAATTAATTCTTTTATTCAAAGGAAAGTTTAAATGGGATGTAGTAGTTCAAGACTGGACTACTGGGGATAGCTATTCTCTGTGACTGCCACTCTGAGAAGTTTCAGAGTGGAAGTGGGCAGAAAAGTTAACTAAGAAGGGAAGGAAAAAGGGGGGGTGACATACAGGAGTCAATGGGAGTGTTTGGAGATGATTAGGTGCTTCAACACGCCTGGGAGACTCTTGCTCTTTATTGGGTAATCTACTGGACAGTCAGAGCAGGTTTTGAAGAGCTCAATATAGAAAAGATCTCTGCTCATGGAAGTGAAGGAAACATCAGAAGAAGTTAACATAGGTGATAGTTTCAGTCTCACTGCAGTAAAGTTCTGTTCAGCTTCCCAAGTGAATGTTTCCAGGGCTGCATACTCCTTCCAACTCACTTCTGTCCAAATAGCCAAGCAATTACGAACTGTATCTCTCTGAAAAATGAATCCTTTATTGGAACTTAAGTATCACAGAAAGAAGCCAGTTTTCTAACATTTTAATTAAATATCCAAGTCACTATGGCTATGTCTACACTAGCAAATTAGTTTGAATTAAGGATCCTTAATTTGAACCCTGTCTATATTAGGCTTTGCCTGGTTCAAACTAAAAAATTTTAGCAAAGCATAGTTTGAATTAATTAGTATGGCTGGTTAGTTTGAACTGATCTGTATATTTAGTTTGAACTAACACAACCTAGATATGCTAGTTTGAACTAAATATGTTTAAACTAGCTGTTAGTTCAAACTAAGTGTGGGGTTTTTGGTTTTTTGGTTTTTTTTTAGTTTGAACTAACTTTTAGTTTGAACTAACTGTGCTTTTTTAGTTCAAACTAAAAAGTTAGTTCAAACTAAAAAAAAATGGCTAGTTCAAACTAAAAAACATGCTTAGTTCGAACCAACTTTCGAACTACTTAGTTCAGACTAACAAAGTCTGAACTAAGATTTTAGATGTAGATGTAGCCTATATCTATATAGATATATATCACCTAACTAAATGGAAGTTGTTTTCCTGTATGGGATTCAACAACTGATTTAGCAGATGTTCCCCACTGAGATGGTCTTGAAACTTCCATGGATTGTCCCATTGTTGTATATTTGCAATGAGATTTTTCCCTAAATCTAATTCCAAAGGGTTAGCTGTGTTAGTCTAGCAAACAAAACAAACAAGGAGTTCTGTGGAACTTTTAAAGATTAACAAATTTATTTATCACATGAGCTTTTGTGGGAGACATTTAGGGTACATCCACACACATTGTATAAATCAAAATAATGCTGGGTATTTTGATTTTAAAAATAGTAGATCCACACGATGTTCCCTCATTTTGAAATGAGAAGCTCCCTCCTTTCAATATAAGGAAAGTCATATCAATATAATAAAACCTAGTAACCTAACTGTGTAAGTGTGGACATAGCCTTACTGCTTGGTGTCAATAGTACTAAAATTAAATGTCATTAGAATTGAGTAGATAGCATTAAGCATTCAGTTAGTGGAAACCACTTCAGAATTAGTTTCAGTATATAATAAATCTAATTCTTTGAAATGTTCAGTGCTTTATTTGATATTAATTTGCGAAGATTTTTACATATGATTAAGGTTGAGTGATCTTTCAACAAGATCCTTTGACAAGACATTCAAGTGAGGTGGTCTTGCTAGAATTATTCAGGATGTTAAAAACAAGTACCCTACTTTCTACAAATCAGACTGAGGAATGTATGTAGAAACAAGGAATGGACACTTTCACAAAATTCTTTATTAGTCACTTCCTCTTCTATCAGTAGGAGTTGATGGAAAAGCAACGAAGAAAAATACTATAGTTAGCCAAAAATAAGCCGAAACAGTTAGAAATTCCCTCTAAGAACTTGTTGTCCAAAAGTGTACTTTTGAGCCACCATTCCATGCGTCTTGCTTTTTACTGAAACTGTCACTGTTATGATTCCTTATTGAATTTATTACCAATTTATAAAGATTGAAAAGGCATTAATTGATTTTGCTCTTTTTGTAAAAGAATACAATATAATAATAGCAAGGCATACCAGAAAAAAGACAACATATCTAAGTATATCCAACAGTACATTTTGCATACACATTGTTTGAAGCTTTCATAATCTGCAATGCTGATCACTCCTACTCTAGCGGTTTTGAACCAGTGCAGCTACCATAGTGGCTAGAATCCTCATGAGACAAAGCCTAAGACTTTTCTACTATATAACTCTACTTTTTTGGGGCAATGTTAGGTCTGGCCCTTATTGTGTATGATTTAGTAAAGTTGGTTTTAGGGTAAATGAAAGCAAAGACTAACTTGTTGACTGGTTTCATCATGTTAAACTGATTTATGCTACTAGATAGCAGAATTCTATAGAGCAGGACAAACCACAATAATTTCAGTCATTTCAACAACTGACCTTAGAGAAAGGAAATTAAAATCGTTGCACTGTTGGCAGTTATTAATTAGTATGTGGCAGTTCCCTGGTCTCAATTAAAATGTTAACTGTAAAATCAAACTGTAATTAAAAGCTCTTGTTCTTCTTAAACCTCACTTGTTGAACATGAGAATTTTTAGTAACTTAAGATTAAACACCCCTCAAGGACCAATCATTTTAATACCTTCCATTCATCATTTACCACAGCTGTTGTTTTAGTTGCATTAATTAATACCTATGAGCCAATTTCAGGAAGGTGCTCAGCATTCTCCCCTCCAACCGAAATGAAAGGGAACTGAGAGAATGCAGAATCTCTTGCAGGCATATACCTTGACATTGCATGATGGGTCCTGTTGAGAATGCATGAGGTAACTGTCATATTTCTGGGTGGCTAATATTTCTTTTTTAAACTTTCCTCTTGCCATTTCTTTTTATGTATAAACTATTTTGAATTGTGTGTTTTCTTTTCCAGATTTAACATAAGAAAATTGGTAAAAAATGAATAATTTGACTGATATAAAAATGGCTAACAGAAGAGAGACAATTTATCTGTGCAGTCAAGTTTTTTTTTTTTTAACAATGTTAAAATGACTACCTGTTTCTATCATTTGTTTTAACTACACTCACTGAATGCAGGTATTAACTTCCCTCACAATTTCCTTCCCATTCTACTTCCACTTTAATGGCCTCTTCCTACCCTAAACCCAAAATGTTTCTCAATGAACCTAAACTGCGCTGTCTCCATTTTGTTCTAAACTTTCTTATTTCATTTACTGTAGGTCCCTAGGGACAGACGAGAAGAGCAATCGCCCCGGGCCCCATGGTTCCATGGGCTCCATGGTGTCCTGCTTTACAGAGCAGCCTGGGGTCCATGCCACTGGCCCCCCACTCCCACCTGCTGCCTTCGGCACAGAGCCAAAGGCGGCGAGGGGTGCAGCATGCAAGCATGGAATCCAGGCTCCACTTTAGGCTGGCTCACCCCATCCCACTCCCAAGACAGGAAACAGCCCCCCAGGGGCAGAATGGGCCAGTCCAGAGGCTGGGCTCCACTCTCTCACCCCTCCCCGGAACCAGCTGGTCCAACCTGGGGGCAAGGAGGGGCAGCCCAGAGGTGGGGTGGGAAAGCAAAGCCCTTCCCCTGGGCTGGCCCACCCTGCCCCCCCCCCATTGCAAAGGATGTGGGGAGGGGGGCTCACATAGGCCAATTGGCCCAGGGCACCGCACCTCTGTAGAAACAGCCCTGGCTTGCTGTATTTATTACTGCCCTTGAAAGAACTCATGAATTGTTTGAAAAGCAACCTATGAGCTTTTTTGCTGATTTATTAAATCTAAAGATGAACAGAAGTTAATGAGCCTGGTTCTGAACATTCTCCCAGGTTTCATACTAATGCAACACCATTATTGCTTATTTACACCAGTGTGAGATGCCCTTTTTAGATGTTTCAGTGACTAACATTTTATGAGTTGACCATATTGTTATACCCTAGTTTCTGTAATGCGATTTGTCTGCCTTTATATTTGTCAGTCACTGGTAAAGTTGGGCAACACCTTGGGAAACACATTGAACACAAGCAAGGAGTCCTGTGGCACTTTAGTCTTTAAGTGTCTGATGAAGTTGGATTTTCTCCAATGAAAGCTTGTGCAATAAACAGGGGCGTCGCTGCCCCGGGGAGGGATCCCGCACCCTGGCCGGGGACAGGGCCGGAAGCCACCGCGTGCTGCCGCGGGCAGCTGAGCCCACATCCCCGGCTACGGATGGGGCTGGAAGCTGCCGCAGGCGGCTGGACCCCACATCCCAGCCGGGGATGGGGTCACAGTGGCTGAGCCCCAGATCCCCGGCTGGGGACAGGGCTGCTGCGGCCACAGGTGGCTGGGACTCAGATCCCCAACTGGGGATGGGGCTGCCGCGGCTGGGCCCTGGATCCCCGACTGGGGACAGGACCAGGAGTGGTCTCCGCGACCAAGCCCCAGATCCCCAGCTGGGGACAGGGCTGCTGTGGCCATGGGTGGCTGGGCCCTGGATCTCCGGCCCAAGCAGGCCGGAGACCTGAAGGGGCCGCCAAACGTGGGGCACCAGCACTGGGATTCAGGGCATGTGCCCCACTCCAGCGATGCCCCTGGCAATAAATGTATTTTAGTCTTTAAGTGCCACAGGACTTCTTGTTTATTTGTAAATATAATGGTTTATCATTCATTTTTTCAATATTCTTTCTGTTATAAAGTAATACACTCTTTTTTTCTCTTTATTTTTTAAGGTCTATGGGTCCCCTGAATCTTGACATAGCTTAGGGCCTCAGCATGTCTTAATCTGGCCCTGCCTGGATGCCATCTACACAGAACTGAGTTTGCTTCCTCTTCCTGTCTCTTCTCTCTCTGCATTATGGTTTTTTCAAAGTCACCCGTAATTGGCAGAGTTTTCATTCAGGACAGCGAGTGAAACATGTCTGTTTCTTTCTGTCTAGCAAAAGGAAAAAACAAAAAGGGTTATATACATAGTGAGATAACTTCCTCATATTTGGAAGGTGCCTTGCTCATTGCGAGTACTGCTGAAATTTAAATAATGTGATATATGACAATGATGAATGACCACCTTCAGTGTTAGATGATATAAGTGCCACTAGACGCCGTGTTTGTTCTTCTGTGTAAGAACCGCGTAATGCTTTACAAACATTACAATACATTTATGTGCATTATTAATAAAGGCCTTTGCATATCTATACCATCTTGCTTGTGCTAACCTCAAAGCATACTTCAAATTATAAGGAATTAATTCACTCATTTTCCCTGTCAAGGACAGAATGACTATCTTCGTTACACACCTGAAGAAACTGAGGTTCATTGACTTGTCCAGTGTCATGCAGCAAGGAGTGTTGTGGAAGCCAGGGGTGTTGCTGGTGCCAGGCACACGGGGCCCATGCCCCAAATCCCAGTGCCAGTGCCCCTGGTCCCACGGGGCCCCGCCTCTCCCTGTCCCCAGCCGGGGATCCCAGGCCTAGCCACTCGCAGCCACGGCTGCTGCTCTCAGCCCCCTCCCCAGCCAGGGATCCGGGGCCCAGCCACCTGCAGTCACTCCTGGCCCTGTCCCGGCCGAGGGCATGGCCTGCGGCTAGGGGGCATGGCCTGCAGGTGGGGGTGGCACCTAGGCCCGTGCCCTGGGTCCTTCCCCAGGGCAGCGACGCTCCTGGTGGAAGCTTGGAATTATTTGCTCTTCTGTTACTGAGCTTAGTACCAGAGCTGAGAGAACTTCTTGCTTCCCTTTGCATGTCACTAAACAATACTTGCTCCCTCTCTCCATATAGGAGTTAGTGTTAATAGTTTTCTTTCCAGTAAACTACACTTATCTCAGACATTGTAAGAGCTTCAGAAGTCTTCCTTAAATTCCAAAATCTTCAAACTATGTGGTACTAGGTGTAAAAAAATCAACCCACAAATGGTTGGTTGGTTGTATCAGTGTCTTCTATATATGCTAACACTCAGGGTGTAGGAGAATACCTATACACAAGTGAGAAGGTAGAAACATGGATTTATGGAACAAACCAAGCTAGCTGTAGCATACTGAAGAAACCTCTCCTAGCCCAGTCTAAATATTGATGTACTTCCTATCAAAGCAAATTCAGACACACACTGTACATTTGCACAGGGAGGGGACCTTACGTGATCAATCTGCCCTGGCCTTATATGTGATGAGTTGTCTCTACAGCATTATTTTTCATCTGGGAACTAAAGAAGGGCCTCAGCAGATCTGAAAATCTGTCTTGTAGAGGGAAGCAAGGAGCAAGGGAATGCACACAATTTCCTCCCCCACCGAGCTGAGCACGTTCACTGTGTTGGGTGAGATGGGTGTGTATTTCAAAGCTTCATGGAATTAACATGGTTTTGCTTTCTGACTTTTAGGTCACTGAGTTAGACAGCTGGTTGTTTCTTTCTGCACAGTGAATAGAAATATGAACAGGACATCTACTTGTTCAGCAGCAGTGTTGTAAGGATAGAGCATGATCCTGGGACTCAGGAGATATTGGTTCTAATCTTGACGCTGTCACTGGCTTGCTGGATAACTTTGGAATTCTCATTTCATCTCTTGGTGCCTCCATTTCTCCTCCTCTGAAATGGTGGTGATGATAATGATCTACTCTGCAACATGCTTTGAGCACTACTGATGATAAGCACTGTATGGCTATGTCTACTCTATGCTACAGGGTGTTGTTAAGTTGACTTAGTAAAGTCTACTTACAGTTGATTTTATTAAATTGACTTAGTGAGTCCACCCTTCTCTTAAGTCAACTTAACAAAGTTGGCTAAGTGAACTTAAAGTGTCCTAATAGAAAAGGTGTTTGCCTAAGTCAATTTTATTAAGTCAGCTTAAGCAGGCACATGCTATTACATAGGGTTTCTTAAGTGAACTTAGATGGCCACATTGCATTCAGTTGACTTAAAGAGTGAGAGTTATTAAGTCAACTTAAGGAAGCCCTTAAATCTCCTTAAGCTGGCTTAAGCCCCGAGTATAGACCTACCCTATAAAAGCTAGGCAATATTATTATTACTCAGGAATTGATACAAACCAAGGCTGAATCAACTCCTGAAAACCCTCCCCCCCCCATACTGTGACAAAACAACCTTCATTCATGACAGGTGACAGCTTTGCCTGACTGGTCACTAAGGCAGCTTTTACCATAATTTATCCTCCCAAACCCAAAGTCTGGTAGAGGAGCATTTCAGAAGCCCCTGATGTTATATAGAGGCAGCTGGAACTGCATCACCAAATAATGAATGTCTCTTTCAAGTACTGTGGCCCAAACTAAGTATTAAACACTCAAAAAAAGTGGTGTGTTTTGGCATCTAGAACCCTCTTTCTTTCTTGGGCGGGGGTGGAGCAGGGATGGTGATGGAGTGTACAAAGTCTACTCACAATCAGGACAGCAATGCAATAATGACAAACAAGTTTACCCCACACCACTAGCCAATGTGAAACAAAAATGTTCTAGCTGCAGTTAATCATCAGTTGGGAACAAGATAAGGCCTTAATCAGGCAGACTCACCTCCCAGGAGAGAGCTGGGTTAGCAGTCATGGAGACTACAATTAGATAGCAAGATAAGATGCTTCCTTGCTCATCCCCAAGCTTAGTCCTCAAATCAGTTAATCACTTTGCAAGTGGGAGATCTGCACCCGCAGTCTCTGAGATAAGAAAAAGCCTTGACACAGAAGGTGAAATCTTGGCTCCATTGCAGTCAATGACAAAACTCACCTAGCCTTGCTGTGGGAAAGATAAGCCAGTTCTCTAAGATGAAAGGGAAGACCTAAATATGCACTAGTTGTTTTTCCTCTGTGAAACAGACACTGTCCAATAGCCAACAGGTATTCTTTGTTTTATTTCTTTACTTTGAATAAAGGGTTCCTTTTTTTCCCCCTATCATCACCTGGAAGCTTGCTATTTTTGGCCCAGTTGTGACCAATGAGCCCCCTCCACTGTCAGATTCACATAAAGGGATTGAAGCCAGTCAGGACTTCCCCATGCCCTGCTTCTCTAGTGAAGTACAAGCAGTAATGTGGTGATGATAACTGCAAGGAGTTTTCCTCTGATTGCTCCTTTACCATGGGTTTTTATCAAAAGGGGGAAAAAAATGGATCCTCAATTCCTAGGGGTGCATCTACACTGGAGGCTTAAGTTGACTTAACCAGGCTTAAGTCAACTTAAGCAACTCCAGGGCCACTTTAATAAAGTGTCTATTAAAGTTTACTATACAAAGATTACTATACAGTATAGTTCGAATCTAATCGAATCATAGGGTTGGAAGGGACCTCGTGAGATCATCAAGTCCAACCCCTTGGGGGCTTGAAACCCAGGTTGACTTAATAAAGTTGACGTGAGGCAGGAGAGCCCTTTAAGTCAACTTTATAAAGTCAAATTAAACCAGGGGACTCATTTAAAGTCAACTTATTAAGTTAACTTTGAATGGGTCCCCTGGCTTAAGTCAACTTTATAAAGTCGACTTAAACAAATGGGGACTCTCTAAGTCAACTTAGTAAGGTCAACTTTAAGTCAACCTTATTAAGCCCTAGTCTACATTTGAGGCTTTTTTGGTGGCAGTCAACCGCCAGTTATGCCAGGAACATAAAATTCCTTGCTTAACTGCCAGCAACTTTTTAAGCTGCCATTAAAACGTTAGGGAAAAACCCATCGCAAGTACCCTGGGTTCGGCTTTTCCCTATGCCACCTGGCCCCCCCCAGGACTTCCAGGGCAGCTTCTGGGAGAGGCATGGCAATTTCATACTTGCCACAATCTGCTCCTGGAAAGGCAAACTGACGGTGGCAAAATTGCCGCCGTCAGTGTATACTAAGCCTAAGTCTAGTTACCTGAGCCCTCTAGTGTAGACATAGCCTAGGTGGCCACAGACGCTGAGCTGTACTCAACACAGTTTGGAGGCAGCTCAGAATCTGGGTCCAAACTCATTAACTTCACCGTACCTTTATTAAAATATTTAAGACCTAAAATGTCTGTTTTAATCCATTCCCCCCACATTCAGCAGGGAAGCATGTACTTCCACATTTGCAGTTTCTAGCTAATGTGATGTTATTTTGTTACATGCACATAAATGATTTTTATCGAAAGTTTCTTTTAAACTGCAATTTTTTTCTGTAGTTAGATACATCTACTAAAACAATGATAGCACAGAGCCATTAATGTGATCCTGCAGTTCTCTTCTGCCTAAAACGACCTTGGTCATGTTATAAGGGGTTTTCAATCATGTAAGCTGGAATTGGAAACCAAGCAGCCTTTTTTTTTTTTTTTTTTACTTGTAAAGCAAAGGAATAAGAACTTGAAACACTGTTTGTAAGCAGGGAGTTGTATAAATTATTAAAGGCAAAGCTAAAGAAGGAAATTGAACTTTGATATGATAACTTAGCAGTAATGCAATTTACCTATTAATTTGTGTTATAGAAACTTACTCATAGAAACCTTTTTCTTAAGTGTATTGAACTGCTTATTAAAATACAAAGATATCAGAGGCTTTAATGTGTATCAAATATATTTGGCTTATTAAAATACAAAGATGCTGAAGGTTTTAATGTGTATCAAATACATTTGGCTCTGTAGCATCTTGTCCCAATTTGCTAATTTTTCCTAGCTTATGATTTGCTTCTAAGACTATCTGTAAAAGACTTAATCTCTCTTGATGCCTTCATTACTTCACTGACTAAGAAAGAATTTGATGTCTGTTTTTGATGGCATATTAGGTACAGCAGCCTTCTATATTTAGGAATGTGTCTGCCAGAGAGAGCTTTTATTTTGCCATTTTTTATTAATTTTTCTTATCTAGCTTGACACACAGGGCTAACACTGTGGTATCAGTTAGAGAAATAGTCTAGCAATTTTGGAAGTCTAGCACTTTTGTTCTCCAAATCTCACATCCTAAATATGACCAAAAAAACACCTCCAGCTCACCAACATAATGCATCTGACCAATATATATTGCACAAAAGTTTACAACATTATGGTATGACAAAGTGAATTAAAAGGCATCTAATATACTCTGTTTGTGCAACGAGGAAGCCTATGGAATAGCTAAGAACTAACAGCCATGGCTTCTGTATACAAATAGAATATTTTTTTTCACACTCATGTAAGATCTGCCTGAGCAGAACACAAATTAAATGGAATCTCAGTACACTTCCCACTGAAAGAGTGCCACGCCACACAACCACCATCACAAGTGGCAGTCTGAGAGGAGAGGGCAAGAGGATTGAAAAGCTACAAAAACTAAAGAAGTGGTTACTTCTAGTCAGAACAGAAGAATATTACTAGAGCACTATCTACTAAGTTGTACTTCTCATGGCCTGCTTTCTAACCACTCCTGCTTTGCACTGTTAAACCATTAACCCAGGGGATAAGTCCCACCTAACTGTTTCTATTGTTTTGGGGTAACCATAGCTGGTCAGAGCAGCTCCACTGATGCAAGGGTGTGAACAAAGAAAAAGGTTAAAACCAAAATGTCCCTATGTCCTGACAGCTTCCCAGCTCACTGTGGAGTTAGCTCCAGTTTTTTATGCTCCAGTTAGCTTCTCTTCAGTTAACCTAGCTCAAGTGAGAGCCACTACACTGGAAAACAGCACTTGAGCAGCAGCATAGTGTGACTGGACTAGAACCACAAGACAGCTCCATCCCCACTGCATTCTAGCTCCATGGCTGTCAGCGCTCATGCTGCAACCCGTTTCCTGACTGGCCAGCTTAATGAAAAATAGAGATTTTTGTGTGCAGACAGTAGTCAGCTTGGGACAACATTACAATAACAGCTAACACTGGTTTAAAGAAAAGCCCCCAGATGAGAGGAAAGGGTTTTGAAAACAAACACCTTGGCAAAAGTTTAGCATTCGAGTTGCTATAGCTTTTAGTGGGAATCAGTCTGTCCCTGTGGCCCATGGATTGGGTAGGCATGATGATCTTAAAGCCACTATTGCCCTATCATTGGTCATGCATCGAGCACTGCTTAATCAAATCAGAGGATCAGATGTGGTGATGAAAACACAAAATTCCACTCTCCAGGGCTTTCAATTCAGCATGTTCACAAGTATTACAAAATAAAAATATTTTAGTAAGTACATCAAAATATTTGTCATTCATCTATAACTATCCTGGAAAAAAATATTTGTATCCTTAGAGAATTAAGTTGCAACTTTATAAATAGGATTCTCCAGAATATGAAACTAATCATAAACCATTTGAAGATCTTTTTATACCTATTAACATGAATTTAATCAGGGGTTAAAGTTAGCTAGAACAGAGGGAAATGCTGTTCCAGGACCCACTATTTTTAGGGTTTTAGCATTCTGGGCCCCCTAAAAATAGAAAATGGAGCCTGAATGGTGTGTTCTGGGGCCCACCATTTAAAAATACTAGGCCCCAGAACACAGCATTCCACCTCCATTTTCTATTTCTAGGGTCCAGAACGCTGAGCCCCTAAAAATAGCAAGCCCCAGAACGGTGTTCTGCTGTGTTCTGGCAGGGCAGGGAGTTCTAAAAACTCCACCTCCCAGCCTGATCTCACTGAGCATGCTCATGCTCATGAGACCAGGCTCTAGGCCAAAACCTCAGCTCGGGCCTGGGGCCCCTCCCCATGGTGGCCAGGTAAGGGGAGTGTGAGGGGGCCAGGAGCTGGGGTTGGGGATAGGTAGGGGTAGGTGTGGGGGGCAGGCATTTGGGGGTCAGGGGGCTGTAGTGCATGAAGGGGGCCCACACTGGCATGAGGAGGACCACAAAAGCGTGAGGGGGGCCTGCCATTTTAGGAGGGTTCCGAGCCCTGCCATATTATACTTTAACCCCTGAATTTAATATTCCAAGTGCAATGCATAAAAATAAAAAGGTCTTGTGGGTTCAAACGCTATATCCCTTATGTTAACATTTTTATAATACAAACAGAAATATCTAAAAAGATTCTCAACTCTTAAAACATCTCTAGAGCTATATAATATTACAGAGAGTTAGTATCCACTAACAAGTCCTCCAGGACATGTGAACATTGTATGAAAGAAAAATAATAAGCTCCCTAGATAGCTTGATCACTTTTTTAATGGAACCTCATTATTTTCAAGTTGTCATGCCCACTTTAGCACTATATTGTTATATCTACCATTGAACAAGTAATCTTTTATGTCTGATTTATGGGATGGATTTTATATTAATCATTAGGGAACAAATTTCTAATAATTTTCAGGCAGAATCAACTGTAAATGGTGAGAATTGGACCCAGTTTTATAGCAGCCATGTTACATTGTGTTTTCTGAGTTCATTTACATGAAATATACCATGACTGCTGAAGTCCTCTGCTTCATGAAGATGAAACATCAGAACAGGCTTGGTAAGAATGACCTCAAAATATATAGTCTCTTGAACTCATTACATGACACCCATTGAGCCTATGTAGTAGACAAGGCTTCATCAGCCAGGAAAGCTGCATGGCTTCGAGTAAAAGAAATTCTTCAGATCAGACATCAGCAAATGAAGGACCGGCAGTAGGGAAAGAAAATAGCAATTATAACTGGCAGCAGACAACTAAAGCTCTGTCTACATCTTTTTTTTTTTTTTTTTAGTTTGAACTTGCTAGTCCAAACTAAAAAAGTCTGAGGTTAGTCCAAACTAGCCTCGGGCTAGTTTGGACTAACCGTGGCTTTTTAGTTTGAATTAGCTGCGCATCCTAGTTTGAACTAATTTTTTTAGTTTGAACTAGGACACGTGGCTAGTTCGAACTAATGGCTTAGTTCAAACTGTTTTAGTTCAATTAAGCTTTAGTCCACATCTACATCGCGCCTAGGTCAAAGTAAAGTTCGAACTAAGTACTTAGTCTGGACTACCCAGTCAAACTTATTAGTTCGGACTAGGCTTTGACAAATGGACAGAACATTCCAAATTGCATTTTAGTCACTCCTCCAACATTTCCAAGGAAACAATTAATACACTTAGACAACACCCCTTAAAAGAACTTATACTGGGCCCCACCTTTTATGAGACCATAACAGCAATCAAGCAGATGTCACAAGGAAAAGCACCTGGAAGTGATAGCATTCTAGTAGAGATGTACGAACATTGTGACTATCGCACTGTAAGGCACTTCACGTGACTCTTTCACGCTGTCTGGAAGAAACGATCAGTTCCACAGGATTTCAAGAGTGCCAATATTGTCCACCTCTACCAGGGCAAAGGTAATAGCACAAATTCTAATGATCATCATGATGTTTCCCTGCTCTTTGTTGATGGGAAACTTCTTTCATAGGTCATGTTGAATAGACCAAACCTACTTTGTGGAAACCATCCTCTCTGTACCTCAGTGTGAACGTCAATCTGAATGAAGCAGCACCATCATCATTTTCACAGTCTTCTGGCTTCAGGAAAAAAGCTGAGATCAAAACTGGGGTCTTTGCATGGTGTTCATCAACTTTGCTAAAGCTTTTGATTCTGTAAATAATGAGGAACTCTGAAAACTTTTGTTCATTTTGACACATCCTGCGAAGCTTTTTGTCATTCAGGCCTTCCATAATAACATAATGGCCAGAAAAGAGGATAATGGCAAGCTGTAAGACCCTTTTCTAATCACTAGTGCACTGAGGAAACTTACATGTGGCTCTCACACTCTTTTCTATTCTTTTTCTGATTATCCATATGAATGAATTTCATGACATTGACAGGGGAGTATTTACCCATTTTGGCACTGATGGAAAGTTGTCAATATGCAACACTTCCATGCTCCCATATAACCGGCAGATTTACTCATTAAGAACTTCTATTTGCTGGTGACTCTGCACTGAGAACTTGGTTGATTACCTTCAGTTTCTAGCAGGGCTCCTTACTCGTGCAGTCAGTCGTTTTGGGATCACAATCAACCTAAAGAAAACTGAAATTCTGTTCCAATCTTTGCCAGGGGATGTGCACATCCACCCAATTATTAAGGTCAGCAAGGCTCCCCTCAAATCTGGAAAGAAGTTTTGCTACCTAGGGAGTATTCTGTCACAGAATGCCACAACTGATGATGAGATTATTCATGGGGTAGGCAATGCCAGATCTACATTTGGAATGTTAGCAAACCGCCTATGGAAACACAAGGGCATAAAAATAATCACTGTGTATTTGGGCAATCATGCTTATAATTCTTCCCTGTGGTTGTCAGAGATGGACAACATATCACTGCCACGTTAGTAAATGTTATCAGTTCCACATGTGCTGTCTTTGATGTCTTTGAAGAGTGTTATCATGTGACAAGAGTACCAATATCAAAATCCTTAATCCTTGATGGATGTCTGGCATTCAAAGAATGCTGTGAAAGCTCAGCTGCACTGATCCAGGCATCTCATTTGTATAACCAACTGTAGAATACCAAAACTATATTTTATGATGAGGTACCTGTGCCTGTGGTGGCTAGAATAAATGATTATAAAGGCACACTGAAGATAAGTCTGAAGGTTGACTTCTGCAATTGTGAGGCAACAGACCATGACAAAGCAGTGTGGTGGTATATTGGAAATAAGTTTCCTTTTTAAGTTTGTTAAGGTTCAGCACAGTTCCACTTCCACACAAGCATTACTTTATGAATTCAAAGGCTACTTGGGTTTGATTACATCCAAAATATCAATGCATAGTGGTGCACGCTTGTACTGGATATCCTAACAATACATTGACCAAAATACTCTCAACAGCAACAGGCCCAGGAGATTCCTTCCTATTAGGCTATAACGCCAAAGAGGTAAGGAAAAAGCTCTCACAAAACAAACTTCCATAAGCTTTCATATATTGTAACAAGCAGGTGACATTGCTGGACTCTAGTCAAAAATAAAAACAGAATATTAAGCATATACCTACACCTGATTTCCAGTTACCAGGTTTTCTCTATTTCAAAAGCCTTACCTAAAATGTTGCTAGTATTTCCAGGGTCACAACACATAGGACATATTTCATCTTTCTCATGATTATATTCCTTTTGATCTCACATTTTGAGTTTATTGGTCATGTGAACATTCAAACTTCACTTAAAATCATAATTTACTTTGGGCCGGTATAGGCTGTCTTCCTAAAGAACACATCTATCATGTTGTTAAATGTTTTGAAGCAAGGTACATTAACCCGTTATGTGAATAGCATGAACAGTGCAAGACAAAGGTACTATAGCCTCCAATGGTCATGGACAATCTTGTCTGTCCCATATGAAGTTATTTGCAATTCTTGCCTATACATGTTCACTTATATGTTTACTGAATCCTCATATATCAATGTGGACATGAGATTCAATCATCATTGTCACATTTTCTTAGGATAGTAGTTTTTCTCAGTGTCCCATGTGATATGCAGTAGCAGCCTAAAGTTCAGAAAGAAAGGAGGAAACGTTCTCCACCATTGAACTGTTGTGACTAAAATGCTATCTAATGAAAATCTGCAGTTTTGGAATTACACTCATTTTAAAATGTATTTTAACTTTTTGTGAGTCTTTTTTATTTTATGGTAACCTCTGTGGCAACCTCTTCAAGTGTCTGACAAAGTGGAATTTTCTCCCACAAAAAATCATGTGATAAATATATTTGTTTGTCTTTAAAAGTGCCACAAGACTCCTTATTTTTTCTGTCTCTAGTTACAGTTTTTCTCTAATCAGCTTGGAGGTTACTAATTAGCTTTGGTAGTAAATGTAGGCATCCCTGTCAGTCTCTGTAGGAGGCCATCCTTTCCCCCTTCACTATCACACTTATCAAGGCAAGCTCAAAGATGGGGAAGTGGCTGTCTCTGAGACCCTGGACTCCTAGACAAGGCAATAAGGAAATAAAGGTTGGGGAGCCCTTGGCCCTCAGGCAGGAGTGAATCACCAAACAGTCTAGGGCTCTGACCATCAGGCACTCCAGGCAAGGGCAGAGCACCAAGCAGTCTAGAAGACACTGGCCTTCAAGGAAGGGCAGAATAATTATGCTGATCAGGGCTCTGGCCTTCTGGCAGAGCAGAACCAGCAATCAATCCTCTTGGTCTAAGATGGGGTGGCTGCCACTCTAGGATTGTGGTTGGCAACATGGAGTTGGGGTTCCTGAGCCCACCCTACTCCACCACTTGCCACAACACATTGAGCAATACGCTGGCCACACAACCCACGTGTATTCTGTTATCCCTGGCCTGCTTCCTACCCTTCCATCTGCAGGTATCTGGACTCTGGAGGAGTTGTCCATCTCAGTGGAGTAGACAGTTAGCAGCAATCCCAGCAGTTCCTGAGTGTCCTAGGTGGCAGTCAGCTCCTCAAGATCCTCAGTCCTGCAGCACTCAGGGTCAAGCTTCGGCAGTGGCAGAGAGAAAAGTAGCTCCCAAGCAGCTCCTCCACCCCCCAGCTGATCTAGAAGTTTGTTCTAAACTTCCAGGGAACTTGTAAAATGAAGGCGTAAAGCACCCAAATGAAGGATATAAGCTGCTGTCAATAGGCTGCAAAATACGTATTAGGGTGAAGTAACAAATGTACCAAAGAAAAGAATAGTAAGGAATTTTTTCTTCTAATTAAAGGAATGATTGATACTTGGAAAATTTGTTTCTAAGGAGAAAAGACACCAATTGTTTGGAGCCTAATGTGTTTTACTGGTTTCTTGTGGAAAGAGGAAGGGTTGTTTTTTTTAATCAGGCTTAATTACTGGAGAATTATTAAGGTCTTTTGGAGATGATTCAACAACTAAGCCATCCACAGTTGCTAATCATGTCTGAAAATCTTGAGCCCCAAACTGGTCACACTACAATATTTCATTATTCTTGTAGCCATGGCTCTCTTGATCTATACTATTACAGCATACTTTGTTATTACCTTGAAATCAGTGGCTATTGTTACATTGAAATCACACTAAAAAGCTTAGCTATGGACATGTGCAATATACTACAGGACAAGGAACCAAGAAAAGTATAATACTAGCTCACAAAAGAAAACATTTCAGTTAGATGATGTTACTTAAAAATAATGTCTGATGTTCTTTGCACAAAGTGTTACAATTCAAAGTGTCATGGGAATAAATCTTAACACAACCATCATCTGGGACAAAATGTACAAGCTACACTCTAGCAACATCACCAAGCAGTGAAACGTGTACCACAGAGCAGCTGCACAAAGCCAATCTCTGGCCAATTAATCCTCACATACCGTCTCATCTCCATGCTCCTCAGCTGCTGCTTCCACTTTACCCAGAAAGCCAAAGAATTAGTTAGATTTGGACACACTGAAATACTTTTTTGTTCTTTTTATGGCACCTTTTGAGAATTTTTCCTCCTTTACCAATAAACATGCCAAGAGAAAAAGAAGTAGATGAACAAGGCAAAATAGTTACAGAAAAGACAAAGCATATTCCAGGGGGTGAAGAGAAGAGCTTCTAAGCACATGCCATAGAAGTGTCAGTGTGAAGTAATTGTATTACATATTATGACGCCTTAAGATAAAATCCCCTCACACAACTTTAACCCTACTTATGAGGTGCTGAACTCCTTTAGGATACATCTACACTGGAGCCTTACGTCAACCTTCAGCCACACAGGGCTTTTATTAAGTTGACTTAAGCACCTCGTTAAGTTAACTTAATAACATCACCTCTTAAGGTTGCTTTAATGCTTAAATTAATCTTATTAAGTCAACTTAATCCAATGTAGACAGGAAAAGCCCTTAAGTCCACCTAATTGGCCTCCAGGCCCCCTCCCAGAGTTCCTGGCCACCAGGGACAGCTACTCACAACATGCCACTTCTCTGTTACCCTAGCACCTGCCAGTGTGGACGCAGGCAGTCTACAGGTGTTTTCAGTGTGGACTTTCTAAGTTGACTTAAGATGGTTGACTTAAAGTTGACCTTGTTAGGTGACTTAACAGAGCCTCTAGTGAAGACATACATTTTAAGTGCCACAGGACTCCTTGTCTGCTAGTATGGACATTGTTATTATGTTTTAACTCTGCCTGCATGCCTAATAATTGTTTTATATTTGCAATTATCTCTTACATGAAGCCCTTGCCATCTCCTATTAGATATTATTAATTAATAGAAATCACAATAACAAACAGGGACACTGGCCAATTTGCACTGTAAAGCAAAAGCAAATTTATCTCAATTATATTTAAAAATGTGTATTTAGCTTCTTTTCACCTGATTTCTATGGTCTGATAATGTCTACTGCATATTGGTACCTAGCCATGAAGAGATGAGTGCCTCTCAAGAGCTGATAAGTGCCCTGAGTTACTACTGAAGTCACTTGGAGTCAAAAGCATATAGATTAGCTAACACCTCTGCTTAACCATACAGATGGTCCTGGGTTCAATTCCCAGGGGGTTGGACTTGATGATCTCATGAGGTCCCTTCCAGCCCTATGATATGATTTGATTTCAAATAAGATTTTTGCATTATTTCCCTCACTGAGGCTCCAATCCTGCATACATCTAGGCACATGGTTAGTTTTACTATTATGAGTCACCCCACTGAACTTCATAGGACTACCTGTTAAGTATATGCCTTAGTGTCTGCAGGATTAGAGCCCATAAGGCCTGATTCAAATCCCACTGAAATCTGTGGAAGTCTTTTCATTCACTTCAATGGTCTTTGGTTCAAGATCTTGGGATCTGACTCCACAAACCACTATTCACATCACGAGTCTTTGCCTATGCCAATAATTTCATTGACTTCAATGGAATGATCCTCATGAATAAGAATTACTCTCCTGAATAAGTGATTGCAAGACAGGGGCCATCATTGTGCAGTGCTGTGCACCCTCACCATTTCAGTGGTGCTCAGTTCCTTTCAAGGAAGATACAGTGTAAGATGCAGTGACAATATGTTGCTACTGTAGACCTATTAAAGTGTGTGCTACTGAAATGAATTAGATATGGAGACATGGAGCTGAACTGAATGAGTAAATGATATTGCCAGACACTAAACAAATTCAAATTTAATGCTTATGAAATGCACATTATATTACCAACATGATAAATGACAGATACAGGATGGGTATCTTTCAAACCATTGTTCTTAGCACAGAGTAAATACGTCAGAATGGCAAGCAGAAACCATTGATATGAGGGATCATATAGGATAGACCAGGGGTTCTTAACCTGGGGTGCCCAAGTAAGGTATAATTTAAACATAGGATTTATAATAAATATGTTTGATTTTACATAATAGACATTTGTCAATCTATTAAACAACCTAAAAGCACAATCAAAATTGATATAATCATTGAATTTTTTTGGTGGGGGTGTGGGGTTACCATGTATCACTGTAGGGGGTAAGGGGCCTCTAAAAGGTTAGGAACCCCTGGGATAGACCCATTGAACTACTTCTTTCCTAATTTGGAAATTGGACTAATCTTTTTCCCAGGTTTCCTGGTCCAACAGTCTGCATCTATGCTGTCCTTCCACACCTAATCTATCTACTGTTTTCTTGACTGTCCTCTTGTTTTCTGCCTGCAAACTGTAGGCTCAAATGCCTCCCTACCAAAGTTCCCTGCATCCATCCTTCATACTTGCCCATAGTATTTCAGCACCTCTCTTGCCGCTTCTCTCCTATAGTGCAGATCTTGACCTCACACTTGATGACATCATTCTGCACGTGCCTCAGCAATGTCACCCCTCCTTGGTGACTTCTGTACGTCCCATAGCAGCTTGAAACAGTGAGCCCTGCAGCCCAGGTTGAGCAGCTACATGTACACTAGCAAATTAGTTTGAATTAAGGAGCCTTTTTGCACTAATTTGAGCCCTGTCTGCACTCGGCTTTGCCTAGTTCGAACTAAAAGTTATTTTTAGTTTGAACTAAGAAAAGTCTAGTTCAAAGTAGTTAGTTTGGCTGGTTAGTCCAAACTAACTGCTTAGTTTGAATTAATGTGCATACTTAGTTTGAACCAGCATGATGTAGACATGCTAGTTCAAACTAAATAAGTTCAAAGTAGCAGTTAGTTCGAATTAACCATGTTTTTTTAGTCTGAACTAACTTTTAGTTTGAACTAACTGCATTTTTTTAGTTTGAACTAACTTCTTTTAGTTCGAACTAACTTCCAAACTAAAAAAAGTTAGTTCAAACTAAAAAAACATGGGTAGTTTGAACTAACTTCAAACTGCATAGTTCGGACTAAGCATGGCTGAACAAAGCTTTTAAGTGTAGACATAGCCACAGAGTCATCCCCCCCCCACCCCTTCCCCCAAGGTCTCAGAGCTCAAACTCCAGCCCAGGCTGTAGCTTCCAAGTGCCATCTACTTGGCCAGTTTTAGAGAACTTGCATGAGCTCTGTGGACCTGAGTCTGTAAATCTGGGCTGGGATGCTTGCTGCCACCAGCTGTCTGTAGGAGTGGTTCTTCAACTTTTCAAATGGAGCCTCCCTGTAGACTTTTGTGTATGAATTGCACACCCCCCCCCCTTCCCCTGAATCTCCATCCCCACTTTCAGAAAAAAACAGGACCTACATGTTAAATTTGGGGGGCAAGGGTAACTCCAGAACCTGACGTGACCTGCTAAAGAAAATGGCAGCAGCACTGGGTATTGCACTTTCTTATTGGAATCATCCTCAGGCAGCAGAGCAGCTGCAGCTGTTGCCTCTGGGAACCTGCAGAGTGACAGCAGTGCAGGGAGTATGCCTGGTTTCGGGGGGGTTGCTGATGCTGTGTGAGGCAAGTGGCAGTGGTGGCTTGTGGGAGCAGCGCTCTGATTGAGGTAGAAGCAATTGCACAAAGTGCAGAGCGTGAAGCTGGCCTGGCCTTGTCCCCTGCTCTGCCAGCAGTGCTGGGCCCACCTCCGCTTTCCTCCTAAGGGTCCCCAACCCCAACACATGCCTCGGGATTCTTGTGTGAGGTGCTGGAGTCCCCAGTGACACCTGAACCCACTCTAAACCCAGCGCCCCTCACCCAGTGAGGAGAGATAGCCCCATCATCATAAGCTTGGGGACGTTTCCCCTCATCAACACCCAAACTCTGCCCATGGTGCCCCCATGATCCATCTTGTGTCCCTTTGGGGGGCGATCATCACTCCCCAGTTTGAGAACTGCTGGATTACTGTCTCACTGCCCTCAGACATCTCATTTCAATGGTTTCAAGTCTTCTCAAGAGCCTCTTTTTATTTACCATGTTCTGATCTGTACAGAAAAAAAGGGCTGACTATGGTTTTATATAGCTATCACTTAAATAGTCTAGGTATCTGTTTATCATAAGTTGCTTCACTCATCTTGTGTTACTCTTCCCTCCCACTGAACAACCTTGCTTTCAATTCTCTGTTAGTTTCTCCATTCACCACTAACCCACCCACTGGATAGTTAAATGCAGAAAGCTGATTTAGGCATTGGTCTTCAATATTGATATTCATCTGTCTTGGTTCTGCATTGGTTGCCCACATGATGTCTGTCTTCTCTTTACTCATTTTGCATCCACAGTTAGTTAGTTCCCTGTTTCAAGCAACAATTGTGTTGACCAAATCTTCTGCAATAGATAACCTTCAGATCATCTTCCATTTAGATTTGCTTACTTATGATGCATCTGACAAAGTCGGTTGATGCCCATGAAAGCTTATGCCCAAAGAAATTTGTTAGCCTTTAAGATGCCATAGGACTCTTGTTGTTTTTGCTGTACATAACTTGATACTGTTGCAGAATCAAAAGCCTGATGCCAAGGGGTTCTAAACACCCATAGATACCACTGCTGTCACTGGTGTTCAGCCTTAAATGGGGTCAGACCCTACATAAACACCTGAAATTCTACCATCATTAAGAAGTAACATACACAACCTATACTTACCAGATGCTATGTTCATTGCTAGAGAGTTGGAGATAAAAAACAGAACCCCTGGAGGGAAATGTCAGGCACAGATTTTCTTGATTTGGAGAAAATACTCAACAAAGTACCTAGGCTACTGCTGATGCCTCTGCTACAATTGTATGAGGTATTGGAGGAACTTGTCCATAAGGTGATGGGCTTATATGGTAGTTCCATGACAGAGTGTGGACAACTTCTGGTGTAATGGAGGGTTTCGAGATGAAGGTCAGGGTCCACTAGGATTCTGCACTTACTCCATTGCTATTCATAATTGTGGTGAACTTATGCCCAAAGAATCTGTTAGTCTTTAAGGTGCCACAGGACTCTTGTTTTTGCTGCAATGGTAAGGAATAGGAGGACATTTAAAAGACTATTAGAATGGATGTAGAGAAATTAGAGTGAGCGAACTACACAAGAGGATTTCTTTTTTTAAATGTGAAGAAAAGTTTTAAAGATTAGGCCTCAGCTGGAGTATTGTGTCCAGGTCTAGGTATATCATTTCAGGAAAGATGTGGAGAAAGTCCAGAGAAGAGCAACACAAATTATTAGAGGTCTGGAACACTTTACTTATGAGGAAAGATTGAAAGAGCTGGGTTTGTTTTGTCTGAAAAAGAGGATACTGAGAGGGGTCATGATAACAGTTTTCAGCTACCTAAAAGGTTGTCATGAGAAGGAGGGAGAAAAAATATTCTCCTTAACTGCTGATGATAGGACAAGAAGCAATGGTCTTAAATAACAGCAAGGAAGGTTTAGGTTGGACTTTAGGAAAAAATTACTAACTGGCAGGGTGATTAACAACTGGAATAAGTTGCTTAGGCAGATTGTGGAATCTCCATCACTGGAAGTTTTTAAGAGCAGGTTAGATGAACACTTGTCAGGGATGGTTTGAGAGGGTACTTGGTCTGGCCATGAGTGCAGGGGACTAGACTCAATGACTTTGTCTACATCAGCAATTTTAGTTCAGACTTGCTAGTCCAAACTAAAGAAGTCCCTAACCTCAGGCTAGTTTGAACTAACCATGGCTTTTTAGTTCAAACTAGCCAGGTGTTCTAGTTCAAACTAAAGCTTTGGTTCAAACTAGAATGCATGGATAGTTTGAATTAATGCCTTAGTTTGAACTTTTTAAGTTCAAACTAACCATTAGTTCATGTATTGCATGCACTTAGGAAATTTGAACTAAGTGAGTGAGTCCAGACTAGTGCTGGGTCTTCCTAGTTCAGACTAAGTTTTGTCTAGTTCGACCTAAGAAATGTCTTATTTTGGACTAGGCAAAGTCTAGTGTAGCCAAGGGCTAAATTAGTCTGGACTCAGCTTCCTCAGTCTGGACTAATTTGGTAGTGTAGACATAGCGAATGACTAACAAATTTATTAAGTGCCACAGGACTCCTTGTTGGTTTTACTGAACTAGACTAACAGCTGCCCCTTTGAAAAATGTCCATACTGAGCCTCATGATTGCTTGAGCTAATGATCTCGTGCTTTTAATAAGTACTAAAGGAACTGGGTGTTCTCATTTAGCTTGTTGAGAAATTAATATAGTTTCTCATAGCCTGATGCTATGATGCAATAAGCACCTCTTGTTAGATGTTCAGCACCCTTAACCTTCTGTGATTTCAAAGGAAGTTGAGGATGCTAAGCATCTTGCAGTATCAGTCCTTTTAAATTAATCAGCAGGTAACCAATAAATTGTCAACTGAAATTGATACTCACATAAAACTGGATTGCACCTGTTTACTAATATTCACATTGCAGGAGTAGCATACCTTGAATGATCTATCATACAGTCCTTGAATTTATCAAGCATTCCCAATATTAAGACTATTGAAAAGAAAGTTAGTAAAATGATTGCTAATGAAAAATAGTTGTTCTGATCACATTCAGAAGTAAATATTCCTCCAAGTCTCCTGTAGAAACTATTGGCTTTGGCAGTCATAAATATGCCATTGTTCAATATTGTCATGGCCAAGAGATCTATAAAAAAAATGCAGACCGTTCTTTTGGGCAATGTTTTTTGTAAACTACTCTGAAGAGGTTATATTTAAACTCGGTTGCTACTACAGAACTTTTGAGTCCAAAAATCACTTTTCTTCCTTCGGTTCTGGTATTTAAATATTAATACATTGTTACAGTTGTGTAATAGAGCTGTCAACACTGTACTTTGCAGATAGGTTTCTTATGTGGAAAATTAACAGGGAAGATCATTTTGATAGGGGGCAATAGAAAGGTCAGCAGAATATACTGTATGTTTCTTCCAAGCCCTCAAATGTCTGTGAGTAGCCCCCGAACTCTTGGAGATATTTTTTCATACAGCGTCAAGTAGTTAGTAACTTCTTCATGATGGGATTAAGCTGTGGAATGCAATCATGTGAAAGAGACATCTTCTGCTTGCCTGGTTTTATCTGATTATTTTTTTTTTGAATAAGCCTCAGCATGCACATTACTAGCACAAACACATCTTGAAAGAATCCTAGTGATGTTAGAAAGATGTCTGTCTTCATGTACTTGACTCCTAGATTTTTATTTTCAGATAAAAATGCATTTAATGATAATAGTATATAGTAGTAACAATTATCTACAGACCTCATTTCTAAGGGTCTGATGGGAGTTAATAGGCTAGACATTGGAAATTCAAAACAAATACAGCCTGATTCTCCACTGCCTACACCTGCTGGGATTTTTACAGCCTGGAAGAATGTAAGGATATTCACCATAGCACTTTGCACGGGTAGAAATGAATAAATACCCAAGTTGCAAGGTGATCTCAAGGCTTATCAACAAGACAACACAGTACATGGCAAGCTGGAGTGTAAGTTGCATGAATTCTGCCACTGGACGCTGAGTTCCACAAAGCACTTCAATCTAAACAGCAGTATGTCAAAGTGGAAATTTGAGTGAACTGCAGCAGGATACACATGGCCACCTCATCCAATGGCAGGTTCTTGCTTTATTGATTTACATCCCAGCTTGTCACTCACTAAATCACTGAGCAGAGAAGCCTTCGGGCTTCTTGAGTGTGTCTACACTGGAGCCTTAGGTCAACTTTACCTCCCTCAAGTCAACCTAAGGAACTCCAGGTCTAAATTTGGCTTGTATTAAGTCAATTTAAGCACTTGCTTAAGTCGACTTAAGAACAGCTGCTTCTAAGCTCAATTTAAGCCTTCAGACGACCTAGGAGCCAGGGTCCAGGCCCAGGCCCTGCTCCCTGCTGCATCCCAGGACCTGATACAGCCCTGGGGGGCCCAGTACAGCTCCTGCCACTGCCGGCAGGCAGCTCAGAGTTGGATCTGGCCCCTTCCCTTGCTGCAAGCAGCAAGGGGCTCAGAGCTGGATTGGGCTCTGAGCTGCCTGATGGTGGCAGTGGGAGCTGGCTCCAAGCCCCTTGCCACTTGTGGCAAGGGCAAGGACTGGATCCAGCTCTGAGCTGCTTGCCAGCGGCAGCAGAAGTCAGATTGGGCCTCCAGGGCTGGATCAGGCCCCTGGAGCCTGATCAGGCCAGGGGCAAGGACCGTGCCCAGAGTATGTCTATACTGTCTCCACTGTAGACGTACCCTTAAGTTGACTTAACAAGGTTGACTTTATATTGACTTAAAGTTGACCTTGTTATTTCAGCTTAACTGAGCCCTCTAGTGTAGACACAGCCCTTGATTTCACTAAGGCAGAGAGATCATAAAACAGGAAGAATTTTTTAATCTTCAGTGCAGGTTTCGTATGGGAAACAAAATTCTTTAAAATCTTTTTCTCTAAACATCAGTTATGCTGATTAAGTATAAAAATATAATGAGGAGTCTTGTGGCACCTTAAAGATAAAAACGAAATATGTAGGGGTGGGACATAAGCTTTTCTGGGTTGGAACCCATTTCATCAGATGCATGAAGTAGAAACTGCAGTTTGTTGGGTATATACGTGCATGCAAGGGTGTGTTCCAATTTATGAGGAAGGCAAGGGCCAACAAGGTCAATTCAATCAGGGAGAAAGAGGTGCATTTAAAACAACTGATGAGAAGCTGTGAATTGCCAAAAGAGGGAACATTATTTTTGGTAGTGAGCTAGCCATTCTGGATAAGTCCACACACACACTGTTTAAATTGAATTAACACTGGTTATTTTGATTTAAAAAATGGTAAGTCCACGCAATGTTTCCTTATATCGAAATGAGGCTCTCCCTCATTTCGATATTGGGCATGCTAAAGCAATATAATAAAACCTAGTATTATATTGCTACAATGGTTAAAGTGAAACCACTCTATCGTCAATATAATGCAGTGTGGATGTGTTATATCAATAGAACCCTTATATCAACATAACCCGGTTTGACCTACTTCCTCCCAGGGTGCATGGTACCCTGGAAGGAAAATTTCCTTCAGCCCCCTGGCCAGGGATGGTGTCAGGACCATGACCAAGGTGGTGGGGGGTTCATGGGGAGGCCCACCCCCGCCTTCACCCTGACTGCCTGGCAGCGGGGAAGGGAGCACAGCACTGGACTCAGTGCTGGCTCGCCAGGTGGTGAGGAAGGGACCCCAGTGCCAGGCTCAGCACTGGCCGGCCAGGCGGGGGGGATGCACCCCTCTCCAGGCTCCCAGTGCTCTCACTGGGCGGCAGAGGAAGAGACCCTGTGCACCCAGCTCCCCCCCATTTGCTAGCTGGGCAGCAGGGAAGGGATCCCCATGTGCCCAGCACCCAGCATGTTCTAGCTGAGCAGTGGGGAAGGGACCGTGCATGTTCAGCTACCCGCGCACTGGCCGGGCAGCAGGGAAGGGATCCTTGCGTACCCAGCACCCAGTGCACTGTGCGCTAAGAGCCAGGCACATGGGGATCACTTTCTCGCCACCCGGCTAGCGCACTGGGAGCTGGACGCATGGGGACCTCTTCCCCCCTGCCTGGCTAGCACACGAGAGGAGCTGGGCATGCAGGGATCTCTTCCCCAATGCCCAGCTAGCATGTAGGGGGAGTGGGGCATGTGGGGTCCCTTCTACCCTGCCAGGCTCAGACAGCCCAGTGCCATGTGGAGGGGATTCTTTTCCCCACCACCAGGCTCACCAGGCAAGAGCCAGGCAGGGGATTGGGGGGGGGGGGGCAGGGCCTTGCCAGGGAGCCATATTGCCACACCTCCCATGGTGCCCCTCTCCTGAATTGAACTAGCAAGTCCTGTCCCTGGACATGCTAGTTCAGTTTCAGTTTTTTGGTGTGCACCTGTTAAATCGATTTAACTTGAATTAGTTTAATGATTTTTATAGTGATTTTGTTAAATCCATTTAACTGCCTGTGTGCAGACATGGCCTCCCAGTCTCCATCCAGGCCTAGTCTGATAATGTCAAGATCACATATGAATTCCAGCCCTGCAGTTTCACGCTCAAGTCTATTTTTGAAGTTTTTTTGCTGAAGTATGGTAACTTTCAAGTCTTACTGATCGTCCAGGGAGATTGAAATCCTCCACTACTGTGGGGTTTTTTATATTGCTATTCTTAATGTCTGATTTGTGTCCATTTATCCCATTGCATACAGACAATCCAATTTGGCCAATGTACATGGTAGAGAGGCACTGTTGGCACATGATGGCATATATCACATTAGTAGATGTGCAGGTGAATGAGCTCCTGATGGTGTGGCTGAAATGGTTAGGACCTATGATGATGTCACCTGAATAGATATGCAGATAGAGCTGGCAATGGGGTTTGCTTCAGGAATAGGTTCCTGGGTTAGTGTTTCTGTTGTATGGTGTGTACTTGCTGGTGAGTATTTGCTTCAGGCTGTGGGGTATGTATAAGTGAGAACTGGTCTGTCACTGAGGTTTGTGAGAGCAAGGAGTCTTTTTCCAAGGTTGTAGATCTTTGATAATGTGTTGGAGAAGTTGTATTTTAGCTGAGGGCTGTAGATGGTGGCAAATGGCATTCCATTGTACTTCATGTATCTAACAAAGTGGACTCCAGCCCACAAATGCTTATGCCCCCCTGCCCCACTCTCCACAAAAAAGTTTTCATTAGCCTTTAGGATACCACAAGACTCTTCATCATTTTTGCTGAAAACTGACAAACACAACTATCTTTCTGAAACCTGATTAATTATGTTATTTTAACTATTCTTCTTAACAGTAATATAGCATAATCTTCTTAACTGGGACATGCTTCATGGGGAAATATAAATTCTGTAGTCAACTCATCTCATCATCTCAACTCGGTAAACTGCTATAATTAATACCTTGCTGCAAGCCCTGATTCTCTTACTGTTGGACTAGGCTCTACTTATCTGTTGGCATGTATCCCTATTCAACTTCCAAATGTGTTGAAAATCATGCACTCTTCTATTGTTTTCATTTCTCAGATGTGTACTTTAATAAAGATCCTTCACTGGTCTCCTATTTCTCTTTGTATATAGTTTAAGCTTCTTACACCTTTAGGACCCACTTCTGCTAAGCATTGAACTCCTACCGCAGTTGCCTCTGAGTCTAGGCATCTTAAGATCTTTCATTCCTGTTTGTTATTTTACACAGGTAGTTTGGTTTCGCTATACGGTATATACCCAATCAGAATTTTTGTTCGACTTGTGGTTTGCTTTTAATATCTTTTTTTTTTTTTTGCCAAATTTTTGAGAACCTTTTAACTGAAGTGGAATTCTTTACAAGCTTTGCGTAATTTACTATCTCAATGAAAGGAAGACCAAGGTATTAGTATTTTGTATCATCATGTTTAGTCCTACATCTCCTCCATCCATGGAACTCCCAGTCAAGTTTTGCACTCTGCAGTTTTGAAGCACAGGCAGTTCCTTTATGTCATGGTTTTGCACAGCACTTTGATGATTGTGAAAATGCTTTTCCAGGTAAGTACTGAGAGTTCCTCCTGTGAGTACTGAGGACTGTGAACTGTTCACTTTTTCTGAATATGGGGAAATTCTATGTATTTCTTACCAGATCAAGACAAGATGTTGACTCTGAGAAAGAAAAAAATAATAATACTGTTAACACCCACCACTAAAAAACTGAGTGTGTTTATGCAACCAACAGAAAGTATAATATTTTTAGAAATAAAGGAATCAGAGAGATTCATTACTGCAAATAACTGATGCTGTAATTGTTCTTGTTTCTGTTAAGCACCCAGAATGACAACTATATGTAATGTATTGACATCACTGTAAAAAAGGTCTAATGCATTACATTCTGAATTATTAACTTTTGCTGGGATTAATAGTGCTTGGATTAATTACACTAATTAAAAGTTTAAAAGGATTGTTTTATTAGACTTTATTAAGCAGCTTTCTGAAATTCACAGCTAGAATTAAATTAATTACAAGGACACTTAAATCTTCATTTTGGTTATTTTTGCCACAGCCAGTGCCATCTTTGTCCAGCAGGAATATTGCTGGACCAATGAAAAAGAGCAGTTTCTGGATTACTGAGTGTGTCATGTATGTGCTGTCGATTATAGCGCCAACTGATGTTAGTGGGAGTAAAGTACCCAGTACCTCATAGTATCAGAACATAGCAGTTAAAGAAATACAGATTTGTAGAAACAAAAAAAAATAAGAAGTTACACTTCAGTAAAGACTTAGGAACTGACCCTGCTCTGACACTATATGATTTAAAATGTGGTTCTCTTCCAGAGAGTGGTATTGTGTAATTGTTATTGGGATTCATGTAAAAAACTGTCTTTCTACCTGCCAGCACTGCAAAATCTATGTTGAATCTGAAAGCTAAGCTAGACCATTCATTTCCCATGCATTAGCACAAGTAATAAAGGTTCTGCAGGCCATAGTCAGCAAGCATTGAGCCCAGATGTGGCGAGGCATGGGAGGGGCAAGGGCAGTAGCATTGACTGCTGTGAACTATCATGGCTTTCACTAGGTTTTCACAATTGTAGCTGATTAGAATTTAGCCTTTGATCTGGCAAACTGCTCTGTAGGAGAAGATCCTTACACTCATGGAGCAGTCTTGTGAATAAGATTTTTATTAAATAATTTTTTTCATGAGTCACAGGAAAGAATAGAATCCAGTTATCTTTTTCACTCTTAGCTCTGCTGACTCTGTAATGCTAAACAGGAGTAAAAAGTAGCAAGAGCATATTTTAATCACTAGACCGAATAAAATCATGATTGGATCTGTGGAGTAAAGACACAGTTTTTACCAGTTACTTTTCAGTGACTGGTCTGGTGTTTATAGTTCATCTCAGTGTAGTAAAAACTCTGAATTTTGCAAATATCCTATTTACCTCTTCCTTTAACTAGTTAAGAAAGATGTGATCATAGCAACAAGCAGCAGTCTCAGTAGGTGCTGCTTTATAAATGTAAATTAATTAAATAGATAACTATCTGAACTTATCAGGATTTTATCATGAGTTTCATGGTATTTGGTGGGGTTTTTTTTAAAGCCCAAGCTCTGGATGGTAAAATAGTGAGTTTCTTTTTTACTGGTAACAGAGAAAAGCTTGAAACTTGGATCTTTAAAGGATTAAGAACCTCCTGGAGAATTAAAAGAATCTACATATCTATCATTTTGAAAAGCTGCTTTTCAGGGCACAGAGAGAAGGAGACTGACTTCTGCTGTTTGCATGTTTTGCTTCGGTAATACTGCAAACCTTTTCTTTTTCAAAATAGGGTTAGAAAAGCTGATGAAATAACAGTAACATTGTTGAATAAGTGGACCCCATGTTCCTCTCATTTATGAATCTGGATTAATTCCAGTAAAAACCAATGAATTTACTTAAAAGAATGTACCTATCTGCATATTAAGTGCTAAATATGATTCAAAATCTGGCTGTAAGAGCCCAACATATTAATAGCTGTGTGAGGATGGAACTCCTGCACCTGAGTTTATGACAGGATTGGGGCCTCAATGAGAGACAAAAAAGACAGAACAATTCCATTTCTCTATGGCTATGTTCACACACAGAGGGCTTGTTACAAAACAAGCTGTTTCGAAACAAGCCATTTTGAAATAAAGGGTTATTTCGAAGCACCTTATTTTGAAACACAAAAAAAGTGTTTTCAAAATAAGGGAGCGAAATAGCATGTCCACAGTGTGGACATGCTGTTTCGCTTGGGGAGGGGACTGCAGGCACCCGTGGGGTGAAGCACAGCCAGACGCACTTGCACAGGGCTGCAGGCACCCGCAGGGCGAAGCGCAGCCGGGCACGCCTGCACAGGGCTGCAGGCACCCGTGGGGTGAAGCGCAGCCCAGGGCCTCACCCCGCTGGCTAAAAGCCAGCGGGGTGAGGCACCCAGCTGCACTTCACCCCATGGGTGCCTGCAGCCCTGTGC
>ML681981.1:9106616-9125317 GCA_007922195.1 Podocnemis expansa | reverse complement strand
GTGGAGGCAGAACTTCCAGATGACCAGGGCCAGCTTCACCTGCCTGGTCAGCGAACTCACCCCACACCTGCACCACAGGGACACCCCCATGAGGCCCACCATCCCGGTGGACAAAAGAGTGGCCATCGCCCTCTGGAAGATGGCCACTCCGGAGTCCCACAGGGCAGTGACTCATCTGTTCGGCATCGGGAGGTCTACCACCGGCATCATTCTTATCAAGGTCACCAGGGCCATCAATCACGTCCTGCTGCGGTGCCTGGTGAGACATGGGGAGCTGCAGGACACCATGCCTGGGCTGACCACCCTCGGCTTTCCCAACTGTGCGGGGATCCTGGACAGCACGCACATCCCCATGCGCGCCCCAGAGCACAGGGCTTCTGAGTACAGGAACCGCAAGGGCTATCATTCCATCATCATGCAGGCCCTTGTGGACCACCGGGCCTCTTCCTGGACTGTTATGTGGGATGGCCAGGGAGGGCCCATGACACCAGGGTCCTCCGGAACACCACCCTGTACCAGGGCATGGAGGTGGGCACCTACCCCCCCCACACACAACATCTACCTTGGGGGAGTAGAGATGCCCATCCTTATTGTGGCAGACGCGGCCTACCCCCTGCGGCCCTGGCTTATGCGGCCGTATGCAGGGCCACTTGACCCCAGCCAGCAGCTCTTCAACCGCCGCCTGGCCCACTGCTGCCAGGTGGTTGAGCGGGCATTCGGATGCTTCAAGACCCGGTGGAGGTGCCTTCTAACCCGCCTCCACCTTGCAGAGAGGAGACTGCCCCAAGTCATTGCGTCGTGTGCAGGTCTCCACAATTATTGCAAGCAGCACGGGGAACCCATTCCACTGGCATGGGAGGCTGAGGCCCGAGTCCTTGGCAGGGACTTTGAACAGCCCGGACCTGTGCGTGCACGCAAGCAGCCATCCCTGCGACCCCTGTCCATGCGTGACGCCCTCTGGGTCGCCTTCAGCGAGGAGGAACTGTGAGGGCCAGGCCTACCCTGCATCACAACACCCTCTCCCCCGTTCCCCCACAGCCAGCCCCCACCCATCCACCTGCACTGCCAACTCCCCCCAGTAAAAACACTGAAAACCAGAAATAGGTTTCAAAGGATTTATTTACAATCAGGGAAGGGCTGGGGGGGGGTAAGGGATGGGGCAATGTGGGGGTGGTCTGGGGGAGGGGGCAGCAACTTGGGAGGGAACAGGGGACTTTGGGGACTTGGGGGAGGGGCACCAACTTGGGAGGGGACAGGGGTGAAAAAGTCCAGGAGGCAGGGGGTAGCTTAGGCATGGCCTGTGGGAGGGTCGGGAGGGGTGGCATGCCCTGCCCGTGCCCACGGCCACCCTCCACCCGCTGTCGTCTCTGTGGAGGCCCAGGCAGCGATGCCTCGTCATGGCACCAGCCTCTCAGCCAGCTCCCTGATGGCAGCAGCTTGCTCAGAGATAGCTGCAGCCTGCTCTGAGATGGCTGCAGCTTGCTCAGAGACTGCTGCCGGCAGTCATTCTGCGAGGAGCTCCAGCGCCCTCGCGGCCCTGTCCTCTGAATTCGCGAGATGCTCCAGGGCACAGAGACCAGCTGCCTGCCGCTGGGCCTGCTCCCGCTGCCAGGTCTGGGTGGCAGCATGCATTTCCTGGCCCAGCTCCTCCAGGCTCTCCAGGAGCACACTGCGGGTCTGGGGGGCCCTCCTCCATCGCCAGGGCACCCTGGGGCTCAGGCGTTGGGGTCCAGGTGTGGGTGGCGGCTCCCAGGGAGGAGCTCTGCAACGTGCTGCAGGGAAGCAGAAAACACAGTTGGCCCCTGCCGCCTGCTGGCCCTGTCTGTGTGCACCTGTCTGCAGCACACGCCTCTGCCCTGACTGTCAGCAGGTCCCAGGATCCCGTGGACGTTGCCCTGGGGTAGGGCTCCTGGCCCCCAAAGCCTCAGAAGGAGGCCAGGACAGTACCCAATGGAGGACATTGGAGGACCCTGGGCAAAAAAGTTGTCTGGTTGGGGCAGTCGTCAGGGTTTAAGGGGCCCTGGAACACTTTCCCGTATAAACCAGTGTTCCATGGCATTCCAGGATCCTTTAACCCCTATAGAAAAAAGCCTGACAAACCCTGTATTTTGAACTGCCTGCCAGACAGAGAATGTGAGGATAAAAAGAAGAACAGGGCAGTAAAAAGGGGACCATGTTCTCCTTTTGCCAGACACATGGGAACTGTACCCTGGAAGCACATGTGCTAGTGGTGCCCACGAGGGTGAGCTGGACCCAGCCACGCCTTGCACTAGGGGGTCTCCCGAAGCCACTTGCCAGTGGTGTGCCCTGCCTGCTCTCCACCCCACCCAAGGTGCTGCTGCATCTTTACCAGCCAGTCCCTGGTCATCACCCCCAGGCGCACAAGGGCCCGTGATCCCAGTGCCACCTGTCTCTGTGGGACCCGTGGCCAAGGGGGCCCCTCTGCACCTGCCAACCCTGGGCCGTACCTGCCCCAGTGCCTGGCCCTGGTCCCCTCACTTCCTGGGACCTGCTGGACAGGCCCAGCCCTGTGTGCCTCCGTGGGAAGGGAATACTTACCCACAGGGGCTCCAGAGGTCTGCTGAGATATCCCGGGCTCTGACTCGGACCCAGGGGCAGTGGTGGGCCCCTGGTCCTCCGGGCTGGTCTCCGCCTTGGCGCCAGTGAACAGCTCGGGGCTGCTGGGAGTGGCCTTTGCCGCTGGTAGTGGTGCGGCTGGAGGCTCCCCAACGGAGACGTCGGAGCCTGGTGCCTCTGGGCCCAACGAGGGGCTCCGATGCCTTCCTGAGGTGTCCACAGCCTCAGCAGGGAGACCACTGGGCTGTGGCCCCCAGGAAGGCATCGACTCCTCATAATAGGGGCACGTCGCCACACTTCCAGGACACTGCAGCTCCCGGGCATCCCAGGTGCATGCATGGTCCTGGCGCAGAGCCTTCACCTTGCTTCACACCTGCTCAGTGGTGCGAGGGTGCCCCTGTTCTGACATCACGGCTGCGATGTCAAAATATATGTCCCGATTCCAGTGGCTAGCCTGGAACCGGGACATAATATCTGGCTGCTGCCAGATCCCCAGGAGGCACCTGATGTCCTCCAGGGTCCACAAAGGGGCCCTTCAGCACCCTGCAGCTGAGGGGCCTGGCTGCTGGGACATGGCTGCCCCACAGGTACCTGCCTGCCATGCTGTCTGACAGGCACGCCCTGGCAGGAACTTCCCCCAGGGTGCTGTGCACCCTGGGAGGAAGGTCAGACGGTTATTTTGAAACAACAGTTGTTTCGAAATAACATGCCCGTAAAATGCTTGTTTCGAAACGACTCATTTCAAAGCAACCATTGTTTCGAAACAGCATGTCCCGCTGGCATTGTTTCAAAACGAGTCATTTCAAAACAACGCTGTTTCAAAACGAAACCGGGTTTAAGCCGTTTTGAAAGAACGGCTGCCATTTCGAAACAAGGGGTTTGCTTGTTTCGAAATGGTTGTACGTCGGGTGGCCGTGGTGTTTCTTATTTCGAAACAACCTCTGTTGTTTTGAAATAAGAATGCTGTGTGAACACACCCTATCTCATTTATTAAGAAGCCTGCTAGCTGTCTGCTGCTCCTGTTTCCCATGATATATTTGTAAAAGCCCTTCTTATCTCCTAAATTCCTTTCGCTAACAATAAGTCATTCTGATCTGGGTTGTGCTGGGTTACCCTCCGCCCCCCCACTAGCTTGCTGTATGTTCTTGTTAAGGTTTATTTTCCCCAAGTCTCACTTTTTCTCTTTGCAGTAATGGTATGGGGACTTGAGTTTTGTTTTATCTTCAGTTTTACACACTCAGGTGCCTGCCAGGTTTTTGATTTTTTTTATAAGTGAGGAACATGCTCACCATGCACGTTTTGACAGTCCATAAATTAATATGTCAAATGAACCACATTGAAAGCAGTACTACTGAAACAGCTGTCATTTTCTTCTTGTTACTTTCCAGGAGGTTACATTCTGTTCTATTTATTCATATCATTCGTGCCCTTGAATAGCATTATAAGGTTCATCTCATTGACACATAGGTAAATATGTGCTTCTCTCCTCTGCTAACAGCATTCCCAAGTATTTTATTTTATATTTGGCACTGCTGCAGCTATCTAATGTTATATAAAAGGCCAAAACTTTCCTAGTGTGTCATGAATAAAAAAACAGATTATAATAACTTACATTTACATAGTGCTTCTCATCCTAGACAACCCTAAAGTATTTTATGGATTGCGCAGATACAAGAATTGCTCATCTCCTGCTGGGAGTGCAGGAACCTGTGGGATAAATCTTGGCACAAAGAACAAATTAGGACAGGATGTGATTAAGAACACCATATTCAATTAAAATATGGAATGAATTTAAGTTAGGTAGAATGTAATTCGCCAAATGGAGTTTGTGAGCAGGATAGTGTGTGATATACTGTATCTGCATATTTTGTGATAGAATTTTCTCATGAGGTTTTAGGGGAAAGTTTCTCAGTGATGGGCGTTTAATTATTGTGTATTAAAACAAAGTAAATCATTTTAAATATGTGCATTACAGACATCCCAACCACAAACTTCACATGGCAGAGGGTCACAACACTCACTGAGTAGCAAATCCTACATACTTGGTGTAAGTAATCCTAAAAAGTGCTAATAGTTAACAGGAGGTAGTTAGCAAAGTGGGGCAGCATCAGCAGACAGTTTAGCTCCTTGGTTCTTTATATTTCATGATTTTTTGTGCTCTAGTCATTTAAAACATGCTACCGCCATGGAGGTAACCAACATGCTGACTTCTGGGCAATCACAACAAATTAGCAAAAGCCTGAAAATTTCAACCTGGAATCTAGGTTCACTTACAGGTAGGTCAGGAGTGGTGGTTGAGGCAGTGAATGGAAGGAAAATCCATATATTGTCTGCAGGAATGTCGATGTTGTGGAGGCAAAAGTAAAATCTCATAAGATGGATTTAGAATATTTTAGTTTGAAAGAGAAAATGAATGGGGATAGGCAGTTATCAAAGAAGAGACTGACAGCAATAAGGTTGATAATAGAGAGTAAGACTATTTGTACAATGTCAGCATAGGCTTTGTAACAAGGTAGAGCTATGGAGGAGAAGGAGAGCTTTAGAAATGAACTGGCAGAGTTGGTGTTTATGGTAGAGAGTTACACCTTGTTAATGGCTGGTGATGATTTTAAACTGGCTTATTAGGGAAGGGAGTCCAGTAGAAGGAATAGTGGGCAAATTTTGGCTTTGACTAAGGAAAGATAGAAGAAGAGTGTGATGGTGTGCATCAGCTCTGCTGAGGTCCTACCACACTTGGTGCCAGGAAAGAGCAGTAGATGTGGATCCTCCAACCTCCTTAGAGAGGCAGTGAGGAAGTTGCCAATCAGAGCCCAGGAGGTTCATATAAAAGGAGCTGCTATTGGAACAGATTAGTTGCTTGCTGGAGTCAAGGGAGTAAGACTTGTGCTCCTGGCTGATGACTGGAAAAGACTTGCTTTGAGGTAAGGTGAAGTTGCTGTGGGCAAGTGGCCAAAGAAAATGCAGCAGTAAAGAGATAAAGGGAAGACACAGGTGTCTACTACTCATAGGATCCCTGTTTTGGGACCCAGAGTAGAGGTCACACCTGTGTCTCTCCCCTGTCCTTTCACAGGCAGAGTGACTTAACTACAGAGAAGAAAGTTTAATCAGACCAGAGAAGGAAGCACAAGACCACAAAGAAATTACCCTGGAAGGAGTTTGAACTGAATTACCAGCTCAGCTGGAGTAAGCAAGATTCACTACAGTGCAAAGTCACCAGGGAGAAAGCCCTGGGGGCACTGCTCTGTGTCAGAGGAGGGACCCATTGAAAGTTAGCCCAAGCGGAGCAGAGAGACCATTTGGAAACTAGCCCAGAAAGCACTGAGGAAAATTAGGGTACTTTTGTATGGACCCTTAGACTGAAGGAGAGCTGAGTTTGGAGGCATAGCTAAAGATACCACAAGAAGAGGAAGCAGCAACTATTGAAGAAGAGGGAAGCATATAAGTACAGATCTGTGTCTAATATGTCTGATGGAAAAGGGGATTTTAGTCTACTTCATGACATTTTTCAACAGTTAGAAAAAGTGATCATCTAGGTTTCTAAATCAAGGGTTATTATTTTCAAAAATAAAAGGAATCAGTTAAATTAAATGTGACTTCTGTGGAAAACTTTGGCCATGAAAGGGACTATTATAAATCTAGGAACAGAGAAACACAAATGTTTAGTGAAAGCCCCTTTCCCAGTTAGGGAAACAGTGGGACACCTTGCTGAAATATTCAGCCTGAGGAAAAGATTTTGTATAGATATTTAAGCCCGAATGGCAAAAGTTTAGCAAAGTTACAAGCAACTGAAAGCAGAGTCTTCTAATAAGAAGCTCACGCTTCTCAACTACAAGCAGTAGCGCAAATTTCACATAAACTTAGAAATAATAAATTAGAACAACTCCCTGTATCTATTCCACTCACTCACTAATCCCTTGCCAACTACAATGTTTTTGTAAAACAATGCCACCTTTGGCAAGGGACTAATGAGTGAGTAGGGATCATATATGGAGCTCTTTTTATGTGAGTGGTATTGATATATGGAGTTTATATATTCCCCACACACATACAAACATTGTAATATAAAGCATATTATCCCTTAGATGAGAACAGGGAATTACTACTTCCCTTAACCATTTTGAAATCTCTTGTAACTATTGCATCCTGACTCTCTAAATTTGTTTTCAGCTGAGAAAGGTTTCACTTCATTTGGGTCTGAAATTTTCCAATCTCACTTCCAAGTCCCCAAGGAAGATTGTGTTCACATAGATGTTTTCTACATTGTTATCCACTGAGATGCTAATCCTGCTCTAAGCACCAGTCAGGCTACGTTTAAAGTTTACAGGTTTATTTCAATTTAAACTGATTGCTTTACTATCTGGTATAAATTAAACAAATCCAGTCTTTCTAGTTTTGTGGGGGGAAGTCAGAAAAGTGGAAAGGGCAACTTTAAAGAAACACGAAATACAGAATCTGGAATTATGAGCAACAGTATTACAGAGTGTATGGGAAAGAAAAGATTAGTGTCATCCTTAATTTGGCAAATTGATGCCTAATAGTCAAAAATTAATGCCAGTGTGGAAAAACAACATATCAGTCATTTGGCTTGAAACAGAAGGTAAAGTGTGTGGGTAACAAAGTATGTGTAAGTAGCGTTCTAAGACAAAGACAACCCTTGCTTTTATCACACAGGGTGGTATAATATCTCACCATTCTGATGGTGCCGGCTGCACGCCACACAAGAAATATTTGCTAGGTATAAAGTTGCATTAATTTTTATACAGCATCCACTTGCTAATGCACAAGGTACTTTTGTTCTTCAAGTTTTTTGTTTTTTTTTTTATTTGTGAAGGGGAAGTCCTTGGAGATGCTTTCCTGTGTTTCTCCACCTAAGACTACCACCTTAGAGTTGGTGTAGTAAACCAGTCCTAAAGTTCAGGCTCAGTCAAAACTTACTGAGTCAACAGGTGTTTTGCCTGAGAAAGGACTGAGGGGTCAGTATTAGTAACTGGAGCAGAAACTTTCTTACAGAGGTGAATTAAGAGGCACCCCCCCCTCAGCCTGGGACCCCAGCCTCTACTAGTAGTCCCTCCTCCAGGGACCTCAGTCCCTAGCTTCTCCAGAGGACATAAGCAGCATATCAGCCATCCTGCCCTGTGCTGCCCCTGCCCTGGCCTGCCCCACCCCTGGGGGCAGAGCACCTGGCCCCGGGGCAGGCTGGTAGTGCAGGGCCTGCCCTCTGACCCAGGGCAGCCCTGCTCTCCCCTACCCCCAGCACTGGCAGGGCACCATTGTGAAAGCACCTGGGCACGGGTCCCGTAGGTCAGTGCAGTTATCTGCTCTTGCTTTCTTGTTCATATTAACATCAGCTTGATGATTGTCATATGTCAGCTTCCATCCTGATTGCCTAGCCATTCAGGCATGTTCATGGCCTTCATAACCATTTGCGTGGTCCCTGGCCTAATCTCCAGTTCCTCTTTTATCATGAGTGATGTAAGAGCGATTTCAGAGACACTAAAGGTTACAACCACAAAGGGACCTAGGAGCACTAACTGTCACTGTAAGTTTCAAAGTTCAAAATTTTGATGCCACCACAAGCCTCAAAAATTCCTACTCAGCTGCCGCCTAACTTTTCCATGAAAGTCTCAAAGCCATGTAAGTTTCTGCCACTGGCTTTACACAAAACCACATAAATCTGATGCCAGTGACCTGCTCAGTATCCAGCCACAGACTTGAGCTCTAGTAGGAGTCTCTAGATAGGCTTTCCCTCACATCTCACCTGCAGGACCCATCTGGTAGAGATCTTCAGAGTGCACATAGCTCACACAAAAGGCAGTCGAAATGAGACCAGATCAGGAATTTTTTGGAACTCGCAGGCAGGTTCTCTGTATGAAATAGCCATGGGATTAGGCTGTCATTTCAGATGTGAAAGACCTTTTTTCAGGTCCCTGCTCTGCCTGGCTTGGAGACAGACTTTAAATGTACGTCTTCCACCTTAAGTACCTGAGTAGTCTGGAGTGAGTCTTAGTCTGTCTTGTTGAAACTGCTCCACTTTGTTTAAATAGTTAAACATTCTTTTGGCCACAGAGACTGACTCTATATCTCAATGGCTGTCTCTACACTACAGGCCTCAGTTAAGCCAGCTTAGTAAAGTCTACTTTAAGCAGACTTAAAGTAGACCTTATTAAGTCGGCTTAGAGCATCCAGACTCAAAGTGCCAGGAGACTGCTCAAGTCCACACTGGCAGCTGCTAGATCACCCTAGGAGTGGTGCATTGTGGGTAGCTGACCCACAGCACACCACAGCAGAAGTGCTTCTCCCTGCCCGCCACTCCTTTATTACTGGAAGTGAGTGAGCCCACCACCCTCCATACTGTGTGTAGCCACAGGGAGCCCAGGGAGCCTGATGTAGCAGACTGATGTGCCAGCACAGCACTCCACACCCTCTCTGCATCGCCCAGACTCTTCTGGCTCTGGACCAGGTGCCGCAGGGCAACTGCCAGTGCAGGGGCAGGGCGCAGTGGTTGTTAAGACTCAAAACACCGGGAAACAGCACATAGAGGAAGGTGAAGTTAATTACCTGTTGTAATGGGGGAAAAAAATCTATAGTCAGGATTTAATCCTGCTTTTACACACTCTAATATGAAAGGAATAGCAACTTTCTTTTTTTCTGTGTGCTGTTTCCCAGGGTTTGAATCTTAACAACTGCTTTGATTTGCTGTTACAGGATGACCTGATCCTATGTTTTATGCTTCCCTGCATTTATTTCCTACCATTCTGTAAGTTCCCCCATATTCACTCTCTGATGAAGTTGGATTTTCTTCCATGAAAGCTCATCCAGTAAACAAATTAGTTAGTCCTAAACAGTGCATCCAGATTCCTTGTTTGTTTTACAATATCAGAGGAGGGCCCATCTGAGAAGGGGAGACACACAGGGTCAGGCTGAGAGGGGGGGAAACACACAGGTCTGTTCAGAAAAGGGGAAAGACACGCAGGGTTGGGCTGAGACAGGCAAGGGGAGAGACAGTTTCCAAAGGGATAGCCGTGTTAGTCTAGTCCAGTAAAAAAACAACAAGCAGTTGTGTGGCACTTTAATAAATCTGTTAGTCTTAAAGTGCCACACAACTGCTTGTTGTTTTTTTTAAGGGGAGAGACAGGCAGGGTTGCGCTGAGAAGGAGGAGACATGCAGGGTTGGGCTGAGACAGGCAAGGGGAGAGACAGGCAGGGTTGCGCTGAGAAGGAGGAGACATGCAGGGTTGGGCTCAGAATGGCAGAGATGCAGGGTTGTGCTGGAGAAGGGGAAAAGACGCCGGATCAGGTCGAGCTGGAGAAAGGGGAGAGATGCTGGCATCTGGCTAAGAATGATGAGAGATGTGGGGTTGGGCTGGAGAAGGGGGAAAGATGCCAGATCAGGCTGGGCTGGAGAAGGGGGAGACATGGGAGGTTAGGCAGAGCAGGGGGAGGTATCAGGGGTTGGGCTGAGAAGGGAAGAGACATAGGGGATCAGGCTGAGAAAGGGAAGGATGTTGGATCACATCAGGCTGCGAAGGGGGAGGCAGCAGGGTCAGGCTGAGAAAGGGAAAGACTCCAGATCAGGTCAGGAGAAGGTGATCTGGGCTTTAGTCCTAGGATGTAAGGCTGCATGGCTGGAGCTAAGACATGGGGAGTTTGGATGTACTGCACACAGCTGGGAATGCTCCCAACTGTGTTGTGCCTTCTTCTCTGTTGTGCCAGCACCCATCCCCATATTTCAAATAGTTAGAAGGCCAATTAAGTTAACTTAAGCCAACCCCTGGGCCACATTGGCTTAAGTCAATTTAGTAAAGGTGACTTAACTGCTAAGTCAACTTTACAAGTGAGAGTTAAGTCGACTTCAAAGCTTCTCAGTATGGTCAGGGCTTTGTTGAAGTTGATTTAAGGGGCTTTAAGTCAACTTAAACTCACATTGCACACATATCCAGTGTTAGGAAGTGGGGGCCTGGGTTCACGTCAATGATCCACTGACCATTTAATTAGTTATAGAAAGTGGAACACCTTCCAGCAGAGGAAGTAGGAACACCTCATGCTAAAATGGTCAGTGGAGGTGGTTAGGACACTCGCATGTCATATCGACAGTATTAACTCAAGTGCCTGGCCTGAAATAAGCAGATTAGGGATTCAAAATGGGTACACCCATATCCCATATGAGTGCCCTCATCACAGCCTAAATCCAGTGTTCTGTCTGAAGTTCAGTAATCAGGTGTTGTAGTGTTTCATTTCTAGGTGCCTAGCCACTCCACTGAAATTTAGAAATTTTAGATTCCCTACACCAATGAATGGGGGGAGAGAGTCCTCCCCCCCAAACAGGAGCCACAAAATCCATCACAGTAGGTGGCTAGCTTAAGAGGCTCCCTGTGGAAAAAGCTATGGAGACGGGTGACTCTCAGCTCACAGTGTTCAGAGAGCTCAGAACAGTGAACACAGTCCTGGGGTCATCTGCCAAAGATGTTGTTTAAAAAAGACTCGCTGCTTACTAATCTGTAGTCCAGTGTTTAGTGCAGTCATCTCACATGTGGGAAACCCAGGCTAAAATACCTCCTTGCCTTGATGTGGAGAGATTTAAACTTGTGTTGCCTGTCTCTCAAGTGAGGGCCTGATCCATTAGCCTGTAGACTCATTCCCTGTTGGTATAGATCATTGTCTATGTAATTTGTCATACACTGTGGAACACCTTCAATAGTAGACTGAGAGCTACCCCCACCAGAACATCCAAAAGTTGAGTGGTTTGATCAGTCCCTTTAATGCTATGTAAACCTAGTTCAAACCCTTTCCCTGCATTAGGTGCAGAAAGAATAATGCTCTGGTCTACCCCAGTGTGGGTGTGTATCCTCAGCACAAAGCTAACTGTCATAAGGGAGTTCTAGTTCTCTCTCTTCCATCCTCCTCCCAAAATAATTTGTATGGCATTAGGCATGCTCTGAGCACACATAGAGGATTGGGTCCCCAAAGCAAGACAGGTAGGGCAACAGCTAGTTTGGTAATCAAAATGGGACTTAAGGGGCAGGGTGGGGTTCGGCAGGATGGAGGCAGCTGTGTGTGCACAGAGGTCAAAACAGCAGTCAACCCCATTCCCCCCTCCAGGACAATGATAATGAAAATTTAGGCACTGAAGGTTATTATGCAGTATCTGATTGTGCTTTCAGAGGATCTCTGTGGTGTCTAAAAGTCAAACATTGCAATTCAAGAGTTCCTTTGTGTGTCTAGCCCAACTCCCTGTACCCCCCTCCCTTTGTGCATTCTTAGTGGTCCATGCTATTATATTTATTGGCCAACCTTAGTCCACATTCCAGCTTGGTCTGAGGAGAAAAACCACTTTCCATCCCCTCTTGAGCTGTCCTCAAAAATGTATCTCAAAATGCTCTCCCATGTCTTTTCCTGAATTCATATCTCTGAAATAACCCAACCTTTCACTCTAGAAAAATCAAACTTTTTAAGAAACGTACAATAAATATTTTTCATGTTGACAATCTTATTACTGAAGGAATCTTACTGGACTTTTCCAAATGAAAGTAAAAATACCATCTGCAAGACTCTCTCAGTATTTCTTTAGACCCAGTTTAGCAATGTATATAAATACTTCCTTAAGTTTAAACAAGAGAGTCAATGAGATGTCTTATGTGCTTAAAATTGTGCGTGCTTCAGTAGTTTGTTGAGACAGGGCCTCTACCACCCTTAATGAGGAAGCATAGCCAACAGTATAACTGCATGTTTTACAAACCTCATCCTCACCCTCTCTTTAATGGTAAAGTGTTAACCATTTAAACGGTAGAGTAAAAATGTTAACTGATTGGATACTTGCATGACACGTCACAGTTGTCTCACTCTGCTGAACGTTGGTACGGTCAGCATCCTGCACACTTATTTTACTTCCCTACTGATCTTGTGATAAAATGATTCCTCTTTGGAAAGAAATACGAAAGCTTTTTCTTTTCCTAACTGTTCCTTGGTTCCTTTTTCCTTGCTCAGTTAAATGGTGTCTAATTAGGGTAGATAAAGACTTATTCCTAACTACTTCAGAATACCAGCTCTATCTCTTTTTGTAGGGTTTCCTGCAATACCACAAAAATTTCGAGCACTACCTATTCTTGCTTTGAGCGTGAGTCTAACGCCATTACATCAGTGCTATTTGCCTAATACAGTGCTCTGAATAGAGTCAACTAATATTCCCACCTTTTCTTCTGTTAAACCTGTCATATAACAACTGGCAGTGCAATGGACTTTGGGAGATAGCAGAGTTTTTTTAAGTGTACAAAACCAGTTTTATTCTATGGTAACCAACAGATAATTATTTTTTTTTTTTGGTCCCTAATGCACGATTCACCTTATGACCATTATAAGTAGAGTTTTATTTATAAATCCAACTTTCTTTTTCTCCTTTCATTATTCCTAGTACTGTGATAATTCGTGGATAAGTCATTCCAGGGGTATTTTTAACTAGCTTCACTTAATGTGACTTTTATTTTCCATTGGCTTTAGCCAGGAATCCTATTATGGAAAAGCAATTCAGCCAATCCATTTCTAATATCAAATACAGAAGAAACAGGAGCATTCTTGTTCCACTCTAATCAGTGGATGCAATTTACAAGCATGAGTTGGGCCAGGCTGGTTGGCTCATGGCAGTAGAACAATTAGCTATATCTAAAAATGGTTTCTAACTTATTCTTGGGTCACTAAAACATCCAAGCAAATTAAAATGACTACAGTGACTGCTCATGTCATGGGTTTCTAACATAATCGTCTTATCACAATGCGTTGCAGAAGGTAATGCTAAATGATTATTTAAAATGGAGTTCATTAGCCGTGCAACAGACCGTAAATGGGTAAAGTCACAGCAATTCAAAATTAAGCATAAATTCAGAGTTGACTTCTTTCACCCAAGCATCACATGTGGCTTAGAAACTTAGCTTGTTGTAAAAGCATCAGATTACCTTCAGAAAAGCAGTTTGCATAGGTTGGAACAAATGCATGCACTTGTATGGCAGCTGATAGATTAGCCAAAACACTGAGGAATGAACCCAGGCCCATCATGGCTGAAGTTGGAGTCACTATTACTTGAGCTAAAGAAGGCAGGAGCTGAGTGGATGGGAGGAGTGGGGCACAGTGCAGAACACATGACACACTTGGAACCATGGGTTACAAATGGCTTTTTTTTCTTTAAAATAACTTTGATGCTTGTGAATTGTGTTTGAAACCACAGATAAGACAGCTTCTAGTCATCCTCAAAATAAGACAATGGAATTTTCCCAACACCAGCTCAGCAATGTACCTGAACCATTTTCTAGATGAAACGCCTTTAGTGATGAGTAGATATTTCTGTGTGGGCCAGAGGCGGCATTTGGGGTAAGTGAAGCAGGCGGTTGCCTAAGGCCCGAAGCAGTAAGAGAGCCCTGTAGTGGCTGCCTGCTTCATTTACCCTAGCATTAGCAGGGTGGTGGGAGGCTGCACCACCCCCCTGCCTGCCTGGTCTCTCTGCAGCGGGAACAGAGCAGTGCTCCCCACTTACCCTAGCTGGCCACCCTCCTCAGGGGGAGGGAGGAGAGTGGCCAACTCAGCGCTGTGGCGTGGTGGGAGTGGGGCCCCTGGAGTGGCCTGCTTTGCCCCCAGCTACCCCAGGCCTGAACAGGCCCAATCCAAGGCCTGGGGGCAAGGCGGCTTCTATTCAGGCCTGGGGTGGCCAGTGGCAAAGCTGCCCATACTTTTCAGAGCAGGCTGCTCCAGGGGGGCCCACTCCTGGCAAGTTGCAGCACCAGACTGGCTGCTCTCCTCCCTCTTGCTGGAGAGGTGCAGCCAGCTGTGGGTAGGCTAGGAGCACTGCTCCTCCCCTGCTGCAGAGAGGCCAGGTGGGCAGGCAGGCAGCGGAGCCTCTGGCTCTGGTGGTCCGCAGCCCCCTTCTTCCTGCACCTCTGGGAGCTGGGGGGGGGGTTGGGGCAGCAGTGGGGGCCCAGAGCCCCATGAGGGTGCCATTGGGGGCCTATGGGGGCTCCATAAAGGGCCTTTGCCTAGGGCCCTCAATTGCCTAAGGTCGCCTCTGCTGAGGGCCTTAGTTTCACTGTTGCTGAATGCACCAGCAAGGATGTCAGCCTGTGTGAAATGTGACAGTCACCTTATCCTATTTGTCATCTCTGTCTATGCAAACCGGGGGGGGGGGTAAACAAATCAGACCATGTTCTGACCACAACTATTTTAAAATGAATTTTTGCAGGAACATAAGCCAATGGCATACGAACCTTTATAAAAGTGGTGGGGCACACAAGCCCCAGGGCAGGGGCCATGCTCACTCACTTTTTACACAAGTGTAGTTTGGGGGGGGCTGGGAATCATGTTTGCCCCCTCTTTCCCCCACCCCTCCCCCCACAAGCCCCATGCAAGTATGGAGCAGCACTGGTGGGGGGCTGCTAACAATGATCAGCTTCCCCACAACATAGCACACCATCTGCCCAAAGCATGCAGTTGGGGGGGCGGCAAGGCAACCCCTGTTGCTGCAAACTGTGCCCCTCTTAAACTGAGGGGTATGGTTCTCTGGGAACCCCAGTTCCTGCACTACTGACCTAAACCAGCAGGCAAATCAGGCCAAATCAGGGGAAAAGGGAGGGAAACAGAGCATGGCATGTTCTTGGACAAGAGGACAGGGAGTATCCCAGTCATTGTTACTCTGTTCAGGCACTAAGGGATGGGGAAGAATCAGGTGCCCACCCGGGCATGAGCTGGTGGAGTTGACCAAATTCATCAGAGAATGCAGGCTTTACTTCCTGAGGGGGTGTCTCTTTTTCAAGTTGAATAATGACCAGTAAGCAGAATATATTTAACCAGCCCACTAAGAAGGGTATCCTAAGCTCTCTCCTGAGCTTAGAATGGCAGTCCCAAATGCATGTGACCACCAGTGCCCCCAGCTGCAGCATAGGTCATGGGTGGGCGGGGGGTGGGGGGGGCTCAGAAGTCCATTAGCTGCCTTGTTGCCCAGCTCCATCTCCGAATAGCCTGATATGGGATGGGGCATCCAGAGAGGTCAGTAGAGACTGGAGAAGAACGATGGTAAGGAACCTGCTAGACTCCTGCTCCCTTAAGGGGTCAGAATAATGTTGACAGGAGGCATTTTCTGGCACCACACCCCTACTATAGGAGCATTCACGAGCTGAGGAGCAAAATGACCCTCCTAAACTGCCTGCCTGGCATTGTTTCATATTCTCTTCCAGCTGTCTCTTCCTCAGCAGTTGCCTGCACCAGGAGGAGCATATGGGTAACATGAAAGCCTCGAGTGGTGCTGCCCCGACTTTATACCTCACATGGATCCCCCTGGTAAATGTCAGGGTGATACAGGGGTGGTGGTGTCTTATCTCTAGCATTGGCTGGGACAGTCTCTGATGTAGGAAAATCCTGGCTGGGACAACAGTCTGGGATTACATTGCAAGGAAGGCACTGTACTGCTAATTTCCAAAGGGATAGCCGTTTTAGTCTAGTCCAGCAAAAAAACCAAGGAGTCATGTGGCACCTTAAGGCTATGTTCACACATAGAGGGCTTGTTTCGAAACAAGCTGTTTCGAAATAAGCTGTTTCGAAATAGCCTTTTATTTCGAAACACCTTATTTCGAAGGACAAAAACAGTGTCCTCGAAATAAGGGAGCGAAATAGCATGTCCACAGCGTGATCATGCTATTTCGCTTGGGGAGGGGACTGTAGGCACCCGTAGGGTGAGGCGCAGCGGGGTGCCTGCAGCCCTCTGCAAGCACCCACAGTGTGAAGCGCAGCCCCGCGCCTCACCCCGCGGGTGCCTGCAGTCCCCCTCTGTCAGCCAGGGGCCACCCCTCAGCACCCTGGCCAGGGTGCTGAGGGAGTCACCCTTCCTCCCAGGGTGCTCTGTTTCGAAAAAAAGTGGTTTAAGCCGTTTTGGAAGAATGGCTGCCATTTCAAAACAAGCAGTTTGCTTATTTCGAAATGGCTGTGCGTCGTGTGTCCATGGCATTTCTTATTTCGAAACAACCTCGTTGTTTCGAAATAAGAATGCTGTGTGAACACACCCTAAGACTGAGGGCACATCTACATGGTCCTTTTATTTTGAAATAACACCCGTTATTTCAAAAATTAAAATTCAGTCTACATGACGTTCCCTTATTTCGAAAGGATGGACCTCATCCTTTTGAAATAAGGATCGTCCTTTTGGAAAAGTAAAACCTACCCCCACCCCCAAAACGACCATTATTTCAAAACAGATGTTTCGAAATAATGCCTTTAGACCCATTGTTTCGGAACAACTCCGTTGTTTCGAAACAACAGTTCGAAACAGCGGACCCATTGGTGTTATTTCGAAACATCTGTTTCGAAATAACGGTCATTTCAATCCCGCGGTTTCCCTTATTTCGAAAGGAGCCCTTTCGAAATAAGGGTTTTATTTCAAAATTGGTCCTTTCAAAAGGACCAATTTTGAAATAAACCTGTGTGTGTAGACATGCCCAAACAGATTTATTTTTTGCATGAGCTTTCGTGGGAGAAAATCCCACTTTGTCAGATGCTTCGAAGATGGGCACACACGACTCCTTGTTTGTTTGTTGTTTTACTGTACTGCTACTTTCCTTCAGGCTGTTGGCTCTCAGTTTTTGGCTCCCTGTGCTCAGCTGGAGTGCTCTCTATACTACCAAAAAAAATACCAGGGGTCCCAGAAAGATCAAGGAAGTCATGAAAATACCACACAGGCGAAAGGAAAAAAGAAAAAGCTGAAGGAGTAGAAAGGCAGCAACTTTATTTTCAGGGATGATTTTTTTCCCCCAGATTGGGTTGTTCAGAAGCAGTGGGAGACCACTGAACAATTTTGTCTGGAGAAGAAAATAATCTAAAAGCTCAGCACCAGGGCCACAAAGCTGCCTCCTCATTAGCAGGGCTATTCCTGGCAAAATTTTTCATGTCAGCAACTGTGCCTTTGGGAACAGGGGCATAGGGAGAATGAGTGAGGAAGTAGGAACAAGAAAAAGATGGATGGATAGATAGAAGAAGAGAAGGGGAGGGAACTAAAGAAAGAAGGATAGAGAGATGAAATGAATAGGGAAAGGGTCAGGACAGGGGCGTTGCTGGAGCCTGGCACACGGGCCTGTGCCCCAAATCCTGGGGCCAGTGTCCCAGGTCCTGGTGGGGCCTCTGCCTCTCCTGGTCTCCAGCCAGATCTGGCCAGCAATCTGGGGTCTGGCTGCCCACAGCAGTGGCAGCCATTTCCAGCCCCTTCCTAGGCTAGGAGGCCCCACAAGCCGCGGCTGCCGCTCCCTGCCCTGTCCCCAGCCGGGGGCGTGGCCTGTAGTCAGGGGGCAGGGCCTGAGCAGGTGCCCCAGGTCCTTCCCCGGGGCAGTGACGCTCCTGGGTCAGGAAAAGAATGGGAGAAAGAAGGAAAACTTTGAGAGAGGAAAACAAAGAGGAGAAAATTTGGTGAATAAACACACACGCCCACACAAGAGACAACTCAGCAACCCTGACCTATTGCTACTTTGGTATAGCCAAGTCATATTATATCAATGAAATTATAGTAACACAGTCATTTTGAATTGCATAGCCCCTAAAATTATGCACAAAGGAGAAGATATTAATAAGAGAAATAATGGCCTGCTTGCCTTTAACTGTATAACATATAGACTTTTATACTGAGGTGAGTCCTATTAACCATGGTAGGTGCACTTTCCTCAGCAAGGTGAGCAGAATTTGGCTCCCATTTCTCCTCTCCCTTAATCAGCAACTATGAAATGTGTTAGTTCCAAAGGGGCAGCCCTGTTAGTCTAGTTCAGTAAAACAAACATGAAGTCCTGTGGCACTTAAAATAAATTTGTTAATCTTTAAGGCTGTGTTCACACGCACAGGGTTATTTCGAAACAAGTTGTGTCGAAACAACTTGTTTCGAAACAACACCTTATTTTGAAATATCTTATTTCGACTTAACAAAATGTTAATTCAAAATAAGAAAAAAAGCGGGAAACGAAATAGCAAGTTCACTGTGTGAACATGCTATTTCATTACCCCTGGGGGTGAGCCGCTGCTGGCTCACCCTGCAGCCCCAGAAAGGGGGCTGCAGGCACCAGCAGCGGGTGAGCCGCTGCGGGGTGGCTCAGCCCCCCCCGCCAGAGCTGCCCCCA
>ML681981.1:9085356-9103546 GCA_007922195.1 Podocnemis expansa | reverse complement strand
CACACACACACACACACACACACACACACACACACACACACACACACGAAGTTCTGCAAGCTGGTAAGATATAATTACCAGTCCTTTCATGTGTTGCTTGAGCCAGCCTAGTGGCCAACTAAGCTGGGCACAAGGAGGGAGCCAGGCCTCTGTCGGTCATGATCTGATGCTCCAAGATAACAGTTGCAGAATGAGACCCAAAGTTTTCATGTTCTTACCCATCTTTTATACTTGCTGACCTTCATGTAAGTCTATGGGATTTGCTGTGTCATGTTGCCTCAGGGTTCCTGTGAGATCATTGATCACCAGTCACTTGCAGACATGATAGCATTTTGTTCTTTTCTTTCTGGGGTGGCTCCTTCTGTTTGCTTTAATCACCAATGCCTGCATTGTTCAGCCAGTTAGATGGTACGTGTGCTTCATCAGGACAGGCTGGCAGTTGAGACTGGCCTCTACACACACACACACACACACACACACACACACACACACACACTTCATTCATACACCTTGTTCACACATTTAAAAGAACATATACAGCATATGCCTAAACCAGATTTCACCAAGTATCCAAAATGGAGTTCAGTGTTTAAGCAGGAGTTCCAAACTGACAATATGGAGTCCTGTTGGACATTGGTCACAATGTCCATTACACAGGGTTACAGAATTATTTTACCTATGATTAACTAACATATACTTTAAAGGTAACTGTAATGCATTATCTGTCTGCCCCACAGACTGTGACTCCATTATAAGGCTCATATAGTGATCCAGTAGTTCACATTTGTTCTTGGTTTGGTGAAATCTAATCCTAGAACATCTCACCAGTTTGGAGTATTGGCTCTGTTTCTGACAGTCTGCCCTAAAGTAGGCACTCACAGTTGTTAGCCATTCCAGACAATGTGACATCTGGAAGGAACTTGCACCGTCACCACAGAACCAATGGACAGCTGAGGGACTGTAGAGGGAAATTTTAATGAACATCTTGGATATCTATATACTAATAATGCAAGTCGTAGAGGAAATGAACAGGAAAACCTAGCAATATTATTGAATGAATATAATTGCAATGTAACTGGCTTCACAGAGACTTGGTGAGATAATTCATGACTGGAAAAGTAGTAGAAAAGGATACAGCTTGTTCAGGAAGGAAAGACAGGTTAAAAAGGAAGGAGGTGTTACTTTGTACATTAAGTTACAAAGCGGAAGCCATGTTAGTCTAGGTTAGTAGTTTGTTTAAACAAGGAGGCCTGTGGCACTTAGAGACTAACAAATTAATTTATTGCATGAGCTTTCATGGGAGAAATTTGTTAGTCTCTAAGTGCCGCAAGACTCCTTGTTTGTACATTAACACTACGTCCACTTGCACTGAGATTGAGATATGTTGAAAGTCTGTGGCGAAGAATAAAAGGGCTAAAACACAAGGGCAATACAGTGGTAATGATCTATTGTTGACTAAGTAGCAAGAACAGGGGGATGTGGCTTTTTTGAAGCAAATAACAAAAATCACCCAAAACACAGGAGTTGGTGGGGATGGTGTCAGAGCAGGTTTTTGGTAGTCCAGAGTCCAGTTACATGCTTAAACCATTGCTAGCAGCTGGAATGCCTGTTATGCTTATTGCTGAAAGCAGCTAAAAGGAAACCTTTCTGAAACCTTAGCACAACTATCAGACCAGGAGGGACAGAGGGAACTGAGTAATTACATGGGATAGCCATGACCCTATGGCCTCCTGACTTGAGTGGTTTTTCCAAAGCATGAGGTTTTGCAAGATGAAAAGTCTGGCAGTGGTTAACTATTGCTGTGTAGCTGGCTAACTGATGGAAAATTCTCCACCCAACAGGCTGGGAAAACTCCATACTTAACAAGGTTGGTTTGGTTTTATGAGCAAGCTACATAACATTAATAATTTGGATATAAAAAGGGGAAAAATCTGAGCTTGGTGGACATTTGAACACTGGGACACCTCAAATTCTGCGTCAGACAGAAAGCTAGCCACTGGATGGCTATGTCTACACTAGGGAAAGTTAGTTTGAATTTGTTAATTCGAAATAATATGTTCGAGTTCAGTTCAAACTATACTCAAACTTATTAGTTTAAATTAACAAAGTAGACTAATTCAACTTAATGTTAAGTTGAATTAGTCCACTTAGTTAATTTGAACTAACTGCCCTTAATTCAAATTTATCAAGTTCAAATTCAGGGTTAACCCTAGTCTATACCGTCCTTAGTTTGAACAAAGGATTGAACTAAGGGCTTAGTTCAAACTAACCGGCAGGTCTTACTAATTTGAACTAAGTTTTCATTAATTTGAATTAAGGATCTCCTTAATTCAAACTGATGAAAGCCTAGTGTAGACAGGTACTAAGTTAGTTTGGATTAAGCCTCCTTAATTCACATTAATTTACAAGTGTAGACATACCCAATGTGTACAGTTATCAACTCAAGACGCCTCAAGACCTGAGTAAATATGAATCTGGGCTTAATTTGGGGTGCTCTACTAATCTGTTGCAGATGTGTGAGAGTGCTGAAGTCTAAATAAAATCGAATATAGGGTTATCCTACAAACTGCTGGCACGGTGATCTGCTCTTAAGGAATTTCCAGGGAGGCAACCTGCCTTCCTTTAAAAGGACACAGATGGCAGATGCAGTTCTCCAATCAAGGTAGGATGCACAAGCTGTGATACTTCAAAAACAGATTTAAAAAGTTATTTAGAGTTGTATGGTTACATAGTTAGGAAAAGATAGAAATAGAGAGAATAACAATATATGAACATCTAATGCTTAAACAGTTGTGTACATTAATAACACACTTTGTGTACAGGTGTGTGTGAGAGAGATTACAAATCCAGTTTTAAACTCCTATACCTGTCAGAGTTTAAAATAGTTTGGTCATGTATTGGCCAGCTCTATTTACAGACCACTGGTTACCCAGTCAGCCGATTCTACTACTTAACACTCTATAACAACAATATACTTAACAAATCATCATTCAGCAAGCTTTAGCAAGATGGTTGCTGAATGAGTGTAGGTAGAGAATCTTATTTACACTTCAGGTATTCAGCTTTATTGACAGACATGTTCAGTGCTGGGGCATGCGTTTGCAGCACCACAAGCCGGCTTTCGCTTTTGCCACACGCGCGCCCGGGGTGGGGGCAGAGCACAGAACCCGACCTCAGCCAGCTCGCCTCACTCCCAGGAAAGGCTCCCCTGGGCTGGCTGCTCCTCCCTATGGGGTGGGGAGGTCCAGCCCTGAGGCAGGTTGAGAGAGCACAGCCTGGCCTCTGAGCTGGCTCTCTTTGCCCCTGGGGCAGAGTAGCTGGCTCATGGAGCGCGGGGTCCAGCTTTTGGGCCGGCCTGCCCCATCTTCCCGTGCCCCTAACCTTAGATGCCCTGAGCCAGGGCCTCATTGGCTTATGGCTAGAGCCAGCCCTGGGTATATTCAGTCTTCTGCTTTGTCAGTTGACTACAGCAAGAGGGTTACCCCAGGCTTAGTCACGCTACACAGTCTGAGTTAGTTTGACACATACAGCCTAGATGCATCTCTCTTTAGTGCAGCTTCCCATGATTTCAGCTCCTTTTCTGCATACTCCACCCTTGGCTGATCTTCTGGTTTCCTCGTCTTTCCTTGATTTTTCTCTTCAGCTTTCTACTGTGGTCTGCTATGAACTATGATGTTCCAATGTCCACTCTCTACAAAGTTTAGCATGCTGACTGCTGGGTTTATATACACTTTGGTCACCCAAGCTAAAAATGTCTGTCAATCACTTTAAAGGTCACTTTTAGGGGAGGAGTTACTTATAGAGGGAGCTGGAGGGAGTTGCATCCAGTCCCTCCCAATATGTTAATTAAGTAGTATTTTCCATGCTAATTAGATCAACCTAAAACAATCAGCCACCTTATGCTAATTATGGCGTGTGTCCTATATTAATTACCTTCTTCATGCTAATTAGCTACATAGCTCACTTTAATTAGATGTGTTTAACCAATCATTTTAAAAGTCATCCAGAAGGGAGGTGATACACAAGGAGAAGAAAGGGTATCCTCATCTAATGGTCATTCTCAACTATCACTTGCTGGTTTTTCATATCACTAATTCCTACCTAAATATTCTTATTCTAAAATTAATTAGCATTTTAAATACCACAGCCCATCTTGATACTGATACCACCCTTTGATTACCCAAATATCCAATCAATCAATTTTAAAACTTTTAAAACCCTTTCTGAGGCTTTTCTGTTTGCTTTTACCCCAAAATTTATTTTATTTAGACTACAATTAAATCAGAATCTTTGACTACACTTTGAGTGAAAGCACTTTTTGTTTGCCTCCTTGCATCACCTATCTATCAGCCAGATGACTGTATCACCATTTATCTGTTTCCTGACATGGCCTCCCAAAAAATAAAACAAGCAAGGTGTCCTGTGGCACTTAAAGACTAACAAATGTATTTATTGCATGAGCTTTTGTGGCGGGAAAAGCCCATGTAATAAATAAATTTGTTAGTCTTTAAGTGTTGCAGAACACCTTGTTTGTTTTGCTGAACCAGACTAACACGGCTGCCTCTTTGGAACTTGACAAAAAGTAAAGTTACCAATAGTTCTGGGTTCAGAAAAACCTCAAATAGTAATGGAGGGAGTTCAACTTTTGAGGGAACTTTTGGGAAAATAATATAGCAAATTATCAATTATCCAACCAATTTTTGGACTGCATTGAAGGTGACTTTTTAGTGCAGAAAGTGATGAGGGAAGACACTGCTCTAGATTTGATTCTGACAAGTGGGGAGGCACATGTGACTTTGAAGATGGAAGGCAGGTTGAGTAAAAAGTCAGCAAATGATAGAGTTCATGATTGTAAGGACTGATAGGATGGAAAAATATTAGAATAAAGACAATAACTTTTAGAAGTCAGCCTTTTGAAATTTCAGAGAACTGGTAGGTAAGATCACATGGGAAGCAAATCTAAGGGCAACATGAGTTCAAGCGAGTTGACAGTTTTTTTTAAAGAGACATTATTAAGGGCACAATGATCAAACTGTCCCAACACATAAGAAATATGGTAGGAGACCACCCTGGCTTAACCGGAAGATGTTCAACAAACTGCAGCTCAAAACAGAGTCATACAAAAAAGTTCAAAATAGGTCTCATTAAGAAAGATGAATATAAAAAACATAAGCATGTAGAGACAAAAAAAAAAAAGCCCAGGGACAAAATAAGATTTCTAGCTAGAGATATTAAGGGTAACAAGAATATATTTTTCAAACACAGAGGAAGTAAAAGCAAGACCAAAGACAGTACAGGCCCATTACTTAGTGAGGAGGGAAAGCCAGTAACAGAAAATGCAGCAACGACCAAAGTATTAAGTAGTTTTTTTTCCGATTCTCACCAAAAACACTGTTCAATCACTGCTAACTAATATAGTGAACATTAGTGTAAAGTGGGTGGGATCTGATGCTAAAATAGGAAAAGAACAAGTCAAGAATCACTTAGACAAAGTAGATGTCTTCAAGTATCAGAGGTTAATTGAATAGATTTTAGAATACTTAAGGAACTGACTGAAGAGATATCTGAGCCATTAGCAATTAGAGGAAGGCAGAAGATACCAGAGGATGCAAGAAGGGCAAATATAGTAACTATCTATTTAAAGGGAGAATAAAGGATAGTCCAGGGAATTATGGACCAGTCAGCTGAACTGCAGTACCCAGAAAGATAATGGAGAAAGTAAAAAAAATCAGTTTTTAAGCACCTAGAAGATAATCAGCTGATAACTTAACATGGATTTGTCAAAAACAAGTCATGTCAAACCAACCTAACATCCTTCTTTGACTGTATAACATACCTGGCGGAAAGGGGGAAAGCAGAGAATGTGATTTTTCATCTTGACTTTAGTCAGGCTTTGGTACTATCTCTCATGAACTTCTGTGAAACAAACTAGGAAAATATAGCATGGAGGAACCTACCAGGACATGGGTACACAACTGATTGGAAAAACCATACTCAGAAAGCAGTTAGCAAGGGTTCACAATCAAGCTGCAAGGACATAGTGAATGGAGTACCAAAGGGCTCTGTCCTGGATCTGGTTCTATTTGATATCTTCATAAATGATTTGGACAGTGGCATAGAGAGTAGACGTGTAACATTTGTGGATGATACCATGTAAGAAGGGGTTCCAAGCACTTTGGAGGACAGGACTGAAATTTAAAATAAGAAACTGGAGAAATGGTCTGAAATAGAATAGGATGAAATTCAATGAGAACAAATGCAACATATTACACAAATCCAAAATATCCAATGTACAAATACAAAATGGGAAATGACGACTACATAGGATGGGAGTACTGCAGAAAAGGCTCTGGGGGTAATAATGGATCACAGACTAAAGATGAGTCAACAATGTAATACTGTTGCAAAAAAAAAAAATCACTGTGGGATGGATTAGCAGGATTTTAAGCCAGAAAATGAAAAGCAAATTTTCAACTCTATTCAGCACTGATATGGCCTTGCTTCTACTCTGTTTGGGGTTTGGGTACCACACTTTCATAAAGATTTGGATAAACTAGGGCAAGTACAGAGGACAGCAACAAAAATGCTTAAAAGTCTAGGAGAACATGGCCCACAAAGAAAGATTGAAATAAATGGGCTTCTTTAGTCTGAGAAGAAAAGGCTGAGTGGGGACATAACTCTCTTCAAGCATGTAAAAGGATGTGTATAGAGTAGACAGTGATAAATTGGTCTCCTTAACCCCAGAGGAAAGTATAAGAAGTAATGGTCTGAAATTGCAGCCAGAGCCGTCCTTAAGGGGGGCTAAAAGGGACACCTGCCCTAGGCCTTGTGCTTTGGGGGGCCTTGCACTTTTGGGGGTCCCACACAACCAGCAGGAGTAAGGGAGGAGGGACCTTCTTCAAGCTGAGGAGCTATAGCCTGCCCAGGGAGCAGCTCTGGCTGGGAAGGGAAGGGTGAAGGGAATTCAGACAGGCAGCGTTTGTTTACAGCAGTGGTTCCCATCATTTTCTGTGCTGTGGCACACCTTGCTACCTTTCTTTAATTTGAGGCACACCACCATATAGTTTCCAAATAAACTTATGAATATTTGAGTCAATGAACCAATCCAGAGCTCTTGAACAGTATGTCAAAAAATTTCGTGGCACACCTGATGGCACACCTGAGTGCTGTGGCACACCTGTTGCGAAACACTGGTTTACAGTAACTCTTGACTTAAGTAGCCATCTTCCCACAATTGCTCCCTGAGGGGATGAGAGAGGGCAAGTGTTGAGATAAAACTTACTGAGCCAGCCTCAATCAAGCAAACGGGGACAACGCCAGGAGAATGTCACATCCCCAACCTTTACAAATCAGGACCTGCTCTTTGAATTTACATCATTATCTCTGGAAAGCATTTGAGATATTAAGGAACTTTTTTCCTTCTCCACTTAGCAAGAGTTTTCAGTCTTCAGGGATGTCTTTTTGAGTAAACATCTCTGTGCAGATAATGATCTATTATACAGGCAGTCCTCACTTAGTGACCGGGTTCCGTTCCTGAAACCTGGTTGATAAATGAATTGGTCACTAAACGAGGAGCAGCCCTTACCGGTATTTCAGGCATAATGTACTTTACTGGTAGTGGGTTTTTCAACCATCGGTAGATAGTTTTAATGTCACCTTTGCATCATTTATAACATTTTTAATATATATTTTAAATGTTTTAAGCTCTAATGTACTGAACTTAGTTTGCATAGTGTACTGTAAATATAGGTAATCTGAGAGAGTTGATGCGAGTTCTCGTACATCGCCATAATACCAACTCATCAGAGAGCCGGTCATAACTCTGAGGGGTCACTAAACGAGTAGGTCACTAAGTGAGGACTAGCTGTACCTGAGAGAGAAGGCCCCAGGCTAGCACTTATGTGGAAATACTGGGTTTTTAGGGTTAATGGCCATCAATCAACACATTAAAGAAGTTTTTTGTCCTTCCTTCTGCACTGTAAGTATGCCCCATTGTCATTGATTGCAATCAGAGCACCAGTTCCAAAGCATGGCAAAGAGGAAAGCAGCTATGGCCATGTGGGTCTAGTTTAGCAAAACAAACAAGGAATCCCTGATGTAAAATAAACAAGGAGTCTTGTGGCACTTTTACAAGCTAACAAATAAATAAATGTGCCACAAGACTTCGTGTTTTTATATCAGGGTATCTGAGAACAGGGGCGTCGCTGGCGCTGGGCACTCCGGGACACGTCCCCCAACCCCAGCGCCAGTGCCCCGGATCTCTGGCCCAATCAGGCCAGAGATCTGGGGCCTGGCCACGCGCAGCTGCGATGGCCCCGTCCCCCACTGCGGCTCTGGGGCCTGGCCGCCGGCAGCCAAGGCAGCCCCGTCCCCAGCCGGGGATGCGGGGCCTGGCCGCCCATAGCAGCGCCTGGCCCTGTCCCTGGCCAGGGGCAGGGCCTGCAGGCTGGGGGTGGGGCCTGAGGGTCAGGGGCGGGGCCTGGACCTGTGTCCCGGGTCTCTTCCCCAGCCAGTGACACCCCTGTCTGAGAGGAGGCCAGAGGTCCCTTGTTTCTTCCTCTCATCCTCAAACAGTACCTGAGTTTCATTACTTAGATCACCTGCAAAGCAATGAGGAATGCATGAATACATTTATTAAAATAAGATGGGAAAGGAGAGAGTCAGGCAGCATAAAGGAAATAACATGCATTAGCCAATTGGAAGCCAGTGCTTTAAGGTGAGCGAGGACCTGGATTTATTTCTTGATATTATCCAAAAATAGCATCTCTCTCTCTCTGAATTTTCAGTTTAACAAAAACTTGATCTAAGAAAAATTATTAAACTTGTAAAATTGTGTGCCCATCTTGAACAGAAAACCAGAACCACAAAGACGAGTACCTCCAGATGCTCGTATCCACTTGGCTGTGAGGTTGATGAAATATCACCATGACACATTTAGTATTGCCTACCCCGAACATCAAAAATAGTCACAAGTCTGGCTTAAATATATCATTAAAACTCACTTAAAAATAAAGAGATGTTTAAAGAAATAATAAATGAGGGGAGCTATTTTCTTTGACTTCTGGGTTTTGAGCCTCTAGGATAAAGTCAGGTCATGTTTTTCTGCTTCTCTCTGCAACTTTTTAGCCTGAGGGCTAGACATTTATGATTTTTGTTAAAGAAAAATTATGACACTGCCCAGTGTTCCCTCTACACTGATGATGCAGCTGAACAAGTTATGGGTGCACTTGGGGAGCTAGTGCGCAGCATGGAAGAAGCCCATTGGGGCCTGGAGAACCAGCAGGGAACTTACTCAGCTGCATCATCAGCTTAGAGCAGTGGTTCCCAACTTTTTTCAGGTTGGGGACCCCTTTGTAACAAAACAAAACAAAACAAAAAAAAAAAAAAAAACTTTGCCCCCCCCCAGCTGATTATGTAATCTGGCCTGCATGGGCAGACTCTGGCACTCACCAATGGGACAGCTAGTGATCAGCACTGCCACCACCATTGCCCGCACCACCAGGGAGCTGAGCCGTGGCAGCTGTGGTCCCCTGCCCTTGCCCCAGCTGGGGAGCTGCTGTGGCTCCATCCCCTGCCAGGAGACAGCCACAGACGAGGAAAGGCAGCCCTGGCAGGGAGCATCAGGGCTGTAGCTGGATTCTGGCCCTAGGTAGGGAGAGGCTCCGCAGACCCCCTGCAACGTGTCCGTGGCCCTCTGTGGGTCCCCAGACCACAGGTTGGGAACCACTGGCTTAGAGGGAACATTGCGGCTGCAAAGTTTAAAATGGGGGGGGGCGGCGCACAAACTGATTCACCCTGGGCCCCGCTCCCCCCCCTAGGGACAGCCCTGATTGCAGCAAGGGAAATTGAGGCTAGACATTAGGAAGACCTTTCTAACTGTAAAGGTAGTTAAGCACTGGAACAAATTATCTATGGAGGTTGTGAAATCTTCACTGGAGGTTTTTGAGAATAGACAAACGTCTGTCTAGATAACACTTACTCTTGCCTCAGTGCAGGGAATTGGCCAAGATGACCAAACAAGATCCCTTCCAGGCCCACAATTCTGTGAGTCTATTTCCCTGCATGGTGATTTGTGGACTCTTCTATGGCCTTGCTTCAGTTTGTCTACAGCTTTCCTGAAGTACAATGTCCAGAACTTAACAGACATCTGTGAGAGACATGCTATTCTGCTCTCTCAAGTGTTCAATGAGTGTGAATGGGGAACCCACACAATGGGTGTGTTCACACAGCAGTCTTATTTTGAAACAACAGAGGTTATTTCAAAATAAGCAACGCCGTGTTCACACGACATACCACTGTTTCGAAACAACTTGTATCAAAATAACCCCCTGTGTGTGAACGTAGCCATAATAGATGTAAGGACTGTAGTTACACTACTAGAGTTTTTTTTTTATATAAACTGAGGAAAAGCAAACCTTTCCGAAGACAAAGTGAACTTGTCACCTACAGTTGATTTTTCACTCAGAGCCTCACTAATTAGGTTTTTTTTTGGCCTTGCTTATATATTCAGGAGGAGTTTTACTAACAAAACACTTTTCTGTAGCTCAATGAGAATCAATAGAGCTTACAAGCATTATCTTTATTTATTGGCAATTTACTCCTGAATTCCCTATCTGGGCTATCAATAAGAAAACAACCTCTTTATAGTACTAATGACTTGCAGCAAAGCTTATACATCTGCTTAATACAAATAAGGGCAAACGATTTCACCATTTTGGCTAGATAAGATAGAGCACACATCAGCTTATCTCACTTAAAGAATAACTTGTAGCCTCCTCCTTTCATTAAAGGAACGAACTATTATAATGGACACAACTAGAAAAAAAAAATAACAAGCTTAACCCGGGAAGAAGCAGTCAAAGCATAACTTACCTAAGGAAATACTGTTTTTAACACTAATAATAATTCAAGTCATTAGCAGATGTGTTGCAACAGACAGGACAGAACGGGGTTCCAGGAACTGGTGAATTCAAAAAGAGTACCAATGAGGTCAGCAAGCAGCATGGGTATGTCAGTAGATGATCCTCTGATCACGTATTGAGGAAGCTGCTAAAGGTGCTGTTGGTCTTTGAAGCACCATAAAGCCAAGATAACCCTGATCACTTGTGGTCACCAAATGTATTTTTGTAAGAAAAGTGGCCTGACAAAAGTCTAATTACATATTCCCTACTTACAGTGTCTGGAGTGTCATATCTATGGCTATGGTCACACACAGGGGGTTATTTCAATACAAGTTGTTTCAAAACTTGTATCGAAATAAGGCATTATTTCGAAATAAGTCAATTCAAATTAAGAAAATGTTAATTCGAATTAAGGAAAAAAGCAGGAATCGAAATAGCATGTTCACACTGTGGGCATGCTAGTTCGCTTCAGGGGCAGGGCATCATGGGAGGTGTGGCAACATGGCCGCCTCACTGGTCCATGTCGGCAGCCATGTTCCTAGCCAATCCCATAAAAGCTGGTCCCAACTGCACTTCCCAGTCCACTCAGGCTAGCAGCGTGCTGCAAGCGATGGACTTTGCCCGGCAGCCCAGACAGCACCGTGCAACCCAGGGACTCTCTGCCCGCCTGCAGAGTGCCCTGCACGTGCGGGACACTCTGTTCGCAGACCCAGAGGGTGCCCAGCCTCTACCTGAGGCTTTCATCCACCTCGTCCTCAGGCCAGACCTCATGCCCCCGCCCCCCTCCGTGCCTCGCCAGGTCTGCGCACCTGGGGTGACGAGGACTGGAGGTGGAACCTCCGCATGACCAGGGCCAGCTTCACCCTCCTGGTCACCGAACTCGCCCTGCACCTGTGCCACAGGGACACCCCTGTGAGGCCTGCCATCCCGGTGGACAAAAGTGTGGCCATCGCCCTCTGGAAGTCCCACAGTGCAGTGGCACACCTGTTCAGCATCCAGAGGTCCACCATCTGCACCATCCGCCACGAGGTTGCCAGGGCCATCAACCAGGTCCTGCTGCGGTGCCTGGTGAGAGCAGGGCAGCTGCAGGACACTGTCCCTGGAATGGCCACCCTCCACTTCCCCAAGTGTACGGGGGTCCTCGATGCCACCCACGTCCCTGTGAGATCCCCGGAGTATAGGGCCGCCAAGTACTGCAACTGGAAGGGGTACCACTCCATGATCCTGCAGGCCCTCGTGGACCACTGGGGCCTCTTCCAGAATATGTACATCGGATGACCAGGGAGGGCCCATGATGCCAGGGTCCTCTGGAACTCTTCCCTCTACCGGGACATGGAGTTGGGCACCTTCTTCCCCCCTCGCAACATCAATCTTGGGGGGGGGGGGGTAGAGGTGCCCGTCTTCCTCATGGCCAATGCAGCCTACCCTCTGCGGCCATGGTTCATGCGGCCATATGCAGTGTCCCTGGACCTGAGCTGGCAGCTTTTCAACCGCCGCCCAACTGGCTGCCACCAGGTGGTGGAGCATGCATTCAGCCACCTCAAAGCCCGCTGGAGGTGCCTCCTCACCAGTCTCCACCTCGCAGAAAGGACCCTGCCCCACATCATCAGTGCATATGTGGCCCTCAACAACTTCTGTGACCAGCGGGGAGAGCCCATCCAACCAGCGTGGGAGGCTGAAACCTGACTCCTCACCAGGGACTTTGCCCACAGGAGAGCAGCCATCACTGCGAGCCCTCTCCGTGCATGACGCTCTCCGGATCACCTTCACTGAGGAGGAACTGTGAGGGCTGGGCCTGCCCTGCCCCACACCACCCTCTTCCCCCCTTCACCCACAGCCAGCCCCCACCCATCCACCCACACTGTTAACTAACCCCAATAAAAACACTGAAAACCACAAAAGCAATTCAACAGGGGTTTATTTACAGTGGGGGTTTGGGGCAGGGAAGGGGGACTTTGGGGGTTTTGTGGAGGGGGCAGCAAATAGGGAGGGGAGGGAGGACTTTGGGGGTTTTGGGGCGGGGGCAGCACCCCGCCTGCGCTCATGGCCGCCCTCTGGCTGTCTCACCTCCGGGGAGGTCCAGGCAGCAACCCGTCGGCAGGCTGTGGTGGAGGCATGCTCGCCGCGAGCTCCCGGATGGCGACCAGCAGCTGATCAGCGAGGCAACCCATGGCGGTGGCCAGCTGGACGGCCACCTCTATGGACCACTTCAGGAGCCCGAGGGCGGCGTTGCAGCCTCCGGCGGGGTGGTGGGGGGTGAACCCCTGCCAGGCGGCTCAGCCGGCAGCCCGGGCTGCACCCCCCGACTCCGCCAGCGGGTCGGGGGCGCCGGGTTCAGCCGGCAGCCCGGGCTGCTCCCCCAACTCCGGTGCCCCCGACCCGCTGGTGGAGTTGGGGGTGCAGCCCGGGCTGCCAGCTGAGCCCGGCGCCCCTGACCCGCTGGCGGAGTCGGGGGGGCATCCTGGGCTGCCGGCTCAGCCCAGTGCCCCAGCTCTGGCGGTGGGCTCCAGCGCCCCGCAACCGCTCGCCCCCCCCGCCAGGGGCTGCAGCCCCCTTTCTGGGGTTGCAGGGTGAGCTGCCGCAGCGGCTCACCCCCAGGGGGGCTGCAGCCCCCTGGACCAGGTACCAAAATAGCAAGTTCACAGTGTGAACTTGCTATTTTGATTCCCGGTTTTTTTTCCTTATTTCGAATTAACATTTTGTTAGTTTGAAATAAGTTGTTTCGAAATAAGGGTTATTTCGATATACGGTTGTTTCGAAACAACCATATCGAAATAACCCGCTGTGTGAGAACACTGCCCCCGGGCTTATGGACATCACCAGACTCAGACCCAGCTGAGCTGTTAACTTTTAAAGCAAGCCATCTGTTCCTCAGCCAATCAGGATCAACTGAGGAGGGAGACAGTGAGTGATTGCTAACAGACCAGGCTGATTATGACCCCCCACCTTAAAGGGCCAGCCAGCCCATAGCAATATACCCTTTAGATACAAGCGATACTACGCCAACCCATTTTTCACAACAAAACACTGCCAGCAGAAACCAAATGGTTTGGCACAAACTCTTGAACGGAAATGCACAGTTTTTATGATCTCTTTGAAAGGACTGCATTGTTAGATTCCCGCAGGGAAACAAGTACTTTGCACATACGAAGAACATTTAAGAAATAAACAGCATGACTCAGCTGTGACAAAACCAACAAACTTCCTTCTTGCTTTTGCAAACTTTCTCTGCCCTTTTAAAGCCAAGCACCACCTCCATAAGCTTACTGTTTTACTGACATATTGTGCCTCTTTCTCTCTGGCATCCAAGTATCCTTTGATACTTTTTTTATTATTATTATTATTATCATTATTATTACACACCCAAGCACTGACCTTCAGTTAATCACGCCCTACCGTTGGTAGTCTGTAGGGGAACCTTTGCCAGTACATTAATTAGCTTATTAATCTCCTTTTAACACTCACTGTATAGGGTTATAAAACTTAGGTGGTGCCCTTATGTCTGTTAGCTGGGTAACGCAGTTATGCCTCAGGCATTGTTATTTTAATCATCCCCTTCTAGGTGGGATTTTTTTTTTTCAGTTTTCTTCCTGAATGCTACAGTGTTACAGGGACATGCATTGCTCTCAGCTCTTCTTACACCACTTGGTTCCACCATCTACTGACCTAATGAGGGCAGTGCATAAAATTAGCATTTTGGTCCTGTGTTCTGTACATAAGTCCTCAACTTCTTGATGGCCGGGGGGGATTACTGTAGACTGAAGTTCTAAAATGGGGGTGCAATAACTATAGAAAGCTGGAGCTTCTGAAAGAGAGGTATTCAACTTGCAGTTGACTCAGTTTTACTCCTAAAACTCTAAGACATAGATGTATGCTCTCATAAGGGGACAGCCCCCCCCCCCCCATTGCTATGTTCCTTTCTACTCCTTGGCCCTTCCAGAAGGCACTCTCTGGATGGAGAGAGTCACAGCTGAGGAAGGAAGGCAGAGTGCAAGTGAGGAACAGGAAAGCTAGGAGTATGGCAGGAATGTCTTTTTTGACAATTCCCCACAAAGAAAATACTAGTCTATATTCACTTTGTACAGCGATCCTTAGAAACAGAAATTTTACCATTTAATAAGACCCAAAGGTCTGTTTCTACCAGTTGCAGAAACCCTAATAGTGCAGAGACAGTGGAGCTGTGCTGCAAAAAAGGAAGACATGGGCTGTGAGCTATACTGGAAACTATAGCTAACGCATGGGAGTTGCAGTCTGCTGGAGCAAATAGCACCATTGCAGTTGTGTCCATAGCAGAAGGCAGAGCTTCTTGGCGGACCGCTGTCCATGTAGACTGCTGCTCCTGTGGCACTGACATCACTTTCCTGTGGATCCTAAAGATTCATGGACTAGGGATGCTTTATCGTTTGTAAACCCCACAGCTCACCATTCCCCTGTCACTTACGGACACATTATAGGGACCATTGTGCCATTTTTCCCAGCCCTGGCTCCTTTTTTGTAGGGTTCTTCACTGGAGAGAAGTATATGATGATGTATGAAACAGTTCTGCTTCTTCCGCTCCATTACACTAGTAATATTTTTTTCCTTATCAACTTTAATCTGAAGGTTTTTTGGAGCCACTCCAAATTCAGAGTTAATTCAATGACTTTCTAAAAAGTTACTGCATTTCTCCTAAAGAACTACTGGCTGCAGATGCATATGGGTTCAAACTAAGGCGGTAAGATTTCCTGGTGTGAGGAATTCCCTATGTTTATTTCAGTACTAACATTAGCTAAAAGAAACAATAAAAGACAACAAGAGCATGGGTCATATGGCTCCTAAAATGGAAACGGAGCATCTGTACAGTTGTTGCAGTCCTGCTAATGCAAAGTCTGAAACCACACAAATGTCACTAGGCTTCAAAAGCCCAACACCAAAACTCAGCAGCCATTCAAATAATATCACATGCTCACCTGAGGCCCAAATCAAGCCCAGTATTGTAGCGTGCTAAATAGTTTTCAAATATGGGCCCAATCCTGAAAACACATCTGCATGTGAGTTGCTTTATCTGCTGAGTCGACTTAAAACACAGATTCCAGTTTAAAAGAAACCTGCATATTAGAAATTATAAAAATCACTGCTGATACGTCACTTAGATACAAAACATTTGCAACACGAGTCATATATTTGTTTGGTGTGTGTGTGTGTGTGAGAATATAGTCACAGGTAGACAGTGAATGGAGAAAAAAAAACAAAAAAACCATTACCAGGATATCTAAGAATGGAATCTAAACCGTTTGCTATCTCTGTAGCTGTGTAAGAGAAAGGCCCATCAGCTGCCAAACATGGTCACATAAATAGTGGCACATAGTCTGCAAAAAAAAAAGTAGCTTGGCCATGATCCTGGCTTCTTTATACATTAAAAGCTACCACTTAATTACATACAAACACCAATGGAGATTAAAAAGCTCAAGGAAATCAGGCTTGGGCACTTTATTGGACTGATGCATCATAATAAACAAACAACATTTAACAGGTCAAAGCCTGCTGGCTTTTATCAAGTGAACCTCCAATAAGCGCAAAGCGTAACCTCAGCGGAGTGGGGGCGGGGGGGGGAGGTTGACTTGCTGCACAATTAAATGCATATACTTAAGTCCTCAATGTGTGTGTTTTTTTCAATAAAGAGAGAAAGAAACCTGGAGGGCTTTGGACCATGAAAAGCACACCACTAAACCCTTCATTAAACACAAAATGCTTGGTGTTCTCCCAGGGTAAGCATAAACCAGCTTGGCTAAGATAAACCAATACCTTATAAATATAATATTGTTATAAATATGGATGAATTTACTCCTTACGACTTGTTAACAAGCTCAATTTTGTTTCAAAATTAACTCAAACAAGAGTTTGCAGCATTCAAAATGTCATCAGTGGCTTGTTTCTATCCCGTGGGACTAGCGGCAAAACTTTCATCAACTGCATGGTTAGAAGATGTTATCACACAAAAAAATGTTTAGATATAATGCAGGGCTGTATCTATTATCAGTGAACAGCCTAACAAATCATGTCCCGTTTGCTTATCAGAAGGCGAAGGAAAGAAAGTAGAGGTGAAAGCAAATTTTCTTCCCTGATGACCAGATGTGAATAGAGGGTTACATATCAGGAGACAGTTTGGTGGATTACCATGAAAGGTTCTTTGAATCCCTTTGCTAGGCTGATGCTACTTCTTTCTTGCTGCTTATGCTCAGGCCCTAAAGTCTTTTATTAAAAGCTGTGGTTTCAGTTTAATTTTGGTGTCCAAACACTTTCTAGCAATTTTATATACTTTCAGATGATAGGAGTTAACATTTTAAAAAGAAACAAAAAAACAAACAAGGCGTCCTGTGGCATTTTTCAAGACAAGTTTATTTATTATATGAGCTTTTATGGGATACAAATCCCACTTTGTCAGATGTTTTGAAGCTGGGGAATTTACAGACAAAAGAAGTTACCACCACAGTAATCTGGCAAAAAATGTTATACACGGAAACCGTGCAATCCACCTAATGTGTTTTGAATTACTACAGTCATTGGAATAACCTGAACAGTAGGCTTTTATTTTTTTAGTGTCCTGAAAATAAACCATTGCTAGCTCACAGTGTACGTGAACTATGAGTCTCTTTGGGGGACCCAGTGGGAGTCTTGCCCCTCTTTGTGGAGCCTATAAAAATGATCCATTAAAACAGTTTTATTCATGAAAATGAAAACAAAGTGGCAAAGGGACCATTTATCCCAATGATCTATACACCACCCTCGGCTGAACTTGTCCAGTATGATTAGATCAACTGCAGAAAATATGATAATGGCCTACTAATCAGTTGTAACTAGCCCTATAAGGCTAATTTTGGCATACACACTGGTAGCAAATGTGTTATTAGTGCTGCATAATTTTCCTTGGCTGTGTTCACACACACAGGGCACGTCTACACAGCACTTTTATTTTGAAATAACACTCGTTATTTCGAAATAAAAGAAATTAGGTCTACGGCTGTGTTCACACACACAGGGTAATTTCGAAACAAGTTGTGTCGAAACAACTTGTTTCGAAACAACACCTTATTTCGAAATATCTTATTTCAAATTAACAAAATGTTAATTCGAAATAAGAAAAAAAGCGGGAAACGAAATAGCAAGTTCACAGTGTGAACATGCTATTTCGTTACCCCTGGGGGTGAGCTGCTGCTGGCTTACCCTGCAGCCCCAGAAAGGGGGCTGCAGGCACCAGCAGGGGGTGAGCTGCTGCAGGGTGGCTCAGCCCCCCCGCCAGAGCTGCCCCC
>ML681981.1:9066140-9080356 GCA_007922195.1 Podocnemis expansa | reverse complement strand
GCCTTCCAACCCTATGAGTCACTTTAAATTGAGCTTCTTCGTCTATAGCTCTCACGGCTGGGTGCAGGAAAGGAAAAGCTCCCTCTTTCCAAACAGAAACGTGCAAGGTGTTTAATGCCTTTTTCGCCAACTTTGGCAGGACGGAGGGGAGGTAAAACAGTGCCAGGGGAGCGGCTGCAAAAGCAGGAGAGACTTGCTCGGGCATGGTCTCATGTGGGGCACAGCAAGAAGGCCCCTTCACTTCGGTGGGGCAGACACTGGTTGCAGACAGGCCCATCCTGGGGCGAGACTGAGATCAAGGCAGGAAATTACAGGCGGCGAGACTTGCTCAGCCGAAAATAATGGTGTGCAGGGATTGCCCTAACACACCCCCCCCCCCCGAGTTTCCCAACACCCCCCCCCGCCAGTAGTCAGCCAGTAACCGTGTTATACCAAATTAGTGAGCACCCCAGCTATGTTCCTGCTAAGCTGTGCATGTGTGCGTGCACACACAAGTTGTGCGAGCCATGCATACAATAAGCGGGCACAAAAAAAATTCAACAGGGGCGATATTTTTACCCTGCTTTAAGAAGGCGCTTTCAAATAAGGTGGTGTAATTTATAAAATCATGTCCATCATCCTAGCAAAATAAAATGTAGCTATTTGCATCCTACACACTTACTCCCTTGCACTCACAAGTTTGATCTCACACACTGGAAGGCGCACAAATTTGGACACTGGTTCCAAAAATTTGCGCAAAAGAAATTTTTTGTGCACACAGACTGTGAAAAATTAGAGGGATCACTGTCCCCCCAAATCTGCCCCCTCCACGCCCCCGATTTCAGGTCCTGGGGCAGAATTGCTGGTGTGTCCTATGCACACTGTCTCTGGCGCTGTGTCTCGCAGGACAGAGGCAACCAAACGCCAAAATGACCCGAGCGTTTGTCAGACTCCCCCCCCCCCCCCGGTCTTGGGCAGCCCCAGCTGGAGGGAGAGCAGGGCAGAGGGGGCAGGTTTGGGGCTGCCACACTCCTGGGGGGCTGGAGGCCAGCTGTGGGCAAGCTGGGCAGGGGAGATGGCTTCACAGATTTACCTGGGAAAAAAGCAGAGCAAAGGCGTTTAACTGCAAATCGCACGCAGGCGCTCAGTACAACGGGGTTTCTGGAGTCCGTGTCCCGGGTGGGTGCAATGCCTGAGCAGCACAAAATTAGTTGGTGCCTTTTTGTGCCATTTCTGAGTCTCCTCCGAGGGCTGAAGCCCGCACTCCAGTGAGCGGCCAGCGCGATGGGGCTGACTGAAGCCTTCCCAAGGGGTGTCTCTAATCCGCCGCCGCTCGTCTCGTGTAGACCTGCCCAAAGAAATCCGAAGTGAACCAGCAGCCAGTTTGTTGCGATCTTAGTGTTTCCTTCCGTCAGTGTGAATGACTCCATACATCGGACACAGGACGGGCTTTTGCTTCCCCGAAATTACCCTTAAAAATTTGCGGGCTGTTGTTAAAGGAAACACGCGAGAAGGGTTAATTTTGCGATGTTTTTTCCTTTGCTTGGCTATAAACCAGGGACTGGTTGTCCCAGCACAGACCAGTTCATTCCCCCAGCACAGGACGGGGCAGCCCTGGGCGCCTACGCGCTGCGGCTTCGCACCTCTCTGACCCTCTGTCCTGGCTGGCTCCCAGCCTGTTAATTCGGATTGGCCTCAGTTTCTCTCTATGACAACCGGCGGGGCTCCCGAGCTCTGGGATGGGTCACTCCGCTTTCTTTCAGGGTGCTAGGGCGGAGGAAGCGGGGAGCGGACCCTTTGACTCCCGTGTGGGGCAGGGTGTGTGCACACGGGGGGGTCAGGCAGCTCCAAATGCGGATCAAGCCAAGGGTACGAGTCGCTGGCTCCAGGCTTAGGGGGCTCTAGCCCCAAGTCCCAGCACCACAGCCCTGGTCTTCTTCTGGGCCAGGGACACTCCAGCCTGACACACCCCTATTCGCTAAGGTTAGGTCCACAGGTACATGCTTATTTCCAATGATTCAAAAGAAAATCCTTAATTCAAACTAACTTAAATGGAAATAAGCAAAAAGCTCAAACTGAAATAGCCAGTCCGGACCCAGGACTTGCTATTTGAATCAAAAGAGGGGCACCATGGCAGGTGTGGCAACATGGGCTGTGCCCCCAGCCAATATATACAAAACGGAAGGCACCCTGGGAAGGAGAAGGGCAAAAGCGTTGCTTAGAAATAATGGTTATTTTGAAATAACATGTCCAAATGGCCTTATTTCAAAATAACCATTTCAAAATAAAAGACGATTTGAATTAAAGTAGGTTTAAGCTATTTCGAAATAACATCTCTTGTTTCAAAATGAGGGCGCTCTTCATTTTGAAACAACAAAAATGTCATGTGGACCTAATCTTTTTTTAAGTCAAAATAACCAGTGTTTTTTTCAATTTAAAAAATATGCGTGGACATATCCTAAGGAGATTATTTCCATTTAAAAGACTGCAGATCCACAATGCCTTTCCTTATAGCAAGTTAATGTGCTACCTTATCATTAAATAGGGAAAGTCATTTTGATCTAATAAAACCTAGTATTATATAGAAATGACAAATAAATTGAAACTGTTATTTCGAAATAAGATGTGTGGAGGTGTTATTTTGATTTAACTGTTATTTCACATTAACACTTTTGCCCTTCTCCTTCCCAGGGTGCTGTCCTTTTTCTATCTGTTGGCTGGGGGTGTGGCCCTTGGGGGGGGGGGGCAGCTTGTCACATCTTCCATGGTGCCCGCTCCCAAATTGACCTGGCAAGTCATGTCCGTGGACATGCTAGTTCGATTTGCGTTTCTAGCAGGGACGTGTTAAATAGAGTTAACTTAAATCAATTTAATGATTTTTATTGCAAGTTTATTAAATTGATTTAACTTAAATCAATTTAACTGCTTAAGTGTGAACATAGCCTAAGGGTAGGTTGGTTTGGTTTTTTTTTGTTTTTCCCAGCCTCTGCCCTCCTCTGGGCTGCTCTGCCCTGCTAAGCCCAAGGGTATAATCAGGAGTCCTGAGATGGACTTAAGAACAAAAAGTTAGGCTGGATGAACCCAAACCTCAGGCAAAGCAAAAGGCAAGCTGTTAGAGGAGGGGAAGCAGGGGCTGCCCTTACAAAAAGGGATAGTGGGTGGGGCAAGGTGCTGCAGGCCCTGCCATACACAGCACTAGAAAGCCCTCTGCTACCAGAGGCAGGGCTGCGCAGCTAAACGGTTCGCAACCGCTGTGGTAGCCTCAGCACTAAGAAACTAAAGTGGATGGTTTTACCAACAGTCGCAGCTGGAAAACAACTGACCCTGGTGCTCTAGCCTCTGCCAGCTTTATAACGGGACGGTGATACATAATTTAAGGGTGCAGGGCAGCTCTCCTGGGATGATTGCTTCAGTCTGCCTGCAGATTCAGGAAGACACTGCAGAGCTGCGAGACTTTCTTTGGGCAGGTGGCAGGTGAAGGCCCCACTGGACTGTAACACCAGGGTATGTGGGGGGTCCCATCTGGTGGGTTGGGGGGGGTGCCAGCACCCTCTCTGCAGCTCTGCTTTTGGGCAAGCAGTGTAATTACAAGCCAGGCCCGTTTCACTAGACGAGGACCCCATGTTCTGATTGTGTAGAGCAAGGCTCCCAAACACGTGGCCCATGGGCCACATGTGGCCCCCTAAAGCTACTTCCTGCTGCCCACAAGAACACTAGCCTTACTGATATTTGCATGAAAAGGTTGTGGCGGTGCAGCCCTCAGGCTAATGTGCTAGTCCTCCTGCAGCCCTCCTGGTGATTTAAGTAAGAGACCCCTGGTGTAAGGGGAGCTGTAGGGCTCTGACGACTCAGTTGCCAGCAGTTTTGTGGAGTACATGGGAAACAGGTTTTAATTGAAATCTTAAACGTCACTTGTAAGGGAGGGCCCGCACCATCAAGGAAACCTCTATCCTGGCCCCCTTTTCTCTCCCCAACTCAGAAGCAATCAGATTTGTTAGTCTTTTTTGTGGTGACACCAGCCTCTTCCTTTGCTTTCCTTACTTCTTGGTGAGTTCAGTACAGTGAGGTTATTTCCAACCGTTGGTTACATTGGTATAACACTATGGTACTAGGTAGCTGACAACTTGGGGGGGCTGTTAGGAAATTGGGGATCAGCACTGGGGAAATCCCTGCTGCCAAGTTCACAGCTCCACTCAGGAAGGTGCTGACGGGGTCCCTGGGTGGGTGGGCGTTTTACCTGCCCTGCCCTGTGGTTTGAGGACAATAGTTACGGGGGGGGTGAATTTCCTGGAAGCTGAGTCTCCAAGGGTCTCTCCAGAGTTAAGCCACAAAAGCCGGGGGCGCCCCTGGCACTATGGGGTGCAAAGAGCCAGAGCAGCCACTGCCGCCAAGAGGTGGGAGCCGGACCCAGTCCTAGGCAGGAGGGGGACCCAGTCCTAGGCAGGAGGGGTGGGGGGGGGCCCTCTAGATTTGGGGTCCGCCTATGGCTCCCCCTGACTCGGGCCGCAGACTGGGGGTCCCATCTCCTCCGCACTGAGCCGGCCCGGCTCACGCTGCGGCTTAATTCGGTTTAAGGCGGCCTGGCCCAGCGCGGCGCTGAGAGCCGCAGTGAAGCCCCACAACCGCAGTTTTAGCAGCCAGGGGGGCCGCGCCGGTAAGAGCCATATATTTCCTCTAGCCAACTTCGGGTTATTAGATTGCAAGAAAGTCAATAAACAGGACAAATGGCCAATTAATGAGTAACAAGTGTCACTGGTGACAGGTATAAATTAGCCCCAAAGCTCAGAGCTGTGGTTTGGCTGAAGCCGAGGGGCGGCCAGGCGCTTTGCTCCTCTCCAGCTTGGCTTTGAGCTGTGGCCGCCCCTAAAAAGTCACCCCAAGGACCAGAGCTGGACAGGAGCAAACCCTCGCGTCGCCCCTGGACGGTGCCCTGGCTGCTGAGGCCGGGGAATAAGCCGGGGGGGGGGGTCTGGACGCCCCGCTCCCAGTTTGCCCCCCGGGCTCTCACCCAGCTCCTTTTAGGGCAAACTCCCCTTGGATCCCCCCGGCTTTCTGGGGGGAGCCGTCGAGGCAGCAGGACCCGGCGAGGCGGTGTCTGTGCAGGGGCCAGCAAGCGAGGCCAGGCGGAGTCGCCCCGTTTGCTGTCCACACGGAGCAGGTTGCATGCGGAGGCTCCCGGTTTGGGGCGTGTGGGGGGCGCCCTGCTGCGGGCGAGGCCCCTAAAAGGGTTGTTGCCCAAACCAGGCTGGCTGTGGCCGTGTAAACGCGAGCAGGCGCCGCCGGAGCACCTGCCTCCCCTCGCAGCCGGGGTCTGTTTCCTTCCTCCGCCGGGCGAGGCCCGGAGCTGCCTCCCGCAGCCAGGGCGGCCCCAGCTAGCGCCCAGCAGACCGGGCCCCTCAGGCTGGAAACCCCCGGCTGTGTGAACACGGGGGGCTACACGCGGTATGGCCCCTAGGGCTTGAAATTGGGGGGGCATAGGCGGAGCTATGGGGGGGCTCCCTAAATTGGTTATACAGTAATATATAAAAAATAACAGTGTTACTAGCTGACAACTGGGGGCTGTGGGAAAATTGAGGGGAGGTGTTAGGGAAATCCCTGGCTACACGGCACAGGGGCTCACCCTAAACCAGTCCCACCCACCCGGGGACACTGGAGGCCCCAGACAGCCGGCAAAGGAGAGGCTGAGGGTAAAGCTCCGGGCGCCCCACCTGTCCCGGATTAAACGTGCTCCCAGCCAGGGCGGGGGCCACCGGAGACCAACGCCTGGAAAGGAGGCCAGGGAAGTAGGAAAAGGAGGCCACTGGAGGCCACATGGAGAATTTGTAGCCTTAAGGCGCTATTCGTCTGTTTTGGGGGCCCTGGAAAAATAGGGAGTCCCCGCACACTTTACCCAAAAGCCAGACAAAACCATGGTTTTTTAACATGCCTGCGGGGCGGAGGATGTGAGGGTAAAAAGGCAGATGTGGCCTCCTGTTGCCCGACTGCTCACCCCAGAGGGGAAAGCCGCGGGGAACCGTCTCCAACCTGCCGGGCTCCAGCCTGCAGCAGCCGAGACCTCCGCACTCCCCGCCACAGCCCGGGCGGAGCAGCGGGGCGCAGAGCAAAGCGGCCCCCGGGGCTCGCCCCGTCCAGCCCGAGCAAGGAAACGCCTGGCCCGGCCCGGCCCTTTTCTGCCCCTTTCTCGGCTTTCCTCCCAGCAAATAGCCTCGGGGTGAAAATCGCCATCAGGAGAGGGGAAAACACCGATGTCACCCCGGGCCCACAGCCCCACTTGCCTCCCACGTCGGTTCCCCCGCCCCGCCAAGGACTGGAAACACAGTTTCTAAATACTTTTCGCTCCTCTTCTTAGTTTCCCCCCATTTCTGGCGTGACTCGTGTCTTCCCCCTCCCCAAATCTGCTTCCCTGGGGGCTCCTCTCCCAGCTAAATGCCGCCAGGCTGAAAGTAGCCAGCAGGGACCGGGGCTGAGCAGCGAAACTGGATCCTCGCCCCCGTGCGATTGTGTCAACACCGGCCGGGCAGGAAGGCGAGGTAAAGGGCGACAATCCGGATTAGTGAAGTGCATCGAAATCTCAAAGCGCGCGAGAGGGACCCACCGGGCAGGTGAAAAACCAAGAAAATGGAAATTAATTCTGTCTCTTAAGCCCACAAACACTCAAGCCGTCACTTTGCTGGACGGTCAAATAGAGGAATCCGCCGGCCGGGCACCCATGGGACCTGTTCAGCACAGCCAGAGAGAGGAGGGGAAAGCGAGCGACTCCTTCTCCACAGGAGCCAAATCCGGGCCAGGGGAAGGCGGATGGAGGACCTGGGTTTTGGGTCTGAATCTTACACGGATAGAAATCTCAGCCGTGCAATGTTCAAGCGCCTTCCAGCAAATCCTTACCCGAAAACGTTTAAAAGAGCAGGAAAAAAAGGATGACCCTGCCTGTCTCTGTTTAAATCCAAATTCCGGTTGTATTATTTATAAAACCCACCACCCCACGCGCAAAGCTGGCGACTCGAGCCAGGCCTTTACCGAACAATTTCACCGCTTTGTGGCAGGTCCTGGGGAGCCCCGAAATAACCCCCTGGGGCCAGGGGCGGATTTTAATCCCAGCCAGACATGGATTTGCTAGAGCCAAGGAAATGAAGAACAGCTACTCTTCGTCTTCTGTATGTCCGGATAATACTTTTAACTAGTGCAGTCAGTGGATTTGGTTGTGAATTTAACATTTAGTACACTACAACTTCACTAGTTACCATCGTTTGGAAATTCACAGAGACCTTTGCCAAAAACTTTTAAAAGTTTCCTTTCTGTTGGCTGTGATTCTTCTTTCCCCCGCTAACGTTGCATCCATGACATACATTAAAAATCATTTAAAAGCTAAACTAAGAAAGCGCCCTCTTTAAAAAATCTCCTAAAAATGGGTTTTCGCCCAATACACCTTCGCCTTTTTTCCATGTTCGTAACGCCCACGACCACTTTCCATTCCCACCCATCTTTGCCCGTAAGGCGATTGCGAAGTGAAGTTTGAAGCAGGAGGATGAATCCCTCCGTTTGAACACAGCGGGCCACATGCAGCCGCTAGTTTTTAAACCGAGATCCGCACTGGTGTCAATGGAAAGCTCGGCTTAAAACCAGACGGAAAGAGGGGCCACCAAAATTAATCCTAGACTATAGCTTTTTTTTTTTTAATCCAAAGCGCACAGAGAACTAGTCGTCAGCTAAAGACGGAGCAGAGGCCCCTTGAAAAGTGCCGCTCAGTAACTACAATTCAAAGACCCTTTGCGACGGGACAGTCTTTGTGCTCCCATCGCCCCAAAGGGTGAACGACCAAAGCTCCTCTCAGGCGCAGCCCGGCTCCGTTTGGCAAAACTCCGCTTCTTTGCTTAAAAGCCTTCGAGCCGCTCCGGTTTACACAGCAGCGGCGCGTTTTAGGAGCGAGAGGCACCAAGGCACATTCACCTTGCGCCGGGGGAGGCCGGGGACAGGGTCCCCGTTTGTGAGCAGCTCCGCACCCCGGGGTGCCTGCGGGGCCGGCCGGGCTCTGTGCCCCGTGGAAACGTGTCACTTAGCCCGGAGCTGGGGGATCTGCTGCCACAACACCCGCAGGGAGACTTTTTAATCGGCTCCTCCAATTAGTGTCCAGACGACGTATTATCCCCCCCCCCCCCAAAAAAAAACCTCAAACCCACGCAGCTGCACTTTGCTGGCGGTGCACGACTCAGGCTGCATCCCTACACCAGATCTGCACGCCTTGGAGCTGCTAAAAAGCCGGCTGGCCCTTTTCTCGTCCTGCTCCCGTTTTAAAGCTTTGGCCTAACTAAACTCCCCCCGAGCCGGGTTTACTCGACCCAGCGGCCGGACGCGCAGCCCCGCGCAGCACCTGCGCGCCCCGAGCGCCGCGCCCGCTCCCGCTCCCGCCCGGCGCGGCTGCACCGGGGCGGGGCCGCGGGCGGAGCAGCCAATGGGCGCGGGCGCCGGAGCGGGCGCGGCCAATGGGAGCGCGCGCCGGGCAGGTGGCGGCGGGTTATCTGCGCATCTGGCGCAGTCGGGCGCGCAGCTGGGCCGGAGAAAGCCCCGAAGCCTCCCGGCCGGATGCTCGGCCGCGATCCGCCTGGAGCGAGCCGGCCCCCGCCGCCTTTCCGCGCCCGCTCCCGGCCGGGCTGTGGCCGCCTCTCCGCGGCGCAGGAGGAGAGCGGCTGGCTCCGTGCAGCGCCGAGCACCCGCGCCTGGATGCCCCCAGATGTTAGCGGTGGGGCCGATGGATGCTAACCGGCAGAGCGCCTTCGTGCTGGGCAGCACGCCGCTGGCCGCCCTGCACAACATGGCCGAGATGAAATCGTCCCTCTTCCCCTACGGCCTGCAGGGCCCCTCCGGCTTCAAGGCCCCGGGGCTGGGCGGCCTCGGCTCGCAGCTGCCGCTCGGGACGCCCCACGGAATAAGCGACATCCTGGGCAGGCCCGTGGGCGCCCCCGGCAACCTGCTGGGCGCCCTGCCCCGGCTCAACGGGCTGGCGACCTCGGCGGGGGTCTACTTCAACCCGGCGGCGGTGGCCCGCTACCCCAAGCCGCTGGCCGAGCTGCCCGGCCGGCCCCCCATCTTCTGGCCGGGGGTCATGCAGGGCTCGCCCTGGAGGGACCCGAGACTCGCCTGCCCGGGTGAGTGGGGCTGGGGAGCCGGCAGGTTGGGGCGGGTGAGATGCCCTTGCCCGGGGTGCGGGGCAGCTCTTCCTCCGTCCTCCCCGGAGCCAGGTGGGGCGCGATCCGGTGTCACCCCCCGCCCGGACCCCCAGCTAACCCGCCGCGCCCCAGCGGCGCTGACGTGGGGTGCGCCCTGCACCCGGCTCCGGCCGCGTCCCCAATCCGGATTGGCGCCCGTGGAAACGGGGATTTTCCGGTTTCCCGCCGGAGAGCAGCCGCTGGCCCGGGAGCTGACGGGGCTCTCCCCTCTTTTCAGCCCAGGCCGGGATGGTGCTGGACAAGGACGGGAAGAAGAAACACTCGAGGCCAACTTTCTCCGGCCAGCAGATTTTCGCTTTGGAGAAAACGTTTGAGCAAACGAAATACCTGGCGGGGCCCGAGCGAGCTCGCCTGGCCTATTCGCTGGGCATGACAGAAAGTCAGGTCAAGGTAAGACGCTCCGCTTTCCGCCCCGGAGCGAAGCCGGCTTTGGTGGCGGGTTTACACGGGCGAAGGACGAGCCAGGCGGGGGGCGAGGATGCAGGTGCCCGAAAGCTCAGAGCTCCTTGAATGTGGTTTGTTTGCTGGGCCACCCGCGCAGCTTTCCGCCGCCGAGTGAATCCGTCCAACGCGGCTCGCTCAGTTGCAAGGCAAAGCGCAAAGGTGAATGAAATAAAAAGGGTTTCAAGTTCTGCTGCCTTGTGCTAAACACACAGAGGCCTCAGCTTTAAAAAAAGCAGCTGCAAACTCTTCAGGGACCCGCTCTTACATTGCTGCATGGGGCTGCTTGTAGCACCAGAGCAGCCGGCAGGCTCCTGCCCTCTTGCACTTGCACCCTGAACTTTGTTCCCTTGGCCCTTCGCGTTTCCAAGGAGCTTGATTCTTCCACCCTAGCAAAAGTGAATTTGGACACCGCTCCCCTGTCGCTCTTGCTCTGAGTGTAGCAACAGGGGCGAAGGAGGCGATGGGCTGCCCCCCGGGCTTCACCGGGCTGAGCTGTGCTGGGGGCGGTTCCTTTCCAGCCCCACACCGGTCTCTACAACGGCTGATGGGGTGGCATTTTCTTCTCCCCGCAAGCTCCTGCAAAAAATCAGTTTGTTAGTTTTGAAGTGCCGCAGGCCTCCTTGCTTGTTTTCCTGGGCTAGCCAAAAGGGGGCAAAAACCCCACCAAGGAGTCCTGTGGCACTTAAAGACTAACCGATTTATTCTTCGCAGGAGAAAATCCCCTTTGGTTAGATGCTTCCAGGATGGAGTGGGATTTTTCTCCCACGAAAGCTCCTGCGAAAAATCAATCGGTTAGTCCTTAAGTGCCACAGGACTCCTTGGTGGTTTGGTTTGTTGCTGGAGGAGACTAACTGCCCCTTGGAAACGAGCCGAAAGGAGCATTTCTCGCCTGTTGCGCACTAGCCAGTTTGCCCACGTTGGCGAGGCCGGCCTTGGGGGGGTGCTGGGCCCTTTGCTTACGAAGTGGCTGGATTTGCAGCCGCCCAAGGCGGCTCTTGCGGTGCTGTCGGCCTGCAGCAAGGGGCTTGGGGGTCCCTAGGGCGGCCCAGCCCCACTTTCCGGAGTGACCAGGGCGCGGGCTAGGCGTGGGGAAAGTGAAACCAAAGGGCGCTGGGGGGCGGCTGGGCTGCGGGCAGGATCGCTCCTGGCACCTAAGGGCCCCCCTGTCTCTCCGGGCCCCAGGTCTGGTTCCAGAACAGGAGGACGAAATGGAGAAAGAGACACGCCGCAGAAATGGCCTCGGCCAAGAAGAAACACGACTCGGAGACGGAGAAGCTGAAGGAGAGCTCGGAGAACGAGGACGACGATGAATACAACAAACCTCTGGACCCCAACTCAGACGACGAAAAAATCACGAGGTTATTGAAAAAGCACAAATCCACAAACCTAGCCCTCATCAGCCCCTGCAGCGCCAGCTCGGATCCTTTGTGATACGGGGCGAGAGCCCCCAAGAGACTTTGGGAAAGCGCAGCTCGGCAGGGTGCAAAGCCCTCTCCGGAGGAATTGTAACTGGATGTTTCAAAGTGATGTGCTGTACAGCCTGAGATGTATGTGAAATGTATATATTTTTTACAGAATAAGTTATGAAATGATCGCCCCCCTCATTGATGTAAATGGCAGAGGACTCTTTCCAACTTGACTCGTCTTGGCTTTGGCCCTTGCCCTTTTTTTCCTGCCTTTTTGCCAAGGGCCTGCTCCTAACAAGCCGATTTTGTTTCTGGTTTGTACAGCTCGCCGGCTACCGCTCAGCCAGGTTGTATATAGGAACTTTCAGATTTTTGTGATGTATATTTTTAGTGTAAAGCTGGCGCCTTTATTTCACACCCTACTCGCCCCCTTTCCTTGAGCGGTTTTATGGCCTCTCTCGCTCCGGATTTTTCTGTTCTAGTCCGTTTACAAGCCAGACAAAAGTGGATCTTTCAGTCTCAATTGGATTAAAAAAAAATATTGCCTCCACGGCGGTTGGAAAGCCTTTGTATAAATCAATAAATTATTTAACAAGCATCGCCTTAAGAGCGGGCCCCCGATTTTTTCGTTTTAGTTTTACTTTTCCATCTCGCCCCCCGCTGCGGACAATAAACGGGGTCCCTGATTTTCCTGGGGGGGCGGGAGTCCCGCCTGGGCACGAGTGGGGTCGGTGTTGCCAAAGAAAGATAAGGGGCAAAAATAATTCGGCCTTTTAGAAACAAAACTGGTTCTTGGCGGCTTGGTGTGAAATCCCAGCGGGGCCGCGCGGTTTGGAAAGCGGCGGAAGGGGCTGCACACTGGGCACGTTTACACAGAGCAGCCGTGAATCCGGCTTGACGCCCAAAGCGCCAAATGGAGCCAGCGCTTTGGCCCCAAACCGGCCCGGTGCATTTCCCTCCCGACACCTGCACGACGAGCGAGCCAGCCAAAGACTGTCGGTGCAGACGGGCAGGGGCCGATTCGGAGCGTAAACCGGATTATAGCTGCGCTTCTGTCTGTTTGGAGGTCGCGGGGAGTAAGGCGGCGCTCACCCTTGTCACACCTTTCACTGGGTGGGAGAAAAGCAGCCGGTCTCCTGCCTTTTTGCTCGTGGGCTGGACTAAATTGGTTGGTTTGTGCGGGGCCTGGTATTACCCCTAATGCACCAGCTGGGCACTTGTCCCAGGCCCCGGGCCACCCACATGGGTTGCGGGCTGGGCCCTGACCCCACTAAAATCTGGGCCTGCTGCCACCCATGGGTGCTGCCAGCAGGGCAGGGTGAGGTGCCTGAATCCCCCCGGTTATCTTGACACCAGCCGAGCGCCAACAGGGGCAACTTCTGCCTCTTGGCAGCAATAAGATTTCATTTCTTTCGTTGTGGGGCGCTGTTCATTGGCACCTGGGGGTGCCCGCCGTGGGTTTTCCCACTGTACCAGGCTTTGGGCAAAGGCTCTCGGCGGCCCCAGCTCAAACCTGTTTCTCTAGCCCGCTTTCAGGCCCGGAGCGCCTTTCCTGGGCTGTAATTACACTGCACAGGTTTTTTTTATTTTTCCCCCCAAAGGCGCTGCCCCAGAGGAGCCCCTGCGGCTCCCAATGTCCAGCAGCCTCCCAATTGCTGGCTGCAAAACCGCCCGGCTCTTGGGCGCTGCTAAGGTTTCCAATTTGCGCCTAATTCGCTTTTAGGGCTTGGTCTGGTCGCTCCGGGCACCTGAGCCAAACCCCACGGGGCAGAGCAGCGACACCGACGCCTTTCTGAGGCTGCCTTGCGGCGATTTGCGCTGCTCGAGGCTTTTGGTCCTTTTGCTTTTTAAAAACTTGCTGCGGCTGAACCTGGAGGGGTCAGATTTGGCTCCCCCGGCCGAGCGGCTACTTCGGAGGGTGCCGGCCCATTGCAAGCCTCGGTTCCTGGCCTCTCCATTAGCCAAGCTGGGGGGACGGCCGGGTGCCACTGGCTTTCTGCACAGAAAGGGGAAAGGCAAAACCAAAAAAGCAGCCACAAACCTCCCCACTGGCCCCTGCCAGCAAGAGGAGCCCCAGGCTGGCAGACTTGCATCCACCAGGGTGTAGCTATAAATTGCTCCTCACCAACCTGCCTGGACAAGCGGGGCTTTATCCCCGGTGCCTGGGCCAGGCAGCACTTTAAGGGGGAAGCACCACACCGAGCAAAGCGGTTTCCTTTGCCACGTTTGATCCGGTCCCATTTTGGGTCACACGGTCCCGGGAGCGAGTCTCTGGTTCATTCAGACCCCATCGAAAAGTGGAGCCTAAAGCCGCTGGCAGCTTTAAAAACAGTCTTTAAATCTGCCTTGGGGGGAGATTTGCGGTGTCGGGTCTCCAGGGGCAAGTGGCAGGCAGCGGTCGGGTTTACACGGGACTGAAACCCCCCTTTGGTAGCTTGACTCCGGCCCAGAGCCAGCAGCCGACGGGGGAGCTTGTGGCTCTTGGCAGAAATAAGATTTAGTTTGTCTTTGAGGTGAGCTATGTGGCTGGGGAAAGCTGGCGGCTCTGGCTTTCGGCTGATGGGGTTGGCCCCCGATTTCTGCCCCAAGAGTTCAAGTTGTTTGGCCCGATTCAGAAGCCGGAGCCGCAGGGTGGGGAGGTTTGGGGGTTTTGTCAGCGGCCTCTGGGAGGCTCAAGGGGCTGCGCCAGCTTCATTGTTGGGTTTCTTTTCAGCGTGAATGAGCCTCTTTCTGCTGCGCTTTTGCAAGCTGAGCAAATGCGAAGCCAAGCCGGGCCCTACTTCCCTTGCCAGGCAAAGAAAAGGAAAGAAAAGGAAGCCGTTTCCACACGTCTGGCTGGGCTGATTCAGGCCGGAGCCACTTTAAAGACAGACACTTGGACTGGGCCAGCGCCTGGCACCGCCTCAGCGTCAACAAACCGGGGCGTCTCTATTGCGAGCCCGGCAAGAAAGGCTCAGCTCAGCCCCAGCAGCTCGGCTTCTGCTCCGGCCACACCGGAGGGATCCGGCCCTTTGGTCCCCCCAGGCCAGCCTGCGCCGCCCCGCCGGGTCCCCCTCCCTGGAGGGCGAGCTGCTAGCGGAGACTCTGAGCACGGGACTCCGGGAGCTAGAGATTTCCCCAACACCCCCCCGTTGTCAGCTAGTAACGGTGTTATACCACTTTA
>ML681981.1:8926694-9066130 GCA_007922195.1 Podocnemis expansa | reverse complement strand
AGCACCCCAATATACCCCCTACCTCCCCTGAATTTCCCAACACCCCCGTTGTCAGCTAGTTACATCAATTTAGTGAGCACACCCACATCATCCCAATACCCAATTTTCCAGCAGCCCCCAGTTGTCAGCTAGTAAGTGTTACACCAATTTAGTGAGCCCCCAATACCCCATCTCCTGTACACCACCCAATTTCCCAGCAGCCTCCCAGTTGTCAGGTAGTGTTAAACCAGTTTAGTGAGCACCCCAACACCTCCCTCTAATTTCAAGTCCTGGGGAAGCTGCTGCCCTGAGCCCTGTGAAAGGTGCAGCACTGAGCACAGCACAGACACCAGCACACCAGACTGGGCAGCTCCAGGCTCCACTGGGCAGGGCAAGGTGGGGGGGTTACAAGGTGAGGGAGCTCCTGGCCAGGTCTGGCTGTTATTCGTGTCCTCCTAAACTGGCTCCAGCCACTCTCCCCGCAAGCCAGGGCAGTCACCTTCCTGTGTTTCAAACTCCCTGTCCCCCTCCTGCGGCAAGAGAGAAGCCAAGAGCTGGCTCTGCTCCTGCCCCACAGCCAGTGAATTGCCCCATGCCTGGGAGTTGGCTGGCAGCTCCCAGCCCAATCTGCAGGCAGAGGGAGGAGCAGCCGGCAGCCCCCTGGGCAGGGCAGGGCAGACTGAAGGCTCAGAGGTGACACATGGTTCACAGGTTTTGTATGTTCAGTGCAAAGAGCTGAGCAGAGGCCACCAGCACTTGTCAACCCAGAACCCCCTCCGGGGCCCACCCAAAGGCCTGAGCCAGCCGTCTTTCCTTAGGCTGAACGGAGCCCCTGGGAACCAGGCCCGAGGGTGAGGCTCTGCCCCTTATTCCTCGGACACCTTGTCCAGCACCCTCTTTTTGTGGGAAGAAAGACATCGCTGCAGGTGAGTCGTGCCCACCCCTGTGCACACAGAACAAGCTCCAGGCTAGTCTGCCTGGGTGGGTACACCACAGGGGCTGTGGAGAGTTCTCTCTGTTTTCATACCGAGCAGGTGGATGGGAAGAACCTAATTTAGCACTCGCTGTGGCCTTAGAGTAGCTGGTGAGTCTTCAAGGTGTATTGCAAAGCACTCAGTGAAACCCCCAGCCTGGCAGCTTCTGAGTGCAAAGGAGGCCAGGCAGACCTTTGGTGACCAAGGCCCATGGACTGGTGGTACAGGAGTGACGAATGCACACACTAAGGCCTAACATGTCATTATAAACTACCTGTTTAAAACATAAAGTCCCAAAATTATTTTCTGAAGACACTAACTTTTGCTAAGGTAACAAGTCAGAACACAGGAGGGATTTCCACAATTGATTCAAATGTCAGGAAGAAGCCATGCAATTAACATTTTCCTCTCTCATTAAAGGTGGCAAAACTAAGTTTCTAACCTTCCCTACTCAACCCTACTACAGCTAGATCAGCTATACAGTCGGAGCCATTTATCAGTGGACATTTACCTCTTTAAGCAACATAGTCAGACAGACATCATCTAGGCACACTAAAAAAAGCAGCCCTCCTTTGACAGTTCAGCCCTAGTCCTCATGTTGGCTTTAACAGACCATGTTGTAGAAAGGCTAAAGATCTGTTAACACCCAGTTCTGTCTCTTGCAAACATGGCCTGACTAGCACAGAAATTTTAGGGCTGCTGCTAAAGATGGCTGGTACCCAGTGGGTACTTTTTGCTCACAGCTTACTTATTTATTTACTCCGTTGATCCTTCTGTCCTTGTTTCGTTCCTCATGTTTTATATTTTGATGTGCTTCCCATTTTATAAAACACAGGATGGGAAGAGCTGCAATCCCTCTTCAAGGAACCTAGCCAGATTTCACTTTTACACTTACTTCTCAGATGTTAACATCTTTCAAAAGCAAAGACTGACAGGCTAAGATTCCCATGAGGCTGCTTCACCTTGCTGGGACACATCACTTCTTTCCTTAGTGTAAAAGCTGCTCATTCCCCTAAAGGCCCTAATTAACAGATTCCTGCTGATTGACTGGAGCTGCACCTCATGATGGTCACACAGATTCAGATGGTGTCACTCTGGGACTTGGGAGGAACACTGTTTATTTCACTTCAGCTTTTAATGCATTTGGAGTCTTTCTGGCAGAGCTACTAATTATTTTAAAGGAGATCCTGTACCTCCTTAGCTCAAGTGAAACATCCCACTGAAAGCAATAAGGCTCAGGGAGAGCAGGCTCAAGTTGTCTACATTTATAAATCAAGTTAAATTAATCGTCACTTTGGCCCCAGTGCGCCTTGAGCATACTTGAATGTGAAGGGCAGTGCCCGCTTCAGTGCCTGCAGTTGGAACTATAGGGACAAATTAAGCACTTTGACATTGTGCAGGGAAAGTGACAGGCTTGTAAAACCTCTTGCAGTTGAAGGGCCAGCCTGAATTGTCACAATTATTCCTTTACAAACTTTAGTTTTAATTAATTGAGCTTCAAGGTGCCCAGAAAAATATTCACTGATTAGTATCTTTGTACAGAACAAGGTATCATTTAACCCAGCAATCTGGCCAAAAGCAACAGGCCTTTAAACCTCTCCATGCAGAACAACCAGTTGCTATTTCTACTACCTGTAACATGATTGCTGGGAAGGTATTGCTATATTGGCCTGATCAGAAAAGTCTTTATTCTGTAACATTAAATTACTATTTCCACTAGAGTGAAATTCTCCAGTGTAGGTAGCTATCTGGATTCAGATTAAAACACAACCACAGTTATTCAATTGATATTGTAAGAAAAAGGTTACTTACCAAAATAAGGATTTAATGACCACTGAGTTTAGTGGAGAACATATAATTTATCAAATGTGTAAACTGACAGAAAACCTACATTTACTTAGTAGTCTGTCAAGATATTATTCAAGAAGAATTCCTGTCAGGGATCTTTCCTAAAATCCCCTTACTACTTGAGACCCACATATCTGAAAGATCATGCCTCCAATTATTAAAGGCTGAAATTGCATTTTATGCATGTGGCTCAATTAATTTTGTTGAGAACCTCTGAACTCAACAAGTTACCCTGATAGGTCATTTTATGTAGCTGTTTCTTCCTTAAACGTCTTAGAATTCTGTCTACTCCCTCAGTTTATTATTCTACCTAGTCTATATAAAAAAGAAGTCCTCAGATATTTTCCCCCCCCCCTTTTTTTTTTTTTTTTTTAAGAGGAAGTGTTATTTTCATGACAAGAAAGTTCAAGACCAGCATGTAGACCAGTATCAGTAAAACTATCAGGGCTAATAGTTTAAAGGCTCCGGTAATGCTGGTATACAAAAAGTAGCTATAAACATTGTGGTGGTGTCAGATTAACAATAAGAAAATAATCTGATATTTTAAATGCAATCTATCTGTTAAATTCCTTCTTCTCAATTTGTATTATGTTTCGATTTACACAGAAAAATGCATCTAATTATCCCTCTGGGATTTGAGAAAAAAAAGAATATGGTCAATTAGCAGAAGATTAAGAGGTCAGCTTCCGGTTTCCCCATAATCCCCACACCAAAAATTAAATGGACAGACACAGTCATTTTTCACTATGATCAGATTTATTGCTTGAGAACCAGAGTACTCTTTACTAAAGGCCTTCAAAGTTACCATGAGTTGAATCTCTCTGTGTGTTAAACAGAATTACTGGATGGTTATATTGCAACATGGCACATTGACATTACAGAGGTGCAGAAACCCTTTGAACAACAGTACTTGATACAAACCCAGACTGTATTGTTGAGAAAACAAATTCTGCAAGCGGACATCAAATCATTTTCAATGGTAGTGATTTATACCAAAATCAAGCATCAATCTAATGCCATCACACAGTCCATGAACTCTGTAGTGTTCTAAATTAAATCAATAAAACATACATTTGTGTTTCATCAACAGACTCTCTAATCACCTTTTAATGTTGTACTTAGTGGCGGGAGAAAAAAGTTCATAAGGTTACGTTGGAGGCTGCATGTAGCTACTAACTAAGAAAATTTACAGACCTTTCCACTAATGCTTTGTATAAATACAGTCTGTGCTGGGTGCAGATGCTATCTGACAGAGACTTCTAATTTTCTTCTCCCATGTTGTTATTGTTTCAATAGAGAATACTTGGCACCATAAAACAGTAACAAAAGACACACAAAAACAGTTTACAAAAGTCTTGAAAGGTACACCCAAACCTATCTAGAAACTTCACATTCAGTCCATAATAGTACTTAGAAAGAAGGTATTATAGGAGTAACAAAGTGAAACTGCTAAGATATGTCCTATATAGTATGCTATATATCTGTATTGATGTGGCATTGCTAGGTAATATTTGTTTTATAAATGTTAATTTTTGATGTACACTTAACTAAAATTGCTAGACTCCAACACTAATTGCTGATATGGCACTCTCAAGCAGTCATAATGGAAAATATGTTTAGCATACATTTTGGTAAGGTTTATAAATTATTTATATATCTGTGTATATATACACACACACATACGTATATATAGACACACATATGTATGTATAGAAAGCAGCTGCTGTGTGATTCAAAACCATGTTACATGGCAGAATAGTAAATAACATGAGAAAAAATCTATAAAAATGAAAAACAAAATAAAATTCTAAAACTGAAACAAACCATAAGCCTTGGTCAATGAAGAAAACGCCATTTAAAACCATCTATCTATATAATCCAATGTACAAAACCCCCAAATGGTACAGATATATAATGTTAGGCATGACACCTTTAAAAGTTTATAATGTGCTGAAGTAGCTTTCCCACACTGACAAACACTTATTAAAAGTTGAAAATCGTGAAATCTAAAATACAGAACATCTCTGCTGTCTATTAGAGTTTTGGCAACAGAACCGTGACATATAATATATATATATATATATATATGTATATATATATATAAAAATAATTCCACATTTCTACTTGATGTCACATGAACATACAAGACAGTGAGGTATGTGAGGCTTTTCCCGAACAAAGTCCAGATGCTGAAGCATAGTGTACGATCAGCAGTCTAAAAATGTGGCACTCGACTTGATTTATCAATACAGCTGTTAGGATTATGTATTTCAATGTACTGCTTATTCTTTCCTTCTCCATGCTACAGGGTGGTTTCACGAAAGATCTTCTCATTTCGTGGGCATCTTTTTCCTGTTGCAGAATTGGCATTTTTTTAAAAAGAAAAATAAACACAAAGGGGAAATGATGTAGAAAATATAAACGAAGGAGGAAAAAATGATATTTACCACCACATCACTGCACGACACAACACTTGTGCACATTTGCAATAGGTTTACCTGCCCCAGCAGCTATTCGAAAGGACAGGAACACAGGCTGCAGCAAGTTAGGGAGAAATAGGGGTTATACACTTGAAAGGCAGAAAGAGATCAAACACTTTGCAATGATTATTTCAAACACAGTACAAGTCAATCTATATCCAGTGACAAACTGATGCAATAATCTAGACTTCCTTCATTACTGTAATCTTACAGTTCTCAAGAGAATTCAGAAAAACAGCCAGCTATAGGCCCGATTCCATGCTCCCATTGATATCATGGATATCTTGCCATCAACTTCATTAAGAGCAGGATCGAGCACCCACCTTTTTTCTTTTGTCATAATATTAACTCTGTTGAAAGAGGTATGCTTATTAAATAAATCAGTCAAAAAAGGAGCCAAAACAACTGTATGCTATCTGGCTGTTAATCTATTTCTGAGGGGAAAATGCATTTTTAATTTTACTGTATAGTTAATCTGTAAAATCCTTTCTTCCTTTGAAAAACATTTCTACTACCGCTGCAAAAACTATGTCTGTAAAAATAAATACATAAATAAATCTAAATTTACAAAAATGATGATATATGTGTAGGAGTATTAGGTATCTGTCATTACCATTTCTGAAATCATAATTCAAGAGCCATAGCAGTGCATCCTTCAATGACACTGCAGTCCAGTTTTCAGGTTTCTAACTGAATTTGTGCATGGATAGTCAGTCTAAAAATTCCAGAGATGTTTTTAGTTGCTTGTAGGATTTTCAAAAACACCAGGTGCTAATGATAAAATGTTTCTTACTGCAGTTCCAGTCAGTGGTATCCTCAGATGAGAACAGGTGAGGGATTACTTAAAATTTGTGTTTTTATCTTCTTTCATCCTTTTTAACAACTGGAATGTCACCAAGTATTATTTTTCTTGCCTGTTTCTTATATATAGTACTATCAGCATTTTATTATTCTAATAGTCAACTAGACACCAAGTTAATTACAGTTATATTTAGGAAACATCCTCGATAATGAAGGGAAACTAAAGTTTTCAATGGACATTTTCTTTAGGTAAGAGATAAATAGAGACATTTCTTCATACTGGTTTTAAATTACATTATGTTTTTATGCTGGATTCTGGAACATTATTCTTCTTTTACTGAAACTCATGCTAGTGCCTAATATAATATTTCTACTGATTTCAGCTGAATTTAACCCAAACTGGTAACCAATGAGTTTAAAATAAAGTAGAAAAATAACTGACTTCAATATAAAATGAATAGAAATTAATAAATACATTCTATGTTCCTAATAACTCTTAGTATAATACAATACTGTAACACTGAGTTTAATTACCTTGTGATCTCCCATGCAGACATTTGGCCCAATATGATCATACATCACTATCTTCTCATCATTTTCTGACTAATTGGAAAAAAAAAAAAGACTAGTCAGTTCAATTATTCTTCAGATTTCAGAGAAAACTAAAAACATGATTAATACAATAAAAACATGCAGTGAGATTTTTTAGTGGGGGCATACTAAACTGTTTTTCTCTTGGGCTCCTCAGGACAAAAATTACATAGTCTTATATGTGGAAATATTACACTCAATGTTCATTGCAAAGCTTGTACATAAAATCACTAGCTACCACTCCCTTCAAAGGCTTTAATCACTTTTAATAGCTATTATACAAGATGAAGAAATTAAGGACCCAGTTTTATTCAAATCTTGTGTCAGTGAAATGCAGCAAGCAGCTTCACCACCACCCTTCCTTTTAGGAACAGCACAGAATTCTTTTTATCAAATTATACAGAATAGGAACGTTGCTCTCGGAATAGTGTGGCATTTGCATTGTCATTAAAAAAATTCTGTGTACCCACATAGTATTATTTTAAATGGAATATGAATAATTAATACAATAAATAAAACAATAATATATTAATGCACACATGATATATTAATGCATTCTTTATATGTATTATCTAATAGTTGAATTACCTTGGCAACTAAGAGACCTAGCCATGGACCCCATTGTGTTATTGAATCTACTCTGTAAAGTTAGACAAGCAGGAATAGCTGTTGAATGTTTTCTACAAAACTGTTAAAATATTTAGCTATGAAAGAAGAAAACAGGAAAATCCTGTTTCTAGTAGATACTTTCTTTTAATGGAAAGAACGCTACAAATATCCTAAGAAAATCAGCCTCAATGGCAGGATAGCATTCCTCTCTAGCCAGCCCTGTGAACTGCTTTTGTTCTACTCTATGGTGAACTTTCTTTTTATACACTTATTCTCTTTGCAGCTGTGGTTTAATAAATAATAGAATGTACTCATCTTTCTGCCATTTACACCGAATGTGCTTCTTTTATCTAGCACAAGCCTTTCGGAGTAAACACAGAGAGACTTACAATTTCTTATTATGCTAAACAATTCTCACAAGATAATTAAATCCAGAGTCTGCACACTGGCAAGTCTCTAATACAACCATAGATGTGCTTTAAAATAGTTTACAATACTCATTTATTTTGTATGAAAGAATCAGGATTTTTTCATCTGTAATCAGTCAAGTTTGACTGGGCAAGAACTTTATATCAACAGCAGCATTTAGGACTATAAAGTTAAAACTGAATTATCTTTAATGCAGTAAGGAAGCTTAAGGTCAGATTTACTTTATAGCACGGTTGTCTGCCAAAAAATATAAAAACATAACCTTCTGGATTGTATGCATGAGCACTTTCCAATATTTCAAGATCATAATGCCACTACCATCGGAAGTGGGGATACATTCATCAAAAGCGACTTGATAATTTACAAAGGCAGCATAAAATTGTGGATTTTCAACTGCATAATCTTTAGACAGATAAACAAATTACAGCAGCGCACAAGCAGAAACAATATACACTTGGCTGAGCATTCATTACTGCATGCTATCAGGCATCAACGCAACTCCCTAGCAGTGGGCAACCTTTGGTGTTTTAGGGCTCAGGAAGCATAAAATAACATGATGGTGAGGTAACCGACCATAGCATGATAGATGATGTTGCACGAAAGCTGTTTACAGCCCCATGTCTGTACAATCTGTAACGCCTAGTGTGTGGAGCTGAACATACTGTGCTGTGTGCTAATTTGCACACAGTACTCCTTCTCCTACAAAGCATTTAAAAAGTGCAGATTTACTATAATTGTTCTCCGAAAGGAAAGAGAAGTCTGCAGGAGCTGAAACTCCGTTCTTCAGCTACCTACAACAAAGCACTAATACATACAAAATTACAGAATGGTGCAAAATAATTTCTCAGCAACTAATTAGACCAAGATTATTCTTTGTCTCTAATTTTAAAAGATACACAACTATTTAAAGTTACAGAATGTACCAGACTTGCACATGCAAGTAATTATAGTCTAGTGGAGTGCTTTTGGTTTCCTCGTATTTTTTAAAGGTTCATATATTTATCAGTGCACAGTGTACACAGTGTAAATCTTATAAAGAAATAAGATCCGAAGTCTCAGGGAAGGCAAATATAGCTAACTGCATCCAATCAAGAACCTGGAAATGATTTAGATCTATTAGGTCATCTTTTTCTTTCCTCCACGACTTCAGTGCTTTTCTCTATTGTATATTTTCTATTGTTTTACCCATACTGTATGGGCCCTAATTTCCCACTGTAATTTTTGCATGCACTTTTTTCTGGCGAATTCCAAAATAACATGCTGAAAATTTGCAAATGCAAAATTGTAGATACAAGACTAAAAAAGATGTGAAAATTCAGCTCTTAAATGAGTCAAATGCGTGAACTCCTGCCACTTCACCATGGAGATAAGTTCTACCAACAGGGCTCCTTGCTATACAGTTTCTCTGCTATTCAGCCTTCATTTTCCTATGTTTAAGTTTGTCCCCTTACATTTGGTCATACTCCCATATATAATCTTAATGATGCCTCGGTTCAGTGGTGTTTACTTCAAACATTTGTAAACAGTTTTATCTCCTTTGATTCATAGCTAATTTCTAAAATCTTTCCTCACTGGTCATCCTGTCCTTCATTATGGAGAATTACACGGGTATCTAGAAGTATATGCGATATTGTATTTACTATCTTACCAGTGTCATACAGAGATGCAGAATTACCACCTTTTTGGCATATAATGTGTCTATACCTGTAGCCAAAACTTCCATTGACTTTTTATGCTTTATTATTACATAGAAAGCTCATATCCAGTTTGTTCTCTCTTCCTGCTCTCCTTGTTCTTTTTTGACAACTCTTTATATTGACTTCCTATTGAATACTAAGGTTTTACAGTGTTTAGTTGTTACATCAATTTTAATATTATGCATAGTGAAGAGCATACCACCACCTTCATCTTGAACTCGTTGATAGCATTAACCCCCAATTCAAAGTTTAACTTAATTCAGGTACACTGGATCCTTCTTACGATTTCAGCCTTGTGGCTGTAGAGGGAGGTCTTGGGCAGAGCTGTCACATGGAAGCCTCTGCTATCCTCCCACACCACGAAGGGGACTGCTCTCCTGGCCCCCAAAATACCATCACAGAGGGAGATCTAGAATCTCTGTGGATCCATTAGCTGGCAACAAAGCGCTATTCCAGACTCATGACTGGATTCATCCCAGAGGGGCTATATACCATAGCGATGGCCTGTCTCCAAGTTGGGATGAATTCTATTCGGGATTCTCCTGAACAAACCCAGTTTCTCAGATTTGTGCATGAGGGGTGAATTTCACCCTCAAGAATGATTTGGTGAGATGTTTAAGGGTGGTTGTGCTAACACGATTTAGAGTTTAATGTGTGAGTGGATGTGCTTTAAAATGACTGAAACTTGAGTAGCTATGGAAAAAAATGCCCTCAAGTTTCCGAGTTATCTTTTGATTGCAATTATGTCACTTACAGCAAAGCAAACACTCTTATCATGAAATACACAGCACTGATGAGAAAGGGAAAGAGAGAAGGTTACAAATGTAAAAAACAAGTTTGGAGTGTTTTATTACTTCACACACAAACTCAAAAATAAATAAAAAGCATGGAGCAAGCATCATAAGGATTTATTTTCCAAAACTAAGTACTGCAGTTCATGCATGTTTAAAAAGTTTAGTATGCAGGAAAACACAGAGCTTTGAGTCTTAAATGATCTTGTCAAACCAAGACATTTTTTGGAGATGGTGGGCAAGACTCTTGGGTGTGGTCAGGCTGCTGTGTAATACACAGCCATCACAATCTCTTAGGACAGTCCTGCTGAGTAACTCTAAGAGGATCACCTGACTGCAGGGTGGGAGAAACTCACAGCACAGACACTATAGCACAAGTGGTTTGAGAACTGTCCAAGTGTGCCATGAAATTCTGTACAATGAAAATCAATGTGAAACAAACATTGTTTCATTTTAAACAATATTCTAGCCAACCAAAACTACAACTCATAAAAAACTCATTTAAGATTCATCAAAGTAAAAGCGAGGTATCGGTCTTTGGATTCTAAAACATGAACATTCTAAACCCAGGTTGCCAAAGGGCAAAATTTTGGTGGATTTGAAACACTAATACATTTGATCAGTCTTTTGGTTGTTTTAAATACTATGTTGCAAACCCCTTTACTAAGACCGTAGCCATAGTAAATGTGATGTTTATGAGCAACCAATTCATTTGAAAAAAAGCGTGCATGCCATGGAATCGTCTGTCTCATTGAAGTGTGCTGTGTTACTGAAAAGGTTGAGAATCACTGCTCTAGCATGTCCCTCACACCCACTTCTGGTACAGCAGGAAAATGGGGGTGTGGTAAGAGCGAAAGTGAATGGATGAGGTGCCCCTGTGCTACACTGATCTTATGTGGTTTTGGTCCTTTCGGCTCATTTGCAACTTGGGAGAATTGGGGGCAGCATTCAGGTTGCTGTAATCTGGTAGGGGAAGGAGTTTTACACACAGGATAAGGGAATTATCAAGGTCCCCTTTATAGTGGGGTCTCAAACTCAAATCACCACAAGGCCTGCATGAGGGGACTAGTACGTTAGCTCAAGGGCGGCACCACTGAAACCTTTTAATACAACGATATTGCAAATATCACTAGTGATAGTGTTGTTGTGGGCCTCACGAAATAACTTGAGGTGCCGCATGTGGTCTGTGAGCCACGAGTTTGACACCCCTGTTTCATACTCTCTTGTGAAGTGTGTCGTTTGGTCTGATCCCAGGACCCTCTTGTGAAGTGTGGAGTTTTGGTCTGATCTCAGTATCTCCAAAGCAAAAAAGTGTCAAGGAGGAGATGGGGTGGGCGGCAGGGGAAGTAAAACTGGGAAGTTCTTGACCTACATTGTGGCTATGGCATTGGTAAAATTAGTCTTACCACGATGCACTGTAATTAAGGGACTCTGTGCCTCATAGAGGTGTTGTGAAACTTAACTATAGAACATCTGTAAAACACTAAGCTCCTCAGATGAAAGAAAAGCTTTGCATAAGGGACAATGTGATTCTTCCTTTGGTGTTGCTGTCTTTAACTGCTGGGGTTCACTCTAGACCAGTGGTTCTCAACTTTTGTGTTGCCACACTGCGGTAAGTGTCATGGAGAGTTGGCAGCCACATGGGGGAGCTGAGACGTGGCAACAGCTTCCAGGTGCGGAGGTGGATTTGGTGGTGGGGGCTGGTAGGCCATGTATGCTGCCAAGCATCATGACCCACAAAAAGTTGAGAACCACAGCTTTACAGTTAAGAATTCAGGCAGAGGCAAGAACTATCAAACAGGAATAAATGTTGTGCTGAAGATCTAGAAGAAATAACTAAAAAATGCGATCCTCCGGGTGTACTTACTTTTAGAATCAGTTCCTTGGCTGAATGTGACATCAGAATTCTATCACACCAAGCTGGACATCTAGTATTCATGTACTGCTTTCCCTGGCTACAATCTTCACTGTATGGATAACTGGAAAAGAATCAGAGCATCATCTGTCAGCAAACAGCCTGGCCTTTAAACTTTCTGCACAGTAGTTGCTGGTGCAATCCACATAGTCCTGATTTTTGCAGATTTGAAAGGAAAGCTCTTTCTAAATGTACTTATGTAACACATATCCCCTTCCTATCCTTCAATTTAAGGTCCAATCTTGCAAGATGCCCCACACTTCCTTTAAAGTGTTCAACATCCTCACCCCGTTTGATTTCAATGAGAGTGAGGACTGCTTAGCACTTTACAGGAGCTGGCCCTTAATGAATAAAAATCAGTGAATTGTTATTATTTTGAAACACAACCATGCTTTATCTCCATTTCTCTCCTCAAGCTTCTCATTTCATTTTAGTTTAAAGCACTGTCATGTATTCATTTAAAAACTTTTCTTTATTTTCCTTCAAATCTCAAAGGATCACACTCTCACCTTGTACCTATTTTTTTTAGACAGAGAAAATAAGCTATTTTTAGAGATCTGTCTGTTGTCTTCTGTCTCATACTTGGATCATAAGCTGTTGGGGCAGGGACTATCTGTGTTTTGTGTTTGTACATCACCTAGCACAATGGGGAGTCTGTGATTGGGGTTTGTAAAATCTACAATACTGAATAAATAATAAATAACAATGGAGAAGGACTAAAGCAAGAACAAAGTCTTGGAACACAGAAGACCATTGTGCATGACTTTGGGGTATAAATTAACATCGGGGAAGCACTCAGGAAACTGATTTTCTTCTCCCTGAATTTCCTTTGCACGATTCTTTCAGGAATTACCCACGTGACAACGGAAGTCCTGTGGCACCTTAAAGACTAACATTTCTTCAGCCACAAGCTTTCATGGGATGCAACCTGCTTCGTCAGATGCATTTAAGGCTTTCACTGTTTTTTCTATATACAAACTAAAACAACTGGAACTTATCACCCAGGAGACAGGGTCAGAAGCCTGGGAATCCTTGCAGAAGCTTAGGCTCCACTGGCATACAAAGGTTTATCTGTATAAATCCAAGGGTGGTGATATCTGCCTGCTCTGCTGTGCTCCCTCATGGCTGAAGAGGAAGAGAGGTTGTTAAAGAATAAGGATGGCTCCAAGCTTTCTGTTAAACAACAAGTAGCTGGTGATGCAGGGGAAGACTTTGGCCAAAAGGCAGATGACAACAAGGGACATAAAACTAAGATGCGTAATATACAAAATTCCATAACAATTTGAAATCACTGTAATAACATATGTACTCTCTCTCTTTTGTAAGGGGGGTTTGGAATAAAGCTGATAAGATGTATGGTAGATGGAGGTTTTTTTTTTTGTTTTTTTTTAATTCTAGATAGATGCTGATCTAATGAACCTTCTTGGCATTATTACATTGTCTAAGTGGATTTGCAAGCAATGAGCAAGGAAACCACCACAGTATACCATCACAAAATTCCCATGAGTTCCTTCGTAGTATAATATTCCTCTCCTTCCTTTCTTTTACTCTATTTTATCTTATCTACTAATCTAGCAATCATAGAGCTACACTGTCACCATCTATAGACAAGCACAATCAAGTTCAGCCCTACTGCGGGCCGGGGGGGAGTGGAGAAGGAGGAAATTGCAAAGGAAATGTTAACAGCTGTAACCTCTAATATGAACCCAGCAAAACAATGTCACAGGTAAAGTGACATTATATTGCTTTAATATTGCTCTTGTGGCTTTGAGTGATGTTAATAGGAACTGTTCAGCAATAAATAAATAGTTAAATAGAAATCAAGAAAATGATTCCTTCTGAAAAACACTATTAAAGTTTCAAAATGTTAAGCCCACAATTTGATCTGCCTTGTTGTTCCTAGAATCTGATTAGGAAGGCCCATATGTGAAACACGGTATGGGCAATTTTTTATAAAAACGTAGTAGAGAATGAATGCCACTGGATTCCAATTCTGAAGAGAATGACAACTCTTTGTTCCTCCTGATTTGTTGCTTCAGTTCCATTGCTCTTTGTGCAGCGCCAGTAGTAGAAAATATTGATGAGACAATGCTCTTACCACTTTGACTGTCCAGAACTTTGAATTTGCTTTTCTTCAGGGTCACGCTGCAAGGCCCAGTTGTTCTCTCAGACTTTTCCTAAGGGGGACAGTGTCTGAGTGGGGAGTTTTTGGAGGAATCTGGAGGAGTCTGGGATAATTCAATTTGTTGTACTTTTTTCCCGAAATTATCGATGTGTTTTTAGAAATTAAATGCTTGATAGGTGAATTCATAAATCTTTGAATAAAAGCACTATTTGGGTTCATTTAAAAAATATAAATCAGGAGCTCTGTCTTTTATTCTGCTTATTGTTGAATTCATAAAGAGATTACTGAGGCTTTCATGATAAGGTTTTTAAAAATAAGATTTCTGGAATTGTAACAAAAAAGGCTTTCATGCTTGAATAGAAACTTATTTACCACCCTACTTGGTGTGATATTATAAAACTGAGATGCATAGCTTTCTACCAAATGGGTTTACAAGCTACACTGCCATTAAAAAGATTAGCCATGGCAAAGAGCCAAGTAAAGTGTACTGAATGTATTGGAACAAACCAGTGATCTCAGTACCTTTTCCACCTCATCAAACCTAACAAGACTCATTTTCAAAACATATTATGAGAATTCAATTTGCTGCTTCACTGCCATACAGAAATACAGCTTATTTCTGAGTGTACACGAGATGTTTTGATGATGTAATACAGTTGGTAGCTGAAACTCTTTGTCTGCAATTTAAGAGTTGAATTTCTCTGGTAACCTAAGAGAATGCATCTCTTTCTTTAGTTGCAAAAATACTCGATATAACAAAAAATACTTTTTACTAGAGAATTTATATATAGTGAGTTCATCCTTTTATATGGATTTTAGAGTGTTATTCTCTGTACTTGGAAAGATCCACTAAGGTTAAGTATTACAGAATTTCATTCAAGAGTCTATATTCTGTAATTTGGTATTTACAAATCTGCTTTATGGATCTCATCATTTTCAGAGGATGAGGACTGCTGGAGATTCCCCAAGCTCTTTAATGAAGACCCTATAAAGAAGTTAGTGTTGTTTAGAAGTAGCTTTAACACACAAAATCAGAAGTCTTATACAAAACTTGGAACTATATTGCTAAGATTAAAGCTGAAAGACGTGCTGTAGTAGTTATCCATGATCAGCTGTATATAGAAGTTTAATCCAGATCAGATGGGGGTGAATCCGCCCCTTGCCAGATTTGGTGTGGAGGGGGAAAGGAACCCTAACTACAGTTTAAAGGCATAGAAGCAGCTAGAACTGGTACTTCCCCAGTGAACTGGGATTCACCTACCTTGTCACTGTACATTTGCCATGCTATACCATGCCATGTCAGCCTCATTCCCTATGCAATACTGAGATAGGAGAAAAATTGATAATAGAGTGCACTGTGAAGAATGAAGGGTCCCGTCCTTTATGGTTGAGAAGGGGCATAAAAGTAATGGAACTGGTGAGGTACTTCTACACAGGCCAATACAGGAAGACCTGTGGCTGGTCCATGCCATTTGACTTGGACTTGTGGGGCCGCGGCTGCAGGGTTGTTTCACTGCTGTGTAGACTTTCGGGCTTGTGCTGGAACCTGGGCCCTGGGACTCTCCATCCCTGCAACATAATCCCAATGCTTGAGTTTGGGCAGAAGTCCAATCCTCCCTTGAGTCTACACTGCAATTGTGTTAACTCGGAGCTTGGGCCCAGGATCCCAGAATTCTTCAGGGCTGCAGTGTCCAAGATTGAGTTAAGCTTGGATCCAGAGTCCAAGCCCTATTACTCCACAGTATAGATGCAGTCCTGCTTCATTTGAGTTCCCAGGATCTGCCAGAAGTATCTCACTCTTCCATGGGCAACTTCCCTAATCATCTCTACCCCAACAATCTGTAATTCACTCTACTGAAAATGGAAGCCACCCCACCTTTGTGAACGGCAGCAGCACAACGGTCACTGTTAACCCCCTTCTCTTCTTTATCGCCAATCTTCAGGCACCAGAGTTTGCAATGGAGAGTGAACTGATCAAGCCTTTTGTAAAGCGAGCTGCTTTCTGGTAACATGTAGGGCAGGCAGTAAAGTTTTCCCACAGCACACCATGGTCCTAAGGCTAGAGCAGCCACATTTCAGAGTGAGGTGGGGGTGGTGCTAGGGATTCTTGGATATAGTTACTTTGACTTGGATCTTCACACTGCAGAATGGATGCCAGAGCCCTATCTTCAAACACGGGTCAGAAAAGTCTTACTATAGGGTTAAAATAAAATGTATGGGCTCAAGCCAAAGGTTTCCTAACATGGGTCAGCTGATTCAAGTCCCGTTAACCCTGGCTTACACTGCAGCATAGACATACCTTAAGATAGATCTGTGAGTGAGTGTTTATATTTATTGCATGCACTAGAGCATCATTGGGCAGTGGGTCTCTCTCCAGCCTCACAAGAGTGGGATTTGGAGAAAGAAGAATCCATAGAACAAAACAATAGACAGTCTGGGGTTCATTATGTGCAGTTCATTTCATATGCCTTAGGAAGCAAAAGTTATAATAGTATACTTCTGAAATAAGACACAGTCATAGCCCAACATCCTCATGATACAATGACACAATTTTAATTAGTGGCTTATGGTAGTGTCAGTACAATTTTTTTTTCACATAACAAGCATACATAATGCCTGTAGTATTCAATATTACCCCGGTGCTGCCACTGAAGAAAGAGCCATTACAAAATTCACATGGACAAGTGAACCCTAGCTGCTACTTGGTGCATTGATCATTTCCAGCTGCCTCTGAAATCTGTCACAAGCACATGTGCTCAGGGCTTACTGCTGCCTTGCTTACAAACCCAGAATTCTGAAGCACTAGGAATTTTGAAAATGCATGATCTGGAAATATGGATACATGACCATCACACTTAGCATGAGTGCCCAACAGGAACCTCATTTTACTCCCATCAGAAAGGAACCTCTTCTAATTTGACAATGTTCAATACAGCACACCTTCAAGTTCCTACTCAGGTGGCCAAAATCACCCCACTGTCTTTAATGAAGTTACCAGATCTGAATTTGGTCTCAGTTTCCAGATGGAGTTTAATTTTGAGCTGCCCCTCTATCAACCCACCACTAATTCTCATTTGTATAGACTGCAAAACATGTATATTGCCTTGTCTAAGAGGAACCAACGCTAAATTGTGCACATCCAAAAATCAGGGCAATTCATCTTACATGTGTCTCCAGAAAGGAACAGTCCCATGTCACATGGACAATGGTTAGGAAGCCCTGCCTTTCTAATATCTTCAGTACATAGTGTCTGCTAATATGCTGATTCCATGCTAGCAAGAAGTGATCCAAAACATTACCTGCATTTTTTGTGGTCAATAGCTCTTATTGTTGGTTCATGGAACACCTTTGACTGTTCTAAGTAATTACAGACAAAATAGTTTGAAAAATATTAATGTTGCTAATTAACGCATTCAAAAATTTAGGAAACATTAATAGATTCCTGGTGAAAGCTTCTCTTCATATCTTTTGCATAGATGCATTATGATATCCTTCCCCCGAACAACAAAACAGGGGCTGTGACAAGAATCAGGGATAGAATCCATCCCTCTGGTCCCAGTACAGTGCTCTCAACACAGAACACTCCAACACTGTCTCATTTATCTTCTATCCAATGTGCTATAGGAGATAGGGGTTCTAAAGAATAAATAGTATGTTGTCATGTAATTAAAGATTATAACAAAACTTGGTTGAAGACTTCGTGTGTCACCACAATATCCATATTAAATAAATATAACAATAATGAACAAGTGTACATGCACAAGGGGTACATGCCTAATTAAGGTTGTACAGATCAGCTTAATTCTGGCATTTCTCAACTTTTGAGGGCTTCATGTGGTAACGTTTAAACATAGTTTTTGTTCTCCGCTATTTTTTTTTCTTTTCTTTAAAGCAAACGGAGAAAACAAATTCCACATGGAACCATGCTTACCCTCCAGCCTGCGACATTGGCAGGGATGAACCTCAGAACTTTTAGGCCAACTGGGGAAGACTTTTGCCACATGAGCTACCTGAGAAACTGGTAGCAATAATAGACTGTTATCCTTTTGCTAGACCAGCCACTAGAGGGGGACACAACATACACTTTTGCCAGCGAGTATTCAGGCTCACCAAGGACAGGAGTGTTGGCAAAGTGGGCAATGACCAGAGGAATGTGGAAGAGGGGAGGGGGGCCAAGTGATAGTAGAAGGTGCAGTGGCGAGTGGGGAGGGTGTGTAGTCTCGGGTGGAGCACAAATAAAAGGCAAAAGAGGCAGTGGGGAACTGTTCTACCCTGGGGCCCAGATTTCTTGTTAGCAGGCCCATGTGTATGAAAGATGACAGGCTGACGGTCCTGGAGACTGAAGCACAAAGGGTATGTGGGTTTACCTACTAGCATCAGGATGTCTAATTTTCAGTGCTGGTATTTTCTGCCGCCTTTTCTCCTTACTGCAGATTTTTTTATTTTCACTCACACTATTTAATTATACTTACTTAGATGTGGACGTTGTGTATAAAAGTACTATGAAACTACTGGATTTAATTAATGTAATCTTACAATGCCAAAGGTTTTCAAATTCTCCTGAAGAGCTGGAAGAATTGTTCTAACTAGATATGATAAGTTGAAAGTCATGTTGTGTAAGTATTTATATGCAAGTGCCACTTTTGTTATTTGTACTTGTCTTACTATTAGCAGAGACAAAAACTACATAGCAATAATATTGGGAAAAATTAAAAGCCTAAACTCTTTGTCAGCCAATATTATTTCTGTAATGATACTGTAATTACAGTTACAATTATTTTAATTAAAGCACAGTTACTGTCAGAGGAGCCCAAATACCATCACAAAATACTGTAGGACTGTAGACTTCTGTGATATTAAACCAGCCTGCCAACTGTTTGTTAACTCAAAACACAAGCCAACATTAATATCAATTAAACCTCCCATTTAATGGCTTTCACTATTAGGAATGGAAAAAAATGAACAATTTTGCTTTTTATGACATTGGGATGGGTGCTTTTTTTTTTTTTTAATCAGAACACAATTCATTCTATTTTGAGAGTTCATATTAGTTAGTTATTTCAAAACCATCTGCAGCAAGACTAATGTAGTTCTGGGTTCCAGCCCTTTCTGCATCTAGAAAACATAGTGAATTTATTTTGTTGGTTATACTGTAAAATATTCTTGCATTGCATTAAAAATTATATCTTTTATGGTTACAACTTTATAAGAATGTTTTACAAAGTGAGACAACACCTTGTTGATGACAGACAATAAAAAATAAGGCATGTTCTTCCTAGCACAATGAAGATTATTTTGAAAGACTGAGCACACAGCATCTAGATTCAGAACATTACTTGTTCAGACTAAGCACTCTCAATGAAAGTTCAGAAAGGTTTTAACTGTAAAGGTTTGTAACTGTAATTACAGTATCATTTTAAGTAGACCCACTACTTAGAAACAACTTCAATCAAAGTTTCAAAGAGTTGAATACTACCTCCATTCTGAGGCCATTTCCTTAATTTCATTTATTATTTTATTGTTGGTCTCTGACTTTTGTGCCACTGTATTTTTTTTATACTTTCTATTAAAGATGATCCTGAGCTGTAAAGTTCCAAACTAGATGTGAATTAATCCAAAGCTCAGAGTTAACCAGATCCAGGGTTTTGATGTGATGCATTACAGAGCTAGTGATCTGTGGTTTTGATCTGACGCCAAACATTCTCTTCTCAAACTCACCCCTACTTTGTGCATATTTATTTACCAGCGATGCTGATAGGTATCTTCACAGAAGCCTTCTTCCCTCCCTATTTAATAATAGCAGTAGTCTTCCCTCTCTGTTTAATAACAGCACAATAATAGATGGTCAAACTACCAAAGTTTCAATGTCAAGCAAAATTTTGAGGGAAAACAGCAAGAGTGCTTTACACATCAGCTGTATACTACCACACTTGGAAAAATGTCCAAGGTGCTACTATCCTAAAGCCATAAGTGACAATGGGGCATATATTAGTAGGCCACAACTGGGGTGGGTTTGCAAGCTAAGACTCTGACAGAGCAGGGTAAAGGGATTTTATTGAAAGGTCCCAGCTGTGCAATGGTATATGTGTGACCTCATTACAAAGGCACAGCTCACCAATCAAAGTATAGCTTCCAAGAATAAGCGTATTCATAGCTGAACTCAATTTTTTATGAACAAGTAACATATTATTTTCCCTAAATTTAATTAAATTAATTACATTGCCATTTATGTGTGTTTCCCTAAATTCAAAAGGAGATCTATGGTGCTTAGGCTTAGTCAGTTTTGTCATTTCTAATAAATGGCCCTAAGTAATTGGCCTTCATGTGCTCATCTTATGCATCAGGTAGTTAAAGCTAAGCTATAGGACACCCTGCTGTTTGAATTAAATTAGCTGCTTCACATTTACCAAAACATTAATAGGCCTTCATGATGCTCTTTGAGCTAACTGGCCATGATGTGTATCTCATTTAAGCTAAATCGGAGGGTAAACACAGGCTTGCAAACATAGTGGTTAAAGTACAATGTGTTAAACAGCTGCCACTTGCAAATGCTGCACTAACACCATAGTGATCAAACTAACAATCAGAGTCAAAGGTCACAATAAAAAGGGGGTCAACCAGGCAATCTAGTAGCAAAGGGTAAGAAGGGTAAACAGGACCTGAGCCATAACTCCATGCTTTACACAAAGCTGGAAGGTTAATGACAGTGTAATTTTTTCGAAGTCTTTTTATGGAGTTAGGTTGGGCATATTGTTCTGTGGATTAACAAGCTCTTTTGTACAACTATTATGCTATAGTGTGTGTGATAATTCAGAGTTTTTATACTTTAGTTGGTCTGTCAACACTAATGCAATGGAATGTTTCCATGGGATGTGTGTCTGTGGGGACACCAACAGATTCTTCCCCAATATGCAATAACTGCCTCTTTTTCACTCCTGAATGTTTCCAATAGAAACAATCTTTTCTTATTGATTATGTAACATATCCATACTAACCCATGGATTGCCTTGGTGACAATATCAAACTGGACAAATTTTCATGTCATTATCAGCTCCCCTTCGTAGAGTGTTTAATCAGTTTAAAACTGAGAGGCTGACGCAAGCTAACAGCAACATGTATGCTACATTTTGCTGTTCAATAAAGAGTCAGGGAGAGGCCCAGTTAACACAAATAGATTATTCAGCAATACCCATGCTACATCAAGTGGCCAGTGAATGGCATGCCTTATTTCTTTAATAACTGGAATGTTGTACCCAATTAAGTCATTGTAATACTGCTACCAATACAAGTGGATAAAATGAGCTATGAATAATTCATCCAGTGGTGGCTTTCTTCAGTAAAATATTCTGAAATTACTACACGATTGTGATAGAGCTAAGCAGTATTTTTGGGAATGTGCCTGACTGGAAGTAAATTATAAAGCAAGCTATATTTTTACCTACATGTAAACAGAAAACAGGTTGTCTTGCAAAGAAGAGACAATGGATAGGAAAGGATTCAGGTTTGAAACTAATAGATCTCTTAAAAACTAACACTTTCAAAACCACAGATTAATGTATTAACAGCAAAAAGAAAGCAAGCAGAGGCCCTATTCACACTACAGGTAATAACCTTGTTTGAAACTATTTTTTAATGTAGTCATAATGATGACTTGGTTTATGTCATCACTCCCATGCTTCCAAGCTACACAGAAGATAATCTTTCTATGTTCAGAAACTGGCCTGGAAACTTTTCTATACCACTGTCCTGTCCCCCCTCTCTCCTTCTTTTTGTCCCTAGTTTTAAGTGATGCCTCACCTCTTTCAAGTAGATTGCAGAAGGCACTGCTTTCCCTATAGTGTTGTTTTCATCAGTTCTTAGCCTCTTTTGACTTTGGAGATGAATGGAGCAGTGTCATCACCTCCTTTGGTTTGATTTTTGGTACAAGAATGGGGATGGGGCTAAGAGTACCTCTTTGTAATAGTTAGATCAAAATGGGTTTCTAGGAGGAAATTACAGGGCCTTTCTTTCCTCACTTCAGCTGGGGAACTGTTAATTTGTTACACTCTCAGGTGGGCCAATGAGGTTCCAGAATGTTCAGCAGGAATGGATTAATCAGGCATTGAGAAGCTCAAGAGATACTTAAAGGTAATTCATTAATATTTACAAGGAGTTCTATGATGCTTGGATGAACTGGTTCATTGTGGTGCTGTATGAATTAAAACAGACATAATGTATCATTGTGTGGGAGCCATAAGAATAAGGCCAACCATATTTGGGAAAATGTTAATAGGAAAATATGTATGGGTAGAAAAATGAGACCAAATAGGTTTCTGGAAGAACATGTGGGTAGAGCTAAAGAGGATTCCAAAAGCAAAACATTCGTCCAGGAAGAAATGGGATTCAGGCTGTCATTCTTGATTAGAGGTGTCAAAGCCAAGATATTGTCAATGCAGAGAGGCTGCTTGAGGAAAAAACCACACAGAGGATATCTGAGATACGAACATATGTCCAAATAGTAAATTACATGACAGCCTAATGCAATGACAAACAAGACTAGGTCACTTTAAGAGAATGATTAATACATGAGATTACTGTGGATGCAGACTTATCTGAAAGCAAACCTTGTAGGTGGGTGTGAACCCCTGGTAAAGTCAGCTCCTATCTCTGCCATACTACAGCTACAAGAATAATTATAATAATTAATGGAGAGAGGTGATAAAGTTAACAATTGCCCACCTGTATCTTGGCTAACCACAACATCCTTATTTCTTTTTCACACCTACAACCTTTCCCCAATGATTACGAACTACCAAAGACCCTTTTCCAGCCTTACATTGAACTGCTTGTTTGCTTTTGGCCAGGCTGCTCTGGCTGTGACTGACAGAACTTGCAGAGTTTAAAATTCTGGATTGTATTTAGTCTCTGATGGCTACTGTTGCTACAGGCTACGTTAGATTAAGATAAAAACATGAATATTTACTGTTTAAAGCAAATGGAAAGAATTACTCAAAACTTGAGAACACAGGAAAGAGTGAAGGATTCTCCAAAAATACAAATTTAGAAATTCTCTACTCATGCTAGTTAGGGAAGTGAGGTTATAAAAAGCCTAATGAATGTCATGGAAGCTATGGTTTCCCAGGAGGCTTATATCTCCCCCCCGCTTTTGTGTATATGGACTCTGCAGGGATCTAATTCTTCTGAAAGCAAAATAGATGCTCCTCCTCTTCCTCTCACCACAGGGAAGGAAACATTCCAGGGTGGAAGTGAAAAGAGGAAAACTGAAATGGCATACATCCCTTCGTTTAGTGAGAGAGAAGATGCCACTGCCAACTGTACATGGATTATATACAAAATTAGGCTCAGCTTCAGAAAAACACTCGCACATGTTTAATTTTAAGCATTAACTTCACTGGAATTTAAGCAAATCAAGGTAAGTACATAGTAAGAGCTTTGCTGAACAAGATAAGATTATTTAGGGATGAGATTATTCACATGTTTAAAATTAAGCATATGCTTAAATGTGTCACATTCTTGAGCTGAGTTTGTTTTTCTATATGACTGTATAATAACCATATATGCCTTCTATTTTAACCGGATGACCACAAAGGATAATATGCAGATGGTCCATATCTTCAGGTAGGCAGGTAATATCCAACTAAATTATAGTTTTACACTGGAGAAGAGCAACAGTTATTTTTTTCAGTTCACAGATAAGACTGTAGACATACTATTTCCACAAGTGAAAAGTTCAAAAGCTATTTTGGAAGTTCTACCATATTCAGAGCTGATGGAAAAAATGGAAGTTAATGGCCACTAGCCCAGTGCATTGAAAGACCTTTCAGAATTTGGTCAGTCAACTGCATATTAATTATCATGAAATTACTGTGTTGCCTTAATAAACTGTTGACAAGACAGCTACAAATTACCTTTGACTCCATGTATAATTACTATGTTATAAAGGTTTATAATTATGCTGAGCATTCATCACAATAAATGTACTATTAAAAAGTATTAATATGTTTCTATGAGAGCCAAAAATTTTACTTTATATAGTGCCCACTTTTAAATACTAAAGTGAGGTACTGTTTTAAGATGGACCAAATGAAAATCCACAGTTTGAATTGTGAAGTAAATGTCTGCAATGTTTAAACTGAAAAAAATCAGTCATAACTGCTGTAGAAGTACAAAAATGTGTATGAAACAGATTAACATATTTTTGTGCTACCCTTTTATAAGTCAAAAACCATTTTAAAGAAAAACAAACGTTTAAATTCTCAGTTGAGAGCTCTTATGACAAGTTTTAGCCCATACTAAATTTTTATGGCTCTTCATGAGCCCTTGAAAAAAATTTTTTTTCTAAATATGTACCTGAATTTCCTGAGCTTTTCTGGCATACAAACAGGACTGCAAAAATTATTTTAACTTAGCTAGGGTGAGTTTTTATGCACAGTTATGTGTCCCAATTTAAGTGTGAGTTTAGCAAATTTCCCACAGACAATTTAAACAAAGGTACTCTCTCACTCATTTTCATAGACTTGTAGAGAATATAAGATGTATGTTAGGATGTATGTATGGACACCAGCTTATTCTCAGTTTCCCACTAAACACCAAACAGTGAAAAGACAGCCGCATATCAATACTCTTCTCTCCTCCACTGGTGTCTAGATGTGGCAAATATAGCAGTGCAGGGAAGGAGACATCCAATATTTCTATTTCTCTAAAGATTTAACTGCTCTGTTATTTAGAGACCAAACAGGAGACCAGCGGTCTAAAAACAATTTTAAAATTATGCTAAAATGTGCACTTATCAGTGCAAGGAATGTTTTAAAGTTATCGGTAGGATTAAAAATCGCTTATATCTGGTACTTTTTAAAGAATCCAACTTTTACTCTCAATAACCATTAATACAATGAATAGAAAGTGGATGACAAACATTTTAAATGCAAGTAGCTTTTCAAAAGCTAATATTAAAATGTGCAATACAAGAATATAAGAAGAACTGGACATCTAAATACAAACTCGTTTTTCTCCCATGACCTACAAATAATGATTCATGACATACTCTTTTCTCCCTTACAAGCATTAAGACCTCGCACCTTATTAAATGTAGTTCATAATCAACTGAAAAGAGAAACTAACAGATTACAAGAGAGTTCTTACTGAATATAGTTAAATCAACAGCTAGAAATAGGGAGTTAAAAAAGAAAAAGCATAAAACATTGCAACCCATATGAGTACTATTAAAAGGGCAGGAACTCCTGGATACAGCAATATGTTTTAGGAGAGTGTACAAGATGTCAGAATCAAGATGCCAAAATTCATATTGGCATAACATCCATACGTATCAGAAAACAGAGAAAATCTGGGCATTTTTGTAAATTAAACAATTTATATGTCAAAGACGTCCAACTACTTTGAGAATAAGTTAACCCCTTCTTGTCTAAAACAGACTGCTTAGAATTTCATCACATCCAAAATAGAGTATTTGATCAAAATGCACATGAAAGTATGCATTTATTCATCTGTTACTTTATTATTTTTTCCTAAATTCTAGAAAGCAGAAAAGTAGCACTTTGTCTACTATTTCTATATGTAAACAAACAAGAGTCCTGTTGCAGTTAAAGACTAACATTTATTTTTTGCATGAGCTTTCGTGGGAGAAGTGAAAAGTCTGACGAAGTGGGATTTTCTCCCATGAAAGCCCATGCAAAAAATAAATTTGTTAGTCTTTAAATGCCACGGGACTTCTTGTTTGCTTGTTTTACTGAACTAGACTAACACGGTTACCCCTATGGATCCATTTCTATATGGCGGCTAGATGTTGCAAAATAAGTCTTTCATGGATATTTATGAATATGCTGGAAGATTTTATGAATTACTAAGAAAGCACAAGTATTCCTTCTTTTTTCCCCTCTCCCCCTGAGAATGAAAACACATCATCATCATCACCATCGTCATCTCATTTTGTGTCCCAACACGCTTACTGCCTCCTGTACCCAAACAAGTCATCTTGACTCTTCTTGTCAGACTGCTAGCACTTCATCACTGCAGTGCCGTGCCTATGTGGCTCCAGGACCACTACTAACATGTGAAAGCCAAATTCATCATAAGGGTGTGCAGTGTTCAGACTTGTCATGCCTGACCTGACTGATGACTTCTTGAGTGTAAGTGATATGAATTTACACCTGTATTTCATTCTTTAAAATTAAACACAAGACATGAGAATGCAACTTTCTTCAGTTGCCTTACATTTATTTTTCACAGTTAAAGCTCATACACTGTGATTCTTCCCATCTGGCCCCGTGAATGCGAGCCGGTGAACATCACAACATTATGACATGAGACGAGATTGCTGAGAAGCTATGGAAAAAACAAATCAAACCATGTCTACACAGTGATTACTTGAAAATCATCAACAGAAGATGCCATAACTTTGAAAAGGGAATATGGAAGTTTCAAAGAAAGAATTGCTTAAATGAAGATTCATCCAAAAAACTGCAGTATGGATTTGTGAGTTTTCAAAGTAAAAGTCTAACCCTTTTCTTAAATAAACACAATGCTTAGTAAGTCTAAAAATATGTGCCCAGACAATCATGCTTTCTTTACTCCCTTTGAAATTAAAAAGTAGAGTCACAGAGAGAAATTCAGAGTGAAAGACGCCAGTATGATTATCTCATATATTAGACACCAAAAATACACTCATTTCAACTTTCTAAGAAAGTAGGGAATCTAAATAACTAAACTGGATGTATGACTGTATGAACTACCACCCTGGAAAACATCAAAACTATTAAATGCTATTCGAGCAGAGTGACATAGTTCACATAATTTGTGCGGGTACAATCAAATAGGAAATTACTAGTGGTCTTTTGAGAAGTATAACAAATGCTATTATTAAAAAACCCCTAATTCTGGTCACCTTCCTTATAAGAAACATTTGTTAATGAAACTTCACTAAAAAAATATGCTTGAATGCCAGACTGCTCCACTACAAGAGGGTGTGCTGGCATTGTTGAGATTAAGGTATATTGGGACCACTGCACATTAAGATTCACAACAGAGGTACTGGCAACAAGGTAACAGTAACTCAGGTCTTGCTTCTTGGAAGCAACATTTTCTGTCTCTCTAATATACACGTGTCCATGATCAGAATATCTAGCCACCATGAGAGTCATGAAAAGCATCAGTTGGCATGTAATAGCAGACAATTTTCTCAAGTCCTTCCATCTTGATTAGGGCCAGATTAACTAAGGCCCTGTGGGAGACTGAAATTTTCTGGAATAAAGATCTTGCTAGCCAAAATGAAACTGCCTTTCTGGTGGAAGGTGTCTCTTACATTGTACTGCAAAATGAGAGACGTGCACCACAACCTTCAGTTGCAGGGAATTTTATAGTTGAGGATCTACTTAAAAGGAAAAAAAAAATTCTTCAAACACCTGAGTGCTTTGTTCTGAGCTCCACTACCTTGAGTGATATTGTGGGCTAAAGAAATCCAGAAATTGTGTGCTAAAGGGGCAGTAATGGTGGTCAGGGCCTAGTTTACAGCATATTTTGTAGATCAGGAATAGGACCCTGAATTGCATTCAGTGATGGCTGAGGAACAAAAATAGCAGATGCAACCATTCCATGGTATGTTTTCCCTGTCATGATTCACGCTGCTATGTGTTGGACTGTAGCGAATGCTGATTTTGACATGCACCTGTGCACTTCATTTTAATAAACGTATGTGCAAATCAAGTCATTGTATGAGCAAATGCCAAACAAATGAAGAGAGGAAACATAAGGGGTCTTAATGAGTCTTAATGTTTTGAATGATGCTACATGCAATATTAAATCTATTCATGAACATACAAAGGCCATATTCTACCATGGATCTTAGCCTAAAGCTTCCATTGACTTCAGCAAGACGTGCACATTTGAGGTTATTTGCAACCCTGAATCACAAACCAGAAGTAAAAGGGTAAATCAGCCCTCTCAACAGAATAAGTTTATATCCCCAGAAAAGTAAGATGGTAAATTTATGATCTTTGGCTTGACAACTGGTGGAACAGCTAGAATTAAAACACTAATCTTGAGAAAGTTTTATTTGTCAGTATTATAAAAAAACAGTTTAAGTACAATACCATTTAGTTAAAATTGCATTTGAATGCCAAAATATAAGCATTTTTCAGGCAACAAAGGCCACACAAAGAATATACCATGTAGGCAAAGTACTATGGGATAAAAAAGATGATATACAAAGAATGCTAAATATGTATCCCTGGAATTTGATCTAATAAGTTTTTACTTCACTTGATAAATTCCAACTTTTATATTTAAGCATTTGTTATTGTAAAGGTTAACATACATGTGCTATTTTTGATGTTCTTGTTAAATGCTATAATCTCTTACTTATTTTTAGATTCAAATGCTCATTTATTAAGCAAGGAAGCCTGACACAAAAATGTCTTTAGATCTTTCTCTGTCTCCCCAATGAAAAAAGCCTTTGTTTGTTGCATTTGTAGAATAAACTGATCTATCATACACTTTCCAGCTATGCATATCAAGAAGTTTAAAGTAGTAGTCGTCCCTGAATTTACAGGGGTGGTTCCATTATTCGTGGGTTAACTAGACATTACAATTCAAACTCACTGCCAGATAAGACTCAACTATCATCATTTATGTAATCATGACATTTGCCATGAAGATTTAAAAGTGGACAAATCAAGTGAAACGTATACAAGGACTATTATTTCAGGAGAGAAGAAACAACTGAGGAAAAAACAGCAAGAAAAGTAAAGTAAACCAGCCAGTTTGACCTTTTTACTTGATACTTGATTGAATGAAAAGATTCTTTTTGAAAAGAAGCTTTAATTGATGAAAATTGGCACTTTGCTTATCAAAACCTCTATGCCTGTACAGCACCTGTTGGACACTGCTGCAATACAAATAATTAATAACACTAATAAATAAGGTCCCAACTCAACATGTTTACTTCAATGAGTAAAACTAGTACTGTATGGCCTCTGGAACCACTGATAAAACAGAACACCCTGAAATTCTTATTCAGTCCTCAAGCAAGCAAAACTTCCATTGATTTCAAAGACTGCAGGATTGAGCTCTTATTATTCAGAATTTATTTGGGATTCTTTTGTTATATAATCCAGAATAAAAAAAAAGAAAACAGAAGGAAGTAACACTCTTCATAAGAAGAAGCTGTGTGATGCTTCAACTAGAATACATGTGTGATTTCATCTCTACTTTTGGTAGTTGCAGTTTTGATCTTTCTACTTTTATTGGGATTCTTAATGTTCTGGTTACAAAGAGAAAAATACGTTTAGGAAGTTGTGTCTGCTGGGAACTGATAACTAGTATCCCGACCATGCATCAAAGAAAATGACAGCTTCTAGTTCATATTACTACTATTCATATTATTTACTGATTGTTGTTTTATTATTTACATAATATTATATTGTTTATTTTTCGGAGAGAGACTCACAAACCAGACACCCAAGAAAGAATTCTCTCTAGTAACTCAGAATGCACTTTGTCTCATGTCATTGGCAAATCCACCACCAGTAGCCAAAAACTGGTCAACTGTCAAACTAAGGCAGCCCCTCAATATCACCCCCTCCTTAAATTTATCAAGCCAAGTTCTGAAGGTAGCTAGGTTTATTTTTTGCCTCCAGAGTTCCCCTTGGAAGGCTATTGCAGAACTTTACTCTTCTGACAGTTAGAAACCCACATCTAATTTCAAATCTAAATTTCCTGATGGACAGTTTACATCCATTTGTTCTTGTGTTCTCAGTGGTGCTGTACTCAAATAATTCCTCTCCCTCAGTATTTACCCCTCTGAAATATTTCTAGAGAGCAATCATATCTCTCCTCAACCTTCTTTGGGTTAGGCTAAACAAGCCAAGTTCTAAGTCTCCTCTCATAAGACAGGGTCTCCGTTCCATGGATCATTCTTGCAGCCCTTCTCTGCACCTGTTCCAGTTTGAATTTATCTTTCTTAAACATGAGGGACCCCAACTGTATAATATATTCCAGATGAGATCTCACCAGCACCTTGTATAACAGTACTAACATCTGCTGAGCTCTACTGGAAATACTTTGTCTGATGCATCCTCTGGCTGTATCCAAATCCCACTAAGTCATGGGGTAGAGGAAGGAGGACTTGGGAGCATCAGTGGCTCTGTTGCTGTCAGGGGCTGTTGGGTGCGCTCTTTTAACAGTGAACCCCATAGATTTTGGGAGTTGCTCCTCTTAGTGGTCACCACTCACCACAGCTAGAGTTTGGTGGTCTTCAATTCACAGTACAAGATATATTTAATTTTGGCAGGATATGGAAAAGAGTCTTTGGAGTTCATCTTTCGGATCCAGATTTGTATTTTGTGCCTCAGGGTTATCTCCAGAGTAGCATTTCATTATATTGTTTTGCTCTTGCTAATGGTAGGTTATATTTTACAGTTTACAGTGTTGGTGTGAAATAAATTATTTGTATATTTGTAATGTTTTATGTCACCATATTTAGATGCTAATACAAGAATTATAAAAGCTACTTAATACAATTTTAAATTTCTCCACTATTAGTTCATACTGCCCTCCTAAAAAATAGTTACATCTCATATTCTCATTTGCTGTTGGGCTGATTACATGGAGTAATGCAATTTAAACTATCCTAACTATTTGCTACCCATTCACTCTCCTATTTTTGTGCATATAATTCTTCTATTTTTTAAATGCTCCTGTTCACAGCACGAGCACTTTCTAACACCATTTCTCCAGCTACAAAGATAATATATCATTGCAGATGAGGTGTTAATAGATATTACACATAAAACATGAAAAGAACATTATTAGGGGTGCAAAAATGCACCATTCAAAAGTTAGGAAATGGGAGAATTAAAAGTTGCTGTGCATACGTATTATGATACAATCTTTATTTACATAATCATATACTATTTTTTCCATACAACCTTTACCTCAAGCACAGACTGGAGATTATTCACTTAACGAGCAACTTTTTTTTTGTTTTGTTTTGTTTGTATACTTTGTGTATTTGTTTGCATATTTTGTTTTTGTTTGTGTATTGTGTTTTCTGCTGATTGTTTTATGTACAGTCCTAAATGTAATTTACTGAGCACTCTTTATACTCTACTTTGACAAAAGAATTAGTATAATTTCCTCAGGGTTTTTCTATGGTACTCAGCACTGCAGTATCCGAGTGCTATAAAAACACTATTCTATTTTCACAACCCTTCTGGAAGATGAGGTGAGTTCTAGTATTATGCTCATTTTAAAAATAGGGAGTTGAGGCACAGAGAGATTGACATCACAAGAATTCACTAATTTTAAGTGCCCAGACTGAGACACCTATAACCTGGTTCTTCAGAGTATTTAGCATTATATGGTACTTTCTATATTCTAGGCACAGCTCCTGTTGACTTCAGTTGCAGGTTTGAGTGCTCAACACTAAATCAGATCTCAGTGCCTATGTCAGACACCCAGAAAATAAGGTCCTTACAATTAGTGACCCTCTGGGAAAAGTTTGGTTTAGATGACTTGCCCAGTATCACACAGGAACATTATCACAGAGGCAGGGATAGAATCCACTTGTCCAGTGCATGATTCAGCTATTTCAACCATGCATCCTTTCTCTTTCTGCCATCCTCTTCCTCATCCAGTAAACACTTTCCAACTGCTACAACAAATGAAGCATGGGTCCTAGAGAGAACAGTCTCCTTTGTTATACACTATTGATTCATCCTGTGCTCAATAATCAGGTCTGTGTCCTGTGGAAAAACTAGTATGTGATCATACAAATTCAAGACTGTATCATAATGCATACATCCAACAAGGCTTAAATAAGGAACAGGCAAGCCTTAATTCTTACATTTCCTAAATTCTGCGTGGTTGACTTTTCAACCTCAAGAATGTATTTTTAACATAGCCTTTTGTTTATGGTTTTCTAGCTAAAGAAACAAAATTCTATTATGTGGCATCATAATGACACTTAACATGGGTCATATGCAGGCTGAACCTTTAGATTCATTACACTGACCTTGTAAACTAATAGAGTAACTGACAGCACCACTATGCTGCCATCTTCCATATGGATTAACACTAGATGGGCATGGGATACTCTTGCCAGGGGGTTTCACAGCTACCTGCCTTCAGCAGAGGAACAGGCGAGGCTCATGAATCTTGGGTACCATTCCAGGGTATGGAGGAGAGTTGAATCAAATGGGCACTCTTCTGCCCACCTGCACTAAGCTTGACTCTTTCTGCATTACCCCACCTTCATTGCTGGATCTTTGTTTCACTTCCATTCTCTGCACTTAGCCAGGCCCAGTCTTCACTGCTCAGGCTTCTCACCACCGTTTCAGTCTCCTTGCCCCCTAAGTCAGAGTCGCATCCCTCCAGAACCTCCATCTCACTTCTGCCCTAATACCAGTCTCCTTGCAAAGCCAATTTTGGTTTCCTCCCCTCTGGTTCCTCATCTGAGCTTTCTCCCTCTTCCACCCTGGCTTCCAGTTACCCATCCATACACTCATGTTCCTCATTCCCAGGATCTTTATCCAGTTTTGAGATTCCCATCCATTCCCATGCCTCCTGTCTCTTTGCCGTAGTCTATTTGCCTGGCTAGTGCCAATTCTTTCCCTGTACCTCAGTTCCTCATCAGACCTGTTTCCCTTTCCCCACCAGGCCCTTCTTCAAACCCCAGTGATTCTCTGGCCCTGTCAACATGTTCTCCCAGGCTCCTCATTTGATCTCAGTCTCCTCTTAAAATTTCACTCCCCGAGTCTCAGTGTTCTTATTCACTCAGTCACACCCTTCCAGTTGTCAGGCCTAGTCTCCTTTCCTAGCCAGTCCCAGTTTTCCCACATACACAGCTCCCAGACCAAGTCTTCACTTCCACTGTCCTTGCCAAACTAGTCCAAATCTCCTCTTCCAAGTCCCATTCAACCTTTCCCTTTTGCCAGCCTCTAGTCCCACTCTCCTCCTAATTCCCATGCCCCAAACTACTCTTGCCATGCAGGTCTAGCTTGTGTCTCTTTCCTGAGAATCAGACAGTTTCTTCCCCCAGGCAGCCTGAGCCCAGTAGGGGGGAACCACTGGGAGCACAGGAGACAGTTTCCTTTTTCTGAATTCAGGTCCCTAGACCCAGAATTGCTCACAGCAGTTCAGAGCTGCAACCGGAGGGAAAGTCCTGCGCATGCTGGGGCTGGAGCACGTCCAGTCGAAACAGAATCTTCAGAGAATTAAGTCTCTACTCAGAGGGTGTGAACTCAAGATTTTTCAAAAGTTTACAACTTGGCCAAACTTCAGCTGATTTTCATGGGAACAGTAAAGGGCACATCCCATGCAAAAGACTATTCCTTGCCAACTTTCAAGGCTTTAAGCCAAAGCAACAGGGTACTAGAAAATGTCTATTTTTTTAAAACATGGGCAAAATCCTAATTTTGTTCTGGGAAATGGCTTAACAATTTTGGCTGTAATTTTCCCAGGACAGCGTAAAGTGGTGTGGAAAATATCAATTCAGCTGGTTAAAATTTGGCAATATTATGTGTAAATGAAAACAGTGTCTTAATTAAGAAGCGTGAGATAACTTTAATAGCAGGCAGCCATACCTATAATGAGGGGGCCATCCAACCTCTCCTGGAGACTAGAGGGTGATATTTGAGGAGCAGCATAATGCTGAAATTATGTCATTGATACTGGTGGTAGTGGCTGGCCTTTAAGCTATGTATGTAATTATATTTATTACTAATTTGTATGTTCATAACTACTGAGGCCAAACCTGAAAATAAATGCAGTGTATGTTGCAACATGTCATCATATAAACTGAGTCTAATCTGATAGTTACTGTTAATAATTAAGGCAACTAAAATGTCTCAGAAGATGATATGAATATTGGTAAAAGTCAGTGGTAAGTCTAGGATCCTGTTAACAAATCTGTCTGTCCTCCCCCTCCCTGACCAGGTACCTAGCTAATGAAATACACTTGGAGATTTACACACTACTGGTCTTCTGTTAACATACTCAATCAATAAGAACAATTTAGAGCAGGGGTAACCTCTTCATGCATATGTCCGCTGTCCCTAGGGATCAATATAATCAGTATCACAGCTGGCTGGTGAGAAGTAACGAGATTATAACTACAAAAAGATGAGCTTTCCAAATTTTTCCCTCACATTGTGCCAAAATATCACATTTTATGTCTACCTCTAATAGAAAAAACAAACAACTCCCACCCCCCAAACCAACTAGTAACATGTACAACATCGATATATTTGATTTTACAGGACTCTCCTTTGTATAAATTATACATCTTCTCCATGACTTCTTGCACATCATCTGTCACTTTTTTTGTGACTACTACTTTTGGTTTCTTCAAAGCAACTGCCCTAACATGCTAGAGTTGAGTTCTCCTTTCTTGAAACAGAGTCACAGATGTTTAAAAATGGCTCAAAGTTTCCCTAGGTACCTCCTGAATAGAACTGTCATTTTAAAAATTCTTGGGTTGTGTGCTTGTATGGTTGATGCCTAATAACTGCTAAAATTCAGTTTAGGGGACACATTTATGCCCAGCTTTTACTATCAGTTTTACTAACAGCAGTGGAGATTATAAAATTATTTCAAGTTCTTTTCATCATTCCTCATACTTATTTTTTAACTCAGCAATGAAATCAGACTAATCACTTTTACATTTTGCTCAAGACATTTTCTAGTTAATGCTGATTCCCCCTCATATAGGGATACTTTTCAAAGGTTTGAGGCCAAGGCTGATTATTTTTTCTTGTGTAAAATTTCTTAACAGTTTACTTGGCTTTAGTGCATAAAAATAGCCATAAACTGAAGTTCTACACATAAATGTATGTTTTAAGGCATTCTAGTGTATTACAGTCATCAGTAGAATTATGAAATCAGCTATACAAACATGGGACCAAATGAATGTAGATAATCACATTTTTAGAGATGCAGCACTAACAGCATGCAGACTTTAAGGTGTCACTGTTCATACTGGTAACTAAGGTGATACAGGAAGAGCTGTAAAATTTTATAGGGGGATTCCCACCCCCCACAGCCAGATTAATGCGGGGGCTTTAGGGACTGTAGACATGGGCCCCAGGGCTAAAAGGGGGGCAGTCCTGCTGCCCCACAAAAATTTACCCTGGGCTGAGGCACAACCAGGCAGAACTGCACGGGTCAGGCTCCCGTGGCTGAAGCTGGCCTGGCTGGTGTGCCAGTTACCAAGGGGACCCTGAAGTGGGGACTGATAGTGCTTCCAGCCCTGGCATGCTGCCATCAGGCCACCCCTACAACTCCCCAGCACGTGGCAGGCTGGCCAGTCTGCCCCACCAGCAGACCAGCAGCCTGGGGGCAGGTTAGGAGCACTGCAGGTCACAACCTCTGGTCCAAGCAGGTGCTCTGCACTGGGTCCCCTCAATGCCAGCTGGGTCTAAATGCCAAGCGGTGGCCTGCCTCGCATGACTGGTGGGTCTGCTAGGCTGCCCCAGAGCTGGTGTCCCTGGTTCCTACCCTGGTGGGAGGGGATGGGACCTCCCAGAACCTTAATCTATCCCTGTATGTACACACACAACCACACAATCTCTCTTTTTTGCACTAATAACAATTACATTATTGCCATTGAGTTAAATAAACAAACTGTACATGTATCCTACCTGGGTGGAAATGAGATGTCCAATTCATACAATTTGTCTTTAAAGACTGACAGCTCTTTGTCAAATTCTAAAAGCTATAAAAATAAAATAGAATTAAACATTGTATTTGTTTTCATTACTCAACTGCAATAGTTTTTTTCATACTGCATGATTTAATTATCATATACTATGATAATATATCTTATCTGGCACACTCTTAACAGAAGAAATCACAGTGGTAGGTCTGTGAATCACTTAAATGTTCTGATGAAAAGGTGCTCTATTCACCCCCCACCCCAAATCTTATCCTTCATGATCTCAATGAAACAGGTAACTTTTGCTCTTTAAACAGAGTTACCTAAGTGCCCTTGAATCCACATTTACTATTTGAAGATTAGTTTAGATTTTCACATTTCATCTGTAATCTTTTCTGAGATAAAACTGACTAACGACCTTAAAATGTATATCAAACTGAGATGATAAATCAAGCCACAACAATATGTTAGTAAAGGGATCTTGAACCTGGATAAAAAAGCGCAGCAACGTAAAGATGTACAAATCATTCTTTCTAAACAAAAACAAGCAATATCTCTGCACAGCTATGTCTGGGAAGAGGTATGCATGAAAACATGAAGAATGCTTTTCCAAGATGGCAGTCAAAATACAGTACCTGAGGCATATTTAACAGACACATTTATAAGCCTAGGTTTAATGTACTGTATAAATATATTAATTCTTGTCAAATTTCTTTCTCTTTAGACCACTGCAAAGAAAATAAATATCTGTAGCCTTTTGTTCATAAACACAAACCTGTTAACAAAATTTCAACGATAATAGTCTATGCCGAACCAATAACCACTCGTATGGACACAAACAACTTTATTTCAGAACCAGAGAGGGTATTAAATCTGACATGCAAGTGAATTAGTGAGTAAAATAAAGATCATAATCTTCATTGTTACTGACCATCGCTTTGAGTAAAGTGCCACTTTCTATTTTGACAAGCTTGTCATCAAAATAGCACCCTTTATGACGACTGTGTGTTTACCCACTGTTCACTAACCATTAATCATGTCCCATCTCACAGCTGTGCTGATACCATTGTCTGAATGGCAGAGGTTCGGAAAGAAATTAGATTGTGTCCTTCTTTCCTCTCTGCCACCTCATAAATCATTCCTGAAATGTGCAATTAGCAGCTACTTGTTCACATTAATTATCTGTGTGAAAAGCAGCTACCTGAACCACCTGCATCGCTGATTAGTTATGTCCCTATGGCCCACCTATTTTTCCCTCACTGCTGCCTAGACTCTATCTGTTTATGTATCTGTCTGCGTGTATGCATGTGTACATGGAAGCATTACAACTCCATGTTTTTGTGCTCCTAATCACCAATATGTACAACAGACTGTTGAAAAAGCTTTTACAACAAGTGCCATTTGAGATATTTTGTACAAGTTTTAATATTTGGACAAATCACGCTCAATACACAGCTATCCCTTTTTACGCATGATTTTAGAAAAATATTTGCAAATATGTGCTTGTAAATTTACAGTACTTCCATAAATATGAGGCCTGGTCCTGTAAACTTCAAGCAAGTTAAGTAACTTTTCTCATATGAATAGCCTCATTAACTTCATGGGTCTACACATCCAAGTAAAATCATTGAACATGCATGTTTGTAGGATAAAATCCTATATTTAAAAATGTACACGCATGCACGCACACTCTCCCTCTCTCTCTCTCTCACCATTTTTAACAGCCTTTTCTTGCTCCAAAATACCCAGATCTTAAGAGACACCAATAACTAAATTTTAATCCAAATTAAAGCATGAAACCAACCAAACAAAACCTCTCACAAATGATAACCAGAAAAATCCATTCTAAAAATATATGTTTTACAGAGTTTAATTTTCTAGTTTTGTCAAATAAAAACATATCATAAAAGGAAAAAAAAAAAGAACAGTTGGGGGAAAGAGGGTTACTTCTGAATACTGAAGAATGCAAAGGCTGAGTAAATGAACAATGCTTCATAGAATACAGTGGTAAAAAATGTTCATTGAGAATTCCAGAAACTTAGGATGTTAAATAACCGTGCTGTCCTCTCACATTGATTCAACAATTCTAAACTTTGTATATCCAGATTATTTTTGTTGTCATGATATTTGGGAACTGAGTGGAGCCCAAAACCTAGAGAATTAAGCTGTTAAACACATAGGTTAGATGTTTTTATGTACAGTGGTGGTGGCTTGTTCAGTATGTGCTGTAGATGAGCTGCAGACATTGTTGTGATACAGATGACTGACAACAGGAACAAGACTGCATTGTACACTAGAGTCTGTATGCATTTCCTGAATTTTCACAAGCAATGATGTATCTTTACAGTTACAATAATAAAAGAAAACATTAATGACAGGGGTGCAAATGAACCACTTGTTTGCTAAAACTTAAGAACTTTTTAAATTTTATTAAGAGATATTTACTTAGAAAAGCTGGGAAGACAACTGCAAAAGAAAATTCAGTTTAAAGTCCACATTCTCACTTCATTATTTCTGGATGCAGTAATACCTTTCTGCACTTGAATTACGTTAAACAAATCTACTTTAATGAAATTGCTTATTTTTCCCTAGATGTTTTCTAATTGACTAGAGCAGTGGTTCTCAACTTTTTGCAGGTTGTGACATGACCAGTGGCATGTGCAAGCCTATAGGACACGGGTGGCCAAACTCATGGAACTCAAGAGCCACACAAGTTGATTGTTAAACCGTCAAGAGCCACACTGAGGCAAATAGCCATATACTTCTACTTACTAAATTGATTTGCTGATGTTCTTCCACAAGCCACACTTTTTCATTCAAGAGCAGTTTGGCCACACTTGCTATAGGACATGCTCGCCCTGCCTCCAAGCCATTTCCCCACCTCTTCATGAGACACTTACCGCCGTGTGGCAACACAGTAATGTGTCGGGACACAACGACTGAGAACCGCTGAATTAGAAAAAGTCCCCATTTCTTTCACTCTGCCTCCAATATTCACAATTTTATGCTCAAGCAGTGTCTGCTAGTAGCAAACAGCTGCTTTGAATACTTCCTGGTCTGTGGAAGAGGATGAAAGTGTGTTCAACGTGATCACGGATTTCTTGTTGGCACTAGACTTTGACTTCACTCTTTTTTGGCAGATAATCACTACACACACATGACCACAGTATAGTATAAATTTCAGATTTTGCAGTGTTTAATTTTAAGCAAATTATAACTGACTTTTTAGAAGTAAAATTGTTTCAATTTTGTGAAGAAGAATAATAAAAAAAATCCTTTTCCAGGTTCTTTGCCTCAGAGAGTAAGCTGCCAATTGCTATGAGACATCAGAGCTCAAGGACCCCAGACAAAATTTAAACACTGCAAACCCAGGGTAGCAGCTTAAATTCAATTAAATAAGAGAAAAGCTTGGATTTGGAGCAGGGCATCTTTTTATTCTGTGTTTGTACTATGCTTAGGACAAGGGGATCCTGGCCCATGACTGGAGCTTCTAGGCTTTACTGTAATTCAAACTATTATTAATAATAATAATTAGGGGCCCAACCATCTGACTGCTGAACACTTTTAATGTCACTGGGTGCTGAGTCCCTATTTTTAAATTATTTATCATTGTATTTTAAAAGGGTGAACCAGTTATAGTTCTCTGCACAATGATTCTTGGCATGATCATAGTTGCTTTCATATTATACATTAATGGCATTGTGAATAACTTCAGAGCAGTAATAGTAACCTTTTTTAAATATAGCTGAGTGAGTCCATTCATTCCATATGTCCTGAAGATGACAAAGAAATTCAATTGAAAGCCTGAAAAATCAATACATTGTGCTATTTAATTTACTCATTCTAACATCATCTGTGAGACCCAAGTCTTTTAGGTTTTATATGGTATGCTGGGGTAGTATGAGCAATTACAATGGGGGTCTGAAGTAGTGTAGTTGAAAGCTGATACAAGAGGTGCATGACGTAGGCAGACCATTTCACAGAAGAGGGACATGATTCCAAATAAACTTGATCTTATATACTTTACACATATGGTTGTAAGATAAAGGGGAAAATTCTCTACTTACATAACTCCATTAATTGCATAGGAATTAGATCAACAGATCACTGGGTCCACGAAGTTCACTAACCAGCCTAACACAACTATTTGATCAAGTTTCTAAATGCTGGATAGAACAAAGTATTTGCGATGGATAATCTGCCTGTATTTCCCTAACCTAATGCTTGCTCACACATAGACAAATAGATCTCAATGAATATGTATATGCAGTATGTGTATGTATGCACACAGTAGATAAACTGATGAGATACAGCCCAGACTGTAGACCATTATGGTTTTTGAACTGATAGATGTATTTATGAGAGTTTGTAGTTTGAAGTTCCTGTACTTCCACTCAGTTTTCTTCTTTAGCAAAAATGCTGACATTCTCAAATCAGTTTTTACATAGACCTTACTCAGGCAAACTCCCACTGACATCAAAGGTTATGAAGTGAGTTAAAACGTAAGGACTACAGAATTTGGAGCTTTATAATTAATTTTGATGGGCCCTTTTGCAATACAAAGGTACGTCAGTTACACGTTACATAAATGTGAGACCTAAATAAATCTGTACCATTTTTTTAATATATTCATTTGCATCCATGATATACCCACATTTCTTATCCTTTTTCTATCTGCGGCTTTGAATTGGAAACCTTACTGAGTAGAGATTATCTCCTTTTTATATTTGTACACATAGGCTACCAATTCTGGGGGGCCAATTTGGGCTTTAATCATAATACAAATATTTACTGCTAACATGGTGGACCTCTTCATTTAATAATGAAATGCATCCACTGATTGGTAGAGCATGGCAGATGTATAACATTAGAAACACTGCACAGTTTCTGTATTAGGAGGATGGTGAATCTCCGGAAGTTACCTTGACAGATGGTGGAATCTCCATCCTTAGAAGTTTTTAAGGCCCAGCTTGACAAAGCCATAGCTGGGATAACTTAGTTCAGGTTGGTCCTGCTTTGAGCAGAGGGTTGAACTAGATGAACACCTGAGGTCCCTTACAACTCTAATTTTTTATGATTCTACAGTAGGATAAAAAGAAATGATAAAATAATTTTGTGTAGACAGGGCATGATTATCTAAGATAGAATTTGGCCAGAACTCTAAAGAGAAGATCCCTATTTTTGTAAAAATTGTCATGGGATCTTTACCGGCCATGGTGGTCAAGATCTTGGATTTAAATCTCACTCAAAAATTGTCCTTTCAAGAGAAAGTGCTCCATCAGCTCTCACTGGGATACTGGTCAGAATGTGATCTAGACCTACCCTATACTTGCTGCACTTTTTGGTGGTAATCGATGGGAGATACACAAGGTACGCAAAATACCTTGCATATCTTCTGTCACCTTGCTAACTCCCACTTACCTCCCTGTATGCACTGTGCTAAGGCAACTGGAAATGCCATCCGATTGACTTAGTGCTACTTCAGTTACGGGGCTGGAGTTACAGCATCAAGCTGTAGATTGATTGAGCATTTCTTGACAGATTGCTCAATCGAACCCAGAAGAGCACACTGACTGTGGTGAATTTGCTGCTGTCGGTATAGACATATCCTTAGAGGAAAGAACTCTACCTATTGCCTTTTTCCTTCAGGTTTCCAATTTAATGCTATGACTATACTATAAGGTGGGGTGTGCTTCCCACCTCATGTGGACATATTTACGTTAGCTCTCATCTGAGCTAGCCTGCTAAAAATACTAATGTAGCTGTGGCAGTGCTGACAAAGGCTGGTCACTCTGACTATGCACCTATAGAGTTCAGGCAGGTTTGTATCTGACTACTGTGTATGGTACCACCACTATACTTATTTTTAGTGTGCTAGCTCAGATGACAGCATGGTAGGAAATACATTCCAGTTCATGGTGTACGAAAGGCCACCACTTAGTTGCCTTGCTTAGTTAGTGAAATCTGACACATTCACAATCCAGTTGGCTCAAGTGCTAATATTATAATGTTTTCAAGAACACCATGAAACACCTGGATGTGTAACATATTAGCCTCAACAACAATTACTGTAGCAAACTATATAATTTTCATTTTATTGTTGTTGTTATTAGCATTTGTATTATTGGCATGTTAAAGTGCCAGTTATGGATTAGGATTCAACTGTACTAGACACAAACAAACAAGGACCCCTGTGGCACTTAAAGACTAACAAATTTATTTATCGCATGAGCTTTCCTGGGAGAAAATCCCACTTCATCAGGTGCTTTGAAGATGGGTGAACTTACAGAAAGTCTGATGAAGTGGGATCTTCTCTCACTAAAGCTCATGTGATAAATAAATTTGTTAGTCTTTAAGTGCCACAGGGGTCCTTGTTTGTTTTGCTGAACCAGACTAACATGGGTACCCCTTTGGAACACTATAGTATAGTTATTTACTTCAGTAGCAGAATGAGATCTTTCACTGCTATAGTGAAAATCCACCAGTTGGAGAGGTTGTTGAAAGAATTCTTCCATTGATCTAGCAATGTCTACCACAGGACTTGGGATGGCTTAATTGCACAAGGCATGAAATTTTTCACAGCCCTGAGTGATGTAATGAAGCCAACCTAAGTCTGTAGTGTACAACAGCCTCAAGACAAGACAACAAAGTGATACAGACAGATGGATTGAGGAATACAAGGAAAACATTAATCAGTATGAACTTGTGACTATGCCTTTTTAAATATTATGATCAATACCACCATAATAGCTTCATTCACATTGCAATAACTTTTCTGTAAAAAAATATTTTGGCTTAAAGAAATTAATTTCTGGTTACTGAGTATAATAAAGGCTCTAAGTTAACAACATCTGAACATACTTTAACAGTACAAACTCTGGGGTGGAGAGGAACAAAAGCTGTTCCTTTAATAATTACAGTTGGACAAGTTTGACAACAGAAGTCCTTCTAAATCATTATAATCATGAAATATCCAGTTTCAACACCTGGCACATACAAATGCTTCCCAGAGTGCCACCAATGAGCTCTATACAAAATATGCAGTAATTTCAATAAGTGTGCTGGGCTTGAGTTCCTACATTTTATTATAGCGGCACCATTGCCCTTCTGAGTGTAGCCACTATAAACTACAGTTTCCATGGGCTTACCAGACCAATTGTGTTGAATCATTTACCAAAGTGATTGTGTCAAGGCTTAGCATACTATTTCAGAGTCCTGGAGAAAGATGGGTTTTCTCTGGCCCCTTCCTCTGAGCGTGGATCAGTCACACAGAGGGATGCAGAATCTGGGGAACGTGCACAAGGCTTGTATGCAGGAGAGCCTCATTCAGGTGCTACCATGTACCTTTGTGTAGCATGGGTTAGACTGGTGTATCTGCTGCCATACAGATAACTAAATATTCTGTTTTATGGGGATGCTGGAGGTGTGTGTGGAAGGGTTACAGTTAGCTCTTCCAGTCCTGGGGTGGGAATACCAGGTGAAGAACACCACCTCGACAATGCTTCAGGCTGTGTACAAGGACTAGGATTTTGGCCTAAGAGAGTATTTACATGGAATATTAAATTCAGAAATTATTTCACATGAACATTTAAAATCATCAAGGAATTCTAACACAATGTAACTAGTTAAAGAAATCACATCAATTTTGCTGACTTAGGCTTAGAGTAAAAAGGTACCTTGGAAAAGGTCAATGTCCACAGGGACACTGCTATGAGCTGCCATGACTAAAATCACAGAAGTATGAACCCTTTATAACAGGGCAACTTAATCCAGTCATTGGAGTAGAACAACGGCAATTACTCATCAAGACCTACAGACCAAAGTCAGAGCACTGTTAGATCAGAAGGTGATATTAGCAGCATTTATCAAATCCATCTGCAGCAACCACCAGAGAATTCACAGCTGCAGAAGGGAAATGAAGTTTCAAACTCAAAGAAGAGGGGATGAGTGCACAGAAATGACCTTACAGAAAATTAAAATATGTGAAGACCAGCCATAGTAACTTGTGTAAAGAGCATTCTCTTTAAAAGACTTATGGAAAATATCTATATTTGTCCGGCTTTACAATCAAGAAGGAAATATTCAGGGAGTGATTCTGCAGTCCTTGCGCAAACCCGACAGGCAATAGTTTCAAATAAAGGCTTGGGGAAATACTGGTCTCTCTGTCTCAGGTTTAAAGAGTCTTAAGTACAGATTTATTTAATACCGCATCATACCACATGTCTTTTTCTAGCTAAGGGTCAGTAAGATTGTTTGTTACTCTATATTTTGAATCTTTAAATTTCTTCCCCTTAAGAGAGAAAATATCACAAAGCTGTATCCAGCACTCAAATATGACAATCTTTTTACAGCAAAAGCCTCTGTAACTTATCTTGTAATAAGTTCTAAAGGTAATGTTACTGTTAAAGGTAAATGTTTTTAGCCACACCTTTTTTATACTAATATTGCAGTGGTCATATTACAGTTCAGGATCAGCTGAGTTATTTCATATTAAAGACCAAAATCAGACCTGAGCTCAAATCATCAACTTCCATCAAAGTGATATAACAACAGGAACATTGAAATGTAGGGCTGAAAGGGACCTTGAGAAGTCAGCAAGTCTAACTGCACTGAAGAAAGACTGAGTAAACTTTGACCACTTTTGACAGATCTTTGTCCACGTTTTTAAAAATCTCCAATGATAAGGATTCCACAACATCCCTTGAAAGACAATTAATGTAATTATATTTAGAAAGTTTTTCCTTCTACCTAACCAAATCTCCCTTGCTGCAGATTAAGCCCATTACTTCTTGGCCTACTTTCAGGAGGAGACCAAGTGATCAACACTGTCTTTATAACAGTCATTAACATATTTGAGAACTGTTATCAGGTCCCTTCTTCAGTCTTCTTTTCTCAAGACTAAACATGGCCAGTTTCTAACCTTTCCTCATAGGTCAGGTTTTCAAAACCTTTTATTGTTTTTATTGCTGTCCTCTGAAGTATCCCCAATTTATTCACATCATTCCTAAAATATGACACGCAGAACTGGTCCCAGTACTCCAGCTGAGGCTTCACCTGTGCTGAGTAGTATGGAACAATTATCTCCTGTAGCTTACATATGACTCTCCTGTTAACACATTCCAGAATGGTATTAGACTTTTTCACAACTGTATCACACTGACATACAAATTCAGTTTGTATCCACTACAACCCTCTGTTCCTTTTCAGCAGTACCATCACCTACTCAGTTACTCCCATTTGGTAGTTGTGTATTTGATTTTTCATTGCTAAGTTTAGTACTTTGCACTTGTCTTTACTGTCTCTCATTTTGTTGATTTTAGACCAAGTCTCTAAAGTTGTCGATGTCATTTGGAGGACAGATCTTACTGTTTGCAACCCCTCCCACCTGGGTGTCTTCTGTACATTTTTTAAAGTATGCTCACTATTGCATTATCTAAATCATTAATGAAATTGCTGAATCATTTTAGACTGAGGATGGACATCTGCAGGGCCAGCCCAAGGGTTTTTGGAGCCCCAGGTAGACTATGACTTTGGCGCCACCCCTCCAAATGTTATAAAAGATAATGTATTAATATATTTTTTTAAACTGAGAAAAAAATTCACTTCCATTTAATTTGGCACCCCTTAAAGCCTGGCACCCTAGGCAACCAACTAGTTCACCCATATGGCTTGGCCCACCTTGGACATCTGCAGCACCTCACTTGATGTGTGCTCCCAGTTTGACAGCAAACCACTGATAACTACACCTGGGTGTTTATAAACTGATTTGTTTAATAATTTCTTACAATATCACTCCAGGTATCAAAATTAGGCCGACTGCTCTGTAATTCTCCAGGTCCTCTTTGTTCTCCTTTTTAAAGGTAATTTCTACATATGCTCTGCTCCTTTGGGACCTTACTTGTACTCTGAGTTTACCTGTAGGAAATAGATGAATTGGAGGAGAACAGCCACTCATGGAGCTTTCCAAAGGTTATCCTGTGGGAATGTTGTGTGTGTGCGGGAAGCAAGGGTTAGCTGCATGGTGGCTCCATGCATCTGTCTGGCTCTCCCGGTTCCTTTGGAAGCTCTCCCAATGTGAAGAAGGATGGGGAAGTGTTACAGCAGCCTCAGAGTATATTAAGTGTTTTCCAGCTTCTCTGTTGTTGTCCTGTGGAGTGTGTGCATCTCCCATTTCCCACAAGAAGGAATTCTTGAGAATTTAATAGGAAATGGAAATCCTTCAATAGCTTTTCTGACCATCCCGCAGAATTTAATAAAGAATGACATTTTTTCTATAGAATTCTGTAAAACAGTTAAAAATAAACTCTAGAAAGGATATAATTCTATACTAAACTTGACAGCTTTTTAGAATGCCAAGGGTGAAGTAATATCTTCAATTGGACCACATCTGTTGGTGAGAGAGACAAACTTGTCTTTCTCATCAATAGAAGTTGGTCCACTGAAAGATATCATGTCACCCCCATGTCTCCTTAATGTCCTGGGACCAACATGGCTACAACCACATGACAGACATAGATTTTTAGAGTAATTGCCTGCATCTTTTAAAGTTGTATAAGGCTGGTCCATAAGACAAGATCTTGGCACTATATCCCTTCTTGTCCATTTTCTTGCATTTCCATTCCTCAAATGCACATTCCTGACCCTACAGAGAATGCTGTGTAAGGTCCAGACTGGGCTGGAATAAATGGTGTCACAGAGGTGGACAACACTTCTCTGTGTGAGATGGGAAATTACACACCGCACAGTGCTTAGGGCAGTGGTTCCCAACATTTTCTTTGCCGTGGCACACCTTGCTCCCTTTAATCGATTTGAGGCACACCACCATACAGTTTCCAAATGAATTCATGAATATTCATGAGCCAATTATCCAATCCTGAGCTCGGAGCAGTTTTTCAAAAAATTCCATGGCACACATGCTTAGGCCTGATAGCACACGTGTGCCATGGCACACTGGTTGCAAAACACTGGTTTAGGGCAATGTGGTCTTAGTCTAGGAATGCACCTCCATTCAGGAAAACACTAATTTCAAGAATGGAACTAATTTCAAGTGTGTGTTTATGTTTCCCTGAATCAGGACCTATGAGCAACCTCTATCCTGCTGTGAACTGAGCACTGATGAGTGCAGGGGAAAATGGGCAGGATACAGGGTCAGGGTGTGGCCAGAGTACAAAGCCATCAGGACAATTTGATGAATGCAAATTATGTATATTGTGGAATTTTCAGTTATTCCTAATGCCAGCCATGAGTAATGGTTCATTCAAGTGTGCTTAAAAGCTACTCCACAAGAAATTTAGAGCTGGGGAAGCACAAGGGCTAGCTACTGCCAGAAATGCTTCTGAAAGGCTCACATGACACTTTATCCCTGTCTGACACCCATTCAGTCCCTCATGATGTATACTAGACACGGTTTTTCCAGCCTGCACACACACTTCTCTGCTGAATTGTACAGAACAAGTCTCATGCTCAGCAACCCTCTGGCAGCATGACACTGCTGTCAATACCTTGATCCAAATCTGGTAGGACAGGATCCACTCCTTATTTTATGCTAGGATAGGTTTAAAAAAAATGGCTTCATTTCTGAATTTAAATTTTGGCACAGCCTTTAATAGTTCTCAGGAAGAACCTTTAAATTCTCCCTTCCCGTATCTCTTGGCTCTGGGGAGGCACAAAAAATAGCCAAAGGTAAAATGCAGCCTGGTCACTTGAGGCATAAAACACAAAAACTACAGGTCCCATCATTCAGTGCTTGATCTTCATTTCTGCAGAGCCTGTATAATCTGCTCCACTATACAAACAAGGGGAAAATTCAGGTTTCTGGCCAGTTTTCAGTTGCTCTTCAATTTGGGCAAAGTATGACTGTCACTAGTCTAACACCTAAAGAAGTCTACTCAAAATGTATCCATTACTCTAGGTAGCTGCTATGGAATTAAAAACTATGACACTAATATTGCAATCTTACCCATTCAGACTAGGAGTCAAAACGAAGGTTTTTGCGCTTAACTTGTATTTACTAACTGTCTCATCCTGTAACTAACTCTATAGATCCCTGTACATCAATAGAGCCACTTGAATTATATTGTAATATTTATGATGGCATTGGCAATTCGAATGAACTGTATTCATATGTACCCAGTACATCTTATTATGTATGCACACACAAAATACAAGCCTGTATAGAGACTAACTTTTTGTAAAAGATTAATAAGTAGGATATTCTTAATTAACGTTTGATAGATTTATTGTACATTAATTTTCAAACGTCTCTGGTAATGAAACAACCAAGAAGTCCTGTGGCATTTAAAGGCTAATTAATTAATTTAGTGCCACAGGACTCCTTCCTTGTTTTGCTGAACTAGACTAACACGGCTACCCCTTTGTAGTCTGGTAATGAAATACAGCATGAATTTGTACCACTAGAAAATCAGCACTGCCAAGCATACTGTTCTGTACATGTGAATTTGGGGCTTTCAGTTTGAAACAGACGTAAAAGTGTAGGAAAGGAGACACATAATAGAGTTTTAGTGTTACTTATGGGGATGTAAAAATACACATTAGCTGAATAAAGACTTTGGTCTCAGTTCTGCAGTCTTTCCTCAGGCAGAATTACCAATGTAGTTAATGAGAATTTTACCTAAAGACTACAGTACTGGGTTCTTGGAGTAATCAAATACATGCAAATATGCTTCTGTGCTACAGAATGAACTGTTCACTTACACACAGTTCAGTTTAAAAAAATTACCTATACATCCAAATATGCCTGTTGGATTAAACTCACTGTGTGTCATAGCTCAGACTGCAAATATGGACCCAAGAGTTTCCCCCATTAGGTGAACTAATCCCGGGACAGATGGAACACTTTAAAACAGTTTTCAGCGCTGCTGCATGTACACGGCAGTTCTGCTGCATGTACACGATAGTTTTGATTCTTACCTCTGGTGCAGAGAACAGCAAAGTGGAGTAAAGAGTCATTAGGCACCATTGGTGATTTTGTGACTATGGAGGGGGGAGGCAATTGTACAAAAGAATAATCAATGAATGTGGAACACAAGTCTTGGACTGAATTGATATCCTGACATATTGTAGAGAGAGACATATTTGCATCAACTTTTAGTTGTACAGCCTAACTTCCCAACCATTTATTGACCTTCCATCTGTTAGTGGAATTTATTGGTCAGATCACTGGATTTCCTCCCTCCATCTTCCCTGTTCTGGACTTTTATAACCTATCCCGCTGCACACCAAGTACTGAATTGAGCAAACAAAAATGCAAGCAAGTAAATACTGTTTTAAAGTAAAGCAGGGTTGCATTGTCATTTTTGATTTATATTATATGAAAAACCATCAATGTAGAGTACAGTTTTAAATTATGAAGATTGCTGTGACAGCTTCAGGTATATAGGTTCTCCCTTTCCCCAGTCCTTAGCAACTGTGATTCTGAGCAATCAATTTCCTTTCTCCATCTTAATTTACCCCTTATACATCATATTCAAGATTTTATCTGGACAAGGGCTAGGTGGCTCAGTGGATAAACCTCTGCCTTTTCACCTTTGGGATCATGGTTCAAGTCAAACCCTGATGAAATGCATTTGGTCATCCTAATCTAGTTCTTAGTGGACAGCATTCCCATTATCTTTAAAAGGGTCAGAGCCAAGGCCATTGGGAAGAGTGCATTGTGCTATATCTTGTCTGTTGATTAATACATTTTCAGTGATGCCAGTTCCTTAACTTCATGAGCACACATATTCACACAAAAAAGCTTAATAAAGGTCCCTTGTGGATTAAACCTCTCTCTCCTTTCCTCTTACCCCTACAAATCCTTTTAGGTTTTCTTGCGAATATTTAATTACTCATCATTTTGAAAAGATTAACATCTGCATTAAGAAAAAAATCTCAAATGAATTAGCTCAATAATTATGTGAAGTTCTTGTCTGACATACGGAGAACTCAATCTTGATACCCTGAACCCTTTTTCTAACACATTCTAGAATTCTTCTCGTATATATGTTAGTTAATCTAAAAAGACCTTTGGATCAAAGGGATTAAGCCCTGAGAAAAGTATCTTCTCTCAGAAGACACAAGTCAGAAGGCCAGATAGCTAGGAGAAGTGCTTGCAGGAATTATTTCTCTGTTTCCTGGACACTGATTTGTGATCCACTGGAAGAAGTGGGTATTTGACAGTAAATGTGAACAAAACAAAAAACAACACAGCCAAGGCTTTCATTTTGTCTTATCCCACTCAAAAAGTACAGTAGGAAGGAGAACAAACACTTCCCTTTCATGGCGTCTGGAAGCCTAAGGTTACCAGGCTTTACTGTGACTTATATAGATGGAAGCCAGCAGAACAGCTGCAACACACAGTTGCATGAAATACGTGAAAGCACTTGCACAGTGGCAGAGCAGAGATAATGCTACCTGGCATCCCCAGAATCTGTTTTGGACCCAAATAGAAATGCTGAGAAGAACAATTGCTTAAGAATCATACAACTGGCCCAGGATCACCAGATTTCATTGCTCTCTGGTACCTATCCCTGCCTGTCTTAGAGTGCCCCTGATGCATCTGTGACGCAGGAAGTAGCGTAAAGACAGCCAAGGATTCCCGCAAGTTACAGCAGTTTTTAGCTGCTTCCTAAGGAAGTTTTAAACCTCCTTTGTGCCTCTGGAGTGGTGCACAGATGACTTATCTCTAGTACGGACTGAGCCCTAGGTCCCAAAAGAACAAAGTAGATAAAGGAAGCAATTCATGTAGCTTTTTCATGTAGATGCATCAAGGAAGGAAAACAAATGTTATACATATATAGTCAGACTACAGTTTCAATAAGTAATAGATGAGTTAGCTCAAGAAACATCACCAAAATCCCGCTCTGCTCCCACTGAAATCAATGGCCAAACTATCCTCTAATTACAGTGGAAGCAAGACCAGCCACAAAGCTGTTATGATAATGAGTTGATTGAAAACTCTTAGAGTACAGTAATGGTCAAATTCATGAGGACAAAATATGATTTTCCTGCTGAAATAGTTCATGAATATAGTTTATGTGAAATATATGAATGCATGAACCATTTTTCATTTTTGATTATGGTTAAAGATTATAAAATATTTTAAATGATTTAATCATTCTCCTGGAGTTGTTAATAGGTTTCAGATTCCTGCCATATATTTATTTAATTGGCTGCTGAACTGGCGGCATTTAATTAATAGTGCCTTTGCATAAATCAATAACAATTATGATTTTTCTCTTTAAATAATAAATTTTCCTTGAATTGTTTTCTTTCTAATGTTTTTCAAGTTAACACGAAATTCCTGAACATGAAGTATCTTGTAGAAAATTATTAGTTATATCCTGATTTAGTTAGTATAAATTATTTTAAGTGGTTTAAAAATATATGGAAAAAGTGTGGATTTATTTAAGAAACTTCTGCATTGTGGCTTTCATTCAAGGATATTGATGATAAGAATTGTTTATGCTTATCTTTTTAAATAAGGCAAATCCAAATGTACAGCCAAGGTCTTTGGCTGACTTCACACATAATAATGCAAAACCCAGGAATGTCTGAATGACCAAACTGTAGATCTTGCTCCAGTGATGCAAAGAGGTCATAAAACTGACTGAGCCAGATCAGGTTCTGCCTCCCACACCCTCTCTGGGAGCCCTCTGCTGTTTGGGTATGTTGGGAACATAACCAGAAAAGGTAGTGGCTGGAACACCACAGAACTCCTGAATTCCCTGCTTTTGTAGCGGCTCCTTCAAGGCTGTTACTAGCCAGCACAAGTTAAAAGAGCCCTGAGGCTTCTCAGACTTGTTCCCAGAGCTGAATTGGTCCCAGGCCAGCTCTGGATCAGGAGAACATACACATATTGTACATATGAACTTGTCTGGACCCGAGGATCAAGCTTAACATTTATAAGGTTTTCTATCTCAAAGGCACTACTTTTAGATACCTACTGAAACTCACTATATTTGGGACTTTGTAATGACAATCAGAACCAAGGTCAGTCATGTGTAACTCCTTCCTTCATGCACTCCACCCTTCCCATTATTTCTTTTGTAACACTCATCGTTGTAGCGCCCCAGCCCTGTAGTTCCAAAGCAGTCAATGGAGTTAACAGCAGTGCTGAACTGTATTCTAGAGTACTAGGAAGAATGCATCATTAAGCTACACTACATGGATTTTCTCTTTTCTATCTTACTGCACACCTTAGTACAGCTGCTATCTATGCATACTGGTCTTTTTTAAACAGAATGATATAGAAGGTCTTCACTTGCTCATTATATATGCTTTTGGGGGGGGGGGGGGGGGATATGAGAGGAACCGGGACAGCTGAGGATACATGGAAGACATAAGACTAGAAATATTTCAGATTGGAAACTCTACTATATTTTTGGTGAACTGATAATCTGTAAATGTTTTAGATTTTTCATAAACATGATAACCATTTCTACATCTATCTTAAGAATTCTTCTCGTTTATTACAAAGTAAAAAAGACAGAATAAGTGTGTATGGACAATGATAAAGTAGGCTGTTTATAATAAATATTTGTCAGATCTTGTCACAGCTGCACAAATTCCGCTGTTACTGAAGAGACACCACACTGATAAAAAAAGAGCTCAGAAAATCAATGGATGTTGAACTAAAGCAGTTGCTAAACACACAGAAAACATCTTTATCCAACAGCCATAGTGCTGTGAAAATTCCCAAGCCTTGCATCGGTACAGCTAAGGAAAATTTAATCTTCCCAAATACTCATCAGGGCACTCCATCCTGCAGACCTGACAGCCCCACTTATAATTAATTATACAATTTCGATGGGAATATCGACTAAACAAAGCTATAAATCATAGAAAAAGTCAATAGGCATGGACACATTCAATCATGTCCCGACCAATGATTACTACTCTTAAAATACAATAATTATTTTCAGGAGCCAGCTTGAATTAAATTTCTGTCAGGGTGGTACAAGACCGCGGGTTGATGAAGGATGCGATGGATTTTTTTGGTTGAATTTGGCATAAGAACATTTATCCTTTTAGATAGGTAGTTTGTTTTTAGTGATCATGGTGCTGCGTGTTTAACTAGACCATGAAGATTAGATTATCTCCAATGGCTCATTATATCGTTTATCTTTTTCCTTCCATGCTTGATCTGGAAGATTTCCTACTTCTCCGTGCATGAATGGAATGGCAGCTGATTTTTAAATGTAATATGTGAAATTAGGATGTCTGCATATGTCTTTGCATGCAAGCATGTGTGCTGTCACATGGTCCATGTATGTGAAATTATCAAAACTGTCACTTCAAATGCCACTGCTGTAGTGTAAACTGCAATAAAGAGGAGTGACTTTGTTCAGTAGACTGAACTATACTGAAAGAAGAATAAAATTATGAACTTTCAAGCTGATTTAAGATACAGAAGCTAAGAGAAATATATATAAGATAAATATAGAGGGGCAAGCTGTCATTTCCTCTTGTTTATCTGCCAAATAGAACTGGAAATGGGACATGGAATTTCTAGTGAGATAACACAAAGAAAGATTGTGTCAAAGTACAGATTGGACCAAATATTTAAAAAAAAATCAGTATGCAAAGGAAGTCATTATCCATTTTCCACCCATAGTAATATATATAGATAAAAAAAGAGGGTAATTCATCTTTGAGCTATTTTGTCCAATCGGATCTCACCCAGACACTAAATCTACATACATAAAATATTACTTATTTTTACAATGTTAAGTAGCCACAAACTTACCGCAGTGCCATTGTTATCTCTAAAAACATCTTGATTAAAATAGTCAAAGAGCTTCTTTTCTAGCTGTAACATAACCTGAGAAAGTAAAGGAGAAAAAAAAAAAATCAGGAAATACCTTCTGGCTTAAGTCGTCATTGCATAACAATTGGGTAGTCAGTCATTCTCAACTACATAACTTCAACCCTTTAAAAATAAAGAAAATTTCTAGATCTCTGAATCTCTCTCCCTATCAAGCAGTCTATTTGGTTCCTGAGCAAACAGCTAGAAAGATTAAATTAATAGTGCTAAAGAGGGTGGACATTAATATTCCCATCCTATATCATGATGTACAGGTCACATATTTACACGGCTATATAAAGTGCTTCTCACAAAAGAGTACAGCCTACCTACCAAATACTCACTTTCATCACAAATCATACAATAATCACACATCAGAACCCATGATGGTGCTCATCACCACAAAGGATCAGGTATTAAATTATCTGAACCTACTTTTTTTGAGCCAAGTGACTTTCAAAATTTACAGCCAGAGATGAACTTTGCCTTTGACATCTGGAAGCCTGAAAAGGAGATATTCAACAATCTTTACATTTTTTCCTATAATGCACCTGTATTTGGTTACACACCTTTCGATCATTATCAGATTCACGGAATATTAGCTTGACTACTTCATTTGTGTCAGCTGCCCGGATAGTCTGCACTGTAGCCTTTGCACAAAGTGTCTAAAAAAAGAAAGCAAGAGAGAGATGATTTTATAAGAAAGATGAATCCCCATTTCTCAGTCAATGCCCATTAAGAACTTGAGCCAATGCTCAGTAAAGAGTGTGTTTTTCCTGAAGGTCCATTTTAAATACAAAACACTGTTAATGTAATGTGTCTTGATTCACTAAAAAGCTAACTGAGTTACATTAATGTTCTAACAAAAAACAGGCAAATCCAAGAAAATTCTTTTTTAAAGAAAACAATTTCTTAACTCACTGTACGGAACATTTTGACTCTAAAAACGCGTGACAGAGTTGTATGTCCTGCAGCACACGTTTTACGTGTGCCATCCTCAAGAGTCATCTCTGCTAGTCCAGCAGCCCTTAAACCTTATTGTTTCACATTCTACTTCCTTAAAAAACAGTTAAGTGAGTTGATGGAACATCTAGTTCTTATACCACCAGAGATACGTGTAGCAATTTAGAAGCCCCTGATAAGCTATGGTACAAGCTTCACCTGAGTTTCACACTCAAATGTGATTTCAATTTATAAACATAATTTATAACTTTACAATTGGCTGCAGGGGCTAAGTCTGTTGGAGAAGCAAATCCTCTTGTATGACTTCCCTTTTCAACAAGTGGCTATATTGTACTCCTAATATTTTGGTGTCTCAGATCTTCAGAATAAAATATATTTAAGTTTAACACTTATCTAGGCTCAGCACTATGAATTCCAGACATGTCAGGCTCGTCTTTGATTTCTCTTCCAGTTGCCTATTTATAGGCTAGCTTTGATGTTATAGAGCCTTTTATATTAAAAAGCTTTAAGCATGCCTACTGTGAAAGGGACCTCTCTGGAAATCTGGAGGATTCAGCAATGCACTTAAACATATGCTTAAATTTAAGCATATGCTTAAGTCCTGTTAAAATTGAGCAAATGGATAACTGCTTTGATAAAATAAAAACTACATAATTTGGGCCCAGATATGGCTAGGATTAGGAGAGCTGAACAGAGTGGGGGGGGTTGTTTTGTTTTTATTAAGTATTTCATTTACATAGTACACAAGACAGGAATTAAATTAAGAACAAAGGAAGTGGGGATTTACTTGTGCATTTTTATTCTTTTTCATGATGGTCAGAAAAGTGGCTTTGGTTTTGCACAATATTTAATAATAATAGAAATATTTTCTGCTTTTAAATTTATTAAGGATCCTACTTCAGAGGCACTAAAAGCATTTTGCAATCCTTAGTAAATTTATTCTTATAAAAGCCCTGTGAATTACAAATATATCATTACCCCATTTTACAGATCTGGAAACTGAAGCTAAGATCAACTTCAGATGTGGCATCACATCTGATGTAAACAGGGATTTCACCAATATGAGAACAGAATTTGCCTCTTATTATCTTGGCCATTATCTTATCACTTGAAAAGTCCATAGCAATTCTGAAATAGAATCTAATTTACTTTTAGCAAATATACCATCCATTCTACCTATCATAGTATTTTTTGCTTGTTTCCTTCCTCTTCTCAACAAATGTACTTACTAACAAAAATAACCAAACGCGCTCAAATACGCAAAGATTTATTTATTTATACTCTTTATATAGCACCTTGAAGCCATGAACTTTGACTGGAGCCCTTAACATGCAACTATAATACAAACAAACAAACAGTGACAAGAAGTCATACAATTTCATTTTTAAAGCATGATGACTTTGGAGTGTATCACAACAAAAATATAACAAATAAATCTCATCTTTCTCTTCAGTCCTATGAACTTAAAAATTGCTAATTGATTTTCCCCTCTCATTTAGCTAAAAATATTCCTTCCTGAGAGTCTTCCTCTGGATATTAATTTTTCACCCTTCACAAATATCATTACACCTAAATTACAAATCCCTGGCAAGAAGGACTCCTAATGCAAATTCTGGCACAGCAAACACTGCTGTTGGAATGTTTGAAGAACATCACTCACTCACTAGAGGGGAAAAAGCCCTTATTTACAGTAACATAAAACAGCTTTTGAAAATGATGGTTGTGCTCACAGATTTTTCAGAGCACTTTTGTTCAATGGAGGCTTCTGAGAATCCAGGAAAGTTATAACTAAACTGGTAAAGGTCATCTTGAGAGGACCAAGAAAGACCGATATGCCAAATCCAAGGGGGAGTTGCAGTTTTGATTTCATTTAATTTTTTAACACAGACTTAATCACTTTTTCCACATATCACCACAATTACCTTAGATCCTATTTTGTCTCTTTTGACAAGTAATTAACATTTTGCCATCTGTGTCTGTATGCAGTTACCAATGAGGTAATCCAACAGTGAGCCATTCCCAAAGTGCACTCCCTCTGATGCTAGCCATTGAAATTCAAAGCACAGATTAGCTAATCAGGTCAAGCCCAAAAAAATAGTCCTTTGGACTCATGTGTCACAAATCAGTCTGGTTGCCTTTAAACAGCCCACCAGATTAGAACAAGCACCCGAACAAACCAAAGCGGAAAACCCGCCGCTCTCTAAAGCTGGTTTCTAAAGCCCTAACAAATCGCTCCATCTTTCACTCATTTAAACTTTCCAAATGAGGGTCAATATGGTCCCCTAGCATCCAAATGCTAATGCGCTTAAGTGCGCTTAAGCAGCTTTCCGGAGTGAATGGGCCAAAGAAGGGCTCAAAAAGACAAGGCAGAGTTACTGTCACTGTCAAAAAGTCATTGTAGCCACCCCCAGAGTGGTTGCAATTCAAGAAATTCATGATTTCTGTCTCTTAAAAGCATCTGCTTGAGAACATTTTTTTTTTCTGAGCTGCTTTATCTCACAACTTCAGGCCCGCTCTAAAAGAATAAAAATCTGATCGACTCTTGAGAACCAATAAAGAGAAAGGACCCACATACCTTATTGCTTTCAAATTTCACACCCACAAAAAGTTACCTTATTCACAAACAAAAAGTGATTGGGCAAAGGTTCATTTCTTATACAAGCTGGAGCATTCCTTTTTCCCCTCCTTTCAATTTCTACAAAGTCGTAGTCACCCAAGCAGAAAACTTTCAGGAACATGTGCCTTTTTAGGCTAGTCTACTTATGAAGGGATTTTTTGTTGTGGTTAAAAAAAAAAAAAATCACATGCTATGAAAACATGCTGTTCTTTTCAATGTTCTATGGTTCTTTAAAGGCATCTTTTTAGATGATGGGAAAGCAGACAGCAAAAAGCCCCTTCAAGCTTTTTTCTTTTTCTTCTCTAATTTCAGGCACTTGTTTTTCTTTGCAAGTTAAATATTGTTACAGTGCTTGTGGAGGAATTGCCAGGCAATCTTCCTCCTTTTGACAAGGGTCAGACATATTTTGTTCCAATTTTTACTTGGATTATCCAAACAGACAGACTCCTATAGGCTCTTTATAGTGATTTTTTTTTTGTTTAAAACTTGACATTCATCTATATAGAGTTGTAAAACACAGCAATAACTTTCTGATATAATTCATTTACTCAGAATTGACTGTATTTTACCACTGGCCAAAATTATGAATGTGAAAATTCTAGTACTGACAAATTATGGCTCTTCTAAGAGATACTTACCTCTGTCCACCATTGCTCTGCAGTCCACAGGAAATGAATTATCTGTTAATTTGCTGCATAATGCAATCTTTCTTTCCCTTAACTTTATATGCAGTGCACTATAATATTTTACAGTATTCTGCATCACCAAATAAAACTACTCTGCCAGCAAGAAACACAAATATATATATCAAAACAGGGTAACCCTTCACTGAATATATGGAAATTACCCTAAACAAGTAAATCATACTATTTTTTCCTCATTATTATAACTCTCTTCTGAAAACAGCAATATTCTCTGGACATCTTCTAGAATTCTGTGTCAAACTTTGATATGTGATTTGAATTTTTTATTGCACAACTATACTTAAATTAAAAAGAAAAAATGTATATGTCCAAACATCTCTGGATTCAAAGTTTACAGTTATCTCTATCCACAAAAATCTAATTATGTGTATTACTTTGCCCATCTGATCTAAAGAATCTTCTTAGGAAACTCTTTTACTACTTATTAATTCTTCCAAAAAATAAAATAATTGGAACACTTTCAGTATCTCTTTAGAATGAAAAAGCTCCAGCAACAACTGCAAATACAATTCATAGTAAGTCACAGTAATTTCCAAGGAACCTTCCTGGATTTAGCAAAAGGGTTTCCTTCTAGAAGCAGTCAGGCACAGAAGAGAAAAACGGCAAAGACATTGAACCAACTAACACACCAGTAATCAAACAGTCTTTTAAAATGCTAAATTTTATTTCAGTTAAATTTGTTGCAGATTTTGACAGGATGTAAGAGAGAGATACGTAGCTCATCTTAATTAGGAAACAAACACTTTTTGCTACTTTTCTTGAAACAACCTTGAAGAAAAAAATCTTCCTGACACTTATTAAATTAGGACAACCAAATACTTTTTTCTTATCATAGGAGGCAAATTGTATTTGAAGCAATTTTAGAGCTAGAAGATTTGCTACTTAGGAGTAACAGAAATGACCTGACTTGTTTAAGCTGTTCCTGATCTTTACGTCTGATTCTGATCTCACTTATATTGGTGGACTGCAAGAATAACTTCACTTAAGTCAGTGGAATAAGACAGATCAGATTCAGACCCTGAATTTTTATTGGAGAAAACCAGAGTCCGATCTAGCTTTTTTCACCAGTCAGTGATCCATAATTGAGAGTCTGAATAGGAGCTTATGTTTAATCAACATTTTTAGTGCATTTTGGTACACACACCATTCGACTAAAAATTTAGGATTAACTTTTCACTGATGTACATGGGTTTTTAGCTGAACATCTATGGGAACTGCAGAGCTATGGTAATTCCCCAGTGCAAGGCACTGAAATCCATCCCAAAGAATATATACCTATTTTCTGTTAGACGAAGTGTCCTTCATTCAGGCTAAACTCGACCAGTGAGAGAGTATTTGGGGTGGGAGAAGAAAAAGAAACAGCAGAACATTTCACAGATAAGACTAAGCCTCAAATAATCACAAGGAAAAAAATTAAACGAAAACCATAAGCTTCCAGGGATCAAAATTTGGCCTAATTTGACAGAAAACAAATATATATATGGGCATGCCTCCAAGTAGTTCAACTTGCCAGTTTGGACATTCAGTCAGCAAGCAGAATTATTGTCATACTAATTATTTAATCTATGAGGACCAAATTCGGATCTGGCATAAGCATGGACAGCAGCACCCACTGAAGTTTTCGGCCCCAGAATTGTTGGAGATGATGTGGAGTAAGCTGAAAGGCTTGCTTTATTTTATATCACCCTGTGGATTGCTCTTTCTGTTTCATCACCTTCTGTCTCCGCAGCATATAAGGTATACCTGGTTTGTGCATTTTTTGATGCCAAACCTATGCAAATTATGCTGTGCTGCTCCTCAAACCCATTTTATGACCAATTTACCTCACAGTGCAACTTGCAGGATCTTTGATGTCACCACTGAAGTCCCAGCCTACAGGTTTCCATGGGAAGCGTTGTAGTGCCTCATAGGGCCCACCGCTCCATCTGAAGCTTTTGAAGATTTATTTCAGTTTTAAAGTATCTCTTTGAGCAGTGTCTGTGATGGTAACCTTTGTGCTAAAAATATCTCTTTGCATTTAAATTTAAACTTTGAAAATCTCAATGTCATCTGCTGAGGGGACTAATTTGCTGCAAGACTAGCAGGATTCCTCTCCATTTTCTTCTGTGGATCTACCAGCTAAGATAACTGGGTTGCATGCTGTGGCAGGGATTTGCACCTTATTCCTGTACAGCTCTTTATATCACACTTGGCTTCAAAACTATTCTAATATTCTCTTCTCAAGAGCTGCTAATTAATACATCACTTAACATGCTCCTGGTTCTCCCCAGACAAGCAGAAAGCCAAGGGTTTTTCCCAAGGAGCCTGCAAGAAACACATCTGACTACAGCATGGACAAGGATGGATCTGGGAAAGGCAGGCAACATGAAAACAAAGTGACTGGTACCGGCTTTGATACTTCGAAGGATTTCTGTTTTCTTCATTAAATTTTAAGTGTACCTTATGATGTGAACTGAGTGACGTGATAGTGAGGAGAGGTCTGAGGGGAGGCCTGCAAAATTACTGGTAGAATGCACTTTATATGAACTATGCCCATTTGTGGCTTTGCCATATAGTGTTAAAGAGGGCTCTGATGTGTGAACTCCAAGTTTTTGGGTTTTTTTTTTTTAAGTTAAATGAACCAAAGTTACAGATCCAGTATGAGAGAGTGTTTAGAAGAAAACCATTAAGCTTAACCCAAACCAGGACAGTTCAATAGAATTAATATCTATCTGTGAGGCTGCAAATAACACTATCCACAGATATATGCTCTACAAGCCACATTCAGAGGTGACATAGTTGGGGGACAATAACTGCAATCTACAGTTATCTTGTAGGGGGTGTGCGCCAGAGTCAAGCAAACATCCATCTCAAAAGAAAAGAGGAATAGACAGCTACAACCTCAAGTCCTCTCCTGTCACCCACCCTAAGAGCAAGCAGGAGAGAGAACTAATACCCTCTCCTAAAGACAAAGCAACACAAAAAGGACTAAGTCCAAAGCGTGTGTAAGAGAAACCTGCAAAGAGAGCCATGGTCAAATGTGACAGAGTGAACCTGAGGAGATCTGGTCTGACTGGGCACAGCATAGATCTCCTCTTTCTTGCTGCAGAAGCTGCTGTACTGCCTTCCTGAGTAGGCTTTTTGATTGCCTAATGAGAGGGAAGAGGAAAAAGGGGTGGAAGTTAGGATGACTGGATGTCAGATTCTGTCCTCTGACTGGAAGTTTGTTTATTGGTAGCCTCTTCTCCCCTAGCATCGCCATTTAGCAGCAGGGCAGGATACCCCTTCTGGAGCTCCCTTGCTTATGTTCAAGGGGGTCTGAGCACTCCCTAGTCTCCAGTAACAGTGATCTCTGAGCCTCAGAGAGTGCTCTCACGCTCACGTTTCCATTATAAATCTATCCCTATGGAGTATGCGTTGCCATCAGTAATCTGTAGGGGGCAGAAGAGAGTCAGTATGGTTTCCCTCTCTACAGCAGCAGTAAGGTGCACTCAAGTGCTCCCTTGAGCCTCCAAGTCATCTTGTCCTCAGCAGATCACAGTCTCAGATACATATCGTAGCATGCAGCACTCTTATCTATTCTAGCACTGCCAGAAACAGTCACTACTGGAGTTTGTCCTTGCAGTCAATGAGGGATTTTGCATAAAATCATGGCATGACATGGCCCGAGATCAAGGTCTTAGGGTATGTCCACACTAGCCTTATTTCGAAACAACACTGGTTGTTTCGAAATAAAAAACTGAACGTCCACATGACGTTTTCTTATTTCGAAATGACAGGCTCTGTTCTTATTTTACGAACCATCATTTCGAAACAGCTTAAACCCCATTTATTTTGAAACCACATGTCCAAATGGTGTTATTTCAAAATAACCATTTCGAAATAACAGCTGGTTCAAAAGCAGGCTTTCCCTTAATTCGAATTAACATTTTCTTAATTTGAATTAACTTATTTCAAAATAACTTATTTCGAAATAATGATGTATATGTGGACATAGCCTTAGTCTGAAGATGGAAAAACAAGGGATAGGTAAGCCTTGTCAAGTCCAATTACAAACTTTCAAATTACATATGTGTGCTTACAAACTTGGTTTGAAACTCTCAAAACCCTAAAAACTATATTGCTGTTTTTTGTCTGACTCTTCAGTGGCATTCAGTTTTGAAATGAACGCCTCTGATTGCAGTTATATCATTGAATTTGGAACCAGAGGTGTAGCTGTAGCTGTCCTTCTTAACATTTAGTTTGGTGCTCTAAAATAACTGGCTTGGGCTTGGTAAGAATGCATGTCCATTACCAGAAGAGGCCACACAAAGAGCTTTCCTTGCTAGATAACATATAAAGAAACCAATAACTTCTGGAGACCAACAAAAATGCAGACAGTTTGAGGGAGAAATGCTTGAGAACTTAAAACCCACATTTGATCAAAGACTCCTGGAAAAAGATTACTGATGTCTCCACCTCCCTTAAATTAAGTTGCAGATATGAGAGATCTTACCTAAAGCATGTGACGACACAAAAGAATTTTTATACATTTTAACAACCAGATTATGAGTTTGGATAATGTTAGCATTCTCTAAAAATTGAAGGCAAGTAATTTTGCCTTGTCTGTGTATGAAACAAATACGCTACTGAACATTCCTCCCTGCCCCCAATGGCTGTGTTTTTAGATGATTTGGCACTCACATAATCACACTGTCCTTTCTTTTATAAAGAAAAAAGTGACTGCCATAAACTACTGCACTTGGTAGCTGTTCAGGAATTCATTCTATGGCTATTACACTTGTAGACCACTACCACGTCTTAACTAAGGCAAGATTCAGTGTTAATAACTGTGTTTTAAAATGTATATGTAGTTAAAACCATTCTTGAAAACAGTTGCCTGAGGATGTCTCATTTGAGTCTGGACTTTCAGATCAGCCCCGCAGTGAGCAGTTCGAAGCAGAGATGGTATTGAGCGTGCTAATGATGTAAGCCAGGGATAGTCAACAGGTAGAACACAGGTCAAATCTGGACCACTAGACACTTCCGAACTGATGAAATCTTTTATTTACTTTTTTTTTTTTAATTATTTTTTTCTGGAGTTTGGATCTCAACTATACCTTAACTAAGAAATTTAGACACTGAAAAAAAAAAATTGAATACATCTGCTGTAAGCTAGGTGGCATTTCCCCTCCCATTCTATGTAATGCATGGCTCCAGTTTTGTTTTTCCATTTATCCTTGAGCTCATTTGAGAATGTGTGAATTAGCGGTCTAACCATGACAGAGGGAGCCAGGAATTGCTAAATTTATCTTAATTCTTACACATATGTCCTTGGGTACATTACGTAGGTCTGCTTCTGTTTCTCATCTATAAAATACGATAATACCTGCTCACAATGGTAGCAAAGAAAGATTAAGAAACATTTGCATTAACTAATGTTAAGTGATTGTTTGCAAATTACTAGGAAAATAGAAAGTATTAGCTGCTTGCTAAGGAATAAGGTACTCATATCTTTCTCAGTGAAGTCTAAAATGAACTTACTACTATGCTCCTATTGGGTCAGTTAATCCAATTACACTTTACTGATGAACCTCAATAAGGAGTATTTCTTCCTCTTCCCACTAACCTGACCTTTCAATAATGAAGTTTTAACAAAACAATTAGAAATATTCCTGTTGCAATTAATACAATATGCTCAAGTGCTCTCCTGATTCAGGACTGTAGTTAGCTGGTGAAAGGGGTGTCCTGCTAGACACCCTAAAGCAGATGAGCACCTATACCTAAAATGGGAATTAGCACAAGAATAAGTGTATTTACTATAAATAAAATCAATATCATATGACGTATGCGAATGGATAGGACTCCTTTTTAAAGGTTGACATGGCACACAAGTTGTTTACACACTTCCAAATCAAAAAGTGTGCTGAATAACATGACCTGGCTTTTAATTCAATTAACCCATTGATAAGAATGGCAAATAAACATCCTAGCCTAAGCTAACTCCTGAGCTAACCTCACTCATCAAAGTAGAGTCACACCTAGATCAATTTGTCACTTCATTTTATATTTCATCACTTCATCAACATTTTTAGTTCATCTCTTTTCCCAATATAAAGCATAAGAGTTTTCCTAATATAAACAATGAATAGCTATGTATTTATCTGTGCCCTTGAAGAGGCTAGTCTAAGGAGCTACTAGAGATTCATGCTTGTACAATACCGTGACCCTAAGTACTGTTTAATCTTATTACAAATTTACAACAACTTTCAGATGTCAAGTAGCACCTGAAGTGAGAGGCTAATCCCAGTGACATAAGAACAGGAGGATATGACATTTTCCAAACCTATTAGCATCAGAAGAAATGCTTCACCAAATGAAATGATGCACCACCACAAGCAGAAAACAAATTCCTTGTGTATAGTTTGTGATATGTGGTATGATTAGAACAAACTGTTTTACTTTCTGTCTCATTATATGAGCTTCATAACTCACATCATCCATTTATATTATTTACTGCATCAGGACTGGCACAACCTTGGATATTTTGCATATTCCAAAGAATTATTTTTCTTTAAACTGTAGCAACATTTTTACTGCTACAAGATAAAGGTTTATCTTGCTTGTAGCTAACGGTATTTATTTATTTATTTACAAAAAACCTGACCAACTGTTTGCAGAAAGGAAGCTTTTAATTTTAATTGTCAAAATTATTCTTTTTTGGGGACTAGAGAGTGCACTGGGAGTTACTGCACTAAGTCATCTACTTCTGAACTTCTGGATTTAAATAATGCCCAGGTCACAAGTATTTGTGCTTTGTGGAATTTTAGAGCTTTGGGGAGCCTATTTTTTCATGTGCAAAATAATAATTTTTTGTGGAATTTAAACCAACATTTGTCAGGAAAATTCAAATGAGGAAAAGGGGGATTTCTAGTTTAAAGGGAAGCTGGTGCTCAATAGAAGACAGAATGTCCTGAAAAGCTAGTCTGGGAAACTAGGTGCCCTAAAACCCATTATATGTGCTGGTTTGGGTTGTGGGTTTTTTGTTTTTTTTTTTTAATTTGCATTAACATTTTTTTCTCCCCCTCTTTGCTACAACACAGTTTAGTATGATAGCACACTCCACTCAAGATAGTTTCAGAACTAAAATGTAGAATTATTGCAGGTCAACATCAAGGTATGTTGCTGGAGCTGTGTTTAGATCCTTGCTATGCAAATCAAACCAAATTAAAGCCAGTACTGAATTCCTAAACACATTTTTAAAAGCCTTTTGGACAAAAGGAATGAGAAGCACTGTTCATAAATAAAATGCAGATTATAGACTCATGGTTTACTACGTTATTATTAAAAAATGAATAGGTGAATTCACAACTTGTGCATAATACTTATTTGCAAATAAGATGCGGCATAGAGCAGAGAGGAGTTAACCAGGGCAAAAGACGCTGTGGGGTAAGAGCGACAACATGGAGCAGGAAAGGAAGTTAGACAGGATGTTCCCTCTATTGACTCTTCTGCGTCATCTTTAAATAGCTGTTCCTTCCCTCGGAGAACTTCTGTCCATGTAGGAATGAAATACCCGTAAATGGTCTTAAAGCAAGATCAGGTATCCCTCCATGGTGACTGGGCTCCACTGTCATTGGCCGGGAACGTATGGCAACACAGTCAGAAAATCAGCCATGCTGCCCTGGGTGATCAGAGGCAGACAGAGAGAGGAATTTGTAGGAACAGTATCTTCACATTACCTGTCAGAATACAGTGGGATTTAACCAACAAAAAAATGCAGCTTCCCAGCATATGCATTGACATCAGATATTGCAAAGCACGGCTTCCAAAAGATGGAATGATGTGGCACAAATGCTGCTCACATACTCCTCAATCTTTGTTGACCAGTGATCTCTTCTGTGCTTTCTGATATGGGAGAGGAACACAGATCTCAACCAAGATAAGAAACCAAAAACCTTATTTTTCATAATTTATTAAACACAGATTAAAACCTTGCACTAATGGGACTCAAATGCTGAGGCATGTAACATAGGTGCACAGAGAGCTGAGACAAAAATGTCATAATCATAGAGAGGGGAAATAATGCAGCTTGAAATGTGTTAATGCAACATAACGATAACATTAACAGCTGGGGATGAGTTGGTGAAGTGCTGCAAGATTCATTTGTCACTTGCTCGAAAGCCAACAGGCTACAAATCTCCAAGTACCTCTTGTGCTGAATGGTGACAGGAGTATTCTGTTTCACCGTAAGAAAACATTTGTGTGCTCCTCTGTTCGAAGTCATACATGCCATTTTAACTCATCTGCCTCCCCATTCTCTCCAGACCAGGAGGACAAATTGCCCACTGTGGCTCCCTTTCAGAGGCAGCACAGAGCGCAAAGAATCATGACTGAGCAGAAACACAAGGAACAGGCACATAAAAATTCATCACTTTGGCCTACTGACCTCTTGCCACTGGGTTTGGCACACCCTGTCTCAAAAACTAGCACCAGGGGAGAACTAAGCAGACTGGCTGAGTGAAATTACTGACAAAAAATATCTTGGACACAGGAAAACCCCACCAGATGCTTCATTGTCTTTGCGGAGAAGTGCTGGTGAAAAAGGGGGTGATCTACCACATGGCATATTGGGTGGAATAAGTAGTGTCATTGTTTCAGAGCAGCTCTGTCACTTTACTGACTGCAGTACAAAGAGGTGTAAAGCAAGATTTAATCCTGACTTTTTAGTCAGCAGATTAAAACCAATCATGCCAGATGTCCACAAGACTGTTTAACATACAGAAAGCTTTTTCATACTCTGCAAGAAGTGAAAGCTGTAATAACTTCTTCTGTATTTCCTCAAGAGAAATCTTTTTTACTAAGTTTTAATAATGATTTGTAATGGATTTTAAAATGCATAATTAATTTTTACCATAGCCTTTACTCTTTTCACTTTCAAGATTTAAAAAAAAAGAAAGTAAATTCTTGTACCCTAGAAAGTCAGACAGGTACCTCAAAATGAATTGCTGGCATAGAAATTCTAGTCTCAAAAAGAATTCACATTTATCACAAGAGCCAAATTATCTGCAGAAGAAAACTGTCAACAAATAAGTATTCAGAACAGAAGTGAAATGCCCCCCCCCAAATTCTTGATGTAATGATTAATGCATATTTATCAGTGTACAAATGAATAAATAAATGCACAAAGCCTGATTTTTAACCTGAAACTGGTCAAGTAATTCCATACCTACTTTGTGTGCATGAAGAGCTAGATGAGCATCCATCTAGTCACATGTGCAAATACATCATCTGTCTTGAGGGTGCATATGCTTTGCTGCTTGCATTGAGAAGACATTAAGAAGACACATCAAATTTAGGGCTGCAAACGAGATGCATATTACCTGCCATTATTCCATGGGAAGTCTTTTGTAAATGGACGTACGTAATTCTGATCAAACGCAATGAACACTCAGACCAGTCTTAGTCTTTAGGTGAAATCCCAAGGAAGTACTTCAGAACTTTATATACTTTGGTATGTCATGGCTCATATGAATCTGTATGTGTCTCCAGTGCTTAGCACAAAGGGACCCTGATCGGGGCCTCTAGACGCTACAACATTATTAAACAATAAATACCAGTAAACAATATCATTAAAAATATTCTCTTAGTTGCTATATATTTCATGTCAGTAACCACATTTAGAGCTGGCAATTGCTAAATGCTGCACAGCATCTTATAAATCTTGTTTTTCTGTTCACAGACTGGGCTGGTGTGAAAATGTATCAAGGCAGGTTCACAGGCTAGAAAATTATTGTATGTAAAAAAACTACAAAATGTTTTCTTCTTGCAGACATATTTTAAAAAAATCTATACACAGACATTCTGTTTTGAATGCTCTTTTGCATTTCTGTAGCTAGAACATTACTTTATAAACAATATTAAATGGCATGTTTAGGTTACTAGGTTAAAATGCAGATTATGACCTTTCAGCATTTTTTAAAGAAGTCTGAAAAGTTGACGTAACAGTTGAAAGCAGCTACTGAAAAAAAAAATTACCTCCTCTAGAGTTAAGTTCCAAGGCTAGACTGCTCAATACAATTCATATCAGTCTACTGGCTTGGAAGCATTGCTATAGTAAGATGACTGCCTCTGTATTCCTGATCCATCAGTTGCTTATGGAAAACAAATTTGATTTATAGATGATTTTTTTTTTTTTTTTTTTGCTGGTATGAATTTGTACATACCTCTCATTGCTAGAGCCAAACAGCATTGGCTGTCTCATTTAATCACACACACACAGTACCAATTGAATGTATTTTCTTAATTTTATCTCTACTGAATACCTACATCAATACAATTATTCTGAATCTTCTCAGATGATGCTTCAGTAATACTGAAATTGAACAGTGGACAGTGAGAATTTTGCAATAGTCATGTCTGATAACCTCCTTCTACCCTGTTAAAGATGTAGGTGTGACAGAATAAGGTATTAAACTGTCCAACCTAGCCACATTGTGCTACTGCTATTGGCTTTTTTCAAATGCATTTGTTTAAAATCCTTTGAAAGTAAGGTGCCATGTTTAGAATTCAAAAGAAACAGACAGATAAATGTTCAAAGTTGCAGATAAGGGGCCTGATGCCCTGCTCATGCTTTTATACTGGTTCATCACTGTTAACCATAACTGGACTGGTATCATCTGCCCTGCTTTGAAAATATATTTCATTAAGTTAATTAACCTGCACTGTCCCTTGCCCTTTCACCATTACCTTCTTTGGAGACATTGCCTGGTCCAGTATAGTATATTCTACACCTGTCACTAACAGGTACTAACACAGTGGTTCTCACTCTTTTCTCTGCCGTGGCACACCTTGATACCTATAATTATTTTGAGGCACACTGCCATATAGTCTCCAAATAAACTCATGAATATTCATGAGTCAATCCAGAACGCTGAGCAGTTTCTCAAAAAATTCTGTGACACACCTTTTCAGGCTTGAGGGCATACCTGGGTGCCATGGTGCACTCGTTGGGAAACACTGGGCTAACATATGGAGCATCTTCAGAGTATTGCAATGGCTGAAAATCCTAGCATTTGTTTTACAGCTTTTGGAGCTTTTGCTCTCACACTGAAAAGATATGGCCAACCACAACAATGTAGATGATGGTATCTTCTTTTTAAAACTCCAACTGTCTGTTTTCAGTGAATATAAGAGGAAACAGACAACTGAACAGAAATCTGCCTAGGAGGTACTGGAGACTTCTACTAGTTCTAATTTTCTTCAACACTATTTTTCACTTTGGAATGTGCACAGCTTGAAAATAATAATAATTCTGCTTTCTATTCTTGAACTGCTTCAAGCAACAGTCTTGTGGGTGGGCTTCAAGATACATTTTACCAATTTTTCATGCCCATCCCTCTAAATGTGACCCTGCTCCGAAGCTTTTATCTTTCTGACAACTTCACGCAGGAAAACATGCAGCCCCTCTGATAGCATGAAATCGGAAACAATGGCTTGTGGAAACAAAAGGGGGGCAGAGAGGCAGGATACAGGCTGGGTCCTGCCTGATTTTAGCCACAAACAGATGTTCGTAAGACCTGATTCTTGAACAAGCTGAAAGGAAAGGCTTGTAAAAGAAATGGACCTTAAAAACAATGCATTGAAGAGTTTTAAATAAAAGAGCAGGGGAAGCAATATGGCTTTCAATGATAAATCTCTGGAAAGAAAACCAAACTGGCATCATGAATTTCAATGACGCTTTTTTCTTTTTTCAATGAACTTTAAAGTTCATTTCAGAATCTGGAGATAGTTCTCCAACATCCTATTTAGTTTACAAGTTGGTACACCCATTAAAATATGCAAAAATTTTTTGTTTCTTGGTATTTTGTCACTCCTCCTTTTCTGATGCACCTGAATATACTGAAATCCTCTGTTTATTTCTGAAATAGGAGTAATGCTGTTATTTTAAAAAAGCTGCTTAAAGCTCAAAAGAACATGCTTAGAGACCCTTGATTGGAAGAGCTCTTACACTAGCCGTTGGGTTGAATTACGTTGAATCTCTTCTTTTCATGTGCATTATTTTAGACTGAAAAAGACCCAAGTAAAGAATCCGTGAGGCGCTATCATGAATCAAACCATGGGTTCTTTTTCACAAAAGGCGATATGCACCATTTACAAATGGAACAAAGTGTAGAATCACTTCTGAGTGAAGTTGCTGCTTTTGTGATTAAAACTCTCTTCCTCTTTCTCGAAGAGTCTGTCATCCAAAAGGGCCTGTGCTATGCTCCAATGCACAAAATACATGTATTCATTAAAGAAGAAAAACTGAAAAATTTGGGACAAAGGCGGGTGCATAACTTAAATCCTGCTCAGAGTAGCCCTCACTTGAACTCCACACATTTGCATAGGTTTTACCTATTGATGGTCTCCATTAGTAAATACAGTGAATAACAAAAATAAATGCTCTGTCCACTATTTATTGCAGAGTGTAGATCTATTTTGTTTAGCCGATGTTTATCAGGCATAAGATGTGCTCTACTGAGATACAGATCAGCTTCTCAAAGCATTATGTTCATTGACATGAGGACTTGGAGGGTGCAAGTATCTGAAGAAAACATGCCTGCTACAGAAGGCATTGTCTTCTGACTCTTTACCAAGTTTGAACAAATTCACAGACTGACAGAACGTAAGGCTAAAAGGGACCACTAGATCACCTAGTCCAGTAGTTCTCAAATTGCTGGTCAGGGTGGGTTGCAGTCCCTTTTTAATGAGGTTCGAGAGCTGGCATTAGATTTGCTGGGGCCCATGGCTGATAGTGACAGGGCTCAGGCTTGGACTTCAAACCCTGAGTGGCAGGGCTCAAGTTACAGCCTCAGGCTCCAGTACTGGGTCCTCCGCAGGGGATGGGTAGAGCTTGGACTCAGGCTTCTGTCCCCCATCCCAGAGCTGTGTTATAATTTTTGTTTTCCAGACGGGGTGGCAGTGTAATGTAGCGTGAGAACTGCTGACTGAGTCTGATCTCCTGCACATACCCTGAAATGTCACTCAGTTACCCTGTATTAAGCCCAATAATAAATTTTGTGTTCAGCTAAAGAATGACTTGAGTTTAAATGGTTTGACGACATCAAGAGATGGAGTGTCCACCACTTTTCTGATAGTTTGTTCCTGTGATTAAACACCCTTATTGTTAAAAATTGGTGCCAAATTTCTAATCTGAATTTGTTTGACTTCAACTTCCAGTCACTGATGTGAAAACAACGAGAAACATGCACCAGAGCACAGTTAAACAGGGAGGCTGCAACTTTATTAAAAACTGCTAACCAACGAGAAACTACTCTCTGAACTACCATTAGAGCCATTCCAGTGCAGAATTTAACGTGATACCAGCGGCTCTGCATTTTACAAAGTTTAGGATCCATGTGAGGAAAATGTCCTGTTACACCTCTAGGCTGCCCAGGCACCGACAAGAAGCCAGAGTTCTAAACCCAGTCCCCTCATCCAAAACAGAGAAAGGGAGAGGAGGTGTAGGAATCCCATGATGCTTTAGATCCGGAACCATTTCTGCCACCACACAACGCAATACTTGGAGTTTTTCAACATCCGTTTTTAAATGCTCATTGTAAACCAGTATCTCAAGTTAAAAAATATCTGTATTCTTCAGTTTCTGAAGCTTTTTTGTTACTGTAAAACTCATAAAAAGCATTAACTTTTTTGGCTCCTCTCTACTTGGAAGAGATGCCAAAATGCTTCAACCCTGATCACCCCAAGGAGCTAAGGTGAAATTCGCTTCACATGTATAAAGACTCAAGTGGCTTAAGGACCTAAGTGACTTGGGAACCTAAATATCACTGAAGTCAAGTTGCCAGGGAACACTGTATTCAATGGATGTAATAACAACATACTATCTATATTCTATTGGTATTTGCCCATGGGTTCAAAGATCCCACTTCTCGCTTTAACTTTGGAAATACAGGCGTAAGAAGGGCAGTCCCCTCATTGCTTCCATTTCCCTCCTTCAGATTTCCTCTGGTAAAGAGCTTATTACCACATATAGCCCTTCTGGGGTTCATTTATTATATTAGTCCCAAAGTTCCCCACCGTAGTTCAAAATTTCCCCCTATGGTCCAAACATGCCTCACCATGCCCCTCTGCAGCCCCAACATCCCTCACCACACTCCAGTTCTCCAGGACAGTCTTTTTCTGTCTTCATACTAGGACAGTCACTCCAGTCCTTTTACCTGGAGAACAGTCCTACTCTTCTCAGCAGGAACCATCACAACATCACTGCTCAAAATACCCTCATCAGGGGAATTCCCATTGGCCCTCTCATGATCCTTCTCAGTCAAGCTCTCTGCACTGAAGATGTTAGTAAGAACGCCCCTCCACTGCTCCTGTGCCTTCAGCCAGCTATGGCCCTTGGCTTCAACTTACAAGCAACAGGCAACTTCCTCTTGCTGCTGCTCCTACCTTCTGCCTAGGAACCTTTCTGGTTCCTTCCAGGACTCCACAAGTCCTCTGATCTTCAACACTCTCATCTGCTCTTCCTGACTAAACTAGTCTACTGGAATTCCCTCCCACAGGGTCTCGTCTTGACCTTTTATAAGCCCTTAGGTGCTGCCCCAACCTCTTAATTGGACAAATGGGAGAACCTGCTCTGGTACAGGGGACTTGGACCTACTTCAGTTATTGGGGCTAATCAGACTATGACACTAGGGTTAAAAAATATTTTGGCCCCACAGAAGTGAAAGGCAATACCAACATGCAGTTCAATAGAGACAGGATTTCATCCAGGAGTCAATTTATCCCATTGAGCCTAGCTATTTTCTGAAGAACTTATAGCATATGATATTAAACAACTGTTCGAAAGCTCTGAAATACATAAGTACAAGAGGCAGACTTGAGTCTGAATGTTCTTGATTTATTTGTTTCTCAAATGTAGTTATACTGCTGTCCATTTCCCCCCATAAGAATATGGCCCTTACGTCATATTGATTTCCTAAAGACTTTGAAGTCACTGTCTTCATTATGTATATATTTTAACATAGTTCATGGAAAAGGTGAAAGTGAGGCAGCTTACTGACTTTAATCGATACAGAATGGCAGACTGGCAATTATTGTCTGGAAGTCATTTTACACGGATGTGTGCCAAAATGTAAATAAGCCAGTCTGAAGAAAAGAAACAAAAATTTCCATCCCACTTTGGCAGGTTGTAATTTAGATGTCTGGTATACTTTGGACCTATGGCTTGGGTAGGTGCAGTTGTTGTCATTCTTAAAAATATTTACTACATAAATGACTTCACTCCAAAGCTAATAAAGTTTATATGCTGTTTTCTCTGCTACTTGCACTGCCTATAGTAGCCATTAGAAAATGATTCTGTATTAAACACTAGTAAAACAAATAGATAAGCTTTGACTGAGATACAAGCAGAGCCTCTTAGGATATCTGAAAAAAATTGAAAGCCTGTGCATCATACAAATACTACATTAAACCACATGTTTTGTAGTATTTATTGTACATCTGAAAGTCTACAACATAATCCATGCCTACTGCAGCATATATACTGAGGTCAGAGCTGGTTAGCTAAGAGTGCATCTTTCTGTTGCAGGAAGGTAAAGTGAAGGTAACGTTTATTCTAAAAAAACTAAGTCAGGGTGTACTGTTTTGAATAATGAAGAAAACAGAATGCTGAAATTAATTTCATATAGTTTCTACTTTTAATTATTATTAAAGGCTGAAATCTTGCGAGCATCATCATATGAACATTCTCTCTTAGGTGCCTTCCGCCGGTAGTATCTAAATGCTATTGTGAATAGCCAGAATGCTCTTTGAACATTTAAGTTACTTTAAAATAAGTGAGCTCTGCTTTTGTATTTAGACTGTGTTGAAAAGACAAACAAAATGTTAATTAAAATGATACTTATAGCAATTCACCTATTTATTATTAAATTAACTAGCTAACTGTTTGTGAAGGACTTTGAAAATGAAAAGTGATATGGATATCCCGGTATACCATATTTTTATGTTGAATAAGGATATCTATGTTTAGATCTCAGTTAGCAGTGAGAGAAATTATTTCCCAATATTTTCTCTTTTGTGCAGCATTTTGATGCACATTTGTTCCCATACTTTTCTATTCACGCTCGGTGAAGATGCTTCCAAAAAGCAAATGTTAGATCTGTGGCTGAGAGCCACTTAATTACTATACAAAATTTGGTTTTGGCAGATGTAATTTGCAAAGGTGAAGGTATCCAATCAGAACATAAAGCAATACATACCTTGTGGCATAGGCTACCAATCACATAAAACCAACAGTGAATTTAGAATACTAAGTACTCAAATGACTGTTCACAGTAAATTTTTGAGCAATCTATAGGTTAACATTTATTTGCAGAAAATATTACAGAATTTTCAAAAGAAAAATGAAAATATTTCTACAAATTATGATCTGTTCTCTGTTTAATAATCTGTGCAATGTAAAGATGTACTTACACAAGAAAATTAAAATTAAGTGTAAGGTTCAGCTTTTCTTCACACTAAGTATTTTTAAGAATTTAAACAGCACATCAACATTAGAAACAAAGGGCTTCAAGAAGTCGGCTAGATGCCCTGCCTGGTGAGATAGTAGTTGTGTTGTGCACTATTTCACAGAAGTCCTCACGGGAGACCTTGATTACTGTTTTGGTCTTATTCTTTGGACCAGAAATGGCTGGAGTGCTGAACATTTCACCACTGAGAGCAATTCTTCTGGAACAACAAGGAGAACAATGACAGTGATGGACTCTGAAAAGAGTCCTGGAGGGGTAGTTTGGTGGCAGTGAAACAGGGACCTTGTGAATAGAGAAAAGAAATTACAATGAGGGCAAAGGAAGAGCATCCTGTGAATTTCCACTTCGGTTTGGCTTAAGTTAAATACTGTGCCCAGAGAACTGTGGAGACATCTTTACAGGATCACACTATATTCAGATGAAAAGATAGCAAGAACTATAAGTGTGCTATAATTTTTAGATAAATATTAGATTTATATAAAAAGTCATTTGAAAATGGCATATTTGGAAACATAAAGTAATTCTTCACTGGCTCCATGAGAGCAAGGTGATTTGAGTGCTATAGAAAAGGACTGTTATGAAAATAATTATGATAGGAGGGGAGCACATCAGGGACAGCTCTTGTGCTTGGCCAAGTGAAAAGACTGCAAAAAGTCTTTGTAAAAGGCACCACAGCAGAGGCTCCTTCTGTGCTCATACAGGCACAAGTTGACCCTTATTTTGAACAAGACTTGGCCTTGACCCATCCCTCAAACCTCATTCCATGGTGGTGTAGTGGTGTGAATACAATACAGCTCCAGAGTACACAAGAGGGACTCTATATCATTTCCCCTATCATATGCAATAGAACTGTACCAGTCCAGTCGTGGTCTTCAGCACTCCTGGGATAGAAGATAGGGCAGGATTTGCTGTTAACAAAGATAGAATAATGACAGAAACTTAAGGCACTTCACACTTAACCGTGTTTGTTGCTATGTACTAGGAAATGCTATATAAATGTTCACATTTATTTATGCTATTGGAAATACAAGTTGAAAAAGTGTTCACTTGATTCCAGATGGCCAACTAGGCTTTGAAATCAAGAAACAGATAGATTGGTCAATTGTTAGGACTAGTGTCCCTCTAACTGAAACAAACACGGGCCAGTAGAAATCAAAAGAGCAATAAAAGCCTGTGGAAGCCAGTAAAATGATCCTAATGGACTCTACTGGAATTTCGACTGGGGTAAAATACCTTGTACTTCCCCAGAGGAAGAGACCATAAAAGAACATGATCATCTGTGAGGATTTTATTGGCATACTCCTGAACTGCTAGTGGGAAAAGAAATCTATTATTGATTGATGAGAATAATACCAGACAGTACAGGTCAAAAATTGACTGACATCACTCTGGACAAGCGCTATTGAGATACACAAAGAATCTATTGTGTGTTTAAGCTTATGGTACATTGCAATGCAGTAAATGAAAAGCCACTATTATGAGGAGATGTTTATGTCAGTAACTGAAACAAATCTTCTTTTTTTGTGAATAATACTGTCTTAAATTGTTAACTGTTGATCACGGAAACAAAATGTGATAAAGAATTTATAAACATCTTTCATAAGATTCATTTTTTAACCCCAGAATGGTTTTACATGTTGAATTACTATGCTGCTTAATATAAGTGAGATACACTAGATTTCTGTAATCATTCTAAATTGTATCCTAACACAGCCTATATATAAGCCTTGCTACAAAAAGCATCAGAGTTAGATTTTAAATAGTGTACTGACTGGACATTGAAGTCTCCAAAAGAAACGGCATATCAGTCACTATCAGACACTCCATTCTTCAATCCCCATTTAGTTTTACAGATTAAAACTAATTTCTTGGGCCCTGTGTCATCCATATGACCAGATTGTGGATTTGAGACATGGCCTTTGCAGCCAAGGATACAGAATAATCTATTGCAGTGAGAGCCCTTGGGGCCCTGGAGGATGGCATGATGCAGAAGCAACAGTGATACACTTTGAAAGGTTCAATATGAGTTCCCAACCTATGCTGGGTTAGTTATTCTGGCAATATGAAGGACAGGAAGCATGGGAATCGCTCCATTCTCATGCTACTCCTTTCGACTATTGAGCAGCTAGCTTTGTTAAGTTGGAAAAGACTCTTGTGATCAGAGCATGGGGAAAATGCTCCCTGTGTCCCCTCCCAGATCTTGTACACTATAGAGGGACAGCCACAACAATATCTGAGGACCCTTTTGCTGCTGAGATCCTAGAGGGTGTGAAAGTTAGAGTGAATAAATTCAGTGCACATTGTTTAATTCCGAGTGGACAGTAGATTTTGTTAGTGGATCTAAAAATCACATTTTGGGAGAGTAATACAATGTGTGTGTGAAAAAAAATTCTTCATAGGAAACAGACATTTTCACTTCAAAGAGTCCTAGAATTTGTCTTGGGAATCTGCCATCTACCATGTAAAAAGCACCTTTTATTTAAAGAAAAAACCCCCTGCAATCTATTTTAGATACTGACACAGTTCTCATCACTGCCACGTCTGAGTGCCTTACAATTATTCAAGTATTTATTTTAAGAACATCTCTGTATGGAAGCGAAGTACTATTATCCCTGTTTCACAAATGAGGAAACAAATGACTTGCCCAAGGTCGCACAGGATGTCTGTGGCAGTGTAAGAACTGAATCCAGGTTCTGGAATCTCAGGGTACGTCTAGACGGGGGGGGGGGGGGACGACTCTCCGCTTCAAGTCTCAGAGCCTGGATCAACTCAGTAAGGCTCACTTTAGGGGGCTAAAAATAGCTGTGTGGAAGGACGGGGCTAGTATAGGAAGGATGTGGACAAACTGCAGAGAATCCACCAGAGGGCAATGAAAATGGTTAGGTGGCTGAAGAACATGACTTATGAAAATGACTCGGTTTGATCAAATTTGACCTATTTAGTCTGCAGAAGAGAAGAGTATGTATGTGGGGATTTGATAGCAGCCTTCAACGATCTGAAAGGGTGGTTCCAAGGAAGGTGGAACTAGGCTGTTCTCTGCGGTGCCAGATGACAGAACAAGGAGCAAAGGTCTCAAGCTGCAGTGCAGAGGGTTAGAGGTTGGATATTAGGAAAAACTACTTCACTAGGAGGGTGGTGAAGCTCTGGAATAGATTACTTAGAGAAGTGGTGGAATTTCCATCCTTAGAGAGTTTAAGGCCCAGATTAACAATGAATTCCTGACTAGAATGATTTAGTTGGGGTTGATCCTGCTCTGAGCAGGGAGTTAGGCTAGAAGACCTCTTGAGGTTCCTTCCCAACCTAATCCATGATTCTATGACAGAGGCTCAATTTAAATGTAGATCCCAAGCTAAAACTACAGAAAGAGAGCCAGTGTGGCACTTTTTGGCCAAGCAAGAGAGTAGAAGCAGCAGCTACAGGCAAAAGGGCATCCTTTAAAAAGTGTATGTTAAATCCTATTGAGGACAATACAAAGGTGCATAAATGTCAGCAAGCAAAGGATAAAAATATACTAAGACCACCAAAAAAGAATTTGAAGAACAGCTAGTCAAAGACTCAAAAAAGTAACATCAAAGTTGTTTTTAGTACATCTGAAGCAGGAAGCCTGCTGAACAACCAGTGGGATCTCTGGATGATTGAGATGCTAAAGAAGCACACAAGGAAGATAAAAGCCATTGCCGAGATACTAAATGAATTCTCTGCATCAGTCTTGATGGGTGAAGATGTGAAGGAGATTTCAGAACTTGAGCCATATTTTTAGGTGGCTAATCTAGTGAACTGCACCAAACTGAGATGTCATTAGAAGTGGTTTTGGAAAAATTGATAAATTCAACAGTAATAAGTCACCAGGACTAGATGGTATTCACTCAAAAGTTCTGAAGGGACTCAAAACTGCAGAACTACTGTGGTATGTACCTTATTATTCAAATAAGCTTCTGTACCACATGACTGGAGGGTAGTTAATGTGACACCTGTTTTTATAAAAGGCTCCAGAGATCACACTGGCACTTAAAGGCCAGCAAGCTCAACTTCAGCACCAGGCAATCTGGTTGAAACCATAGTAAAAAACAGAATGATCAGACAGACAAATATATCTCTATGATTTGTTGGGGAAGAGTCAACAAGGTTTTTGAGAAAGAGGAAATCATGCCTCACCAATCTACCAGAATTCTTTGAGGGGCTCAACAAGCATATGAAGAAGGATGATCAGTGGATATAGTGTACTTGGATTTCCAAAAAATCTTTGACAAGGCTCCTCACCAAAGGCACTTAAGCAAAGAAAGTGGTCATGGGATAAGAGGAAAGGTCCTCTCATGGCTTAGTAAATATTTAAAAGATAGGACACAAAAGTAGGAATAACTGGTCAGTTTTCAGAATGGAGAGAAGTAAATAGAGGTGTCCCCCCATGATCTATCCTGAGACCAGTTCTCTTCAATATATTTATTCATCAATGACCTGGAGAAAAGGGTAAACTGTGAAGTGGAAAAATCTGCACATGATACAAATTTACTCAAAATAGCTAAGTCCAAAGCAGATTACAAAGACTTACAAAGGGATCTCACAAAACTGAGTGACTGCGCAACAAAATGGCACATGAAATTCAAAGTTGATAAATGCAAAGTAATGTACATTGAAAAACATAACCTCAATTATACATATAAAAGGATAAAGTTGAAACTAGCTGTTACTGCTCAAGGAAGAGATCTCAGAGTTATTGTGAATAGTTCTCTAAAAACATCCACTCCATGTGCAGTGGCAGTCAAAAAAGCTAATAGAATGTTGGGAAGCATAAGGAAAGGGATAGATAATAAAACACCATATCCCTTCTATATAAACCCATCGTACACCCATATCTTGAATATTCAAGTGGAGATCTGGTCACCCTATCTCAAAAAAATATATTGAAACTGGAAAAGGTGCAGAGAAGGGCAACAACTATGGATATGGAATAGCTTCCGTATGGAGAGAGACTATAAAACTGGAACTTTTCAGCTTGGCAAAGAGACAACTAACGGGGGATATGACAGACGTCTATAAAATCAGGACAAGTGTGGAGAAAGTAAATAAGGAAGTGTTATATATACCTTCTTATAACACATGACCTAGGAGCCACCAAATGAAATGAATAAAAAGCATGAATAAAATGAAGTATTTCTTTGCACAACACACAGCCAAGTTGTGGAACTCTTTGCTGGAGGATGCTGTGAAAGTCAAGAGTATAATAGGGTTTTCTGAAACAAACAAGAAAACCTAGCTTAAGTTCATGGAGAATAGGGTCACCAATGGCTACTTCCCAGGATGCAAAACCATGCTTTAAAGCATCAGTTATTAAACTGTGTGATACTGCGACCCCCAAAATGATAAATGAACTTGTGCAACCCCACCCTTTAAGTTTCTTGTGACCCCCAAGGGGGGTCCTGACCCAAGTATAGGAACCCCTGCTCTAAAGTGTCCTATGCCTTTTTTTGCCACAAGCTGGGAATGAGCAACAGGGAGGGGATCACTTGATGATTATCTGTTCTATTCATTCCCTCTGAAACACCTGGCACAAAAGACAGGACTCTGGGCTAGATGGATCATTCATCTGACCCAATTTAGCCATTCTTGTGCTCTTATATACCCTTTCATTTAATCTTTTTTCTACATATTTTTATTTCAAATTAATAAAACCTTTTATTTTAGGCACCTTGAACCAGATCTTGCATAGTATTGCAAGCGAAGTAATTTGTTTGGCTTTCAGAGAGGAAATTAATTATGATTTAAAAACCCTAGGAACGGACTGGGTAACTGGCTTGAATGCAAGTTCATGAGGGTAGGGGTTTGCACTCTCTATCCCCAAATACTGCTGCAAATGATCTGGGGAGGACTAACTGTATAGGAGGCTTACTGGCCTACCAAGTAATGTTTAGATCAGTTGTGCCCAATTTTTCCAGTCTTCCCACCCTTCCTCCCCTTTATCAGTAATGGAATCTGTCTGCCTCCTCCATTTCTGCACAGTTGGCTCAGTAAAGTAGCTTACGCTGAAAGTATAGTTGACAGCAGAATTAGAGATGGAAGTAGAGAGATAATGAGGGCAGAGCTAGCCTGGGGGCAGAGCATGGAGTAGAGCTGGGGTGGGGCTGGAGCTGAGGAGGGGATAGGGCCCAGAAGTGGAACTGGGGGCCTGGGAGCAAAGCTGCAGCTGGGGATGGAGCTGCAGCCAGGGACTCTGAGGGGGACCAAAAGCCAAACTGAGGGTGGGAGTCACAGCAGGGGGCAGAGCAGGGCCGGGCAGTGCTCCCTCCTGGCCCTTGTGGGAGCTGGCCTGGGTCCCAATGCACCTCTGTGAACATTCCTGGGGGCATGGCCCACTGTTGGGGATCAGTGGCTTATACCATAAGTTCTTTGGAGCAGGAACCAGTGTTTTGTTGTGTGATTGTGCAGTGGATAACATAATGGGGTCCCGGTCCATGACTGGGTCTGCTTGTCACTGCTATAATACAAAAATTAACAGTGTCTAATTGCAAGACTAACTCAGTCAAGTGAGTAAAGTTGTTTGACTAGAAAAGTCAGGAGGAAAAACAAGTGTAAATCGCTAGTGGATCTAGAGAAGCGTGTGCAGGGCCTATTTTGCAAAGTGTTTCCAGCCAGAGCAGTAGCCTCTAACTGCATCATGATGTGATGGTGGGTTTTTCACAATATGTCATGATACTGCAACAGAATCAGTTTGCCCTGAAGGAAGATGGCAACATTAATATGAAGAGACATTGTTCTTAATTCATGAAGCTTTTATAGTTAGTGGGGCATACATATAAGCTATGCAAAATGTTACAATGATTTTATCTATAACTAAACAAACAGCTGATGTGTGATGGTCGTAACTGTAAAGGAAACAAGGTTGTGAGTACCCATTTCATTAATGTCATTCCATTTCTGTTCTCAGTACAAGATTAAATTAGGTCAGCATTACAGGAGTTCCTTACTGTGTGTGGCATCAAGCCAGTTCTTGCATTTCAACTCCTCCTGTAGTCTCTGGCTAGTTTGTTACATGGGACCACTTTAAATACTTTTAATGCCTGACTCACATGACTTAAGAAGTTGCACCCATTGAGCCATTGCTGTAAACTGCAATAGGCATAAGTTAATAATTTATACCTTTTTTAAAATACACAATCCTGTAAAAAATTCCACAATTAGTGTTTGAAGAGCACCTGGTTGACGATCTATACCTGGGTCATTTTGCCATTTACTTCAATGGGACCAGGATGTCACCTCCAGAATTTAGTAAAACATCAGCCAGTGTCTCACAAAATCTTATAAATCTCAATATAGTCATTTTATAGACTAAATTATACACACACTTCAATAGCTGTAGGCAGAGTGTCACCCAAGTCTTTTATAATTATTAAGTATATGCATCTCTTTTCTTGAAAAAATATCCTTTTAGTCATGTTTTACTAGGTTTATTATGATGATCTTTTCCCCCAAAGATTCATTTATATGAAAATTTGATCCAGGAGAGCAGCCATTTAACTCTATATCATACTGATAATTTGCACTTTTAAAAGGTTGTCTACCACCTCTCATAGAATTTGCATTTGCTGAGTCTGAAGGAGTGCTCTCGGCCTGACAAAGCAAAGCACAGCACATAAACTCATGACTGTCTTAGGCAAGTGAGGCTGAAGTCGGTGGGACGACTCACATGCTTAAAAGTAAGCATGTGCCTACGTACTTTGCTGGAGCAGGAAGAAAGTGCTCAGCTTGTTGCAGGATTAATTTAGCTTGAGTTTAGTCAAAGAGTGTTCTTGTCACCTCCTCAGGATTTTGTTCTTCAATTAGCAAGTCAAACTTTATTAACCTACCAGAAAATTACACCTCGCAGCCTTCTGGGGTATGCAAGTACTCAAACATTTAGACAGGTTACATAGTGCAACTGAGAACAGAGACTGGCTCTAGGGTATATATTTATTAGCCTTAAAATGCTTTAAAGTCAGTTCTACTGTATTATGTATCAAGTGACATGTAAATTCTCCACACTCTGAAATGACTAACTTCAAATCAAACTACTTCAGGCATTCTCTGTAGAAAAATAGTAACATAGGGTGTTATAAGCAAGTCAGCAGCACAACTCCTTGGCAAAAGCTGGTACATGGTATAGCACACAATCTGTATTGCCACTGCCAGAAGAAAGGCATGATAATTGCCTAATTTCTTCTAATTGCCCCAATAATGCAACAGACCTATTAAGTTGGGGGTTCTCAGAAGCTAGGCTTGTCTTATAAGGTCCCATGCTCCCAAAAAGGTCCAGACAGAGTCAGAAGTATCTCTCCTACAGTAACTGGCAACCAGTACAAATGAAAAGGGCTTCAAGCAGCTGAAAAGCCATCTATCACAATCACTGTCAGCTAGGTGATGAATGGCAGGTGTGGCAGCAGCCAGTTCTATCGCGGACTCTGCGGAGACAAGCGCTGCTGGTACTGCTGTCACTCTTTGTCATCCAGTGCCAGCTGAGTCCCCCAGCTGCCAGTTGCTACCATGCAAGGCATAAAACATACACTCCGAACAATCACAGCAGCAGTGCTGAGCTTATAGACTGCATTATTAATTAGTTTAATGACGCTCAGCCCTATTAGAAAGCACAAGATAATTGTATTTAATTTGGCCCAAGCGGTGCCAAATTTGATCAAAGCATCATCTCTTCTGTTCTGCTCTGTAACTATGTTTGTATTAATTTGCATCTGAAATAGGAGGAGCTGCTAATTCCTGCTGGGAATAGAGTTCTTTTTATTTTTTAAACAGTGTCATCTTTCACATCATGATGCTGTCGGAGACCTCCGCCTGCTGATAACTGCGTAATCTTTTCCTGTAGCTACAAATTAAAAGCAGGTTTACGACCACATGCTACTAGACACTCTAGGGCCCTGAAGCATGCAGCTCAAGAACAATTCATTCACTCAGCTCTCCCCCCATCCATGATGGAGGTAGAAACAATTGCATCATTTAATTTACTATTGCGATGAGGATATGGCTCATTGGCCCCTCGTTGTTTTGAAGATGGATTTAATTAACCTCCAATGAATCTTGCCAGCAAGCGTGGCAGCATCAGAAAGGAACTGGAGATGTCAAAAAATCAGCTGAAGAGGAGGGTAATCAGGACTGCTGAACCCAGCAGCACCGAAAGAACTTGTGATTAAAATTCTCAGCCCCCTCGGGGGGCGGAGGGGTATTGGGGGTTAATGCACTTCTTCTTCACCCCAGGGGATCTGGGTTCAAATCTGATTTAGATTAGCAGCAAAAATAAATGAAAGGGAGCAATTCCTAGTATCTACATATTTCTTTAATGCAGAAGCCATTTGTCATCACAAGAAAATAAATAACTGCAACAAATATACTGCTAAGTAAATATACAGTCCCTTAGGGAAAGAATCCGTATGCCTTTATAAACCAGGTTACAATATGAAACTCATCACAATGTCTATGATAGTAATTTATAATGGACACTTAGCAGGTGCCTCAGATGGGCTGCTGTAATTTGCCTTCATTAATAAAACTGTCCTTATTAGACCTGAAGTTTTATGTATTTTAATTTAATAAACCTTTATTACATTTCTATTTTACACAGGATCTTGTTTCCAGCAATGATTCCTCAAGATAGCTGAGTACATAACCAAAAGTTAGTCTTCATACGAGGCACAGTTATTTGTAATAACCCTGTTTAGCCCAATGATTAAAGACTTACAAGTCATTAAGAAAAATACTTCCTGTGAAGATTTATTTGGAGACTAAAAATGAAACAGCTTTTCTTTGGTAAGAGTAGCTTCACTTCACTGAACTGAAGGGGGATGAAAATTCTTCTGTAGTTTAAACACTGACAGCCATTAAGTTGCAAAAAGGACACCTATACAAGAACATATGAACGAAGAAAGAGTTCCTTTTTATGAAAAGGTTAGAAGAAAGTGAAAATGGACTGAAATGACAAATATTGTGAAGTAAGAGCTCAGAATAAGTGATAAGAGCACTTTCCCATACCTTGTAGCACTTTAATGGAACTTATTTTTAATTACTTAGGGCTATATAATAGGAGAGGACTAATTTTGGCCTGGTTGATCACCATACATCAGCGGATTTAAACTAGCGTGCTGTAGTATACTGGTGTGCCATGAAATTTTGTACAAAGGTAATGAAAATGTAAAACAAACATTGTTTCATCTTAAACAATATTCTGTCTGACCAAAATTACAACTCCTAAAACATGTGAAAATTAATCATCAAATTAAAAGCTAGGCATCGGTCTTTTAATTCTGAAATTTGAACACTCCAAATGCAAGTGCCAAAGGGCAAAACTGAGAAGATGTGGCTCCCCCTCCCCCCTTCTGGTAAATTTGAAACATGAATGCATCCGATCCTTCTTTAGCTTGTTGTACACACTATGTTGCAAACCTCTCTACTAAGAGCATAGCCACAGAAAATGTAAGCAAATGTATGTTTGTGAGCAGTTAATTCAGCTGAAAAAAGTGGGTGTGTGATGGAATAGTTTGTCTCATCAAAGTGTGCTGTGTTACTGAAAACCACTGCCATACACAGTCAAGCCTTTATTAGTTTGCTTTCTGCAGGAAGAGTGACCATCACAGAAGTGCCTCCATCAGCATACAAGTGGCTGTATCTTATGCCCTTCTATAAAATCCTATATGAATAAGGGCCATGCATATTAAATTCTGTTTACCACACTTAACAGTTCTATCAACTTAGACAGTAGGTATAACCATTACTCACTGACTGTGCTCCAGAAATATGTAGCATCTGCATCTGGTCCCAAACAATTCAGAGTTGGGATTGCAGTGTTTATTGGGCATGATATCACACCTGTGCAGATCTCTTAAAATGATGCCTAAATAAGGCTTTCATTTTAATTCATACTGGGGAAAAAACCATAACAAAACGCACACACCTAATTATTGAGGCAAAAATGGTATGAAAATATATCTTAGCTGCTGCCAGTTTTCACTATGTCAGCTTCTGTGATCACACTGATGCTTTACAATTCATTATTGCTGAGTTGTAAGAGGCAAGATGCGACGCCAACATCAAACAGGTTCAGAAAAGCCTGGCTAAATGGTCCGCACAACAATATGCATATTGGACATCTACTAGCAGCGTAAATAAATACCAAAGATGACACTGCAAATACAACAGAATGTATAACTGTACCCAAGAGTTGAGTTTTAGGCAGCAAACCACATAAACATTTATTCATTTAAATAAGCATACGGGAACACAATCATCTAAATTAGACACACGAATACTTAAGTACACTGGCATAGGCACTGTATAACACTGGGAGTAGGAGAACATTGGCATGGGTGGGACAAATGGTCACTTGCAAAAATTCTGAACTTTACGAGTATTTTCTATAGAGGGTATAAAAAGGCATTGTCAGGTTGTTTCAGGCCCTAGATTCAAATACTGTTAAAAGATGATGAAGAAAGAAAGAGGAGTGAATGGAGTCTCCTGTTTTTTCTCTTCAGGTCCCAATCACACAGCTATGATGAGGGAATGTGTTGAGGAGGTGTGGGAGATGCATAAAGACGTGGGAAAGTGTGAAAGGAGAAATATAAGAGAGTAGGAGAACATAGGAATGGGTAGGACAAATGGTCAGGAGGTACACAGAGGCATATAGATGGGGACATGCAACATGGATGGGTTACAAGAGGAGAACAAAGAACAAACTGAGGGCACAGCTGAAGAGATGAGGCAAGACAACACAGGGAGATGGGACAATTTCCAAAATACTCTGACCCCCAGATGAGACCAAGTGGAGATGAGTACCCAGAACATCCACCAAATGATTCTCACTATCATAACTCATCATCATACATTATTTTTAAAATCTGGTGACCCAAACCCCAAAGCGTCTTTCCACAGCAGGGAGATATAAATTAAGGAGAATCCTCCAGGCCATCCTGATTTAATGCAGAGATGGACTCAAAACGAAACTATAGACTGAACCACTGTTGAATTGTAGGGTAGTTTGCATGTAGATCCAGATTATGATCTAAACATGTAGCACTAGCTCTACCTACCTATGGTACGAGGTTGTGATTAGCACATGTGCTAAACGAAGAGCTCAACTGAAACAGACTATTGAAAATCAGAGGAGGGATTTCTTCCTCACAAGTACCATTTGGAAGATGACCATGAATTTCCTATTTTTTATTTCAGCTAGCTAATCAGGAACATTTATATATTTAGGAACTATTTTCTACATCCCAGCTTTTTTTTAAAAAATCATAAATATATTGCAGTCATGAAGATCTACTTTTGAATTGAATGTGTTACACCCCTGGGATTTTGTGTTACAAAAACCTGCTCTGTGTTTGGCATTTGTGTATTGATTTTAGTGTACTATTGAGAGAGAGCTATATAAAACTGTAGGATCCTACTGAATTTTGAACTAGAAGGAACACTGCCCAGAAGTCAAGCCAACATGCAATTAGATAATGGATGAGTTTGCTGGAATGAATGGCCCTCAACCTCAGCAACACAGGCTCCCAGTGAATGGAGCAGGGATGGTGCCTCCTCCTCCTCCCTGTATGCACCCTCTATCTCTATAGTTCATAACCATCATTTTTCCATAGTTCTGATGGAAGAAAAGGAGCTAAGGACTTTGCTGAGGGCTCCATGTCGAGGTTACTGTTCCTGACTGAGATTTGGGATCCTAATTCAGGCAGCTAACCAACCAGACTGGCCACATATGCAAGGTCCAACATTGCATGGTCTGATTAGCTGTAATGTCTTTGAATTGGCTGTGAAGGGGTGATCCAATTGCTAGGAAGTTTCTCTTCTGCTTCCTCCGCCAGGTCTCACCTTGTTTTCCCTTTTCTCAATCCTGCCATGTACTGAGGTACCTATAGTCTGGTCTATTCACCTCCATTGCTTGAGTCAGATTTCTGTTGCATACTCACTCGTGATTGTCCACTTGTGTTTGAAACTAGTACTTTATATACTTTATACTGTGCACATCGTGGAGGAACCCTGGAATTAGAACTGACTGGCTGCAGGGAGAGGAAGGAATTCCTACTTTACTATTGCTGTTTTCAGGCTGGGGATTTTTGGTCTCTCAGGTGAGCTTCTGCATTCTTCTGGAGTACACAAACAGTGCATTTGGATATTGATAATGCAGCTTATGTGTTTTGATAATCATTTTCATTTTAGCTATATTCTAGCAGGGAGCTCTGGCTGATATTGCTGCTCAGCTGTTCACATACTGAGGAATATGAAGCTACTGTAACACTCAGAAAGGCCTCACTGTTATAAAAGGATGGAAATTTGCCTATCTGAAGGTCCACAATAGAATGCTGGACTCAAAACAGAAATAGTGAGGCTGAGTCTAGTCCTTATGGTGGGACTGCCTCAGTGACATCCACCCTAGTGCTTGGGCAATGGATTTAATATAGTACACAGGGTCCTGTGGTAGCATCTTTTTCCAACACAGAGGCCTTGTCCACACTACAAAAGATAAGTCAGTCTGTGTTAGGTTGACTTATAGCCACCGCATTAATTACTGCAGAAGCTGATGTCCACACTACCCTCTTTGGGTTAGTGATGCACATCCTCATCAGGAGTGCTTCTACCCCGCTAAACAGAGAGCTGAGAAACTGGTGTGGCAGTTCATTTTCAGGGGTCTGGCTGCGACACAGGCTCCTAGTCAGTTGCTCCACTGCCTCACCTCTCTGTTCCCCACTGGGAAAAGGATCCAAACGCCTACACTTCCTACCCCAGCTACCAGCTGGAAGGGAATGGGAAGGGCAGCTGGGTTCTAGCTGCCTGGTTTTCTTGTCAATTTCATGGCACCACTGAACCCTCTCTTCTCTCCGCCCCATCAAAGTCCTGGCCGCAGACTCTGACACCAAGAACAGATCCCCAGCACTTGAAAAAAAGGAGGGAGTAAGGCACATAGCTTACCGGAGGCTGTCAACATATGGTCTTTTCGTGTTCTGGAGCAGCTTTTAGCCTCACTGGTTCCAGAATTGGGCTACAGATTCTTTTGTAAATGCTGTGGCCAATTTAACCACTGAAACCATATTTGTCTCTCTCAGTAATCTGGTATTGCACAATATTATCAATTTCACATTTCATGGGGTTATTTAGATGTGTTTTTATATAATTTAATATGAAGTACTACTCAAATGCTTTAATAGCAGATCTTTAGCATGATCCCCATTTTATTCAAGCAGTAGCAACAACTTAGCAGACATTTTCCAGTTTAAACCACATTTTCTGTTATTCTGTAAATGAGACTATTGATGATCAAAACTTCTATAATACCATAATATTCCAAAAGATATTAAAATAGATGTCTTCATTGCTTTGGCAGACTGATATGATAACTTCCATTTGCAGATATACATTCAATTTGTAGTTATGGAATGTACTAAGTTGGATTAAATGATGTTTTAGGATCACTTTAGGAATAAATTAACATATGGAAATGATAGATTAGTTTCATTTGAGCTATGCTTTTGCTCAAGAAAAATGTTTCCTGATTTTTGTATTAACCTATCAATTGCCAGAGGAAAAGTAATAGTAGAATAATGACTGCATGAAATGTAATGCATGCAAGGTTTGTTTCTTAAACATTTTTTAAAAAGCAGTTGAAGCAGAGCAATGTTCTAAAGATATGGAAAAATATTCAACTATGTCTAAGTGCTTCAGAAATAATTTTGCATTGTCTTTAATTATAACTATACTACAGATGGTAGTCTTATTCTGCAACACGGGTTTTAGAAGCACTCCACCTGCAAATGTTTACAGGTAATGAAGAGGAGGAGTGTAGTGGCTAGCACCTCTGCTTAACATGCAGAAGGTCCTGGGTTCAATTCCCAGGGGGTTGGACTCGATGATCTCACAAGGTCCCTTCCAGCCCTATGATTTGATTGATTGAAACATGAGAATTGAAGTTATGGATTTAGTTTAAATCCAAAGAGCACACAATAGGCACACAGTGCCACGATGCTGGCTTGGAAAGGCAAATGCTCTCACAGTCTATGTGATAGGGCTTGGAAAGACAGGAAAGACTGCCCTAGCTCATTTTGCTTGCAGACTCATGCCAAAAAATGATTCTTTAAAATGGTTTACTCAAAAGCAAATTATCTGCAATTCTATGAATTATGCACATGTTTATTTCATGTCTGCATGAGTGCAATTAAAAGTTATTAATTTCTACAGGTCATCCCTGCTAGGACTTTTAAGATCAATGTCCGCTGAAGCTGTGGCAGTAATAAAAATATACAGTCCTTATATGCACATTAACTTGTGTATTTTGAATATCAATTGCAAATAACATCTAATTTAAAAATACTGACTTTTTTGCCTTTCATAAAAGTGCCAGACAGCTTAGGAACTGGCCAGCACAGGCAACAGCAGAGCAGGCTTCCTCATCCTGCCAAGCGAACCCAGGTTTGTCCTGGATGCCATGCTCTAAGTATGAGAAGGGAGATGTGTACCACATCCACTTAAGGCTTGACCTCATTATGGCGATTGACAAAGGTTCCAATTAGTTCAAATTGGTATGACGATAATGTCATGGGTCATTTGATCCTGAACAAAGATATCCAAGTTGTTACACAGATGATGCCAAAGAGCTATCAAATAATATAAACAATAGCAATTAAAAACAAGCAAAAAAAAAAAGAAAGAAACTCCATTGATTTGATTAAAACCACTGCCTTGGAGGTAAAAAGCTCTAGCTTCTAATTTCATATAATAAAACTCTTTATTTTATTTAGGATATATGAATGGAGAATTACGTATTCCTGACTTGTAAAAATGAGAAATGTCTGTATAAAGTATGCCAGTAAGGAATAAGGAACTATTTAAAATATAACTGCATTGTCTTTAAATGTTCATGCTTTACTGACATAAAAACAGAGAAGTATGTTATATGAAAGGCAAGGGGAAGGGAGTTTGTCTGTGTGTTCCTTTGAAACTCAGAAATTGCCTTTTACAAAACCCCACCCAAAGAATCCTTAACATAATAACCTTTCTTCTGATATGGAAAGTGCATATACTTCCCTTTGAAGCCCCTCAGTCAGTTAGAAAGACCACTGTAGGGGTCACACAAGGTGGGCCTGGCCCTTAGAACTTCAACGTGGTGTCTTTGAAGGCTTCCAAGCTGAGGAGCTCAGACCACAAATATAGATTTCCCTGTGAGATCAGAACATTATCTAGTGCAGTCAAGCGGGAACTAGCATAGTATCATTTTTAGTTGCACATTGTTTTGTTTTTCAGTTGAAAATTATATTGAAAGTGATGTAAAAATGCAACATCTTTAAAAGAAGTAGACCTCAGTTTACCTTGACTTTCATGGGTTTTGGCTTGACACCACTGTAAACTTTTGGATTAAACTTCACTTCATTGACAGAAAAGGAAGAAAAGCTCTGTGTTTATATTCTCTTCTGGATAGCTCAATTGAGAGTGATTTTATTGCAACCACAAACTAGCTCTTCTGCTATGAAAATCCTAGAAGATGTGTGGGTAGAAAGTGAGATAGAAATGTCTTTATGTTAGAAAACCCAGATTTGTGAGATGACTATGTTTCCAACAGTCACAAATTATCTGGATTGCCTCCCCTAACTCTTGAATCATGAGCAGAGTGCGATGCCACTGTTCTCCAACACAACCAATTTCTTAATTAAGAATTGGAGGACCACATTGTCTCCAGATCAGCATCTGCTGAAAACTATTCTACTATTTATGGAGCCAAGGCCTCTGCTTCCTTCCAGTTAGACCATATTATATCAAACAGAGGTAAAGGTGTGGAAGAGAAGCAACTGAACAATGCAGCTTCATGATTTTTGTATTCATTTTTAAAAACACTTATTTTCAGTAACTTAAGTTAGTGAGATGTCATATGAAAACTAGCATGGAGGACATAAATACAGCCATAATAGAATGAACTTTCAGTTTAAGTTCTGGGACTTTGTTTTTTGTAGTACATAGCATGAGAGTCACTATTTTCATAAGCTTTAATATATGATCCAGACATTTAATCCATCCTCTCATGTTCATTTTAATATAAATTCTACTTCATTACTCCTGGAGATAGAGTAAAATGAAAGTAATATTGTTTCTTGGTGACAAGTGGAAGTCAGAGATCACATCTTATGGAGGAGGTTATGGGGATGAGGACCCTAGATGCTCTGCCTAATAAGAGTTTCCCTTAAAGGCCTTTTTCTTTGGGTATGAAAAATTTTATTTCTTACAAAAAGCATTTTATTAACAGAAGTACTAAGGATTCTTGTGACTGGGAAGAATCAATATTGGTATTCTTTTTTCTATTGCAAATACAGGCACTTTTAGAGAATCAAGAATCAGAGGATCTCACTCAGGGTAATTTTGTATCCTGAACCAGACAAAATAAACTGACTATACTAACTCAGGTTATGTTACCAAAGAGGGACACATGAGACTGGGAAGATATCCTGATAAGTTGCAATAGATTACCTGGTCTGTCTCTATTGCCCACAAATTTTTGAAGCACTGTTTTATTCTTCAGACTTACTTACAAAGGCTCAATGCAGGAGCTATAGGGGCTGAAGCCCTGGGCCCCAGCCTTAAGGGGGTCTCCAGGTGCCAGTCCCTAAGGCCCCTACCTGATCTGTCTCACACCCCGCCACCCTGCTCAGCTCTGGTAGGGTTTTGGGGGATGCTGGGAGGGCCTTTGTCCTGCCAGCACTGGGGGGCAGGTATGAGGACCTAGGGTCAGAGGCCAGAATCTGCACTTCTGCCCCACTCTATCCTTGGGCTAGCTGGTCTGCCCCCAGGGCAGGGTGAGCCCACGTGTGTTCCCTTTGTTTTGGGGGCAGGTCAGCTGATATGTGCTGCAGCCCCTGGCATGGTCTTTTGGGGCCATGGTCCTGCGGGGTTGCAGCAGAGGCTGCACTCTGTGCCAGCTGGCCACACCCCCAGCCAGACACAAGCGGCCAGGAGGGCCGCGAAGAGCAGCTTCTGGCCCCCATATCCCCAACCTTAGCCTGCCCCCATGCCACTCTGATGAGGGACCTGGTACCCAGGCTGGGGGTGGGCACCACCGGGTTGGGCAGCCCAGGCCCCTTAATCCAGCCCTACTTACTTAGGTAAGAACTGGAAAAAAAAAAAAAAAAAGCATCCCCAACCCAATGGAGCCATAACTACTGTTTATGGTACCTGGGGTGCCTTCCAATCAGAATGAGCCCCTTACAATGATCGGTGCCTCTGGTGAGCGGCGCAGGATGTGCCTTTTAATGGAGCAGCTCAATGGAGCCGCTCCAGCACCCCTGGGGCAAAGCCCTGCTCATCCTGCTGGACTTAGAGCCCTGCATCCTAAGGCTACAGCTCCTGGAGGCTTCTGTCTTTGCCTTTCTCAGTACTGAAAGGAGGATAGAGCCTTCACTTCAGACCCCTACTTCAGGGCCAACTTCAAGAGCTCATCTTTCTGCTGCCTCCTTCCTGCAGCTCCTTTCCAACTGAGCCTTTATTGAAAGCCTGACCTATCCAGTTCCCTCCAATAATCCAACAGGGGTAACTGGCCCTAAGTCCCAAGTCATACAAGGTTAGACCACCTCGTTACGTCTTTCTTGGCTAATATTTTCCCCCAATTTATGGAAAAAGCCTGATGCCCTGAGAGATTTAATATAGACTGCGGCAGTGTATTGCTGCCCAATAAAGGCAACAATATACCAGTATACAGATCTATATTACACTGCAACGTGCCAACTTCTGGTTGCTCCCGTAAAAGAAATATGCTGATTTACAAGTAAGGCAATGCTGGCAACTTAGCTCATGTAATCAGAAGTAACAGGAGGTGGTAAGGTGGTCTGTTTTTACCACTGGACTCTAAAGGGAATAGTGAGCATTCATCAGACAATCATTTTCCTGGCGTATTTGCAAGAAAGTATGAGATGATGCAGTTCATGGCTGGTACGCTACTTCACACAAGAGGGTCAAAGAGAGTGATCTAGCCTGTGGCTTGAATAATTTGAGACTAAGAAGAGTTATAAATCATTGAAAGGTGATGATAGGAATGCTGTTCATCTAATGGCAAAATTAAAACTAGTGTTCTGAAGATAACTTGAAAGAATGCAGTGTCTCCATCTGCGGGACCAGGAGTTAACCTGATGGTGCACTACTATGGTGGATGATCATGCAGAAAACACGATTAGCAATTCCCTAAAGAGGAGCACTGCCAACTTCTTGGAAAACTCCCTGTTTCCTGCTTCAGTGCTTGAAGAACTATAGATGAAAAGCCAAACCCCTGGGGACCTAAACCCTCCCTCATGCCAGGCAAATCAATCAAGAACATCTGCTCCAACAAACAGAGGGGAAAGGGCATTTCGGCATGTTAAAAGCACAAAATGACAGCCAGCACTGGATACCACTGTGTAGGCAGCCTTACAAATTTACAGATGGGGTCATGACCTTTTTACTAACACTTCCATATATCCTTGTGAAATAGGGGGGCAAAGAAAGATTTATGGGACCAATTCCACTCCCAAATTTACTGTAGTGAAGTACCTTTAAAAGTGATGGAAAACATCAGACACTGGTGAGTTGCTTTAATTAAACAAAATATATACAGAAGCATGCTAAAGTCTGAAATTAAAATGACATCTGATCTGTCACAGCGTAAAACCGTGTGTGGTCTACAACAGTCACAGCAGGAAGGAGGGTAAGCTGCTTGCCCTCAGTGAATGACAGAAAATAATTCACTTATGGTGACCAATGAGATGTCCTACCTCATTCACTCATAGTAACTTCATTTCTTTTTGTTACACAAGAAAAAGTAGAGAAGGTACACTTCCGCAATCAAAGCCCTCACTTGCCTTCCCTGCGAACCTTGCTAAGTTTTATCATCTGCTTAGCCCTAAAATATCATGCTCCTAAGACTTCATCATCCTTATTTTAATTCGTTATTCCATTAATGCTCACCCAGTTCTATGTAGTCCCTTAATTTGCACTTACGCATAGGTTTAACTTTAAACACATGAGTACAGTTGCTGACTAGTCAGGCACCTAGCAAATGTTTAAAAGACTGGTGCTTTAATATAGACTCTAAAACTGTTCTAACTTTTTAGCATAGGCTACATTTTCAACCTACAGGATACCTACAGTTACTGCAGATTTCTTCAGACCCAAAACTCATCACAATTAATTTTTACAGGATGATTTTGCCTCAGAGAAAGGAAATATACTATTATTATTCTCATTTGTAATAATACACCACAATATAGTCACAATTAATATTTTTGATATGTATAAAGATGGGAGCATTTCACTAAGTAGATGTCACTAACTTCTAGCAGCACAATAACAGCAGAAAGACAGAAAGAGATGACAAGAAGCCACCTTATACACCAGTGGTTTTCAACCTGTTTTCATCTGCAGACTCCTAAAATATTTCAAATGGAGCTGCAGACCTTTCAAAAATATGTCTAATAAGCACATTTTGCCACTCTATTATAAATGCTACATTTTGACCAAATTTATAAATGGAGGATGAGTTAAATATGAATGATTGTAATTAAAATAAAAATAAGAATTAAACATCATATTTTAAAGTGAACAAAACACGAGCAAATCTAAATATTACACATTCATTACATGGGGATATGTCATGTGCCTGTTTTATTAATCAATACACAATCTACATTTGTCTGTCTGTCTTTTGGCAACTCTTTTAGGAAGGGGGGAAAAAAAAACAACCGCAGGCAATTAGTAGCAAAAGTCCTACATCAGCAGAATATTTTTTAGAACTTTTGCAAAACGTTTTATCAAAAAAGTACTTTTTCAAAAGAGTAGCTATAAAATATTTATGTTTAAAACATATTGTACAACATCTTTGTTGTACTGTACAAAATAATTGAGTCTGCTCGTCTCAGTGCAAGATCGTATCAGCACTCGTAAGAAGGATGTACCTATTTTATTGTTAAAGACATCTGGTTACAAAAGACACACCTTTTTATTAGTGAGGACACTAACACTAAAACTTACCAACTGTAATGAACAAGGGTTAACTTCACTTACATGAATAGACCCATGAGTGGCACTACTCTGCAACATGAGGATTTGCAGGATCAGGCCATTAAGTTCCCTGCGCCCTTATTAGAAAACCACCAAAGCAAGTCAGCACATACTAGCAGTCTCTGATAAGGAAACACCCAGGAAAAACTATGCATGCATAGAGGTGTTGCAAGTCAGGTTTGTGAAGCATTGGCTGATACCTGAATGGAAGCTTACAGTGTTGTGTTATTGTTACTGTCATGACAGCTAAAAATTCACCAAAAGTTAAATTAAAAGGCATATTCCTGACCAGATGATAGACATAAAATAGGCTTTTGTAGGCCATATATTACCATTTGAGTACTCTCTAATTCCTTTTCTCATATCATTCTTATATTATATGATGTATTTTCCATTTGACAACTGCAGGGAATTCTGAAATAATAATACTATTTTAAGCCCCAAACTGACTTAACAAGGAAAGTCACAATTTACCAGGGCTTTAGCTAAAAGACTTTTGTGGCTTATATGGTCACGGCAACATAGTGTCACCAAAACTAAAGATCTGATAGTGTTTACGTTTTGAATTCTTGTTTTAGGAAGATTTACAACACAAAGTGCCAGCATAATCCACTTTTAGAAAGTTGTGCACAAGCATATTTTGTATATTTTCCCACTAATAATGGGACTGTTCCATTTTAAACTCACTCATACTGAACAAATTCACATGGGTATTATTTCCCTTTTATTGTCAATTAGGTGCTTCATCTGAAGTGGGTCCCACATTCTTTTGGTCAAGTCATGACTTTGCCATGAGCACTGTGCACAGGGGCACATATTGTTGCCTATAATTGGCAGTCACTTCACCTATTTACCAGACTGCAAGCTGAAGAGGTAGAGAATACTGCCTCCAGCCACTTTCACAAAGACAGCTCGCTTCCACACTCTGCCCTAGTCTACACTTAGGGCACTTTTCGGCAGCAGTCAACTAGCATTTATGCAAGGCCTGTAAAACACCTTGCGTAAGTGCCAGTGACTTTCTAAGCTGCCAGAACACACTTGGGAGAGCTGACCACAAACCCCTTGCTGTCAGCTTTCCCCTACGTCTCCTGAAGGCCAGGACTTCTGGCACCAACTTCCAGGAGTGCAGCAGTAAGTTTATACTCACTGCTAAGTGCTCTTGGAACACCAGGCTGATGGTGGCAATTTTGCCGCCGTCAGTGTAGACACAGCCTCTGTCTGCAATTAATGCTGCATACCCAGTGCAAAGTCATCTTATGTCTTTGACTCCTTGGATACATTTGAGAGGTAGCACATATGCAAAACTGTCAACCACCATCCTTTAAAAATGATAGTCTTCATGATTACAGGTGTTTTCTCTCACTTTTTTTGTCCCACTCTGGTCAAATAAAACAGGGTTTCACATCTGGAATCTTGCAGTAGATTCTCTTAGTACTAACAAAAGACTTTGAAATGTTTAGAAGATAATATGCCTAAGCAACAGCTTTTTTTCTAAAATTTTCTGCATTGTACATCACTGTGCCAAGCCACAGATTACACTCCTACTGTAACTCAAGTCTATCGTAAAACAATTGCATCTTCCCAGTATTTGCTACATTTGTTATGTTACTGAGATTCTTTTTCTTTTTTGCCAGTTTATTCCTCTGGATAACACATTTGTTCATGCATATACAGACCTCAGACTCACCAGAAGCATGGGACTGTTTTATTGACCCCCCCCCGCCGCCCCCTGGGTTTACTTCAAACAACAGTGAAGCAGAATTTCCTAGCAAAGAAATCAATGTCTTAAAATTAAGGTTCCCATAAAATCTTTAGTATATTATAGTCTAATGATTTATTGTTTATTAATTATAAAATAATAACATTTTGCCATCTGATTTAGTACATCATACTTGTGTGAATGGAGTCCATATTTGAAAATAGAGCTCACATCCTCTCTTTCAATGGATCTACTGAGAAACACTTTAGAAATACATGATATTCTGCTACTGTTTGGATATGGTATTCTATAGCTCAACAAACGGCATCTGTTGCTTGTAGAATCTTGGCAGATGCTATCTCACAAGGTATGGAAAAACAGTCAGTGGGAAAAGCTGAGATAGATTTATTAACATAAACAGAGAACAACACCTTAGATTAAGTCTTATGACACTAGTATTTTACAGACTTCCAAGGCAATCAAATGAATGCTTAAGATGTTTGCATGTGAAGATACCCAAAACATACAAAGGACACCAACCTTCTTGAAATGTTCAAGTCCAGTTTGCATCCTGCTCCCTTTAGGTACCAAACCACAAATTCAAACTGCTGTACAGTTGCAATATTTTGTAAAATCTGACTGAATTAACACTGAGTACCAGCTGGGGAATCATAATCACTCAGTTCCTGTTACCTGCTTTGTTACTGAATGGGTGTCTGACCAACGCCAACTTTCCATTGACTTCAGTGAGAGTTATAGGCTACTGCTGGAAAGGACGGCAATATTTAGAAATTCATTTATAAAGTGAGTGGAGTGCTTTCTGCATGGAAAACACTAGACAAACTCAAGTCATTAGGGTTCTGTCTTGGTACATTTTTAACTGGAAAGTTCCAAAGGGGCAGCTGTGTAAGTCTAACTCAGTAAAACATAACTAAGCTCTTTCAATTTATACCTCAGATTCTGCTGTATCCTCTAAGAACCTAAACCATATCATATAATCTTTCCAAAGCAGAATCGTGTACATCTATTTTCAGTCCATTTAAAACCCTTTTATGTGTTAAGATGGTGCTACACCTTTTGCCAGCACTTTCAGTTCTATGAAATGATTTGTACATGACACAGCCAGTTCTTAATCTTCTAAATCCTATGTAAATATCAGTTCATTTCACATATTCAGTGCAGAAGTCTACAGTGTTAAGGTTGTGACTTAGAACACATGGAAAGAAATCAAAGCTCAAATTTTCAAAATAACTGTCACTATGCCTCTTTGAGTACATACACTAACTCAGAAGGATCTTTTGTTACATGATCATACAGCATAGGACAATACGGAATACTAGTTTTGCAAAAAAGCAATGAAACAGAAAACAATCGCAATCTTTCTAAAAGAGCTGTTCCACAAAGCATGTACAAAAATGTTTGATTTTTGTTCATACTGCACTTTTTCTATAACCTTTGGGGCACATATGTAATAAACATTTATTGTTTGTGAAGCACTTTGAAGATGAAAAGTGCTATGTCAGTACTATGCATGATTATTAACATTTCTTATTACTGTGTATTTATTGTGTGAGTCACATATTGTGACCCATTTTTAATGTTATTACTTCTGTCAAAAGTGAATCACTTTAAAAGATTTTGAACTAAAAAAATCACACTGGCCAGCTGACAGTAACTAATGGAAAAGTAAAGCCTAAAGGTGATTTAAATCTATGAAGTAAACCAAAATGATACATAAGATTATAATTCTACCTGCCACACTAGCTTAACTTTTTGGGTTTATGATGCCATTAGAAAACCCGCCTCAACTTAAGAGTCTCCTTATTTTTAGTTGTTAACCATTACTGTTCATTTAATATGTACTTAGTACTTATATAGCATTTTACATTTAAAAGTGCTTTACAAACATAATAATTGTCAGTTAGAATAATGATAAATTACATTTCACATCTGTTTAGTGTCATTCTACCAAAGACTCAGAAGGCCAGGATTTCACTTTAGGAGTCCTGACTATCAGTTTTATACTCTGATGCTAAATAATAACTCCCTCTTCTGAGACCAATGTTTGAAAGAGAGTTTACAGGAAGAAAAGGTAAATAATGGAATATCCTGACAAGACTATTTGTGGAAGCTCTGTCTCTGTAGATATTCAAAAAGAGAATAGATAAGATCTCAATCTTCCACAAAGGTAATCCCATACCTGACAGATGCTGGTGTAACAGAGAGGCAGCACGTGGACCACTAGACAGCCTTCTAGATCGTCTCTATTTTTAACATCTAGGTATTTTCTCGAATTTAGGTTTTTCATATTGACATAGAAATAAATTTTTTTAAAAAATATTCTAGTTTCACTTTTGTTAAGAAGGAAAAGAAACAAAACATATGTTTAGCCATTAAAATGTCAGCCTTTTTCTAATTACTTCCTTAAAAATGGATTTTGATCAATTTTTGTAACTTGTAAGTATGATGCATCATATAAAGAAATATGTGTACTTATAATACATATGCATACTTATGGAAATGTTGTGAGCTACTGTCAATATTTCTAACTGAATCAAATATAAAAAAATCAGAAAATTAAGAAAGTAGTCATTATGGGTTTAATCCTCACGGATTACCTTGGCAACAATAGAAGCTTAGTGTATTCAGCATCTCTCAAGACCAAGTCCTATAAACAGGACTGGTGAAGAATGACATGTTTTCTCATATGTAATTGGGCACAGTTACATCAGTGTATCTTGACCAAAGTAAATAAATAAATAAAATAGCATGGACTATTCAAAAACTGATTATTCTATAGCCTACTCCTTTCCACAAACATGGAAGTTACTGGGGTAGTACCAGTGTAACAGACAAGGATATGCTACTTCATATACACCATAGAAAACTGGAGTGTCAATCAGTCCTTGAACTTCACTTCAATTAAAATATTTAACTACAGTCAAAAATTATTCCAGTGACTACAGCACTCTAAGATGAAGGTTCATCTAAACTCTGCCTGTCTATTCTGTGCTGCCATGCGACACATATCAACTTTTCAGCAGACTCAGAACTAATGGCATGAAGAATGGGGGATCCGTCGCTTCTCTAGGCAAAGGTACTTTGTTTTTGAGTGCACAGCCACAGCACTTCCTGATGCTTAAGCCACATAGAAGTATTAACCTTTCAGTTAGAACAGGGGTCTCATACATGCAGCCTAAGGGCTGCATGTGGCCCCTAAAGCTATTTCCTACGGCCCTTCAATGACACGATCATTACTGACATTTGCAATATCGTTGTATGAAAAGGTTTCAGTGGTGTGGCCTTCTACAAGTCCTCATGAGGCCCTCATGGTGATTTGAGTTTGAGACCCCTGAGTTAGAATATGCACAGTTGCCCTCAAAGATGGCAAAAAGATACTAAAACTTTTCTGAGAATTAAAGAGGGTAAACAGGAGATTAAAGTGGTTGTTAACCCTGGGGATACCAGGAGCTGAGCTTTAGCAATAAAGTCAAGGTAATCTCAATTTATGAAAAGGTTTATTGCATTTTCATTGACTTTAGACAAGTCTTCAGTTCATATTTGCACACTGAGGGGTTGACGTCACAAAAGTGTGCATAAATACAGCTATTTATATTTACAGAGTGTGCGGGTTTTGTGGAATTCTGTCACAGAAGTTTAAGAAATATCTCTAGTGTTATATCATTTTCCTCATTATTTACACAGTCAAAATCACAATATTTAGCTTAAAAAAATAAAGCCCCAAAGTCTTTATGAGGTATAGTAATGATAAACTCAAGCTTAAAATAAAATTTTGGTCTCATGGCTGAAAGCCCAACTCAATGTAGTTTGCACAAACAGCTTAAAAGCATTTTAGAGAACAGAAAACTCCATTTCAGACCTGAAGACCTGGATTTTGGTCAAAACACAAATCCCACTAATCACCCGCTTGCAATTCCCTGTACAGACAGCCACAATTCCTTCTGCCCTGTGAAGAAGACAATCACAGAGCCATATTTTGCAGCGCATAGGAATCTGCAATCCACCTGCATGTTGTACTCAACAGAAATGCAGTGCATCAGTTACATTCGGGGCCTCGCTCCAGTGAAATGTGGTAGGGTGGAACTGCTAGGATCTGGCTCATAGTTATTGTAATAAATTCATCATGTTTGAGATATAACTTAAAACTCTCTGAACTGAGAGAATCACTAGCTGGCAAATGAACATCCTGCAGGGAGTAAATTGTCCTCCTAATCCACAGAAATGCTAATAGTGGCACTGAACCTTTACTGCCTTTCTGGACAAAAACAACTTGGTTTTCTTACAATAATGACATAAATATCAATCTTGCTGTCCTCAGGTGTTTGGTTACCATAATGCAACTGTATTCTCAGGAGACTGAAAACCTTTAGTGCCTTTTGCTACCTCAGCTAAGTTATTTTATTATTTAATCAGATTCTTTCAATGATATTTTTAGTTTCCTATTAGATGTTCACATTGAAAGTTCCTAAAAGTATTCTTTGGCAAGTTTAATGTCAATATTAAGATTGCCTTAATAAGTAATTTTCTGTTTTTCTCACCAAAGGGAAACAATTTTAGAAATGAAAACCCATAGGTAGCATCCAGAGGTGAAGCAAGGAGTAAGTCCTACCTCTACTACTGACTTGGAATCCAGCCGAAAGTTGAAATCTCCAAAGACAAAATATGAAACCTTCTCAAACCGCTGATCTCTAATTCTGGAAAGGCATACAAAATATATATTAATTCCTGTACATTCAGCTTCACATGTTAAAAAAGATAGCTTTTATTACCCTTCACAAAAAACATCCCTGGAATTTTAATTGCAAACTAGTAAAATATATTTTAATGAAAGCTATATATTCAATAATTACATTTCATTTTTAAGCATAGGTTTAGCAAGATCATTCTTGGAACAGTTAACAACAGCATTAATTTATTTGGAATAAAACTTTATAGTGACAACTTGTCTGATCTGTGCTAAGTATCCAGATGTCATGCAGTTCTCTTTCTTTTTCCTCAAACCCTGGTGGGTATGGGTTATTCACTTTTCCCAGTTAAAACAGGGGGTTTGGATGTGGATAACCTGGCTGCAGTTCAGCCAAGGCAAGTGAAGAGCTGCTTGAAGGCCAAGGAAAGCATCCTGAGGCGATGGCAGAGATACTGACTAACTCCACTGATAGCTCAATACCTCAGGCAATCAGGCCCTATGTGTCTCATGATAGATACCTAAAAATTGTGATGTGCAAAATTTTTGAAAACAACCACCTTAAACTCTCTGTTGCTTCAGTCTGACATGTGTAAAAGAGGGGCCTCCTGGTAAACAAGGAGTCCTATGGCATCTTAAAGACTAACAAATTTATTTGGAATTAAACTTTTGTGGGTTAGAATCCACTTTATCAGATGTTTGTTTTGCTAAAACAAACTAACATTGCAACCCCTCTGGAACTTGGGGTCAATAATATTTCCCCGTGTTTATTCAGGACATAGAGATCTGTGGATGAAAACTGCTATAGGAGCGCTAAGAATTCTTTATTACTACTGCTCTATGAAGTCCTATGAAGCCTGGATTATGGCTCACTGAGAAATCTCCTCTCACCTTGTGTACCATTATCACATTTGAGACACGGCAGCTAAAAATCCTTAGATTTGCTTGTGTGTAGGCCAGATGATCTTGCTGGAACGCCTGGGACTCTGGAATTCGCTATCACCAAGTCAGTTCACATTTGGGATATTATGTAAAGAGTATACTTTTTCTCAGGTTTTTGACCAGACTTGGGAGTTGAGTGAAGAGTGGCTTTATTCTGTTTTAAGTCTTTTTTTTTTTTTCTTTTTAACTTTATGCCAATGTCAATGATTTAATGCAGGGATTCTCAAACTTTACTTTGTGGATCCCCACTGAATATATTTCAGGATGTGATGGACCCTCTCCTCCCCTCCAAAAACGTGATACCCTCCAGGCAACGTCACCTTACTTCTGAGGATGGCATTGCCTTCAGAGAAACCAGCCAGCAACCACTGCTCTCTGGCTACCCAGCTCTGAAGGACTCTGGCTGTCAGTGATGCATGGCACTGACAACTGCAGCCACAGCATGTGTGTGAAGAGACAGCTTGCGACCCCCCTGATAATAACCATGCAGCACCTTTAGGGGTCCTGACTCCAGTTTGAGAACCCTTATTTAATGCTCTTATAACCTGTACATTGTTCTACAAGTCTTGGAACTGGCCAAATCTTCCAATTTTAAATAAAATCAACTAACTCAGTCACTGAATCAGCACTTCATTCTGAAAGCAGGGACCAACTAATCAACCTCCTATTATGAACTACCAAAGATATGAAGAAAATGACCAAAATATCATGGCTACAATTAGGGGGAAAAAATCACTAGTCAAAAACCACAAAATACTGTTACAACCATATTAGAAGCATAGGCTAAAACAAAGAAATCATACATCTAAGGCACTCCATTAAGTGTACGCTGAAAGTAAATAAATATATGAACACGGTGATGCCAGAAATCTCAACCAAGTGGCCCACATGGATAGTTAAAGAATTACAAAGAAACCTAAATTAAGTGGCCTTCTGGAACTATAATGTTCAGGTAGCAGACATTTCTTTAAAATGGCTTTAAAGGTTTTAATAAATTACCCCCATTTGGACATTTCAAAGCTATAAAGTAAGAAAACACCAGGGTCTTTAAATGAGATACTGCTTTGCTTGTAAAGTATCTCTCCATGTTTTCACCCAATGGCAATCTATTACATAAACAATATTATTTCACTGAAAAATTCATGTACTGAACCTATGACAGTGATTATTTGAAGCAAAGTCTTCTGCAAAGAGCTATCCTTTTCTGCTAAGAAAATCTCCAAATCCTCCATTCAATTGACAAATTATTGCAGGTACTATTAATAAATACTATCTACTGTCAACCGCAACCTACCAATAAGAAAAATCTGTCAGTTTTGACCTATACATAACATTAGTTTGATTAGTCCCTTCATGGTACTTTAAGTGAAAATGAGAACTTAAAAGTTAAACCATTTACATTACCACAATGTGCTCACACTATCATTGCAAAATCTGATATATGATTTGTACACAAGAAAAAGCTTCCTTTGCTTTGCCAACTTTCCTGATTCATATCCCAATTTTGGCTTTGCTTGGCGCCATCTACTACTGACAAAAAGTTGAGAGATGTCACTGTAATAACTTCAAGGTCTAAAGATGTCCTCTTAAAACAAATTGGCATTATGAAGACAAAAGTCATAAATCCTATGCAAACATGTTTTCAAATAAACATGCTGTGCCAAAAACTGCCAATTAGAAATTTTATAACTAAAAAATCGTAGAAAAATCCCAGTCAGTCAATAACAAAATAGCAACTAGAAAAAAACCAATCACTAACAAAATAGCAGACTGTCAACACTTAAAAATAAGTTATTAATTAATACATTTAGGGAATCAAAATCTTACTGTAAAATCAGGACAAATAAGACAAACAATATTCAAGTATTACTTGCTCATTTCAAAGGGTAGCATAATGATTGTATCAGAACAGAAGATAGTTTAGCAATACCCCTATCAGCTTCCATTTGCCTCTGGTATCCAGTCTCTTAGCATTAAGAGCACTTGACCCACAGCACTCAACCCCAGAACACACAAAGATAAGAGCAGCCAGAGAGAGGCCAGTCATTCACTTCCTGTAAGTGCCGGAACTAGGTATTTTGGTGCCCAAGGTGTGCCTGGAGCAAGCAGCACAGAATGCGCCCTCAATCCAGAGGTAAAAAAGAGCTGCTTGATATGGCAACTCTGCCCCAGCTGCCATGTCCTAGTTATGGCCCTGCTTCCTTTTAACTTTATTCACACTCCTGCACTCCCCCAGACTGCCATACTTAAAATGTTTGTACTGTGGCATTTTGAGTTGTTTGTGCTGTTGCCATAATTGGAAGTTTGCGTACAGCTGGTTACTTGAGATGATTAGTTAATTAAATGTATTTCTAAATACTAAGATTTTTTTAAAGGTTTTCATTAAAATATTTTTGGTTGTTATTCTTTCTTAATACAACCATTTACATCTACCGTAAGTCATCACTGCATTTAATGAAGAATATTCTTTAAATACAGTTGCAATAACTGCAACCACCCACACATAATACCTCAATGTTCACAGTCAGTATGTCTACACTGCAGTTAAACACTCGTGGCTGGCCCATGCCAAATGAGTTGGTTGGCTACAGATCAAAAACGTTCTGGAATGGCCAGTTTCCAGAGGGCCATGGTGATGGACTACAGATTTCTATGCCGTCACGGTTTTGGGGTCGCTTCTTCCCAGATCTCAGAAGAAGGAGCCCTGCCTGGAGTTCTCTCACCACTGTTGGCCATCCCGGTTCTGCAAAGCAGAATGAACTGCTCCAATCAATCCATGCTGATTTCCTGTGCCAGAAACAGCACTGAATGCTACACACGTGACCCAGGAACTTGTCCTCTCATTTCAACAGCTTGGCATATTTCTGTTCTTCTGCATCACCCTGATGCCTTCACTGCAGAGTAACTGCTTCCTGCTGCAGATGCTGCTGCTTGTAGAATGTTCTCCTACATCCAGGTTATCTAGTTGGTATGAAAGTCCAGTGCCAAATTAATCTGGTTCTGAGTGTTATAACACAGCTGAAATGGCCTGGCAAGATTCAGGTTTGCCAGCATTATTGTGTGAAGCTTTGCTGGGTCCATAACGGCCAACAGCAATTCAAACATGGCATGAGCCCCTCCAGAAATGAAGTAGGGTATTTCTTTTAAAAATGTAAACCAACCTGGTTTCCCTCAATACATAGCGAAAACAATCCCAGGTAGTGAAAACAATCCCACTCAGCAGAGATCATGGGATACCTGTGGAGAATTTTACATTTTAGGTCACAGCAAAGTGCTGCTTGGAGTTCACAAGATGTGAACTGAAAATGGAGCAGTCATTCCTGTGTGTATGCTATGGTGTGACCCACATACTGCCAGTTTCCTGATGTGCATCCAAAAGTTTCATGTGAAGGCTGACCACAAAATTAAATCCACTGTGTAGACACAGTCCAGTAGACATTAGTGACTGTCACATTACTTAAGAATTCCATGCAAACTCACTCGTAAATTCCACAAATGCTAGAAAAAGGCTATAATCCCCAGCCAGCCACATACCTATCTTTAATAACATTCAAACTGGTTAACTAAAATATGAAGAATTGCCCTCAGTGCTAAGAGCTTTCCTTATTCCCAGGAAACCAGAATATTAGAGAGACTTCTGTAGTCTTGCTACCCTGAGGACCTAATTCTGAAATCCTTATTTTCCTTCCAGTGATCTCCATTAAAAATCAATGGAACTGTCAGCAAAAAAAGCTACTTCTCTTGATTAAGACTGCAGAATCGGGGTGCAAATTAGCAGAAGAGGAGATGGACCAATCAGGCTAACCTCAATCCCTGGAAAAATCATGGAGCAGGTCTGCAAAGAATCTATTCTGAAACACTTGGAGAAAACTAGAGAAGTCAGTAACAGTCAGCATTGATTCACCAAGGACAAATCATGCCTGACCAACCTGACTGCCTTCTATAATGAGATGACTGGCTTAGTGGATGGGGGGAATAGGCGTTGACGTGATATACCTTGATTTTAGCAAAGCTTTTGATACGGTTTCCACAGCTTTCTTGCCAGCAAGTTAAGGAAGTAGGGTTTGGATGAATGGACTGAAAGGTGGATAAAAAGCTGGCTAGATCATCGGGCTCAGGAACTAGGGATCAATGGCTCAATGTCTAGTTCAGTGGTTCTCAACCTTTTGTGAATCATGACACACAGCATACTGCAGCTACTGGACACACTGGCTCACCCCGTCCAGGCCAAATCCAGCCATCTCCCTGGCCCTCTGCACCATACTTACTGTTGTGTGGTGACACAGTAATGTGTCCCGACACAGTGGTTAAGAACCACTGGTCTAGCTGGAAGCCAGTAACAGGCATAGTACCCAAGGGATGGTCCTGGGGCTCATTTTGCTCAACTTCTCTATTGATGATCTGGATGATGGGATAGATTGTATGCTCAGTAAGTTCACGGATGATGCCAAGCTGGGGGGAATGGTAGATACACTGGAGGGTAGAGATAGGATTCAGGAAGACCTAAACAAATTAGAGCATTGGGCCAAATTAAATCTCATGAGGTTCAACAAGAACAAGTGCAAAATCCTGCACTTAGGATAGAAAAATTTCATGTACTGCTACCGGCTGAGGGCTGACTTGGGGATTATGGTGGACTGGAAGCTTGATACAAGTCAACAGTGTGCCCTTGTTGCCACGAAGGCCAGCGGCACATTGGGCTGCATCAGTAGGAACATTGCCAGTAAACTGAGGGATGTGATTATTCCTCCTCTATTTGGCACTGCTGAGGCCACATCTGGGAATACTGTGTCCAGTTTTGGGCTCCCCACTACAGAAAGGATGTGGACAAATTAGAAAAAGAGTTCAGAAGAGAGCAACGGAAATAATTAGGGGGATGGGGCACGTGGCTTATGAGGAGAGACTGAAGGAACTTTGCTTATTTAGTCTGCAGAAGAAAAGAATGATGGTGGGTTTTGATAACTACCTTTAACTACTTGAAGAGATGCTCCAAAGAGGAAGGAGCTAGGCTATTCTCAGTAGTCATGGAGGACAGAACAAGGAGCAATGGTCTCAGCTGCAGCTGGGGAGGTCTAGGTTGGATATTAGGAAAATCTCTTTCACTAAGAGAGTGGTAAGGCACTGGAACGAGTTGCCTAGGGAGGTGGTGGAATCTCCATCTTTGGAATCTTTTAAGACCCAGTTGGATAAAACTCTGTCTCGGATGATTTACTGGGAGTAGTCCTGCTTTTAGCAGGAAGTAGGAGTAGATGACCTCATGAGGTCCCTTCCAGCCTTAATATTCTATGGTTCTACAGTAAAGGAAACTGTCTTCTGTTGCTCAAAGAAAGAAGCAACACCTGCATTAGAGGCATCAGATTGCAATAGAAAGCATAACTCAGTATGCAGTGCTGTTTTGTGGAAACAAAGAAAAAAATTCAGGTGTTTGGGCTAGAATGAACAGTCTCTGAAAAAGTTTCACTCCTCTTGAACCTGCAAATCTGTGCAGTTCATCAACTGTCAAATACCTGGAGAAATGAGAAAACACACCCAGCAAGAGAAGAACGGATGTTTCGGTTTTTTTTCAAACAAGATAGGGAAGCTTTAGAAGTTGTACTTCAGTATTTGCCATTATCACAATTCCCTTTGAACAGACCATGAATCAAATAATCCTTTAAAAGGTTGCAATGAATCACCCAATAGAGTGATAAATCTGAATCATGTAAAAAGAAACCAGCCAACCCATGTCACTATCATTAATTTAAGGTTTCTTAGGGGGAGGATCTAATGTTATTTCATGTAGCCTTTATTTGCTGTCTGTATCCGATTACCAAAAAGAATAATACACTTTAAGATTTTAGTTCTTTCCATATAGTCTCTTTTTTGGAGCAGTTTATGGCAGGATATGGGACAGCATACTAGTGGACAAAAATGTGACTGATGCAGAGAATTACAAAGTTTTTTAGCTTTATATAAAAGGGCAAACTAAAATGCCGTCAAGCTCTAAGTTGCATTTCTGGTGACCCCTGCATCAAATGACAACAGAAAGCTCTCCAAAAACAACTACACTCACTCCTGCTACAGAAAGATTTTCCTTTGAATTGATTGGGAATAACTGTAAGTGAACTTTGTTATTAACTTACTGAATGACCTGGGTAGTGCTCTTATGCTTAGTATCTGTTCACCCTCTATCTGCTTAATTTTCAGAGTTATAAATGTTAATGGGCATAAAATTATCCATACTTCTTTAGTCCAGTCAAAGTATCGGACTCAGTGATGACCTCATTAGGCAACAAAGTCACAAGCTACGAAATGCCACAGAGATTAGTATTTCCTTTCACCTTTTCCAAATGAATAGACAGTTTAATTTCATATAAAGACCTAAGCCTTAGTCTATACTTGTCCCACTTTTTGGCAGCAGTCGATAGGAGATATGCGAGGCACATAAAATAACTTGCGTATCTCCAGATGACTTACTAATCCCTTGCCACACACTAGGCTAAGCTGACTGGAAATGCCTTCCAGTCACCTTACAGCAATTCCAGTTCCAGGGCTGGAGTTGCTATGGGGATTTCCAGAGTGACTGAGTGGGTCTACACAGACCTCTCTGTCACATCCGGAAGATTGTGCTGACGCTGGCGATTTAGATTAAGTAATTCTTGTATTAATGGTAAAGAGGGACCTATCCATGCTGGTGCTGCGCTCATTCATGTATGTCACTGGGAAATAAATCATGGTTTTTGGCACTGTGGTCAGCTGGGCCATCCTATGATTCTTTCCCAGTGAACTGTGGGAGAACTTTTCTGTCTTCTGGACACAGAAAAATTGTTCGAAGTCAATGGAGGACCACCAGTACTCAAATACTTTAGTCTACATCATCATTGCAAAGTGGGTAGATTGGCACTTGCATTTTAGCTTATAGCCTCAGACATGGGTTAAGAACACCAGCAAAACTAAGCAGAATCAGTGCTTAATTTGTGCCCTGGCTTGCTAGGGCATAGCACTACCACTTCTAGGCTTGGCAGTTCATAGCCCCAGCATTTCTAGGCTTGCCACATCAGTTCTGAAAGTAAAACTTTCTTGAGCCCTGGTACCTAATTGCTTGAGCTCCAGCACCTCTTTCATTACAAATTAACAACTGGTCACATTCTTTGTGTGAGGCTGGAAATCAGGTTAGGGACCAAAGTTGAATGAGAGCAGAAATCAACTATAAAGTCAACATACCCTCAGGGTTTGATCCTACAAGCACTTACTCAGGCAAGTAAAACTACTCTCACGCATAGCTTTGCAGGACCAAGTCCTAAATTTCAGCCGGCGTTATTAATCAAGTAAAGACACGAAGTCTTAAATTGTCAAAACTGCCTTGCGTATTAGGACATGGGGCACCCAAGTCCCATAAATGGCTTTGAAAATCTCAGTCAAAAGTGTCTAATTACTTATAAATCAATGGTAATATGGAATATTACAAGTAACAAATGTTTATTTTTTACATCTGCAAGTCAGAATTATCAAAAGCAATTAAAACCTTTCAGTGATTTATTTTTGAGTGTCACTCACAATAGTCTTTGTTCTAGTGAAGATCGACAGTACTTCTATAAAATTCATTCTCATTTATAATGTTAGCAGGCCTCCTGTACATGTGTTCTCAATTCATTCAGCCTAAGCCAGAAAATAACAGGACAGTTTTGACTTTCATTTGCTTTCACACTTATCCCTAACATACTGTCATTGAAAAGGACAGGAGAAAAACAGTTAAATATCAGTAATTTGGTGGTGGGGAAACAGCTGAACATAATTCAGTGTGACAAGAGGCAGAGTGATTTGGCTAAACCATTTCTCAGGGTACTTTGTAACGAGGATCAACTGCATTATTCCTTTAATAGCCATGTCTAATGCAATAGCCTGGCGGGTTTTGTCCCAAGTCAAGGTATCAGCAGCAGGTCAGAAGGTAACATTCTGTTTACACGATTATTTCCTAAAGCACTTATCTTGCCTTCGGTGTGAAAGTTGACTTTTCTGTTTGTAAGGAGGCCTAAAGAATTGAGGGAATGGGGAAAATTAGCTACACTGAGCTGGAGCTGAATAGAATTAAGTGGGAGGTCTGAGAAAGTCCTGCTGCGGCACTCAGCAGGATACCTTATTAGCCGCGTCATCGCAGTTCATTCAGGCAAACCATAACAGTGTCACCAACATTCCCACACAAAGACAAAGTTCCTCACACAGTCTATAAACATGCTTCCCCTGGCCAATTTATCCTAGCTTGACACTACTGAAAAGAGGTTTTTGTTTTGTTTTGTTTTGTTTTTTTAAAAACAGTAACAAAACAAAACAACCCCCTCCTTCCTCTTTCACCATAGCTCTGCCAAACTGGCTGAATTGAGGATGAAGAGGAGATGAAGGGTATTGTCACATTTCTTGGGAAGAAACAATCCAAGGGTCAAAAATGTTATTTAGTGAGCATTTTTTAAATCATAAAAAAAAAAAAAAAAAGTTGACAGAGAACAAAATACGGATATGTGAATATCCCTTAATATTTAACCTAGTTTTCTTGGTAGTGATCAATCTCATTAGAGTTGCTATATTTTGTATTATACATATAAAATAATAACATTTTTAAAAGTATTTAATATTTACAAAAAGTTACAAAATAGCCTTGCATCAATTAAGTACATTTTAAAACTAAAGAATTCAGTAAAAATACTTGATCTGTATCTTAAGTAAGTTTCAGAATTGCTCATATAGTGGTAACTCGGAGGTACTGCTAAATACAGAACTATAAAAGTAATTCAAAGTATATTGAAAGTGGTTTATTTAGCATTTTATAAGGGATATTTTATATATGAAACCAGACAACTGTAGTAAGACACATGACATAAAATGCAACTCATCATCTATAAACAAAGTGCCTTAAAAAGAGGTATGTTGTAAGTATATTTGTGTAGCACTGACTCGTAATAAAAGGGCTCTTAAAATCAGAAATAAACAGTATAAGAGATGTAGGTAGCAGTCCAGTCTAATTAAGTAATTGTGTTATTAGATTTTTAGGTTAAAACAGTCATCTTTTTTACTGATTATTTAAGTAGAGCTTTGAAGCAAAGGGATCTATTTCAGTTTGAATCTAGTAAAAATCATGCTGAAGTATGCCTCTGCATCCTGTGGTAAAATAGCTCTTCTCATTTAATCTGATCAGTGAAGTGTTCAGAAAGCACTGCAGAAGTTGAAACAATAAGAAAGTTTGCATACTTGCAATGTGCAATGCAGCTGAAGCCCCACTGTTCAACAAAGCACCTAGAAAGGGAGTCACAGAGTCAGAGTGAAGGTCACAGAAAGGTTACTGGATAGGAGACCCAACCACTGATAAGTATTTAACAATCAGAAATAGGTTTCCAATCTGACCAAAGAGAAAACAGTAATGGAGCTTTAAATTATATACTTTCTGTTTCTATGTATCTTTAAATTCCAGTGAGTCCTAATAACAGTTCCTATAGTGACTTCTGGTGGAAAGCGAAGGAATAACTACAGAAAAATCTCAATTTTAAAAAGGGATAGCCGTGTTAGTCTAGTCCAGTGAAAAAACAACAAGGAGTTGTGTGGCACTTTAAGACTAACAGATTTATTTTTTGCATGAGCTTTCGTGGGAGAAGATCCCACTTCCTCAGATGCTTCGAAGATGGGTGAACTTACAGAAAGGAATGAAACTAAATGCAAGGGGGGTGTAAAACATAGGATCAGGTCATAAAGTAACAGCAAATCAGAGCAGTTTACAGGCTCAAACGACACTATTCAGCCTGGTCACTGAGGGTTGAGACAAGATTTGGCTAAAGTAACCGTGGGCATGCAGCCTTCAGGCTCAAATTTCCATCTCTCTCACGTCAGCCTTGCCCCAACCCCCCCCCCAGCCTAGCAATTTAATTGGCTACCTCTTCCTTGAAAACTGGTCTATTGGAATCCACAAAAAGGACCACCTAGATTTCTAGATTCTAGAAATAATCATTAATTAAAAAAAAAAAAAAGTTAAGTGGTGAAAGTCTAAGACAAGTGTACCTAACTAGACTTTATGAGCCTGCTTTCAGTGGCATGTCTAAAATGTTGTACTATTGTCATTAAAAAGCTGAACTTTATCCTATCTCTGTGCTCTACTTTTTTTGATATAATAGCTTAAAACTATTAATAATAATATCAAAACATCTCAAAAGGTCAAGCAGAAAAGAGTAAGATGAAAGGAGTTGTCAAGGAGCTAAGGCAATCATCTTAATACTCAAGGCATTTGGCAGAGCTGTTTAACCAATATGTGATGTTCACTTTTAATTTCAATATAGTGCCATTTGGGCAAAATATGTTACATTTTTTAATTAATTACCATGTCAGTGGCTATTAAGATTAAAACAAAGATCACATCAATAATAAATATTTAATCCCAAGGAAGGATTATAAGAAGAGCAATAAATATCAATTTTTAGAGCTGGAAAATTGTGACTTTTTCTAGTTTGACTGGTATTTTCATTATATTGACAAAACCATGATCTTACCTGACACTGACATTTACCTAATGTAATAGGAGCCATGTATAATGATGTAAGTACTTGTCAATTTTACTACAGGAGAACACAATTCTATTACACTGAGGTTAAGTTATAAGGAAATTCTCTTGCTTTTCATCAGAGGTAGAAAAAAAACTTAGGGATCAAGAAACTGAAGAAATTGTGTGTGTGGGCAGGAGGTGTTCCATATTATATCACTGGAGATTAAAGTTCTTCCAAATCAATTTGTAGATTTCTCTGTTTTAATATTTATACTTACTCATTGAGAGAGAAAAGACTCTTACTATATCTTTATATATAAAAAAAATTCCCCTCTCACCCCATGGGTGGTATGTGTCTTCCTCAACCTCGGGTCCTCTACCAGAGGCCTGGGAGTTTGAGGGTTCTGCGCAGTATCTTAGCTGTTCCTAGCACTGCACTCTTCTGGACAGAGAGCTCTGATGTTGTTCCTAGGATCTGTTGGAGCCACTCCCCCAGCTTAGGAGTCACAGCCCCGAGTGCTCCTACCACCACTGGGACCACTTTGGCCTTTACTTTCCATATCCGCTCTAGTTCTTCATTCAGGCCCTGGTACTTTTCCAGCTTCTCATACTCCTTCTTCCTGATGTTGCTGTCACTTGGCACTGCTACATCTATCACCACCGCTGTCTTCTGGTCCTTGTCTATTAATATATATATACAGTAGCTATAGCTAGCCTATATATATATTCAAGGATTGTGTACAACAAAAAACACTGCGACCTTTTAATAAAATCATACCCAGAAACAGGGCCATAAAATTACCTGCAGAATATTCCTGAATGAAATCTTCTTCACTATCTCATGAAACTTAGAAATGCAAACCATTCCTTTACCTTTCTGTGATACTTTTAGGAAGGATCAGAGAATAGACATTTAGACATTATATGTCCTAGCTAGATAACCTACATTACAGGAAGATGAAATACTATGATGACCATCATCAACGCTTCAGTATTAGTGTATTGCTCAGATTTTCAACTTCATACTTACTATAGAATGTATATACTTTACAGAGGCCTCTTATAAATCTCTTTTTCTGTAGCAAACCAGTGACCTGATATTCAGACGTCTGACCATCAACAATTTGCAGGTATTTCAGCAGCTGTGTGGGTGCCCACCATTTCTAGAGGGAAAAAAAACCCTACACTCCATTGGATTATATACTTAAGAAAGAAAAGAAATAGATGTGACATAACTGAAGTATGTAAAATGATGAATGGTGAAGAAAAGGTCCACCTGATGTTCCTATTTACCCCTTCAAAAGGCATCATTCCTTAAATAAAAGCCAACAAATTTTAAATTGAAAAATGGAAATACTTAGAGAATAAGTAAACATTGAAAATCACTGCTGCAAGATATTGAGGCAAAAACTTAGCAGGATTGGAAAAAAAAAAAAAAGAGTGGGAGAAGAGGAAGAGTGGGAGGTAAAATTGGCTGTAGACCAACTGCAGGTCTTCTCTGTTCCCGAATCTAGAAGAAATCCTGATTAATCTTCAGTTAGACCAGGTACAGTGACAGCATGAATCATGTTGCTTAATGCACTTCTGTAAGATACTACTAAAATGAGGCTATACATTCATTTACAGATGAACAGACAATTAGATAAGGATGTGCTAACTTACACTGGCTGGCAGTTCATGGGGCACATTAAGCTCTACATGTTTCTATTCCCAGCTCAGGATTCTTCTATATTGGGGTAACATCAACTGCCCCATTTGGGCAGATCCACTCTGTGCAGCTCTTTCTTTAGCATGGCTGAAGTTATGGCCCAATAAGGTCATCATCCAAAGCTACTGGATGTTCATTCTACAGTATTAATTAATACTACACTAATGGGACCATATAAGACAGTTAAATTAGCAAGAATAAAAATTTATGAAAATGGTTCATGAAACCATTCATGAAAATTCATGTCACTCTTCAAGACAAAGACGGACATCACTTTAAATACAGACAACTTCCATATCCATGTTATGTATAATTATCCACTGTCTGGGATTTGTTCCTTCCTTTGAAGCAACTGAAACTGGGCACTATTAAACACAGGGTGCAAGACTAAACAGACCAGGGCTTTACTCCTACAGCAGTCTCATCTTACAGTGATGCTGTAAATCAGGGGTCTCAAACTCAAATCACCATGAGAGCCGCTGAAGACTAGTACAGGGCCACATGACAACTAGTACATTAGCCTGAGGGCTGCACAACTGAAACCTCTTCATACAATGATATTGCAAATATCGGTAATGATGGTGTTGTTGTGGGCTGCAAAAAATAGCTTTAGGGGCTGTGTGTGGCCGGTGGGCCGCACATTTGACACCCCTGCTGTAAATGTTGAAAGGTTAGCTTCTGCTTCCACCTCTTCAACAGAAGTAGACCTGAGCACTTACAACCACTTCTCCATTTTATAACTTTCAAATGATTTTATCATTGTACAGAGATGCATTTAGTACATAAAATCACAAGAGCAATTTTTTTTTTATTTTCATGTACATGAATAAAGATTGGAACAACAGCTGTTATGAATATGTTTAGTCCAGGAGTCATGTGCTTAGAAGATACAACTACCATATAATAAAACATACCAAAAGACACAAACCATGTGTCACCTATATACCCTGACATGAGAGAAATCATCTTCACCCAACCAAAAAAATTCTTTCCAAGAAACAAATTAAAGTAACCCTCCATCTAAGAATGACCTAATTCATACTGTGAGAATGTCTGATATATAAGAAATTTATTCTTAGAAGAAATCAGATCATTAACAGGTTATTGCTACTGGCATTTTAAGTACTATTCTTCTCTTTCTTTTTTTAAAAAATAGAACATCCTCCTTTTCCTTCTCCTCAATCAGTGCTTAATTTATGGGAGCAGTAGGCTAATGTAATGTCCCATTACATCCAACCTAGCAACTAGACAGAATGCTAGATAGATTCTCATGAGAAGATACTGGCCTATTAAGACTTGTAGGCACAGGGACCACTGGAGAACATTGCAGCAATATGATTACAATTGAGCAATACCACTCAGGAGCGTCACAGAAATCCAAAGCTAATATGGCTTTGGCTCTCAACCTCTAGCACAGTGGCTCCCAAATATTTTTGCTCGAGGGCCACAGATATAATTTTTACAACTCTCAAGGGCCACCAGTTTCTGCCAACAGTCCCTTCCCTCTCCTTACCACTGCAGTCAGACAGAAGAAGGTCAGTGAAGAGGTTACCTCCTTCCTGATCGCCTATCACCTTGGCTGCAGTAAGAGAACTGTATGTGTCCTATAGCCTTGTGCGTTCCACTTGGGTCCCCAGCTATATTCCCTCTAAGCTGTGCGCGTGTGCACACGCACACAGGTTGTGAAACCCACGCACACAACAAAATAAAGTGTGCACAAAAAAATTCAACAGTGTCAATATTTTTATGCTACATTAAGAAGGCAATTTCAAGTTACACGTTTCAAATAAGGCTTTTTTAATTTATAAAATCATTTCCATCACCAGATCAAAACAAAATTTAGATATTATTTGCATCATACTCACTTCATTGCACTCACAAATTTGACCACACTCACTGGAGTGCACACAAATTTGGACACTTTGCACAAAAGAAATTTTTTGCACACATAGCCTATGAAAAATTAGAGGGAACACTGGTCCCCAGGCAGTGGCTCCCTTTTACAGACAGAGAGGTGGAAGATCATGGTCCCCTCCCTCTGGCTCCAGCAGAAACTCCAGTTCCTAGGGACCTAGGTAGAGCACTTTGCCATGGTCCTTCCTATAGACAGGGGAAGGGGAGCGCTGATTTCCCATCCCCTTAGCTCACTGGTCTTCTAGCCCCAAGAAAACGCACTCTGCCTGGGTCCTTACACAGTGGCTTCCTTCTGCATCCAGCAGGAAAGGATCCTTGGGCCACACTGAAAAGGCCTGCAGGCCATTGCTGGCCCCTGGGGTGTGTGTGGCCAGTGCCACTGGTTGCGAACCACTGCTTTAGCAGATCTCAAAGGGTCCATGATGATGCTTGACAGTCAAACTGCTGACAATTCATGGCATAGCAAATTCTGTAGTCATCAAAATAACTGGTGAGAACTCCTCTGGGTTACCTTGGGAAGAGGCTTTTTTGTTTTGTTTTGTTTTGTTTTTTTTAAACAGAATCTGTCCCATGGTTTATCCACAGAACATTGTGATCTAGCTCCATAAATATAACATTCACAGCTCCAGGTATTTGCGAGCACTATTCCAACATTTAATTATATACGAGAGTAACATAATGTGCTCACTTACTATTTTTAAAAAATAAATTTCTCTCTCAAAGCAAGCAAAAGCCATTAAAACTTTTGCATGTTGATTGTCTGTGAATTAGATCTCATAGTGAGAATCTGATTTTGTTTGTAATGCACTTTTATGTAACTGTAATAATAAAAACCATGAAATTAGAACAGAAATAAAAACACTGAAGTTTTCTTTTTATACACAGGTTGGGTACAAGATGCTGTAGAAGCTTGCCACAATTACCCTTCCAGTGACCTCAGCCTGGAAACATTGATCTGTGGCTCTGGGACATAAAGGAGCCACTAAGTCAGCTCTCCACTCCCTATGCAGAAAACACTGCTAATAAATAAATAAGATGACCCAGGGTGAAAATAAATCTGTATAATCTGTGATAGTCAAAGAATGTCTCCCTAAATTTAAAATCTCATGCTTCATATAAACACATATCATTAAGCTAAATGTATCCTTAAAAATGTAAATGCATGTTTCTCATTCAAAAAAATAACTTTATAAAATTGCTGTATATTAAGTTTGCAAAAACTGCTACAAATACTACACAATTTAAATTGAAAATCCATGTATATGTTATCTGAGGAATACTTTTTAGTTCATTTTCTGCCTCATGGTGTCACAGATGTAAAAGCCTGAGCCAGTGGATAAACAAGACGAACCACAAGCTGCCCCCACCCCCACCCCAGCCTTTGACATTACCTGACAGGTTGAAAGTAACAAGATAATTTTGCTGGATTTATTCTTTGTGGAACATATTATACAAACACACTAATTTTGAGACCACTTAACCCTAGTTTAAAAAGAGGGAGGGAGAGGAGCCTGAATATTAACAAGATGGACTCAGCATGGTTAATGAAAAGTTGCCTTTTCCAAATGTGATATTGGATTTTAAATCCTGGAAAGAAGATATTTGAGTGGAAGTCTTATTTGCTTAGGAACTATACTATATTTGGGTGCATTATGAATTTTATTATAATATTTGAGAATGCTATGGTTGAAGTCAGAATTTTCACTTTTTAAATACTGCAAAAATGAGATAGATGAAATAAAACAGGGGGAAAATTATGTGGGTTACCCCTAGAATTTTCTCAAATGACCCAGATCTTTAGAATGAAGTTCTCCTTTGCCTAGAAACTAAGTGGCTTTTCTTTTCCTCATTCAGCTGCTAGTTCTGGGAAAAGCCCAAAGAGAAACATTTAGATTGGAGGGGTCTTTGAGAAGATGTGACAGTTGACTGATGAGCATCCATAAAATGACAAAGAATAGTTGTGTGAAGCCTGTGCATCACATCACCTCTCCCTGGGAAACTAATTGCTCTGAATTGTTAATAGTAACATTATTTTTCTGGCAATCATTTCTTTTGAATGCCCAAAATGAGCATGAAACAGCTCCTTTGACCGGACATAAAAGTTAAATGTCCCAATGTTGATCAAATTAACTTCAGCTATGTGACAATGGACTATATTTGTGAGAAAATAATGAAGGGCACAAAGGACTGCTTTATGCCAAGATTTCACAGTTGTAATGTAAAAATGTTTCTGTTGAACTAGGCCAGGCAACATTTCAAAAGGAAAACAGAAGAGCACTGTCACTTTCTTAAAAAAAAAAAAAAAAAAAGCAAAGCTCATTTCACGGACCTGAATGGTCTGGATAATATCAGGAAGTTTCAAAGGTTGGCACATCAAGAACAACAACATCAAGCTACTATCTAACATCCTGATTCTTATTTAACTCTCATATAGTACTCATAAAGAGCACCCTCTTGTAGTCCTTAGTCAGGCAACAATCCTTTTGAAGTTGATAGAAATTTTGCCTGAGCAGGGCTATACAAGTTGGTTTAAAAGTAGTCTAACTTCACGCAAACAAAAAGCCCCCTAATTCATAAATGAAATATCTATGTAGGCACAAACTGCAGCACGTGTGTGATCTACATCAATTGCATGTTCCTCTTCCGATTTCACATATAAACAATGTCCAAAAATACAGAAATTATTAAAATTCAGTAACTGTCAAGGTAAGGGTGGAATTAGGCAAGTAAATTATCCTATATGGGCAGGGAAGCAGCCTTCAGATGTTAACATCTGGTGCATACGGAGTAAATTCAGCTTCTGTTATAACAGTGTAAATCCAGACTAACATCACTGACCTCCAAGAAGTTAGTTAGTCTGGATTTATGTGAGTGCCAAGAAAAGAATTTGTCTCTATATTCTGCAACAGAGATTCCATGGTAAGTCTGCTTTTCACACTGGGTGATAAAGGTCAAAAAGAATGTGACATATTACACAAATATTATAACTACCCTTGCACATTCTCTTTATTCCATTATTTTTATGCTTCTTTTTGCTTTCAAAAACCATCATCATCCATTTACTATTCTAAGACTATCAGAAGATTAAATATTTGCATTCAAAACTCTTATTTTGAATTACCATGTAATCACTCAAACATCTCCAGATACCTCTAAACTCAATTTGCGTTTGTCAAAAGTTTACAATTTAAAGATATTTGAGAAGCTTCATGCCTATGACATAAAGCTTCGGCATAAAATACTATTTGCAGTAGACAAGAACTTTAGTAATGTTAAAATAATTTACACAAGCTTTACTTGTAACTATTCTTTTTAATTTTTGCATGAGAGAATCTTGTCGTCATTTGAACCCCACATTAACGAGGTTGTAGTTCATTAAGATATTCACAGAAACGCAGATACAGAGGACAGAACTGTGGTTCACTTACTCCCACAGAAGCTTACATCAACTGTGAGAAGGTGTTCTGTTTCATTCACTGAAGATTTAGCTCATTAAACTGTTTTCCTTCTCAGTATTGTTCACTGAGTCTGAACTGAATGGCTGTTAAATGCTCCTTAGCAGTTTAAAGGCTTTAGAGGAAAAGACTTATCAGCCTCTGTTTTTAACAGCACTAAATCTGCATTATTAGTTCATGCAGATAAGGGGATTTAAAGGCCTGGCTTGAAAACTCTCTCTTCTATGTTTATCTGACACAGCATAGGTTCTGTAGCTCAGCTGGAAATGTAGATCTATGAAGCTTTAAAGGGAGATTAAAGCCAAGAAAAGAAGTACTTTTTCCCCTATAGATGTTCTCACTTTCCCTTTTCCTACTGTCTGAAGGAGTGATGGCAGACAATGGTCAAAGATGGTTCCCAAAACCTTCTGAATGGGGACACTGTTGGTGGTAGCATTCATTCAAAGTGAGCTTCAGTGTATTGTCCTCCCCAATCAGTAGATCAGAATAGAGTTTGCTGGTGGCTGCCAAAAGGTTAGCAGTGCCCATGAAAGGAGTTTCCCATTATTCACTGCTCTTACAGAACTCCTCTTTTGTGCTAGCCAGCCCATCATTTCACTATGGAGGTCCGGATCTGCGGCTGGCTGCTCTCTCAAAATGAGCAATTCATGTGAATGCAAACCCACAGTAGTAGTGCGACCCAAAATTGAAGGTTTTCCTTTCTAAAGACAGGGGAGTTAGGGCAGTTTTTGGCAATGTCACATTTTAATGATATACCATCATGACATCTTTGACCCACAGTTAACACTAATAGTACAGTCCGATTTCCTTACCCTTGCCAGGGCATCGTGGGAGGTCCAAAGCCAAAATTAGTTAAATGAAGCGCATAGCATGCTGTAGCAAGCAAGCAATAAATAATACAGATACGTCTGATTAGGTTCTTTAATACAGAACAGAAGGGAAGAGGGGCAAACAAAAAAAACAAAACAAAATGAAAATAAACAAACAAAAGCAAAGGAAAAATTACTCTTCCCTGTTGAGGAACTGCAACACTATATGTGTTGATTGTCCAAAAACACTCCCAGTCAAGCACATCCAGAACTCACTGAAGCTTAGTTCATTAATTCAAAGCATCTCTTGTAAGTATACACATCTAACCTATTTACATTACGTCAAAAAGCTCAAGATTTTTCAAAAATGTTTTCACTGCTTTTCTCTGATAGAAATGGCATCAGAGAAATTGATATCTCCACGCTAGCCCCTCTTCCAAAGTGAGAATTAAACAGTAAATTTTAAAGCATTTCCTACCTATGCCCTACTGGTATACATTGGAAAAAATAGGTTGTGTACACATGGGGGAGCCTGGAACCACAAGTGGCCCCTACACAGGGTCCCCTGGTGGTGGTGGTGAGCCTGGAGCAGATGTGGGCTGCGGGGGCAGAGCCTGAAGCCACAATGGAGCAGCCAAAGAGTCGCACGTGACTCCAGAGCCGCAGGCTGCAGACCCCTGCTTTAAGTGGACAGGGAACCCTTTATGTAAAAGTGATCTGAAGTGCTAGGATTTGCAGGTAGGGAACTTGGGGAGCATGTAGGCTTAAAAAGAGAGGTGGGAACAGGAACTCATCATGGTATTCACAGAGGCCTAGTGTTCACTAAGAGAAAGGGTTTATTTTAGCACATTAGCTAACATGTTCAAATCCTAGAAAGTCAAGGCAAATTGCAGTTTTAACACGTGGTAGCTGGTTAAGGAACTACCTCAATCAGCTAACATGTGTTGAAGCTACAGGTTGCCTTGTTTACATTAGGATTTCAAACACTTTAATTAACATATGTTAGACTGCATTTTTTCATGCCAGAAGACTGTTGTGTGTGGAGGAAAGGGGTGTTGTGGAAGGAGGGGAAAGTCTGTGGAGGAGGGGAAAGTGGTGTCTTGCAAGGTTGGTTGCACAGTGATTGGAGTCTATACAGAACTAGGGAGATATTACTAGCCATGTCAAAGCAAGCATACATGTATGTTTGACAAAGAGAAAATCTAAATGTTCAAATAAAAAAAGGGAAAGAAACATAATATGAATGAACGTATTCACTCCTGGTATCAAATTACTGTATTCCTAACTCATTTGCCAAAGAGAGATTCCGAGAAAGTTACACATGGAGTATCATCATTCTGTCATTGATAACATTGTATACGAAGACTTCTTCAAAGAGAAACATTTAGGCTTTATTTCTCGAGGAAACATGACATCGTCAACCAGTACTTCATAAAAGAAACACTCAAATCTTCTGAAAGAATCATTAGCTGTGGTACGTCAGGCTACTCCCCTACAAACATGGTTCCTTTCTGCCGATACATTTGCCAAAGCATGTGTGCCCAAACATAAATAATCTTTTCTTGGAGCCTGTCTTTATCGTGGATCCATGACTGCTAACTAGGATTATCAGAAGTTTCTTTAGCATATTCTGACAGTACACTGCTCACTGGACTGAGTTTACTTTCTTAGTACTTTTTTTGACCCTCATGCTATCAACAGTGGTGGCTGGTATGCACCAATGCTGCATTCTCTTTTATAAACAGATGAGGTGTTTAGCCTACATTTCTTGTGTTGAGATTAACATACCTTGTATTAAAACACATTTGAACATCGACACTGCTCATTTTTACTTGGCACCTGTGTAGAGTGGGGGAAGGGGGAGGCACGGAGGTAGGTGAGGAAAGGACTTTTCAGATGTGCTAACACATTTTAAATATATACTTTTTTGTCCTGAGGCTACAAAATGCTCTGTCAATTCCAGAGAAATTCTCCACTCTTCAATTTCTTAAACAATCAGCATCACAAATGCACCTTGAATCTGTTCCATGTGAAAACATTCTTAACTCTTAAAAAAAAAAAAAAGTTCACTGTTTTGATCAGTATTAGTGCAGTTTTGCAAGTGGAGGAAAGCACTGTAAACAATATGCTCAATGTGACTGTTTTTGAACAACGGAATAAACATCCTGGTATGTCTAGAAAGTAATTTTTATCATAGCTTTTATAAACATCACTAAGGAGAAGAGGAAGATGAGAAAGACTTAGGCTAATACATACCTATCAAGTACATAACCAAGAGCCTTTTGTCGTATTCCTGAGTAAACCGATGGGCTTGTTTCCCAAGCAATTAAATTGGAAGCATCATGGAAAAGATGTATGTTTACCAAGTCAAAGGCACTAAGAGAAAGGAAAAAAATAAATAAAATAATTCAGGATAAAATTAAAAAAAAATCATTAGTAGCAAGCAGCAGAGCATTCAGCACCATCGCATAACCCTGTACATTCACTGCTATGGCACCTTTACTCGTGTGCACAGAACAAAATTATGCTATCTTAGTAGAAATTGCAACTGAGTAGCACCAATCTGATTCTTAGTTAAGGTTTCAGCTAGGCTTCTGTATTTATGTATTATACAAAAATAGAAGACCAAGGTCAATTACAGCTCACAGAGAAGGATAGGGGTTTTGTATCAACTGGACAAACTGTAACATGGTACATGCATAACTAGAGCTGACAGGAAAAATTCAGATCACTGTTTTGGAGATTCAGCTAGATTCAAACATTTTGTGGAAACAGTCTGATTTCAGTGAAGATCTGATAGAACCTACCTGGCGTCCTGCTAGTTCACTTGCTTCCCCACCCAATGGGCTACCAGAGACTTGGGAGGATCCAGGATCTGAGGTTACAGGAGATTCTCAGGCTGGTGTTCCATTTTCTTTCAAAGAGAATTTTAAAATTTTTGGTTTTGCTCCTCTTTGGAATGAAACCAAATCTTGAAATATTCAAATCCTCTGTGAAAATGGAATTGCTTTTCTCTTACCAGTTCTATGGATAAATAAATGATCTTGTTTATGGAAGCCTTGTCTGTCCATCCTCCTTTCCCTACCCCTATTATTGTAGCTTTCAGTGAGGGGTTATATCTGGTATCAGAACGTAAGCTTTCTGGGGCAGGGATTGTATCCTGCTATACACCTGTACAACACCTTGCATATTTTGCATGGTATTATAAAATGAATGCTAAAAATCACATTGTCAATATTCCTGCATATATGGTGCTCTCTGTAATCATACCCTCTATTTTTACTTCACGTTTTAAAAAGCATTCTAATGAATATAATGTCAGTAGACCATCAGCATCTTGTTCGGTTTCCACTGAACATGTGAACTTCACAGCTCCAGTCTCGGCTTCTGTGCTGCAGCAAACAGCTTCTTCAACAGCTTTGCTTTGAGTAGGGAGATTAAGGGCATGTAATACACTATAGCTGTACGTTGTGATTTCCAACTTGAGGAGACATTCCCACACTAGCTATTATCAAGCTAGTATGCTAAAAATAGAAGTGTAGCAGCTTGTAGTGCAGGGGTCTCAAACTCAAAGCACCACGAGGGTCACATTAGGACTAGTATGTTAGCCTGGGGGCCGTACCATGTTTTCATACAACTATATTGCAAACATTAGTAACAACAGTGTCATTGAGGGCCACAGGAAATACACTTAGGGGCTGCATGCGGCCCGTGGGCTATGTGTTTTGAGACCCCTGTTGTAGTGCAAGCAATGCAAAGGGCTAGCCAATTCAGATATGTACGTGGGGTAACAAATTTGGAGCGTGTAGCCCCAGGGATGTAGTCAGATATGATCTTTTTGCATGGGCTGTCATTGACTCAGGTGGGTCCGGACCACTTCCTGTTTCCAGTCATGTGACTGGAAGCAGGAAGGTGGGGAACTCTATAAATCATCATTAAAAGAAGTGGGTTTAAACAAATCAGAATTTCTTATATGTTTGGTCACATAACTATTATATCCTGAACAGGCACATGTATTCTTAAACAGATGACCACAGTCTCATTTCATTATGTATGATTATGCATCATGCATGTGTTCTCTTCCTAGGCCTTGCTTTACCCTTCTCCACCCTCTTTGAACACCTGCATGCCCATCAGAGCATCCTGATAGTAGTTGCACACTATTCTGAATACAGCAACTGCAACTCAGCCACTCTTAAGCAGATCGTACAAATGTTTTGTGGTCCCTCCTCATTTTTACCTCTCATCATGGAACGGCTCAGAAAAGGGCAGGCAGAAAACAGCCCTATGAAAATTATATGCAATGTAGTTTAATTAAATCCTTCAGTTGGACAGGCCAACCTCTCCAGCTATGATTCGTTTTTAGTTTCCATCTCAGAGCAACCATTTATTCTGAACACAAGATTAAACAATGTTTCTCTAAATACAGCTTCAAAGTGCTCCAAAACAGGGATGCGACAGCACAGATCCAGGAGTTACTCATGAGGCAAGAAGAAAGGCTGGCTTAGTTACCAATAATTGGTGTTCTATAAATATATAATCCTCCAAAACAGGACACTGGTACAAAAAATCTCATGAGTTTTAAGAATGACAAGCACAAAGTCCTGTACTTAGGATGAAAAAATCCCATCTACTGCTCCAGGCTGGGGACTGACCAGCTAAGTAGCAGAACTGTATAAAGAACCAGGGGGTTAGGGTGGATGGGAAGCTGCATAGGAGTCAACAGTGTGCCCTTGTTGCTGAAAACGCCAATGGCATATTGTGCTGCGTCAATAAGAGCACTGCCAGTAGATCAAGGGATGTGATTATTTCTTTCTGTTTGGCACTGGTGAGGCCGCATCTGGAATACGGTGTCCAATTTTGGGCTCCCACTAGAGAAGGGATGTGGACAAATCAGAAAGAGTCCAGTGGAGGGCAACAAAAATGATTAGGGGGGCTGGGGCACACGACTTACAAGGAGATATTGAAGGAACCAGGCTTATTTAGTCTGCAGAAGAGAAGACTGGGGAGGGCGGATTTGATAACTACCTTCAACTATTTCAGGGGATGCTCTAAAGAGGAGGGAGCTAGGGCCAGGCCTCCTGTTCCTGGCTGGGGCCAGGGCTGGCACCCGCATGCAACAGGCAGCCTCCAGTTCCCAGCCCAGGCTGGCTCCTACCCCCGCTGGCAGGTGGCCTCCAGTTCCTGGGGTTGTGGCTGGCCCCCATCTGGGGGGTGGCCTCCGGTTCCTGGGGTCAGGGTCAGTGCTGGCTCCCACCAGCAGTGGTGGCTGCAGGCAGGCCAACCCACCTCACTCTCCTCCAGCAGGAGGTGGGGCGAGAAGGGTCCAGGAGCCCCAAGCACTGCAGCTTCTTTGCCCCTGCTGGCCGTGCTCCCCAGTGGGGAAGCACAACCAGTGGGGGCCTGAAGCCCACAGCTTTTGTGGCCCCAAGGTCATGCAGCATGGTGGGGTGGGCCCAGTGGGGGTTCCTGAGTGCCGCTGCTTGTCACTCTGGCTAAGCCCACATGCCATCTTCGGCATGTGTGCCAGGGGTTGCTATTCTCAGCGGTGACAGAGGACAGAACAAGGAGCAATGGTTTCAAGCTATGGCTGGGGAGGTCTAGACTGGATATCAGGAAAATCTCTCTCACTAGGAGGGTGGTGAAGCATTGGAATAGGTTGCCCAGGGAGCTGGTGGAATCTCCATCTTTGGAAACTTTTAACACATGGCTGGATAAAAACCTGTCTGGGATGATTTAGTGGGAGTAGTCCTGCTTTTAGCAGGGGCTTGGGCTAGATGACCTCATGAGGTCCCTTTCATGCTTGGAGTCACATGCTGTGTCACATGGATTCAGGAAGATTAAAAAGCATTAAACTTATCAGATAGTTGCCTGCCCAGTTTATAGGCCAAGCCAGTGTTTATCAAAGGAGGAAGTCACCCTTCTTTTGTTTCTCACCAAGTGCTCAACCAATTAATGTGCTTATGCTAAATATAACAAACAAGAATAGTTATCACCTGCAAACACTGTATGTGAACATTTGTCACATACTCTAAAATCAAATTCTCCTTTCTTAAGGATATGACACATTCAGAATATAATCTTTGGTTTGTATGACCATCTTTGAACATAACACAAAGATTTAAGAAAAGAGTCAGAAAACATGGGAAACGTGGCAAGACATCAACAATTCCAAGTCTAATGGCAAATGGAAAAGTTGCAACTTGTCAGGTAAGACTGAGGTGCCTCCTTTATTCATGTTTAAGGTGTATATATGGTTGCATAATGTTACCCTCTTATAGCCTTACTGCTTATTACAGTTCTGGATCCACACAGCAACACACATGACTCTAAGGGCCAGGACCTGTGAAAGCAGTTTGTTGAATAGTGAGTATTTTTCCTGTTTATTGAACTTTTTTTTTTGTCTTGTTATAAGACAGAAGCAGTTAGGGTGACCAGATGTCCTCATTTCAATGCAATAGTTCCAGTATTTGGGGCTTTTTCTTATATAGGCATCTAGTACTTCTCACTTGCTCTTCTATCTTTTCACACTTGCTGTTTCATCACCTAGAACTAATGTTCAAGCTCTTGGGGGCAAGGGCACTCTCTTCTATGTTTGTACCCTACCCTGCACAGGAAGACCCCAATCCCAATATAGATAACTAATAAGAATAAAATTCACATATTTGCACAGTAAACAAGTCAGTCATTACAAAAATCCCATTTGCCTTCAGAATCTATATTGCTGCATAAACCCTTTGTCTTGCATATGCCTCTGCTGTGAATGTTATTCAGTCAGCCTCTGGTTTAGCAAGGAACATTAGCACATATCCAATTTTAAGCACATGAATTTTGTCTTCAGAGAGATTTCCAGAGGGGTAATCTGTGTATAGCAAAAAGCAATGAGAGTCTGGCACCATTCAGACTACCAGATTTCTTCAGGCATAAGCTAGCATAGGCTCCAACCCACTTCATCAGATGCATTTCAAAGAGACTATTTATGTGCTTAAAAAGTTAGGAACATACGAAAGTACTGTAATGGGTGCTAAATCTAGACCAAATGTGTTGAGAATAAGAGTCTCAGATTGCTGCTGTTCTCTGTCTCACGAAGAGAGTTAACAATATTAATGCAACCAACTAAAAAACAGATAATCTACCAAAGAAACTCCAGCTCCAGATGCAGATAACTGCAGAAACAGTTAATATGTGGTACAGCTTCTTTTCAGAAAACTGTTTTATATGTAATAATGTAATGATTTTGGTGACCTACATTTGGTTCTTCCCCCCCAAAATGTTCAAGGAATAGAAGGCTCATCAGCCTGATACAGTTTAAGGAACACCAGCTCCACAGCCAATAACTTTGACTTTTCACTTACATAGATTAGGTACCCATTTTGCAGCTGGGTAAACCAGAAGTAGTCTTTCTGTGTGAGACTGAGCAAGACTCAAACCCACAGCATTTGGGAGTGTCGTCAAGTGTCTTAAGCACCCAGCCACCATTCCTTAACCTATTTGGGGGTGCCATATTAATAATTTCTTGGTGGCAATATACATTATTCTTCACTTTGCTTTCTTTCTACAATGAAATGGCTGCCTTTGATATTAAGAACAAGATTTTCCATACCCATTATCCAAAATTATAATAATAAACTACCATTAATTTTCCCTAAATGTGCCAGATCTAATGCAGCATTTTTACCAACAGTATGAAGAATAAGAGATATATATTTGGGGTTCTTGAGAGACAGAGCTTGCCTCTTTCTGAGCCAAAAGTTCATTCCTGGATAAATGAAGGTGAAATTTAATAATTTTTTCAAGTTTTTATTCTCTAGTTTGTCTCCACTCTGCTTGAATTTTGAAGAAAAATAATGAAATACGCCTCAAAATAAATAACTGTGGAATAAACTTAAATGTCTCAAGTATAGAGGTTTTCCTTTTAAACATGCCATAACATCAGAGTTCACCTCTGCTGAAGTTTCTTTGGTTTAGGACACAGTGACAGGTAACCCATCCTCAGCCAATGGCCACTCTTCATAATGGTTGGCTGTAAAAACTATTGATAAGCTATGAAACAATGCAAAACTAATGTTAGAGTTAATGTTAGTTCACATGACCTTTTCTCTTCTGAGTACACTTTAAGACACAACCCAACCAGGTTTGGCAATCTCATGATGTAATATAGTCAAGTAAAGTCAACATCACAAACTTTTCAAACAGATCACAAAATATTCTTTCCTGGCATAATTGATAGCAGATTGAGCATCTTTTAACAGTTTACATTATTTTCTAAACATAATTTTAGGATAGGTTACTAATTCATCTCAGGGTTACACAACAACAAACTCACACTTTTCTAAGCATTCTTAAAAGGAAATAATTGCAAAGTATCTTAAAAAGGCATCCTTAAAATGAATACATTTATCTTTACAAACAGGTGCAGTAATAACATTGAAATCACAAAACATCTCTATGAAGGATAAACCCCTCAACTCCCTTTATTTTCCTATGGAGGCATTAATCTGTCTAACATATAATAACTGATCATTTAACCCTACAGATAACTGCAGACTGAATATTTATGATTCTGAGTTTCTAAGAATTTGGCATAGGCATAGGACAAGCCATGATCTGGACCCCAATCAATAAGGCAGCCCTAAGTTCTGCAAATAAAGGACAACTGCTCAGTGTAACTGTAAGTGTTTCAGTGTACAAATATGTAGAAGCAACTGATGTATGTAGGTTTGATCCAACATGTAGGGCAACTACTGGAGGTTCTTCAGTTGACTTAAGTGGGCAGTGCCTTGGACCCTGAACTGTGAGCTATATGAGTATACAGAGAAAGGTACTATTTTTTTGTAAATGCTTCCAAAGCTTTCTGGATATCTGTGCTTCACAGATAATTTTCTTTGTCAATCTAATGGCAAATATTAAAATCACATTTATAAAAGAGAGTTTTACCACTTGTCATTTACAATATACTGGGTATTATTATGTGCATAATAAAGTAAAGCAAGATCTGTCATGTCATTTTTGTAGAAAATTAGGTTATACTCTAAGTTTCTCATGGAAAATATACATATAATAAGACCATTATTTAATAGGATGCAACATACCAATCAGTAATACACCATCTTGTTCGAATGAAGCCTTTTCTGGACCATTTACACTGAAAAATAAATAAGCAATTTAAATTAGATTAAATGAAGGATTGATGGGAGTATTTGAAGTGGTTAAATATATTTTACAAGAAGATATTTTTAACTGTTGTATGGAGAACATAAAACCTATATAACATAAATAATGACCAATTAAAATGATACAAAGAAGACCAAAAGAAAATATTATTCCTACTATAATAATTTAAATTGCACTGCTTAATTCTTTGTTTTACTAGTCCAGCAATAAACTTCTAATAAAAAATACTTAAAAAATCCAGTCACTTTTACGTAACTGAGTACCAACAGGGAAATGATTATTACATTTGTACTTTCAGAACAAAAATAAAATAACTTTGGAGACCTCCCAGAAAAAACAACCAATTCTCATCAATTCTGCATAAACACCTTGGCTTGTTTGTAAATTTACCTAAACTGTGAAGTTGCACTACAGAGATTTTTACTGAATTTAAATGAACATGACATGTTAGAAAGCTGAACTTTTCCCGCAGATTCTGTCCACCTAATATTGGAAGTGAAAGTGAATTTAAATAAGAGTGCAACAATAAGAGTGTAATTATGCTTTTGATGACTCTAGGCAAATGAGTTCTTCAACATCCTTTCAGATCAGTTTCTCCTTTAGTGAACAGCCCTATTAGATTATCTCAACACCTCTGTAGTGGCAAAAACATGGTTTTCTTAGCAAATGGGAGTAGGAAATTGGGGTGTGGGGCACGATAATTAGGGCACTAATGGAGACTGACCTGATGACTCAGATCTGGTGTAGCTTCTCTTGGTATCTGAGGAGGGTTGCCTCCATCTCTTGATGCTGTTCCTCTTCAAGTGGGCTTCCCTCACTCTCTGAGTGCACTTGGAGAAAAGCCAACAGAAGGAACATTGCCCTTGGATGTCTCCTTCTCCAGTAATGCATTAGGTACTGGCAATACTCGCTTTATTAGACATTGAAGAGTCATATGAGAGACAGGTGTTTAATTCTTCTGACTTGGCTTTTCTTTTAATGCCAGTATTGGTGGCTGAGGGGCATAGGCAGTCTTAGCTAAGACTTGCCCAGGGCCCCATGGCTGTGGACCCTGCTGGCAGGGGGCTAGCGGTGAGGCTAGGGTGGAGGGGAGGCATGGGCTCACGGAGAGGAGGTGGAGGGGGCTGGTGGTGAGGCCTGGGGGCAGTTGGGGGGCTAGCAGCAAGGCTGGGGGGAGGTGTGGAGAGCACAGAGAAAGACCAGACACCACAGGGGTTCTGTCTTGCTGTCATAGGTGGTAAGAAATAACTGAGGGACAGTTCGGCACCTTTAATTTTTTGTCCCTCAGGTGGGGAGGTGTGAGGGCACAAAGGGTAGAGGTGCAGAGTGCCAAGAGTGGAATTCACGTTCACAGTCACTTGAAGAAAAAACTTGGTGTAGAAAACATACGGTAGCACAGTATATGCAAACACTTACTGACTTCCTCCAGGGCCATAACTAGGGTGGGGTGAGCAAGCCTTTGCCCCAGGCACCATATCAAGTGGCTCCGTTTGACAGCTTGATTGAGGGGCGCGCATTCTGTGCTGCTTCCTACAGTTCACCCTGGTTGCCAAAATAACTAGTTCCAGCACTGACTCCCTCTAACTAATAGATATCACCACATGCTAAACCTTAAACACCACCACAAAGGACTGATTTTTAGAAATAAATTTAAGTGAAATTATTTTAAGTGCCAGCCATCTGCACCTTTTAAATTGCAGTGCTAAATGCTGTATGCTAACAACATATTTTATCCTTTTATACAGCATTTTCTATTAAATCTGACATTCTAGAAAACTCAGCAGATATAGGACATAGATCTTACTGGAAATCAGATCAAACCAAGAAACCTGACAAACCAGAAGTTTTACCAAAGCTGGACCATATGCAAGGGAGGAGGAGATTTCTAAAAGCACTCAAAATTGACCTAATGTTGCTCAAATTTGACGACAGCAGAGAACGTGTGCACCTATTTTCACACCTATCATTTCCATTTTCTATTCTCTCTCACACACACACACACACACACACACACACACACACACACACACACACACCAGCTTTTGATTAATTACAGTTACTTTAATATCATGTATATTTAAAAAATAAATGGTCCCCTCAACTAAGCTATCACTTTCTGTTTGCTGGTCTCTTTGGTAACACGGTAGGCACTTCAAAAAATAAAAAATGAGAGCACATTGAAAAATGGAAACAGTGTGTTCCCAATAGCTGTGTAAACAGACACAATTACTAAAAATACATTATAATCAAACTACAGCTGAAAAATTAGCCTGATATATTTGAGCTGTTCTTTCTATAAATGACTCCACAAACAAAAATATACTGTGTTAAATTATAATTACAACATTTGGCATCTCAGTGTGCACAAAGGGCTTCTGCTGTCTAGTCTCTCTTAGCTCCAGGAGTGAAACGACTACTGACAGGGAACACTTGCCAACTGGAACACCCAAGACCAAGACATTGTTTTGATTTGCATCATAATCCATGTTAGGAGATCTCTGTAAAGGCCTCTTCTCTCATTCCTGTAGTGGGTGCTGTCCAAATGCATACAAAATTGGCATAATTGGTTTACTGATTGCCTGCTTTGTTCTTTCATGCCACCCTCATTGACAGATGATGATATGAGAAGGAATTTGCATATTAGTTGATAAGCTGTGTTAGGGCCCAAAGTATGGAAGTTTGTTATGGTAGCTCAGTGTTCCCTACTAGTTACAATTTTGCAGTGACTGCTAGTTTTAAGCAAAGGAATACATTCTCAATTCAACTTTGACAAATTTTCTTTGTAGCACGTGGGATTAAAAATCTGAAAACTCTGCGTTTAAAAACTCTTCACATTTCTAAACATACAGTTACACTGTGCTAGCCTTCTCTTTGTGAATAGGGTCCCCAGGGAGATTGGGTTGACCTCCTAAAACCCTTTAGAAACACCACCTACATAAATAACCTCAGCTACATGGGGTAAAAGAACCTCCAGACAACATTAACATGAAGAAAGAGGTTATGGAGGGCTAATGTCAAAATGCACTGTGAGCAATAAGTAATGAACACAAACCATGATTGATAATGACCAGCACAGAGCCTTAATTCATCTTTTCTCCATCATTCTACTGTGAGGGACCATATCAAATTAAACAGTGGCCTGGTAAGGGTTTATTCAACCATACAAAGCAGGGAAATGAAGGAAAAGACAGATTAGAGTGGCAATGACTGAAGTGTAATAGCAGCTTCTTAAATGAACAGCATGGTTCAAAGAGGAAGAAGGGAAAATTTGTAGATGAATCAGTTGAACAACAAAAGAAACCAGGTTTAACAAACAGCGAGTGCAGCTGATGTACTAAGTGGCCTTCAGTATCGATATCTCCCATGTTATATTATCATCGAGGAGGAGATCCTCTTACTGCAAAACCCTGTGGAGGAATTGTGTTACAGACCAGTCCATCTATAGACCACGCTGTTCAGTCAATGCCAGTTATATGAATGCAAAAAATATAGTTTATGCTATTGTGCAGCTGTGAAACCATTAGATTATAAATTCTTTGGAGAAGTGACAGTATCTTTCTAACCTTCCTGTGTGTTGGCATAGCACATAGCCCAATGAAATCCCAAACCTGTTTGGGCTTTTGGATGTTACTGAAATATAAACACCACTATTAAAAACTCATAGAAAGTTCTCCCACCCTAGGATTTGTACAAGCAACTACATAACCCTGTAAATGGTATGAAAAGTTCTACTCAGGAATACATTATATTTCAGTTTCAAATATTTAATTTTAAGGTTACTTGGGTCATGGTGGAATTGGTTTCCTTCATATAACAACATTCAGATTTGATAAATGTACAGCCATGCTCCTGTATCATGGTAACTTTATTACTGAAATTTTCTGTAGTGCTTATCAGTAGCTCAAGATTTTCATGTTCATCTGCATAATGGTAGAAACACTAACACCATGTGGAATGCCAGTTGATAATTCAATTCGAACATAAAAGCTATATTTGCCAATTATCTAACAGAAAAATACTATCTACTATAGACTGGGAATTTGCTAAGAAACCATCTAATTGCAAAACCGACACATTTACATAAGAGAATCTGTATATATAGTTTAGGAATAAATACAACTAACATGATAAATCAAATGCCTTTCCATTCAATTGTATACTAAATCATATAATTTCTAAATAATTATATCCATTGCTGCAAATGTATTTCTATAAATCAATAACAATGTATTAGCCACCAAAAGATAATTTCTGTTTGGTAATGGTTCATTTCAGACGACACAAGTCTTCCTTCTGAAAAGCACTGTTTCTGAGATAGTTTAATTGTCCAAGTTATAGTACAATTTACAATTGTATATATAGTGTAGAATTTTTAAGGGCAAACACACTTTGGGTCAAATTGCGCAGCTTGGCTTGAGGAAAAATTGCAGATTCCGGCTTTCAAGGGCAAATTTGAGTTTAGTTCTACTAATCACTTGACAAAACTTTTCTCTTCACTACATTGGTCAGTACAATACAAGTGTCCTGAGTATGTCCAAATGTTGCCTAACCCAACAGTTTCCCACTGAACAGTCTCACTGTGGATTGTATTAATTGGATGGAAAGTCAAATAGTTCTGTGTCCCTGCTCTCCTGCTAGTACAGACTACTTCTTGCAATGGAGCTCCTCTGCCAAAGGCCTTTCTGGGACTACCTCCCTGTGGTGCTGGGTAAATGCAATTTATGAAAGGAAGGCTGATTTAGATCATTATTTTTACCTAGATTTTACAAGTTTCCACCTGCATTCTGTTCCAGCAACCAGGCCAAGAGCATGGGATGAGGAAACATCAGGGGGTCCCCCTTTTTACCAGAAAAAGAGCCAGTGAGTTGATGACACAGAAGCAGGGATGGGGAATAAGAAGAGGCTGATCCTACCAGAAGCTGTGATGCTGCTGTTATGCAAGTTCTGTGCCAGCAGCTCTCCCTGGTCTGTAACTGTCAGAATAATACCACTAATAAAAAAATTAGTTACAAACATGAACTTACAATTAAATACTTGAAGACAGAACTCAAACATGTGCTTTTTTTTTTTTTTTTTTCCCCTTAAATAATCTTTACCTCCAGTCTTGGAGCCTTAGCAGTTCACCTGTCATAGACATTTTTCTGCCTTTTCATGGTTTGTTTACACTCAAAATGTTGCAACCCAGAACTGCACTCTTATTTTAAAAAAGCACTTCCTTTCCACAGTGCAGGGAGTTTAGGATTTCGAGGACTATACGTGGATGTCTATCTTCTGGTCACACAAGAACAAAATATGATAGCACTTACTACAGTTCATTTCCTGCAAGACTTTCAGAATGGCTTACAACATTAACAAATTACATCTCACAACAGCCCAATAAGGTAGATAGTGTAATCCCCTATTTACACACTGGATAGCTGAAGAATAAGATAATACATGACTTGATCATACAGGAAGCTAGAAGGAGAAATAGAGCAGGAAAGGATCCAGCTTTCCCAATTCACCTGCTTATGCTTAAACTACAAGACCATCTCCTTTCCTAATAGACAATCTCTAGGGACTCTATCCTGTGAAGAGTTACAGAAGTGCTTACCATGAAAACGTGAAAATAATTCCATAGACTTCATATGAATGCTCACTTGTTTCAATTAAGAATGTGTGAAAATGTTTGCAGGATTAGGGCCTAAAACAGCACTGTACATAAAGTACAGGAAGAAGAGAAACAAAAAAAGTGTGGTCCTCAATGCCCTCACCAGTCTGAGGTATAAACTATATTCCAATACCTTTTGGTTGCTTGCTGTTCTTTCTAGACCCAAACACCTTGTGTGTAAATATTACGAAAAAAGAGAATTCTGGGAACACAGGGTAATAGCTGGCTCCATTTTTTAAAGCAATGACTCTGGCTTTGAATTTAAAAAGCTACTCATTAGCTGATTCACTGGCTGTTACCTAGTTTAAAAAAAACAGGTAAAGATGATATAGATCATCTGTGCTCTGAGACGAGTATCTACATTTTAGAACCGTCCCTCCTGGACCCTCACTTACACCGAAACAACCAAACCAAAATCATACCCCAGTAAAAGAATACCACATCTTTCACCTTACAATATTAAGTCTCTCCTCAGATCTCCTGTTAATAGGATTCCTTTAGCCAGCAGATGGATTGTGAATACGGGCAGTTTCATCTACTAAAAGACGACATAAATCATCATTGAGAAAGGAGAGACCGCAGTAAGGTTATCACCATACAGCCTTCTCCATGAAAGGTTTGCATTAAAGCATTAGTGAAATTAATTCATCTTTCATAAGAGCTTTGAGCAGTATCCGTGATCTATGGTAACAACCAATTTCTCACTATGGGGGAAAAAACATTACTCTGCCCTGATAGACTACACAAATCTGCTTTTTTAAATGGCCTAACATTATCTGCAGTGTTGCTCCCAGAGGCATCATTTCAAATTCATGCCTAGCCAAGAGCACCCATAAATCAACACAGAAAGTTTTGTTAGTTTTATATGCAGTGGGCTGTAATTATTTTGAATTGCATTATGCCTCAATCATTGTAATTACTTTTAGATCATCCTTAAGCGGCAGTAATAAAAAGAAAAGAAATCAGTCTTAAACCAATTCTTACACTCACATAAAAGTTACTGTAATGGTAAGAATCTGGCTTAAACACACAAAAGCCTGGAAATTTAGTGTGGAGACTGATATGCTACTCATGCATCTTGTTGTGGAATCAGAGATTTTCAGAATAATCATTCTTTGATGTCTACTTTTCACAGACCGACTTAGGGGTAGGAATAAAATGGGTTAAATACAGTGATATGATTTCAGACATTAAGTTAGGTGTCAAATTCTTAGGCTTTTTATGAGATTTTCCCTCTGTTTTCTGCACTGACATGAAAAAGAACAAGAGACATAACATTTAACTACAAATTAAACATGGCTAATTATTTTCAAATTTTACAAGACAAACAGAAGTACCTGCCATAGGTATGCCATACTGTAGCCTGAAATGAGTGGAAATATATGCACAACTGTAGCAATAACAGTATAATAATACTACTATGTTGTATGACAAAACAGAGCCTAAACCTTGAATAAAACTCTCATTCAGTGGTTTCTTATTTTTGTAGACCATCTCCAGAATATCCTTTGGTCAACTACAGGAATTGGTGAGTTCGAAAAATAAAATTAGAAAATATTTAACGTGTTTTCAGATTTTGTGTGTGTGTGTGTGTGTGTGTGTGTGTGTACGTGTACGTACATGAAGTCAAAGTACAGGTAAGGTAGGATTGCTAGGAAATGAGGGTCTTCAGGAGAGAGGTATGGGAGCCCCCCCCCGTCCAACAGTAGGCACCCCCCCAAGTGTGAGTAGGTGGCTGTGCTACAAAACTCTAGTTTTGTGACTAACTACATATTGGGTTGGCGGTAGGGTGCTTTACATAGAGCAGGGGCTGGATATCCCCCAATTCTTCCAATCTCCAGGACATGGAGGGGAAGGGAGGGGACTGAGCCCCTACAGACAAGGTGGCCTCAGCTCAGAGACCCCAGAAGACTTCCATGAGCCAATCCACCAGTAGAGCCAGGCATCTATTGAAGGTGGAGGCCTCAAGGTTGAGCAAGAGCTGCTGCTAATCTGGTCCAGGCCATACTGCCTGATAGAGACATAAATGGCCCAGGCAAAGCAGGAGGGAAGTGCCCAGAGGATTGAGTACTGGTGGCAGCAGTCTGTATGGTGCCAATGCAATGAGTGGGTGAGCCCCCAGGGAGTACATCTCTGACCACGTGTCCCCACCCCATCCTTCTTATTCTTTGCCTCTACCAACAGCCCCATGGGCTCACGACAAAGGGGTGGCTAGGCCAGATGTGAGTGACTGAGAGATCCAGTGTGTCAGGTCACAACACCATTCACTCAAATTTGCAATAATTACAAAAAGTTGCAGTGTGTGTTAAAAGCTATTTTCCACAATACTGTTCATGACTCATTGAATTAATTTGATGGCCGCCCCTCCCGTGCCATCACTTAGGTATGTAAAGAATGTAAGGGGAGCAGATGGCCCCCTCTTCTTAACTAGATGGCCCCTTAAACTTAACTAGGTGGCCCCTTAAACTTAACCAGGTGGCTGTTGTCACCCCATTGTCTCCATTGGGGTTGGTGTAGGTGGACACTGCCTAACTGCAAGGTCCTTTGTAATACTGAAGACATGACTCACGTCACCTTTGTTCCCCACATTCCCTGCAATCAGGGAACTGGTGGGAGAAACAGCTTAAAAACCCAGAGTTTGGGGTGATCAGGCAGGACGGTTCCTGACATCCTGCCTGGCCTGATCACCCAGACACTGACCTCCTCCACTCACGAGTTCTTCCCCGAGTGTACCACGTTTGAACTGCCGGCCGAGTAATGAGTCTCTCTCTCTCTCTCTTGCCTGTGATGCTTCTGCTGCTGCTGGTATTGGTAAGAGCCTGCCCCTGCAGCCTTCCTCAGTAAAGTTACCTTCTTTTCGTGTTGCTGCCTTGCCACTGCTCTCTCCTTAGCTTTACCAAGCCCTAGCTCTTAAGAGCAGGTTTGTTGTGCTTTTTCTCTGCCCTCCTTACTCGTCTCCGACTACTGCATCTCTTTTCCCACCGCTCTAAAAGTTCCTGGGTCCTCAATTGTTTACCACTGCCTTATATTGAGTTGTATCTTCTTCTCCATTGCTGTATCTCTCTTCTCTTATTGTTTTAAAAGTGCCATTATAAGTTGCAACATTGTTTAAGTATAATTTGTATGCCATAGAAGTGTTAATATAGCGCTCAACATTGTATCATTTGGTCTGGTGCCTAAGGGTTGTGTTAAGTTTGTTTGCTAATTTGAAAGACTGTTCCCTTTGATTGCTGATTGTGAGATGGTTTCCCGTGGCTGTGACCCTTAGAGTTGTATAGTTGTATTGAGTTGCCTTGCCTTTCCCTTTTGCAATCCCCCTAAATAAACTGTTCCTACCTGATTTTGTTTCCTTGTCCCCCTGCCGCC